>CM047812.1:11456647-12056647 GCA_026214975.1 Gentiana macrophylla | reverse complement strand
GCCCAAAGTTACCTTGAGGTCGCTTGCTTTGAAAGCACGGCCCCCAGAGAACAAGTCGCATCAGACGACAAGGTCGCAAAAACAGCCCAAAGTTACCTTGAGGTCGCTTGCTTTGAAAGCACGGCCGCCCAGAGAACAAGTCGCATCAGACGACAAGGTCGCAAAACAGCCCAAAGTTACCTCGAGGTCGCTTTGCTTGAAAGCACGGCCCAGAGAACAAGTCGCATCCGACGATGAGGTCATAAAAGTGTTGATAATTACTCCATCCTTCATATCCCCAGGAATGTCATTAAAGCACGGAGTAGGGGCCATTGATGGGTATAAATAATTCCACCACCTCAACAAGTAGGAATCACCCACGCGCGCCACCTCCGAATGACAAGAGAGATCGCAAAGGCGGCCATCGTGTGTCTCACCTCGCCGCGACCAAAACATTTGCGGTCCCAGGCAAGTAGCGTGATCCCGTGAATCTCCTCCAGCAAAGTCAAGACGGGTCGCCAAGGGGCGAGGTGGAAAAGGCTTACACCTTGCGACCTCGAGATAGATGGCCGCCGATTGATCCAGATCTTATTCCCACTTGTATATCGATATTTCGTCTTGCTTAGCATCTAAGTTAAACCTAGATATTAGTAAAATATCTAATAGATTACTTATGCCCTAAGTTACCCACCTCTATAAAAGGGGTGGTCATTGTAAACTAAAAGAAGGATGAGATATATGAAATACACACTATATTTGCAAGCCAAAGCTCTCTCCATTCTAGCTCTCTCCATACCACCACCCGCCGGAGTAACACTACACCTTAAATACAGCCAGATATCCACCATCCAAACACCGCAAGGACACCCGTGAAGATTTAGACATCTTCAAACTGTAAAAAAAGATTTTGTGGTATGAAAACTGTGTGTTCCAATTTGACCTAAAAGCAACCACAATGACTCTTGAGGAAAGGGAAAAAAGTGTCTACATGGCACAACACTTTATGATATCATCTTTTCTCATACCATATGAATTCTACATTGGCCTCAAAAAGCACATCTTGAAATGAATTCTTTAATGGCCTCAAAAATACAGAAACAGAAAAAAGGGTCAGCAGAGAAATGGAGAAACATGAAAAGCAGATGTAAAGTTTTTTTTTTAAAAAAAAGCAAGAGAAAAAAAGGTGTATTTCTTAGTATTTTATGTAATTTTCTATTGTTCACAACGTGTGTTGGAAATGAAGAGAGTGCCCTTCAAAACCACATTCAAAGCTTTCACATTGTTAAAAATAGAGCTACTGTATGCATATTTAAAAAATCACATTGACATTTTTTGAAAAGGTGCTTATCACATTGTAAAAATAAATAAATCATTGCTATTGTTCTAAGGAGTAGTGATAATAACACAACAAAGTTTCACAACATATTTTTGAACCATTGATTATGATATAGATCAATTGATTTAAATGGGTCCTGAAAAAATCAATGATAAAAAAAGTTATTGTTGTACATATTTATTGTACTACCTTCGTCTCATAAAAAGTGTCCATATTTTGCTTGGCACATAGATTAAGAAAATCAATTCATGTGTAGTAATTTAAGTGCTAATGGACATATATATCTCTATCACATAATAAATGTTTCTATTGGAATGTGAAATGAAGATACAAACATTAAATGCAAACGAGTATGTGTGAAAAAATGCATTAAATGATATATTGATTTAGTAAATGGACATTTTTTATGGAACGGAGGTAGTAGGAGCTCTAAGTGCATAGTCATTAACCCCTAGTATTCTGCATATTACGCATTAAATTTCTTCAGTCTTCACATGGGTGTGCGTCCCTCTTCCATCCATTGTACGCCTGTTTTGCTGCTTTGCTTAAATTTATTTTTTTTTTTTTTTTTTTTTGTTAAAGAATATTGTCGCCGTTTCAAAATTTAAGTCATCCTAACTGTTTGATGATTAATGTCAAACATGTTATTTGACTATCATTAATATAATAGTTATTAAGTAATAAAAAGTGATTAGATTGATAATAAATGAGGGGTAAGATAGAGAAAAAAGTAATAAATATTGAATGGGTAATGTAGAATGACTTATATTATGAGACAAAACAAAAAATATCGAATGACCTATATTTTGGGAGAGAGGTAGTTTGCAAAGGGAATGGTACGGAGATCTCGTTTTCCAATCAACACCAGCTTTGGGATCCCATAAAAACTACATTAATAATTTATTTATTTATTATTTTTATTTTTATTTCGAACGTCTGAACTTGAATCTCGCGTCATTTCCTTATACGAACTCCGTTTTGGACGATTTTAGTATCGTTGTGATCCTCTTCACGCCGTGCCTATAACAAAAAAAAACACAAGAAAACCAAGCGTGACTCATACTAATAAAACGCACACGATTCACCCAAAAATGTGAAGATTTTAGACATAAACGCTCTTACGTCTCGTGATTCAACTCGTGGTGATTACACACGGCTTTCAAAATAAAAGACTTTTGAGTGATCCAAGCATGCTTCAACACCATTAATGCAAACCAAGCATGGCATGCAATATGGTGACTTTCAACTAGCTTTTGAGCGATTAAATTAATAAAGCCCGAGTGGGGTGAATTGGAACTTATTATTAAATGGCTTTTATCGGCACCACGTGTTTATTATCGGCTCTTAGTTTTTCTTTTTCTTCCGGCACTGCAGATGTATTTCTTTTTCTTTTTTTTAACTTTCGGCACTACACAAGGAACGTCAGAGCCACTGACGTTCCTTTTACTGGCCCTCCTTTTCGATAATAACGTCATTTTACTAACGTTATTCACCCGTGACATTTTTATAATTATAACGTCGGTGTCATTGGCGTTATTATTGAAAACCAACGTTAGTGTCACTGACATTATTTTGCACAAAAATAATCGTGGTGCTCGAAATAATTTTTTGAGTGTCGCAAGCTATTGTGGTGTCTACAGCAAAACTGTGATGTCAACAGAAACCGTCTATTATTAAGGGTGATATTTGGTTGTTCTTGCTTGTAATTCTTGTTGGAGATATAAGTCAAATCCCATGAAATGGTATGTTTTAAAATAATCAACTTTAATGCGAATTTTGGATATGCTCCGATTTGATTCACCGGGGGGATTATTACGTCTAAAAATACTACCCATGGAGTAAAAGATGTTTGGCTTTGGAATCACTCGATTCAGATATCGAGTGAATGAGAAATTAATGCGTAAGTTGGTCTAAAACATGTGTGAGAGAGGAGTTGAAGGTGTGATCAACTCAAACTCTCCCACATTGGAAAAATGGGAGATTTGAGCTTCATATTTAGGAGTTTATGTGACTTTTTTGGATGTGCCTCAAGGGGCAAAGCACTTTTGTGCATGATGGAGGACGTAGATAATTCTACGCGCGCCGCCGAAGGCAGGCTCTGGTCGTCTCGGATGTCACTACTAATTTTTTGGACAAAGTTTCTTTATGAAATTAACCAAAAATTAACCTCGTGATTGAGTCATCCGACCAATCAGATTTGTACGACACGTCATCTGACCAATAAGAATCAAGGATTAAGTTGGCCTTAATCCCAACGTGATTAATCATCCAAAGTCGGCCATAATAACTTGTTTTGAGGGAAAATTTGACCGACTTAATGGTGTCGTCCAGCCAATCAGATTCGAGCATTGATTCATCATCTCTACTATATAAAGAACCCCGTGGGTGAAGGTTTAAATATAAAAAAAATTATCTTGTCTTTTCCACCACAAAAAATCTCTCATATAGATCTAGTTCTTGAGTCGAAGAGAAGTCAGAGCACTCTGTAAGTTCGCCGGAGCTCGGATTTTTGAAGTGTCTCTAAATCCGAGGCGTGAAGCCGTTGTATTTTGGCAGACAGTTGCTACTACCGTGGACACCATACCGGAGCAGTTTGTCTTAAAAAAACAATAACTACGCGCCTCGGTTTTATCTCTAGTCCTTTATTTTATGTATTGTATTTTTATTTTTCATTATTCGAGTCAAATCTGTACGATACTAGTTATTTTATGAAGTTGATTAGCAGAATAAATAGGAGTTTAATTCTGCTAGGAGTTGAGTTATATGTGTCATTTTGTCTTGAATCACTTTCTTCTTTATCATGGCTTCTCAATAAATATTTTTGGATACTCTTATTGCCATCACACACTACCGAAATATCACATTTTCAGGTGAAATTCGACTTTGCCGGTCGGGTTTTGTTATTGACCTCTTCAGCTCGAGTTTAAATTTGAGTTCGAGTTCAAACCACCAACACTCGGCTCGTTAACCGTGCTCATCCTTATCCCCTCAATAATTAAAAATAAGGGAAATTTATTTAAAAGTGCTGCAGAAGAGTGATGATTCCAAGAGCTTTATTTGAGTGAGTTCCAGTTAAAAGGTTTGATTTTGTGTGTAAAATGAAGGGTATTTTTAGATGAAGAGCTCGTTAACCGTGCTCATCCTTATCCCCTCAATAATTAAAATAATTAATACTACTTTGAGTAGTCTAAAAATGACTTAGGAGTTGGGGAACAAAGTAAAAGGCTTCAAAAAAAAAACAAAGCAAGATATAAAAATGGCAAATCCAAGAAACATAGTGTTAATCCCATTTCCTCCACAAGGTCACTTAACCCCAATGATTCAACTTGCTACAATCCTCCATTCAAATGGGTTTTCAATCACCATTGCACACACCCAATTCAAATCACCAGATCCCACTAATCATCCAAACTTTGATTTTGTCACCATCCCTGATGAACTGTCAAAATCCATTGTTTCCTCCATGGATTCAATTGCACTGATAAGGCATATTAACGATAATCTGGAGGTCAAGCTTTCGAGATTACTGGGTTCAGATGAATCTGAAAAACAGAGGATTGGTTGCGTAATCTATGATTGTTTCATGTATAAAACAGAGTCTGTTGCGAATCGACTGAAAATTCCGAGTGTTGTTTTAAGATCAAGCAGTTGCACTCTTTCGGTTGTGGATTCTTTGTTTCCCAGTTTTGTGGCTGAAGGAATCCTTCCTCTTAAAGGTAGGTTAGCAAGTAATTTCTCCCTTCTAAATCTTTAGTCAATTTAGAGTTTTTACGCGGATAGATCATATTTTTCACGCATCACACATTATTACGAGTAGAAGTGACGAAGGAGAAAGCGGTAAACCGAAACCAAACCGATCCAAACCCATTTGACTCCAAACCAATACAAGAATTTTTCGGTTTGGTTTAACCGAAACAGAAATGTATTGGTTTGGTTTTGCTTTTTTATTTTAAACCAATCCAAACCGAACCGAACCGATTATATATATATATATATATATATATATATATATATATATATATATCATATATTGTATATATATATTATATTATATTTTAAACCAATCCAAACCGATCTTATTTTTGGGTTTTATGATATATGCAAACCGAACCGAACCCCAATCCGAACAACCATTTAATAGATAAACCGGTTCAAACCGAACCCAAACCGAACCTAAACCGAAATTGGTTCAAACCGAACCATTGGTTTTCAAAGTGATTCAGTTCGGTTTGAGATAAATTCGACCCAAACCGACCAAAATTATAGGCAAAACCGAACCGAGGCGAGCTAAACAGCACTGAGCTCAAATTTCTAATTCGACCTACTTGATTATTCATATTTAATTTCAGTCATAATTTATGAGTTTTCTCGACTCAATACTCAGTCAAAAAGTCTATTTCATACATTCTGACCAAATTCGGACAAGAAAAAATTCAACATTCTGATTTGTGCCTAAATTTTGGTCAGAATATATAAGCGCGAAAACTCAAAGGTTAAAATTGGAAAAAGAATATGTATACTAAGATATTTTGTTGTGTAAAAAGACATTCACAAAGTAATATGTTACTCCATCCGTCTGTTTTTTAATTGTCGCACCTACAAAATCATATGATTTTTTTTTTATCAAAATGACCCTAACATCTCTTAAATGTAATTAATACAATATTGCTTTCACTTTCTCATCCTTTACCAAATAAGGATAGATTTAGAAAAACAAAATAAATAGTGTTTTTGACAACTACGACGACTTAAATAGAAGCGGCCGAGGAGTTTTAAATTTAGACCTTATGTTTTCCAACAAAGAACTTATGATCTAAGTCATTTTAGAGTTTTTAGGCTGATTAATATTAGATGAAATGTTATTAAATTTAGGCTCGTTAGGAATTTCTCTCAAGAAAAGACCTTATGTTTTTTTCTTTCTCTTACTTGCGTTAATACAATAATCGTTAAGTAAGGTTTCTAAAGGTAGGTCCTTAACCTAGAGGTATCGGACCTGAGTCGCAGTTGAAACAAAAAGAATGCGTGTGTATATTTCGTTTTCGTTAATAAGAAAAGTTAGGTCGTTTTAGAGTTTTCCGCATAAATTAATAAAGTGGTACCCTTAAAAAAAAGTGTTTAATTGTCTTTCATTTTAAACTAACTTCTATTAATTCGCCAATTAGATTTAGAGAAATATTTATGGCACAACAAAATATACACAACAAATACCACAACGCAATTTTAAGTCACTGATTTCTATGGGACCCATCTGTTTCAAGGTTCCACGTCATAATCAATGGTCTCGAATTGCCATGAATCTCAACGACTAAGGATTGAAAATTGAAACTATAAATAACTCTAGAATACACGAAATCTCGAAGAAAGTTTTCATTTTATGAATTCTTCATTTCAAAAATTTTAATTTCAAATAGGAATTTTAAATAAGTTGTATCTTGCTCAAACCAATAAACAGAGCGGAGGTTATCGTTAAAGCCGCGAGTAAGTGTGTTGTGCACAATATTATGGCATTTTTGTTGTGACATTATCACTACTCGTAGATTTAGCCAAGTAGATCTTGGGTTCGAATCCACCGTGTGCGTGGGTTTATCGTTTTAGGCACCATGATATAATCGACTATTGGACCGCCAATTCTATAGCTGAGAATCGATTTTTCCGATCAGCCGATTGATTGTTTTCCGGTCCGCCGATTGATTGTTTTCACTGTATTGTCAAGTCAAAATCAATCGGTGTGGTGCCACTAAAGGCGTCGTTAAATTAAAATATTGATATCAAATGTTTGAACTCATGACCTTTGATCACATGAGGACAATTTGAATGACCACAGACTCGATACGTGACGACTTGATCCCTGGACTCGAACCTGTACGTTACAAAGATTTGCCTGATCTAGACTATCCAAATTTAGATGACTTACTACAATTAGTTAAAGATACATCAGATCTAAGAACTTCATCTGCAATCATCTGGAACACAACAACCTGCCTCGAAGAACCGTCTTTATCGAAAATCCATCGAATTCTCCAAGTTCCCTACTTTGCAATAGGCCCGTTTCACAAAATCGCACCCAGTACCGCTATCTCCACCAGTTTACTTCAAAGAGAACACAGATTGCATATCATGGCTTGACCAACAACTCGAGAAATCCGTCATTTACGTGAGTTTCGGAAGCGTGGCTAAGATCGACGAAAAGGGACTGATTGAGTTAGCTTGGGGTTTAGTGAATTCTGGGGTTTGTTTTCTTTTGGTTGTTAAAGACAATACCGATTGGAAGAATAACGAGTCGATTGCCAGCTGAAAGTATCAAAGAACACGGGTGCATAGTGGATTGGGCGCCCCAGAAAGAGGTGTTGGGACATAGTGCGACTGGAGGGTTTATGAGCCATTGCGGGTGGAATTCGATACTAGAAAGTGTGTCCGAAGGGGTGCCGATGATCTGTAAACCGTGTTTTGGGGAACAAAAGTTGAATGCAAGGTATGTGAGTGATGTATGGAAAGTAGGGATTACATTGGAGACTGATGAGATGGAGAGAAATGAGATTGAGAAAACAGTGAGAAGACTAATGGTTGAGGAAGAAGGCGAAGAAATTCGACGAAGGGCCGGTGAGTATGCGGTGAAAATCGAGCAAGCATTAGGATCAAATGGTTGTTCTGGGAAGGCTCTGAATGATCTGGTGGAGTTTCTAGTTGCTTTATAATGATGTATAAACTTTTGTGCCCGTTTTTTGGGATGTTTATTACGCATGAATAAAATGTAATGAAAAATAATCATTTTTATTTCCTCTTAAATTAATGTAATGAGACGGAATGAAATAAAAATTGACAAAACACATAATTGGTGGGTAAGAGGAATGTGAGGTTGAGTGGGGTAAGTTAAGGTGGGTAGGATAAGTTAGGATGGGGCGGTGGGTACGGTAAGATGGGGTGGTCGGTAGGGTAGGGTGTGATAGGGTTAGACAGAAGATTAAAGAGAAAGGTTAGAGTGATAAGGCAAAGTGGGTAGAAAGGTAGGATGCGGTAGGCAAGGGCGGTTCCACACTTTTCAATGGGGTGCGGCCAACCCCTTAAAATAATTTTTTTTTATCATTTTACAAATAGTACAAATTAAACGTGTGTGTGTGTGTATATATATACATATATGTATTTACAAATTAACTTCTTTATTTTTATATATTGACCTTCGGTTTTATCTATTGCTCCATAATTATATATATAGAATTGAATATACAAATATATGTGTGATACGAGAAAAAATTGACAAATTTCGATCATTTCAAAAATCTTGCAACCGCCCCTAGCGGTGTGGTGTGGTAATGTAGGGTGAGGCAAGGTGTTGAATGGTAGAGTGGTGGTGTATGATAAGGTAATCGTATCATAGATGATTGGATAGATGAGAATGTCTTTTCACACAGTAAATTATTTTGACCCAATTTGAGTCGAAAAACGATTATTATTTTGATTCAATTCGAATCAGAATTTTGAATGTTTTCCATAAACAATACTGGTCAGAAAGGCTTTATGACTAAAATTGAGTCGAGAAACTTTTAACATTCTGTCTGAAATTTGGTCAGAATCAACAAGTTTGCAAATTATTTTAACCCAATTAGAGTCAGAAAACGATGATTATTCTGATTTAATTCAAGTCAGAATTTTGAATGTTTTCCATACCCGATACCGATTAGAAAGACTTTTTGACTGAAATTGAGTCAAGAAAACTTTTAACATTTTGTCTAATATTCGGTCAGAATCGAGTGGAGAAATACATAAATTTAAAGGGTAAAAACTAGAAAAGAAATTATATGTATTAAGAATTTTAGTTATGTGAAAAGACATTCTCATAGATAATTGTCGTGGCTTATGACACATGCATCGAGAAGAATGTCTTTAACAATAATTTTATTTGAATGATCGTCTTATCTGGTACGTTGATTGTGAAATTGCATTCCTTTTATTAAAAAGAAAGGGGAAAAAAATCTACTATCTACGTGACACTAGGAGTGTTCACGGTTTGGTTTGGTTTGGTTTGGTTTGGTTCGGTTTTTTGAATTTTCAAAGCCAAACCAACAATTTTGGTTTGAAAAAGATGAAAGAAAAACCAATCATATTAAATTCAGTTCGGTTTAGTTCGGTTTGTCATTTCTTCGGTTTGGTTCGGTTCGTTTCTCGGTTTACACTACAAAGAGTCCGACAATCAAATATAACTCTAAGTTGAGCACAAAAAAATAGATTTACACGATTATAGACAAAATTGATTCCCTCTAATTTTCTGAAGGTTCACTTCTTTAAAAAATGTTCAAACATTTTTTCTTCTTAATTTTATGTCTAAATTAACAAGTTTGTATCAAATCCATCAAAATAAAGAATATTAGACAGTTGAATTCATAAAAAAAAAAATAAAGCGTAGGGAAAGGAATACTATCTATCAACAACTAATTACTTATTCAATCAAAATTTCTTCAATCATCATTTTCATATTGTTCATAGTATAGACATGTTGACGATGTTTTCCAGACAAACAAGCTATGGGAGGAGAAAACGATAAAAAAGGATAAAAGATTTTAGGTTATAAGAAGATGAAAATATAATACATATAAAAAAATTGTGATGGGCATTTTTTTAGCCTAATATTTTAATGTATTATTTTGGACGTCTTTTCAACCGTAATTTTTTTTGACAGCATTGAAATTTACTTTTTTTGTTCTTCTTAAAAGTAGAAATATGTCATTCCAAAAAAAAAAAAATTGTTATGGCTTCCGTTTCATTAGTTAAACCAAAATCAAACCAATTAGAGTCGGTCCGATTCGGTTTCACGTCGGTTTGGTTTTATAATTTTTAAAAACTATTTAAACGGTTCGGTTTGATCGGTTTTAAAAATAAATGAACACCCTTACGTGACACTAGGAGAGAATTCATTTCAATTCTAGATGCATAAAATTAGGAAGGAAAAGAAAAACAGTTAGCAGAGCCAAACCTTGAATTTTGAATTATCCAGACAATTCTAGAGGCATGTTCTCAAATGTTCCATTCCCACTCTTTAAATACCAAACCCTCTCAGGCATTTTCTCAAACACATCATCTGCAATCACCACCGATTCACAACACTTTCCAAAATACCTTTCAAAGATCCAACAATGTCTCTGATTCCAAGCTTCTTTGGCCGTGATCATCAGAGCAACAACAATATCTTCGATCCATTTTCCTTAGCCGTCTGGGATCCCTTCAAGGATTTCCCTCTCTCCACCACCAACATTTCATCAAACACCTCCTCTGTTTTGAGCGCACGTGTCGACTGGAAGGAGACACCGGAAGCCCACTTATTCAAAGCGGATCTTCCTGGATTAAAGAAGGAGGAAGTGAAAGTTGAGGTGGAAGACGATCGAGTTCTACAGATCAGTGGAGAGAGAAATGTAGAAAAGGAAGACAAGAATGATACTTGGCATAGAATGGAGCGTAGCAGCGGTAAGTTTGTAAGGAGGTTTAGATTACCTGAGAATGTTAAGATGGATGAAATCAAAGCATCAATGGAGAATGGGGTGCTTACTGTTACTGTTCCGAAAGCCGAGATCAAGAAACCTGATGTCAAATCCATTGAGATTTCTGGTTAAGTAAAATGAAGTTTGAAATAAGTTGATCAAATCTTTAAATGTTTGAAATGTATTTTAATTTGTTGTAAGGGTGATATTTGGTTGTTCTTGCTTGTAATTCTGCAATGTATTGTTATGAAGTTGATTATCTGAATAAATATAAGTTTATTTCTGCTATTAGTTGAGTTATCTCTCGATTCATTTTGTCTTGAATCTCTTTCTTCTTTATCATGGCTTCCGAATAATTTATGGACACCTTTATTGGCGTCACACTAAATAATCGCATTTCATATGAAATTTAACTTCTTCTTTTTTTCGACATCAGGTGAAATTCGACTTGCATAAGTCGAATTTTGTTTTTTTGACATCTCCATAATCGAATTTTAAACTAAAAAGTGAGAAGTCGAAATAATATCCCAAAAAGACGATAAATAAGTGTAAAAACAATGGAAAGGAGGATAAATGTCCATATCAAAAGACGGTGCGGTGGAGTCGCCAAGTAAGAATTACCTAAGGAAATTTGGCATGATGTGATGTGTCACGTAACATAGCAATCGTTTACAGGGAATTTGGGAAATCAGGCCACTGTAACATCTGTCTTTTTTTTCAGGTCAAACATTTTCTGACATTTTTTTTCAGGTTTTCCGTCCAAATTTGGACGATTTCGTCCAAATACAGTCGACTCTTCCAAATTTGGATTCCTTTTCGTCCCAATCCATTCACTGGCCAAATTTAGACGGAATCCGTCCAAAATTCGAGACGTTAACGTCGAGTGTGACGAATTCCGTCCAAAATTAAACGGAATTTGGACGTCTCGCCCAAATACCACTTCGTCTTCTTCATCTGAGATGATTGGCATGAAAAGGCCTTATCCCTTTTCCATTGAAACTCCGCCGGCTCTGGATTTTCATCTCAAATATCCTCCTCCCTATGCTGTTAATCCAAATCCAATTTCCAGAATAAATGAAGCAACATCATCATCATCCTATAGCAACAGATCTGCTGTTAGTACTAATATGGATATCATCAGGTAATTAATGCTTATAATTCTCCATGTTTTTAGTAAAGGAAAGCTTTCTCCTTGCCAATAATGTTCTACCCCATATATTCTGATGGGTTTTTCTTAATGAGATATGATAGGAAATTCCAACCAAAAATTACAAAGCTTTGTGTCTCTAGAGAAGAAGTAAAAGAAAAGCAAGATGCAGATCTTTTGAAGGAACCGTCAATTTTTTTGGCCACCGTCAAATTTGAAGCGAAAGCTGTCAATTTTGGACGGATCCGTCCATTTTGATCAGTGAATGGATTGATACAAAAAGAAATCTAAATTTGGACAGTTTTGACTGTATTTGGACGAAATCGTCCAAATTTGGACGGAGAACTTGAAAAAAAATGTCAGAAAATGTTTGACCTGAAAAAAAATGTCAGATGTTACAGTGACCTGATTTCCCAAATTCCCTCGTTTACATACGGATGTTGAATAATAACCATGAAGGGTTGTCAACTGACGTATCACACATCAAGCAAGGATCCTCTCAAGTAGGGTCAAATACACTTGTTTTATACATTATCATCAAAACGACGTAGTTTTGAAAGAAAAAAAAATCTCTAAGCTAAATTATTGTTACATTTTAGATGTGTGGTTAAATCAATCTACTTGAAAAACATATTCTCAAATACTTGAGAGGATCCCCAACTCTTCAAATGAAGTGAGCACGCAAGAATTCCCGACCATTCCATCCAACTTCGAATATCACTTCTAATTCTACAATGTGTCATTCCACTCATAAAAAATAACACGGAGAAAAATAAAAGTCAAGATAAGCCAAAAATCTATGCAAAACACCAAGCAACCAATGGCAGACTCAAAAAAATTTCTCAGTAGAGGCACCGGGGTAATCAATGCTAGTTTCACTAACGACAAAACAACACCGTTTCAATAAAAAATTAAAAATTAAAATTCAGATCTCACTTGGGCATTGCCCCCTCACTATTACCCTTCGGTCCACCCCCTCTGCATATTCAACATTGCCAAAATGACAGCCATCATTCTCAGTGTCAAAAGAAAGATTGCAAAGCAAAATTCAGCCTGGAGGACGACCCGGAGGACGACCTGATGCAATTATCTGACCAACTATACTTGTCACCTATCAAAAACAGACACAAATATACGTTCAAAACAACGTAAATAGCGTGCATTAGTATCACATAATTATAGTAGTTTCTTAAAATTTTGTAAATGTGTTTTAATCAATCAATCATTAGGTTGTAATGTGGCTTTGAGCAAGAATTCACTCAAAACTGCGAATTAGCAACGTAGAAAACTCTGCCCAACAATCCAAAGCAAAAGCATAAACAGAGACAACAATACAAGAAAACAGAAGGAAAGTTAAGGGTTTAATGGGAATTAATCACTTAACACCCCCTCCCCCCACCCCCACCCCAACCCCCACACCCAGCACACACACATACACAGAAAGAAAGCAATTTAAAGACAATGTTAGTGTGTAATGGATTAGAGAGACTAAAATCAAGAATGGTCAAAAGCATCAAGTAGCTAGCTTTACCTGGGAATACTTGGAAACGCAACGATCAATGCAGCTATTTTCGCCGATATACAGCTCGCCTTCCTTGTACCCTATAGAATATATATACACAATTACAAACATGATTTACGGGGGAAAAAAAGTTCGAATTATCTACTCAACCTACGAAAACGGAGTATAAACATATTAGAGATAAAATCTGTACCTTATCTCAATGCACTTCTTGAAACATGTTTGGGTAAGCCTGTAAAACAAGATGAAACAGAGTTCAAGACCGACTTTTTAGTGGTCAAAACATCGGGAGAATCTCGAGTAATAAGTCCATATTTGACCAGACCGTAAGACGGATGTCATTTGTATACATGTCACTCATCCAATGGTGTGATGCAATAGAGACTTTTCATAAAGAATTTATCCAAAACATCAGAGTTCTCATGAACACTATATATATATATATATATCAGTAAAACATCTGAAAGAAAATTACTGATTTGTTGTAAATTATATCTACATATATTGAATAGCAAAGGCAGCATGTTTGATCTCCGTGAAATCAAAGATCCGTGAATCCCGGTTAAATCAAACTTAAAACCTCAAAGATTCATGCATGCCTTTGAATCCAGATGCAGAGGAAAGAGGATGTTAAACACGAAGGACTAGTACTGTAATGTCCATAACTAGAAAGGGTGTTATAAAAGCAAAAACATGAACTTTGTACATGGTTCAGAAAAGGCATAATCGACTTTCCGATGATCGATTGTCACAATCAACTTTGTGAAAGCCAATTCTCAGCTTTGGAATCGACTTTCCGTCGGTTCATTGTTTCCGGTGTGGTGTCACGCTAAAAACACTGTGATACTATTAAATGACTTTAAAAATTTCTCTTGCTATAGAATCAACAGAAAATGGCATAGTTATTGGTCATTAACCAATAGTAACATGTTTAGAACCAAATCAGCAGGGTAGGTATGATGCAAATGGTACACAAAACAAACTTTTCGTATACACTTGTCATTCCCGGATTGGTTAATAACCTGTTATTACATTCTCAGTAGTTTATCTAGGACAAATTCTAAAAAATGCATGCAACTGCAATACAATTACAGTACAAAGAAACACGAATAAAACACGAACATGTCGAAAAGATGGGACTTCAGCATATAGTTGTACGAAACACAGATTTACAACCAATAAAGAGAAAGACACTTCCGGTCCCTTTGTTCTTTTTAACTTCCATCCTCGGTGTTTCATCAAGGTACTTTTACCTCTTATATCTATGTAGTTTTTTTTTTAACAAAATTAGTCTGAAGTACAACACACTTCTACCATTACAAACTTAATGCATACCAAAAACGGACTAAAGGTAGGATTTAGTTCAACACATAATAACTTAAGCACACACAAAAAATGGACTGAAGGTGTTTGACAAAATGTGTAGCTGAAAGATAAAGTGTCAAAGTAAAACATCATAATTGAAATAACATACACCTTACTTGTTAAACAATTCAACCCTGTACTCCATCTCCTTCTGTGCCTTGCCAATAATCTGCCAGCATTTTCAGAAACAATTTTAAGTAAAAAAATAAAAATCGCTACTAAAAACAACTAAAATAATTGAAAATAAAATGATCCATTGGTCAAAACTCAAAGGCCAATAAACGAAATTGAAACACAAAAAAACGAGGTATCGCGTAATATATATTCGGAGAAAATCAAATAATTTACCTGTTCTCTATCGAGCTCGGTCAGAGATGTCTTGTTTGCCGCCATCTCTGTCGGGAAACCTTGTAATGAGCTGTACGGAAAAACCTCAAGAGAACTCAGAACACAAGGGTTTGTTAAAAATAATAAAATAATAAAAACTAAAAAACACAAGGGTTTAGGTAGGGGAAAAGATCGTATTGACAATTTAAATTTGGGAAAATACTTCGAAACAGTCGCATCAAACGACGCAGCGTTTTGATTGTTTTTTTTTTTTTAGATAAATATCGAGGCAGCGTCGTTCGATCTGATTTGTCGACACAGGCAGACACTTGCTTGGTGAGGATCGAGTCCGTTTAGGTAGGGTCGTATGGACAATTTAATTTTGAAAAAAAAACCAAAAATATTTTCTCACAAAAAAAAGAAATGGTAAGAATTATAGAGAAATTGTTAAATTGTTATAGGTGGTGAACATGCACAAAATTTATGGTTGTAATACATTTTATCGGTGTAATTATATGTAAAGTCTCACATCTATAAAGTAATAGCATGCTCAGCCTCATATAAGCGTGAGATATAAAGATTTTGTCAATTTGAGTTAGCTTTTTTAGACCAAGCGATGACGATTGTCTAAGCAGTTGACCGAATCATTTATGACTCATTCAACGCTGCAGGGCCCATGTTTTGGGGCATTACAAAATTGGCATATATAAGAGCGGATCTAAGTGTCACATCAGTGAGGCGGATCTAAATGTAATAGGGGACGAAAAGGACCATGTTTTGAGAAGCGGTAGGGCCACCTTTAGACCTTTCTAGTAGGGAGGAAACAGGGACAAGTCCACACCATGAGAGACTATGTGCGCCTCACTGTAAGTAGGCGGCCGGGACAAGTCCTCCGATAGGGATAAGCGGGACAAGTCCTCGCCGTGAAGACCTGTAAGGACGCCGATCCACATCGTCGATCCTCTGCAAAGGGAGAATTTAAAGTCTCAGATCCTTTATAAGGGAGTGAGAGCAGTGGGGGCCACCTCTACACTGGGAAAAGCCTCCACACTATGGTAGGGACCACTTCTGGACTCTAACCCGGGGAAAAGTTTACACCGTGATTGAGACGGTGAGGACACCTTAAAATTTGACTTCTAGATCTCCGTTTAATGCAATAAACATGTTAAGTAGTTTGATTGTTATACTTTGATGAAACTAGAAACGAGAGAGTCCTCGCCAAGTTACGTCCGCCTCGAGGCGTCATTAGATTGCTATTGGAAAACTCCGCTTGCTAGACCGGCCTTTTCTCTTCTTATAGGGGAGAATGTAAAGTCTCCACCCACTTCCTTTATATGACAAAGTGGCGCCCACTATGTTTAAGTGGAGTGAGAAGAAAACTTTCTCAATAAAATAGGCGAAAATCAATGATGTGGCGCCCCAAATGCCAATTAATTGGCTTCCGAATATTTTTTAATTAATATAATTTGTATATAATTAATATCTTGTATTTTATTTAATGATAAATAAATGTACCATATTAATTTACCACCACTGTGAGATAAAGCGTCCGACTAAGTTCATATGTGTTGTGACCGAGGGGTAGACACTACTGATGCCCTTCTCGATCACGGGTAGGACC
Source organism: Gentiana macrophylla (assembly GCA_026214975.1). Classification (NCBI taxonomy): domain Eukaryota; kingdom Viridiplantae; phylum Streptophyta; class Magnoliopsida; order Gentianales; family Gentianaceae; genus Gentiana; species Gentiana macrophylla. The sequence continues at coordinate 12,039,880 of CM047812.1, read as the reverse complement.
AAATCGGGAGTCAAAAGTCCTTTCTGGAAAAGTCTCCACACCGTGAGAGATCTTATAAGGCGATGTCATGCTCTCTCGGGCTACTTTCTGAGATCTCTCGATTCCCGCACGACCAATCTGATGCTTCAATATCACCTTTATCTCTCTGGTAGGATAGTTACACAACCGCCAGTGACAAGTCTAACGACTTATAAGTGGGAAATGTAAAGTCTACACAATGAAAATAAATTTGACAATACATAAGATTAGAGACTTTGATTAGATATATCATCAACCATAATCACTATCATGGTTTCACTATCGCTGCTTTGACACTAGTGGCGAGGTACGGTAATATGAAGATAAACACTCTAAACACCTAAGTGTAGTAATCATGGCTGAACTAAACAAGTCCACACCGTGGAGGCAGTGGGTTTAGGCCCTTCCAACACTTTAGAGGACTGGTAGTGACTAAGCGGGACAAGTCCACACCGTGAGAGACATGGAGGCCACCTCTAGAAGAGATGGTGGAGGCCATCTGGGTAGGATGGACGAAACTAGGAAAAGTTCACACCGTGAGAGACGGTGGGAGACACCTCTAGACTCCTCTGGTAGGGACGAAGCTGAGACTATTGGGACAAGTCCTAGAGAGGACGCCCCTCCTTATAAGGAGGGGAGAATGTAAAGTCTCACATATGTAAAGTAATAGACTGCTCACCCCCATATAAGTGTGAGACATAAATGTCTCGCCATCTCGGGTTAGCCCATTTAGACTAAACGAGGACAACGGTCTAAGCAGTTGACCGGAACATTTATGACTCGTTTAGCCCTACCAGACATGAGGTATGGGGCGTTACATTATATTACAATCGTTGTACGATGAAATTTCAGTGAATTTATATGGTCTATAGTGACACTACGTAAATTCCATAGTGCCACCACATAAAATTTGTAAAATAAAGCATCTATTGGAGATACTACATGTTTGGCGTCATATATAAAAAATGATATTTGGCTAAATTCACATTGTCTTTTCTCTTACCCTATGTGGAATCGATTTTTCAAATTCCGATCTTAATCTTAAAATCGACTTGTCAAAAATCGATTGTCTAATGAAATCGACGAATTTTCAAATTCCGATCTTAATCTTAAAATCGACTTGTCGAAAATCGATTATCTTTAATGAAGATCGACCGTAAAAAAAAGGATTCAGAATAGGCCATTCAAAACTCGTTCTTTAGGTGAAGTGTAAATAGTTTTTAGATGTTTTGCAGTTTGATTGACATTTCTCTTTTGAAAATACAAGTGTGGTTGACTGACTAAAATAAAAGTTGTTAAATGGATGATAAAATCAATTAACAAAATAGCATAATAAATTTATTTTTTTTCTAGAATAGGGAAAGGAATTTGAACGTTGTTTGATACCAAGAAATGCAATCTTATTTTTCATTTGAATCTACATATGCTTAATACTTGCTTGATATTTCAAAATGTAAGATACTTACAACTTTTTTATTTAATCCCTTCAGAACAACATCCGATGATTAAACGTACAAGTCGAGAAATGGTCCAAAGAAAAGCCAACCATTTTATAAGATTTCGTTTTAGTGACATTTGAGGCTCAACGCACAAGATATGAAATGCATTAACGATGTCGCGTGTGTAAAAGTGCCTTGATCTCATACATTTGAATCTGGTAATCTGAATCTGTTGGAGAAGAGCTAATCTGAAAACTCAACTGAAATGTACACGTATGAATATGGTGTTCACATCTGAAGCTGGTGATTACATCTGAATCTAGTAATCATGTCGGTTCTCAGTCTTCTCTTTTGAATCCGAAGACAACATGTGATCTCGTCTGAATTTGAGAGGTTCTCGTCTGGGGTTAAGTTGGCTAGGGTTTTAGTTAGAATACTATATATACTCACCCATTGTAACCTAGCCCAATGTGAGGAAATATGTAAATTCCGGTGATAATATAATTCATTGATTTTTGTCCGTAGACTAGTCGACACAACTTCGGAAAATCTTTATTTGTGTGTTCTTGTTCTTGCAATTCCGTTATAACAAAATGCATAGCATCATCAACTAGAGAATACTATATCACAAACCAAAGATTTCCACATTCTTCGCGAAAAAAGTAGAATTTAAAACACGGAAAATGATATTATATGTTGACGGAGTTGAACTGGGATTTGAGCATAAAAATCCGAGCAAAAGGGACATTTAAAATTATAATCGATTACTCCTGAATACAACCTCAGAAACAATTGAGAATGAAAAAAAAAAAAGGTACCAAAATGCATCAAACAGTTTGAACTACAGGAGCAGCAGGTGTGGATTCTTCTGCTTTCTTAGAATTTGGAATGTATCTCCAGCACCGTTTATGAACTCCGCTTATCTTTTTAGGAGCATCCGCAGCCATACCTGCATAATTGGCCAGTCAATCACATCAAATTTCGTACGATGATCAAAATCAAGTCGTTTAATCATCTCAATATCGATTAAACAACAGCGTGGTATAAAGAGTCCAGTTGAAGATGTCCACAAGATATAAAATCCCCTCTCCCCCCCCCTCCCAACCCCACCCACCTTCAACCATGTTTTACAGCATGAAACTTTGAACCCTCATCGATGATATACCAGACACTTGACTCTTTGCTGGGTAGTACAACTCATTATAACATCTGCACAAGTAGTGAAATGGATGCGTGCAGTCGTAAATATAGCAATTTAGGTTATCCAGCTGTTAAGGCAGAAGCAGAAAAATCGGTCAAAGCCAAACAATGGTGACACTGCCGATTTCATACTTTGAATCATAATTCATCCATGCAATACCTATCAACCATGGCTCAGGATGTTGACAAATATAGCTGAATCCTAATCTACGGCTACGCCTCAAGCATAGGTTCAAAAATTTCTTGTAGTGTCATGGATTCTCCAAATCAGAAACATTCGTAAAAGCTAAATCAATCTTAAAAAAGATCAAGTCTGTGATGACTCTACTGTTGTCATACACATACACCGATACACATGGGCTGGGAAACTGAACAGTGAACACTGCTCTCTAAGAGCCCTACAATTAGCCATTTCACACGATTTCAAAGGCTTTTGCTTGTTAACCTATATCTTAAACAGCTTGTAGTCTTGACTCCCTATTTGTCAATAGAAATGTTGGCCATACTAAAGTGGCGGATCCAGGAAGTATTTCCAGAGGGGTCACCGGACCATAAAACTACATTTTTAATCCAAAAATTTGTTCCAGTGTGGTCACCGGAGCCTAAAACTACATTTTTTACCAACAAAACGACACTTTTTAACAACAAAACTACATCGTTTTAATACTAAAAAAAATTCCCTGGATCTCAGTGGGGTAACGTGACCCCACCCTAGAGATACATACATCCGCCCCTGCATACTAGCATCATCATCTCTTACTTGTACTGATATACTATTAAAAGGCTCTAAAGAAACATATACAAAAAGCTTGAAGATACGGATACCTAGTTCACAAACCAATTGATGAATAGGATGTAGGGCATTAGTAATAGCTGCTTGATTATCTGTTAGAGATGCAAAAGGTGTACAAGCCTACAAGCGACGAGCAAATATTTGCCACGGAGAGAAATTCAAGCTCTCCTATTCAATACGTTCTCAACTTCCTACGTGTCCTCAGCAACTTCTCTCCTGCACAGTCTACACTCTTAACCGTTGAAATATCGGGGTGATTAAACAACCAACAGATAGTTTTTCAGGAGCCCAACAATCAAACAAAGAGCCCTTCTTTACTTTTCAAATCAAAGTCTAGCAACAAGGAAATGCCTCCTATATCATTTTCACTTAAGCAATTTTACAAACAGGTGCAACGCACACACTGCAGGAAAAACTGCTTCAAAGAGAAATAGAAATCCTTACCATCTTTATAGGCGATTCCCCAAGCTTTTCCATGCCTACCATCCTACAAAACCACATAAAACCCTAACACAAAATTGACCCCCAAAAATAATAAACCCTGAATGAAACAAAAGGAAAACAAAGGAAAATCACACACTACAAAAGTGTAGTGGATGATGTTAATGGATGATCACTGTCATGATTGGAGAGAAAATATTTTTTTTTGTGTCCCATTAAATGTGTGGTATGGATGATGTTGTGGATGATGTTGTGGAGGTAATTGTAGTGGATGTAGCACCACCGGAAAACAAATTACCTTGTAGAGATTGATTTTGGTGATTTCATAGGAAACATTTTTCCAATGAGATTTGGCAATGTGATAACCAATACCCCAATTGGGCAAAAACTGAGCCACCTCAAACAGATTCTTCTTCTTCTTGCGCCTCGGCTTTGTAGCAGGCTGCGATTCATCCGAAGAAGGAACAGTCGCAGGGGAAGTGCTGAAGCCAAAGCTACTAATGAAATTGCAAGGAAATCTAATGAAGCGAGCTGTATTTCCTAGTGAAGATGCTCGGTTTGCCAGAGCAGACGCCATTTCCGGCGAATAAATGCTGCAGAAGCTTTTGGGATTTCTTCAAGTTTTGATCTTTGTCCGATCTCTGCTGCGAGATAGGTGTGGCGTTATGTATCTGTGTGAGTATGGAGTTTTGCTTGGCAGGGGGCTCGGCTTCTCACTTCGTCATTAGGATTCTCCTCAAAAAAATGGATTCATTTTTTTTTTTTTTTTTTTTTTCCGGAAACGAAAGGTGGGGAGAATCGAATCTGGGTCTCCAACCACCTGAGCCTGGGTAGTAATTTTACAATTGGTGACACACCGAGTCATATATAAGATGGGATGGTTTTGTCTCAAAAAAAAAAAAAAGATGGGATGGTAAGATATCATAGGGTAATGAATTGTGCTGAATATGGTAAGATAAGGTGGGGTATGGTGTGTAAGGGTTTCCCACCCAACCCAACACACATCACCACCTTATCTTACATTATCTTTCGGGTAATCAACTCTACATCATCCTATCATACCTCTTCTTCCTCACTCTTCTCACCACCCATATAACCAATCATACTAGCACATCATACATTTCAGTACCCTACCTTATCGTATCTCACCACCCACCTACTTAACCCTACCTCTCATCTTACACACCACCCCACCCCACCCCTCTCATCCACTCAACTTTACCTCGCAACCTATCATACAATTATCCCACCTAACCCAATCTTCATACTCTCTACTTAAACCCTAAACCCAAACCACATTCACATTACTATTTCCAACCTTACTCCACCATTTACCATACCCTACATGATGTTGTATCTATATTACAATCGGGTAATTGGGTAATTCTAATTAGGAAAATAGTACAAGAATAAGAATATTTGGGTGTAATTTTGGACTGAACTCTTGAGAGAGTTGCCTACGTATCCAATTTTAGTAATAAACTGGAATCAAGTCCCCCTCGTAGTTCAGGGTCTTCCTTATATAACGATAGATCGTGTATCTCTTCACGAGCGTGCTTGGAAGTTATTACGCGACTATCTTACGGGCGTGGGGTCTACCCGCGCATACAAGCGATTGAGGTGTTATTGACTCGATCTTCACCCGCGTTGACTGTTATTACGTCCGAAACCATTGCAGTCGGGGACGCGAAGTCTGCTCCTCGACTATTACATCGACCGTGATACGGTCAAGACTTGTTGTCTGCCCTGCGGCCCATCTATCCTTGTTATCGACCCTGGGCTTGGCCCAATTATAAGCAATCCGACTAAGTGGGCCCGTATATCATCATAAGTCCCCAGGACTAGGGTGGATCGCTTTCTGTTGCCACAGCACGAAAGCGCGCAACTTCATTATTAATATTGCGCGAACCGAGGCCAAGTTGCGTCCTTTCGATATCATTACAACCGTAGACTAAACTCTTACGTTGCTTCACTTCTTGTCACATAACTATTTCTCTTTCCACATTACCCTTCTATTTTAAACCTTTGGAAACGCCTTTCTGCAACCACAAGTAAGTCTTTATCTTTATGTTATTCTGCATTTCTTTTAAATTGTTGATTCTTTCATGAGTATGAGAGCCAATCACGCTTCAGGTGGATCTCAGAGAAATTGTTTGAATCCCAGAAAAAATATCTAGAGCCATAGATAGTGAGGAAGTGAATTCTTCTAACCTGTGTTTTGTCCTGAAACTATAATAAACCCGATCATCCATCTTCTTGATTGATTTAAGAAACACCTCTACTTTTGGAGATAATCCACTCGTGTCTTTTGCCTCACCTTACGCCTCACGGGATTTTCACTCACACTTCAATTGTTCACCATTATCCAGGAAGATCACACTGCCTTCTTAAACACCTTAAAGAGAGAAATTAATCGATTTGACAAAACCAAAGCAATAATGGCTTGCCACGGTGTTGCTAGCAAAATGACCAAAACTGAGATAGCTGGTTTATTAAAAACCTATAAGATCCGTACTGAGCCTTTCGAAGTTGTTCTTCCTAAACCGACTGAGTATGCTTACAATCCCGGCCGGTTTTACGCACGGTATCTGTTGATCGACTTCCACAGTGGGTTAAGGTTTTCTCTCTCCCTGGATATGTTGAGGTAATGAAGTATTACAAATTAGGAGTTGGTCAGATACACCCAAATAGTGTTAAATTCCTGGTAGGTTTCATGATTTGGTGTCGTCCCGAACACCACCACCTTTTTACGTAAAGTTGTTTAGGAATTTCTACCGGTGTAAATTGACACAGGGTAGTGGGGGGGGTGGTATCATTTCGCCGTAGGGCGGTGCTCGATCATCCCTATAACTGGCAAAGATAAGACTAAGAAAAAGTGGCAAGAACACTTTTTCTTTGTGAAGCACAATTCGGATGCCACTTTGGGGCGATGGAATACCTCTTCCATGAAGGACAAGTTGGAAGACTTTATTGATGCTACGCTGTCCGATATCTTGTTAGTAACAAAATTTCCCTTAACCTAGACTTCATAAGTTCGCCATGATAGATCTTTGCTCGACCGGATCACGAGGGCTGTTGGCTACGTGGAGTTCTCAAGAAGCGTGTATAGAAAATGTATGTTTGTACTTACATTTTATTCTGATTTTTGATTATAACTTGATTATCTCTTACTTTTCATAGTGGCCAATGTAGATGATCTGATTAGTATCGACATCGATGAAGAGGAGGAAACAGAGCAGATGGCAGAAGACTCTGAACGGACCTTGTCCGTTATTCCAGAAAGCGGTGAAGTTTCTGGTCATCCAGAGGATGCAGAGATAGAAGCACGCAGGCTCGCATGCTGCTTTGTGCGAGAAACCATCCCCATTTGCTAATCCTTACGATCGAGAACATTACGAGCCACGATTAACCCCTGTGGATCGACTATTGAAGAAGATCTTCTGGTGCTCAATCTCATCGGCTTGAACGCAGTGCCTCTCAGGGGATGTTTCTCAAAGGCGAAGAAAAGCCGCAGATCCACCTCCTCTGGTAGCTCTGCAAGTGGTTCTTCCTTCAACTTTGAAGATATCTGTGGCGACGACTTTGCGACTCTGTTGTTTTTTTTTTTTTTTTTTTTTGAAAGCTATCATTTTCCTTTTAATTTCTATTTTCTAAGACTTTTCTTTTTGCGGTGCTACCGCTGGGCAAAGCATTGCATAAGAAAACTGCCCGACATGGTGGGGACATCAACGCCTTGCAACAAAAAGTGGCTCATTTGGACGAGGCCAATGCTAAGGTGGCGATTTGGAAGAATCAACCTTCTTTGCGCTCAAATGCGGAGATTGAGAAGTTGAAATCGATCTTGCCAAAGCGAGGTTTGATATTCACCCAAGAGGAGCGGTTGAAATTGAGAGATCAAATTTGGAGAAAATGAGTGAGAGCATCGCAACATCTTGCCCACGATAAAGAAAATGAAGACCGACTTTGATGAAACTCGAGGCGGATGGAGGAAATTCACGCTTTCGAGCGTTGTCCAAAAGGTCGTTGCGGGTATAAATCTTCTCCTCAAACTTATGAGTAAATTCATATTATTCTAGCTCCGTACTGCTGGAGAGGATACACACTTGGTGTTGATGAGGCCAAACCTGCTGACTTGGTGATTAACACTCTGCCTAACCACCGGTTGTATGGTAAGAAAGCGGGTGAAATCTTCACAAAGCGATATGACGAGTACAAGAATGGAGAAGACATAATTAGCAAGTATGCTAAAAAGAAATCCGCTCAGCCTTCAGAGAAACTTGCTCAGCCTTCAGAGAAATCTGTTCAGCCCCCAGCTCCTCCTGCCTCTTAATTTACATGTTTTCTTGAAACTTTGAATTTTCTTTGTCTTTGTCATGCGACTTTTGATGTAATAACTCTATTTCTTATTTGTTGCTGACTGTATTTTGATCTTTGAAACCTTTGGGATTGTACTTTTGAATATATGCCCTTGAATTTGATATTCAATTTAATATTCTCTGTGTTCAACTTTACCTTCCTGTTGCGCTGCAAAGAAGTTAGGATTTTTTATCCTCAGCTTCTTAATTTTTAGCTTCTGTACAGAATACACTTAATGCATAGTCCATTACTGTTTTCTCCCCAGGATATTCTTGCTCTGCAAGTTCAATTTTTGCTCCATTGAGAGTGTGCTCTGCACAGGATTTTCTTGCGTGCAAATTTAGCACTTGTGTGTTGTTTATTTGGGTCCTCTGCCCAAAATGATCCTGCACTGCAAGTTTTGCGTGCCTTCACTTGAATTATGTGCTCTGCACAGGATTTTCTTGCGCTGCAAGTTTAACACTTGTGTTTTTAAGGTGGGTCCTCTGCCCAGAATGATCCTGCACTGCAAGCTTTGCATGCATTTACTTTAATTATGTGCTATGCATAGGATTTTCTTGCGCTGCAAGTTTAACACTCGTGTTTCTAAGGTGGGTCCTCTGCCCAGGATGCCGTCGCACTGCGAGTTTGGCATTTTTATATTTTTAGCTATGTGCTCTGCACTGAATTTTCTTGCGCTGCAAGTTTAACACCTGTGTGTTTTATATGTGGGTCCTCTACCCAGAATTATTTTGTGCTGCAGGTTTGCTGATAAATAAAACATCTGGTCTTTAATTCCTTGTCTAGCACAAATTAGAATATTCACATGCACAATTACAAATTTAAAGCTAAAAGGAAGAAAAAAAGGATAATGTAATTATCTTAAGGAAAATATTTCCTTAAATGAATAGCATTCCAGCTTCTAGGAATTGTTTTCGAAGCATTAGCTAGTTGATAGGATCCTTTTCCATGTACTTTGATAACTTTATAAGGACCTTCCCGATTTGGGTCTAGCTTTTCAGTGGGGCCTTGCTTACTGGCGTCATTCCGCCTTAGCATTAAATCGCCTTCTTTAAAATACGTACCTTTGACTTTGGAGTTGTAGTACTGGGCAACTCTCTGCTTGTATTTGGCCATCTCATCGATTGCACTTATCGCGTTTATGTTCGGCTCATCTTTGACATGCAACATGTCTACCTCTGCGTTTACGGGCGGTATAATTACATCTAGGAGACTTGTGTTCAATTTCTGCTTTGGTATGTGCCTCACATCCATATGCTAAGGAGTATGGAGTTTCCTGTGTAGCGGCGTTTGGGGTGGTTCTATATGCCCACGAGATATTTGGAAGATGGTCTACCCAATGAGACCCCTCATGTTCTAACCTTTTCTTTAGTCCCTGTTTTATCACGCTGTTGTTCTGCTCTGCACCGCCCATTGGCTTGAGGATAGGCCAGCGATGTAAAATGTTGGGAGATTCCTAGGTTGGTGCAACAAGTTTGCACTCCTTGATCTTCAAATTGTGTGCCATTATCAGAAATGAGAACTTTAGGGATCCCATACCTGCATAGAATATTTCTCCATAGGAACTTCTGTATTTGGTTGGCTGTGATGGTGGTTAAGGGTTCAGCTTCCACCCATTTAGTGAAATAATCCACTGTCACCACTAAAAACTTGAAATTTCCCGGAGCTCGGGGTAGTGGACCCACTAAGTCTACTCCCCATTGATCAAAAGGCCATGGGGATACGATTGGAATCATCTCATGTACAGGATTATGTGATAAATTGCTATGCACCTGGCATGTCCGGCAAGTTCTGACCAGATTCTCTGCGTCATCTTGCATTCGGCGATAATAACCGTAAAGCCTACATTTCTGGCCGAGCTCTCGCTCCCAAGTGATTTCCACAAATTCGAGATGGATTTCTCTTAATACATAATCTCCTCATCCAGGAGTACGCGATCTCAACCAAGGTCTTTGCATAAGATTTTTTCTGTGTGAACATCGTTGAGCAGAGCATACCTGGTGAGAGTCTTATCAATTTTCGGCATGTACTTTATCTTGAAGCCTTCCATCTCTTAGATATACTACAATCGGATCCATCCAAGTTTCTGCTTGTGTGATTGGTTGTACTTCAATCTCATCACAACTCTTGTGCTTCAATTGCTCAACCAACACCTTTTTGTGGGACAAGAAATTCGATCCTAGCTTTGATAAAGCATCTACTCTGGTATTTTGGGCCCGAGTTATCTGTTCCACTTCTATCGTTAAGAAAGTGCCGCAATCTTACGTGCCTGACAAACAAGGTACTTTTTCATGGGGCCTTCTTTTGCCTCATACTCTCCCTTGATATGATTTATTACCAGCTGTGAGTCTGTGTAGACTTTCAAATTTTGCACGCCTAACTTTTGTGCTAAGTTTAATCCAGTTATCAAAGCTTCATATTCTGCCTCATTGTTAGTGGCCTGAAAGTCAAAATGAAGAGCGTATGGGAATTCTTCACCTTTTGGGCTAATGAGTAGGAGTCCTGCTCCTGCTCCTGCTCCTTCTTTGTTGGAGGCTCCGTCCACATAAAGCTGCCACTGTTCAGAGTTGTTCTTCTCAGCCTTGTTCTGTTCAGCCTTTTGCTCTATATCCAAGGCTTTTTCTTCTGCCAAGAAATCAGCTAATGCTTGAGCTTTAATTGATGTTCTCGGTTTGTATTCGATATCAAACCCTGCCAATTCAACTACCCATTTTGCCAATCTTCCAGACTTGTCTGGTTTTTCCAAAATTTGCTTCAAAGGTAGATTTGTCAACACAATCACTGGATGACTTTGGAAGTATGGTCTCAGTTTCCTTGTGGCATGTACTAAGGCTAAAACCAATTTTTCTACTTCAGAATATCTAATCTCAGGTCCTTGTAGGGCTTTGCTTACAAAATATACTGGCCTTTGTATCATGCCATGTTGCTTTACCAACACAAAGACTATCGCTTCATTGCAAAAAGGACAAGTAAAAAGCGATATCTCACCTTCACGAGGAGGGGTTAGAGTTGGCAAGTGACTGATATGATCTTTCAACTCTGAAAAGCTGTTTACATTCTTCATTCCATTCAAATGGGTGGCCTTTACGAGAATCTTGAAGAATGGCAATGACTTTCGTGCCGATTTTGACAAGAATCGGTTTAAGCGCCGCTGCTAATGTTCTGTTAATCGTTGAACTTCTTTGATATTCTTGGTTCGGGCATATTTTTAAGGCTTCTAATTTATCGTGGTTGGCCACGATACCTGCTTTTAGATATCATATAACCCGAAATTTGCCTCGATCTCACTCCAAAAGTGCACTTTTTGGGTTCGACTTCATTCTGTTTGTCTCAAAACTTGACAAACCTCTGCTACATCTTTCAAATATTGGTCAAGAGTCTGCTCTTGATCAATAAGTCATCCACATATACTTCCATTGACTTGCCAATCATTTGTTTGAAAATGGTATTGACGCCGCTTTGGTAGGTAGCCCCTGCATTCTTTAATCCGAAAGGCATAGACACATAGTAGTAGGAACCAAATTCGATAATAAAAGTGGTTTTTACAAAGCATCTACTGGGGTCCATCATAATCGATGATATCACTTATAAGCATCTAAGAAAGCAAAATCTCATAACCAACTGTAGAATCTACTAGCCTGTCAATTCTAGGGGAAGTGTAACTATCTTTAGGACAAGCTTTGTTTAAATCTGTGAAGTCCACACACATTCTCCAACTGCCATTTGGTTTCTTGACTAACACTGGGTTTGCTAGCCATTCTGGGTAGATAACTTCTTTAATCATGTTGGCCTGCAACAATTTTTCCACTTCTCTTTGGGATGACTGTATCCTTTCTCGGGGCAAAAGATCTCTTCTTTTGTTTTCTTTGGTTTCTGGTTGGATCAATGTTGAGTTTATGGACGACCAACTCTGTGATGACCAGGCAAGTCACTCGCTTTCCATGAAAACACATCCCTGTAATCTTTCAAGATCTTTGACCAAAGATCTGTTTACGATTCAGCGGTATCCACGATCTATCTGATTGTGGATTCCGGGTTCGATTCATCCAAAGATTATTGATTCCACCGGGTCGTTGGATTGCCAACTTTTTCTTCATCTCAGAACTAGATCTTCCATTGTCACACCTTGCACCTTCATTTTTCCACCGATTGTGGTGTATAGCGATTCTTGGCAAAGCATCCACATCCCTTTAATCGTGGTTTCGCCTCAAAAGTTAGGAATTTCATCTTTGTTATGTCTTTGGCGATACCACGCCCTTAGATCAATCGGTCTTTGGTCTTCCAAGAATCACATTGTATGTGGATGGGGCTTTTACCACCACATAATTGACCAATGAGTCTGCTCTGTGGTCCTTGCCAAAAGTCGTCGATAGCTTTAACATTCCCACAGGATGTATGGGTGGCCCGGTAAATCCAAAAGAGGAGTTGTCCTGTGAGTCAACTCCGAGTGCATAGCTTCATTGCTCGAACGCTTTGTAATATAGCACGTTCTTTGTCTTTGCCGTGTGTCACTGCAGATCCTTCCGACAGATTTTTTACGAATAACGCTTATAACCGATCCTTCGTTGCTCACGACGGCCGGTAGTGCATCTCTCAGGACCGTCTTGAGCGGTTCCTATTACTTTCTGTTTTTTCGCTTCTCCGTCCTTTTCTGTGCTGCCCTTTTTATCTTCCTGAGCAGCCTTATAACCTTCTCCTGGTCCACCCACAATCGTGTTCACATTGTTGATTGAGGCGTTTTCTCTATGCCCATCTGCATCTGGAGACGGATCTCTGTGTCTCCTCTGGTTATACCTGTCATGGCTGTTGTGCTGTCTTTTAAACTCTCTCCTTCCTCTGGGGTTGTCCCCCTATGCTCGATCGATGCACTCATCGATCTTTCCTTCCAATCTTTCTTTGCGTATATATCTAATCGGTCCACCCTGCTTGTTGAGTCGTGTCCAATATCTTTATGGTATTTGCACCACTTGGTGTGGTCTCTCTTCTCCCTTGGACCCCTCAATAGAGGAGGAGTCTTGGCGATTCCTTTCTTTTCCATAATTGCCAGAACTTGATCACGAGACCTGTTCAGAGGGATGAGGTCTCTGTCCTGCAAAGCATCTTTCTTCCCTAACCTTTCAGAGATGGGGTTGGTTACCCTATCCCAAACAGATTTTCTCTTTTTGTCGGTCTTATCATGAGTCTTTCCTTTTTAGTGTCCTGTGGGACTCTTCCTCTTGGCTCTGTTAGCCTCTTCACCTTGGCGGTGTCATGCGCAATTTCAGAGACATTCTTCCATCGTATCCGGATTTTTTCTTTGCTCACTTTGCATGTAGGCGTCCTTCCCTAAGACACGCCACAAAGGATGCTACTAAAAACTTATCATCCGGATCTCGAAATGCAGGATGACTCTCCGTTGAACCTCTTGATGAAGCGCAACACCGTTTTCATCATTTTTGTCTAATGGTACAAACCAAATATGTGCGGTTCCTCCTGGAAAGGTCTTCTTTGCGATGAATGCATGCATGAACTTTACAGTCGGTGTTGGAAAATGCGGTATGGATCTAGGGTTCAACTTGTTGAACCAATCTCTTGCTTTTCTGTTAGAAGAGTTGCAAATGCCTGCATTTCATCTCTTACGGAGGCGTTATATAAGTTCATGTCTTTGAATGTATTGGTGCATATGGTCATATGGATCTTTAGTTCCATCATATGCTTGGATTTTTAGGATTTTAAATCCTGGAGGGCATGGAAATGCATCGATGTCCTCAGTGAATGGAGACACTAGCCTAAACTCATCGTGTTTAGGCTTAAGTATAGCATCTAACTCTGCTCGGGCATTATCACCACCTGGATGAGTAACCACCACTTTAATGCTAGATTCTGCTTACTGCTTCTCTTTTTTAGCAGTTTGAAGCGGTGTGGGTGCTTCAGAAATGTCATTATCCTGATTCCTCGCTTTCAAAACTGCCTCAAATATGGCTTTGATTTCTTCTCCTTTGAGATTGGCCATATTTTCTACCAACATTTGTTTGACCGCGTCTGGGTTGCTCGTCTGCCCTTCTTCCAGAACTCTCTTTCCAGTATCTTGATCATTTCGATCTGGGCTTTTTTCTCCAACTTTTTCTTTTTCAGGTTGATTTTGCTGCTTCTTCGAATTTCCTTGATTTCTTGCCATTTTTTTTTTAAACAATTACTCACTAACTAGAATTGGCCATCCTTCTAGCGCCAAATGATGTTGTATCTATATTACAATCGGGTAATTGGGTAATTCTAATTAGAAAAATAGTACAAGAATAAGAATATTTGGGTATAATTTTGGACTGAACTCTTGAGAGAGCTGCCTACGTATCCAATTTTAGTAATAAACTGGAATCAAGTCCCCTCGTAGTTGAGGTCTTCCTTATATAGCGATAGATCGTGTATCTCTTCTGGGCGTGCTTGGAAGTTATTCTCGACTATCTTACGGGCGAGGGGTCTACCCGCGTACACAAGCGATTGAGGTGTTATTGACTCGATCTTCACCACGTTCACTGTTATTACGTCCGTAGTAACCATTCAGTCGTCGTGACACACGTGAGTCCCGCTCCTCGACTATTCTGTCGGTTTTCGTGATATCAGTCAAGACTTGTCGTATCTGCCACTGCCGGCCCATCTATCCTTGTTATCTGACCCTTGGCGTGGCCCAATTATAAGCAATCCGACCTAGTGGGCCCATATATCATCACTACACCACAATTTCTCACCATCTTACCCTACCCAACCCTACTCCGCCCACTTACTCTACCACATACTCTAGTATACTTAACTTTGCCTCACCCCACTTAACCCTATCCTACCTCGCCTAACTTTACTCTTATCACTCACCCCAGGGGCGGCTGCACGATTTTTATGATATGGGTCAAAGTTCGAGAATAACACATCCTATTATAAGTTTTTAATATATTAACTTTAAATTTCTAAGTGTAGATACAAGTCAAGAGTTAATATTTTAAAATTTTAGCGGGTCAGCTAGTACATATTAGTGATAAAAATTTTAAAATATGATAAAAAAAATACACTTAATTTTTTTTTTAATGGTTTGGGGGTCAGTTGACCCCAAACCCCCTTGAGTGCCGCCGCCCCTGACTCACCTCATCAAATCCCACCCTACACGAGTCAAAAGATTCGTGAGCGATTTGAGTTAGAGTAGACTTGTTGTTCGAATAGTTCAGTTTGATACGCCTCGAAATCAAAAATATTTATGAAAATTATGTATGAATTAGTTTAATACATGTTCGACATGAGTTTGGATTCAATACGAGTTTAGCGAGTTTGGATTCAATACGAGTCAAGCAAACTCGACTTTATTAAATTATAAAATTTTAAATGCACTCAGAACTTCATGAAGAACAAAATCAAATGAATCAATTGAGCTACACAGAAGAAAAACTGGATTACTTTTGGTCCCAAAATAATAACAGAGTTAGAAACAAACATGTAATAAAAACGATATTAGAGTTGATCCAAGTACATAATAATAAATTGGTGCCCACCCAAAAGATATATATCCCCCTCCTTTTTCATCTCATCCTACAGTTAGGAAAAAACTGGTAGTTGAGGTCAACAACCATAGCAGCAATTTAAAAACAAAAGGAAGAAAATTGTTGAACTACCACTACTACCCCTATCATCATCATCATTCTTGATATGCTTCCTCTTCATCCTCATACTCTCCATCCTCATCTGCTGTTGCATCTTGATACTGCTGATATTCCGCAACCAAATCGTTCATGTTGCTTTCAGCCTCGGTAAACTCCATCTCATCCATTCCTTCACCTGTGTACCAATGCAAGAAAGCCTTCCTCCTAAACATGGCGGTAAACTGTTCGCTTACACGACGGAACATTTCTTGAATCGAGGTCGAGTTTCCGATGAAAGTTGAAGCCATCTTGAGCCCAGTTGGTGGGATGTCACAGACTGTGGATTTGACGTTGTTCGGGATCCATTCGACGAAATAGGATGAGTTCTTGTTTTGGACATTCAGCATCTGTTCATCTACTTCCTTTGTGCTCATCTTTCCACGGAAAACGGCTGATGCTGTAAGGTAACGGCCATGGCGAGGATCTGCAGCACACATCATGTTCTTGGCATCCCACATTTGTTGGGTGAGTTCTGGAACTGTTAGTGCTCTGTATTGCTGAGATCCTCTTGAGGTTAATGGTGCAAATCCCACCATGAAAAAGTGAAGCCGAGGGAATGGGATTAGATTCACAGCAAGTTTCCGGAGATCGGAGTTTAGCTGACCAGGGAACCTCAGGCAACAGGTAACTCCAGACATGGTTGCTGAAATTAGATGATTCAAATCTCCAACTGTTCACACAACACATCAGCACACCAAAGTCAGTAACAAAACAGAACATCATTTTCATATCAATTTAGACCACAAAAGCAAATGTAAATTCTTACAGCTAGGAGTTGTGAGTTTCAGGGTTCTAAAGCAAATGTCATACAAAGCCTCGTTGTCAAGAACCATGCACTCATCGGCGTTTTCAACCAGCTGATGAACAGATAATGTGGCATTATAAGGCTCCACAACTGTGTCAGAGACCTTTGGGGATGGGAAAACAGAGAATGTAAGCATCATTCTGTCAGGGTATTCTTCCCTGATCTTAGAAATCAGCAGGGTTCCCATCCCAGATCCAGTTCCTCCTCCCAATGAATGACACACCTGAAACCCTGCACATATAATTAACATAAATCAAACATTGTAAGCCCAAAAAGCATATCATGATTTAGGAAACAAGGGAAAAGAAATGTAACGAGATGTATTGAGTGGGTGAAAAAAACGAACACCTCGAAGGAAAAAATGAAAACTAACAAGATGTGTTCAGTGGGTAAAAATATCAAACACCTTGAAGGCAAAAATGAAAAGTAACGATATGTTATATGTGGGTAAAAGCATCAAACGCCTTTAGAGATCCATCGAATATAATTAATGAAAATGAAATGAAACTTAGTCAGCCCAATCTTGAACAACTAAACGCATATCATGATTTAGGAAGCAAGGGAAATGAAAAGTAACAATGTTTTGGGTGGGTAATAAAATCAATCACCTTGAAGGCAAACTATCAAATCGCATATAATTTATCAAAACCGAACATTCCTAGCCCAATCGCAAATGAAGATAAGCATATAATGATATAGGAAACGAGGAAAATGAAAATATAAAAGATGTTCTGAGTGAGTAAAATAATCAAATACCTTGAAGGCAATCACAATTTTCAGCCTCCTTCCTTACAACATCCAGCACAGAATCAATCAACTCAGCACCTTCAGTGTAATGTCCTTTAGCCCAATTATTCCCGGCACCAGATTGACCAAAAACAAAGTTATCAGGACGAAAGATCTGACCATAAGGTCCAGATCTGATGCTATCCATGGTCCCAGGCTCAAGATCCATAAGCACAGCACGAGGAACAAATCTTCCTCCACTAGCCTCATTGTAATAAACATTCACCCTCTCAAGTTGAATATCAGCATCACCCTGATACCTTCCGGTTGAATCAATTCCATGCTCAGCACAGACCACCTCCCAAAACTTAGATCCAATCTGATTGCCGCACTGGCCACCTTGAATGTGAAGGATTTCACGCATTTTTTCTCGTCTTTTTGGGAGGCTGAAGAGGAATTTGATGGAGAAATTTGCTTGAATTAAGAAAATTTTGGAGAAAGAAAAGGGAGGTTTTTGTGGAGGAGGAGGAAGATGCGGAGGGTATTGTTATATAAAGGCAGAAATGTGGCGTGAGAAACGAAGAAAACAAAAGGTTAGAAAGCAACGGCTATTCTAACGAGTTTGAAATTTGAATTTTGGAACGTCAGTTTTTTTTTTAGTGCCAGGTGGGGAGGAGCTGGGATATCCATGTAATGGGGTGGCACGGCATCTCAACGGTTGGATTGAATTTTTGTTGAATTTTGGGGTTTGTGTGTGGAGAGGAGGGGAGGGGGGGGGAGTAAATTAAAACTAATTTTCAATCTATGGAAGTTTGTAGCATATATTGAAAGGGGATGGATATCGAATTTGAATTGTACCCTCTCTTGCATTACCGTAATAGATGTATACGATATGCTCCATCCGTTCCTAAGCATATATGTCAATAAGATCATGGTAGAGCCAGAATTTTTTAGATTCAATGAGTTTATTATTTTAAATGTGTATAACATCATTTAAAATCGTTTGTTTTCTTTGATAACGTCTCGTCTTGATAAATTGACTTAGAGTCTTGAGAAGCTCAGGGACGGCCTCCATCATCTTACATTATAGTATGACACACAGGTTTGTAGCATATATTGAAAGGGATGGATATTGGATTTGAATTGAACCCTCTCTTGCATTATCATAATACATGTATACGATATGCTCCACCCTTCCTAAGCATATATGTCAATAAGGTCATGGTAGAGCCAGATTTTTTTAGATTCAATGAGTTTAATATTTTAAATGTGTATCACATCATTTAAAATCGTTTGTTTTCTTTGATAAGGTCTCGTCTTGATAAATTGACTTAGAGTCTTGAGAAACTCAGGGACGGCCTCCATCGTCTTACATTATAGTATGACACGCAGGTTTGAGTAATTGATTCTGACATGGATATGATTTGTCCTTATACACGTGACACACACCAGTCTTACTTGGATAGTCTTAGCAGATGGGCCGAATGGGCTCAGCTCGATATTGGGTTTTATACTTCAAAGGTCTTCAACAAAGATTGTCCCCTCATGGCGCAGGTCGTCTTTCTTACTCCGACATGACGCATGTCGTTCTCTGTCTTCTATGGTCCGCTCAACGTAAGACGTCTACATGCTCATGCAGCCGACATGGTGCAGGTTCACCTCGGTCTTAGATTCTCAGTTCATAGCAAGTCACCTCCAACCTTAAACAATAGTTACACTCGATTAACAAGGCATTAACCCACGATCTTATAAATGTTCGACATTGATGCCATTATAGCCATGACCGCCCCATGATTGCTTCATAAATGCTTCAAAACATCATGTCTTCAATGTCTGCATGATCAACCCCTCCACGAGGAACGCTCGTAAAAGAATCATCATCCTCACAAATCATAACTACGTTAAGCTTGATCCCAAACACATGGGTATGCAGGCAGTCAATCACCTGGCTCATCTAAGAATAATCAACAAAACCATCATATTAGTAGTTGTGTTATCCTCACGAAGCTCAATTACTTGATTCATAACTCGATTTCATATCTGACAATTTTATGTTAGATGTAATATCGTCGGATCAATCATAGATTGACCCGATTACGCAACGGAAGTATCGGAGCTAGATCTAAACGAAACAAAAAACATAAATTAAAGATCTAAATCTACAAGGGGGTATAGGAGCCTACCTTTTTATGGTGCTTAACTCCAAGAACAAAAGGCTCCAAGAACACGTGATTGAGCACCACCGTCTTCCAACGTGTGTCTCCCAAAGAACACCAAGTGGATGGTGTTTCCGCCGGACCTCCTTGATATGCTACCGGAATAATCCCGAAGATTATTCCAACTCGAAACCCGAAGAAAATAGCCGAAAATTCCAAGCTATTTTTCTTATGATAATGGCGTGTATTTGTTGTGTGTCAAAAGGCTTGGAAGAACTCTCTTTATATAGGAGAGTAAAACTTAACCTCCAAAGATTAAATAATTAAGAGATAATTATTACATTAATCCTTTTTTCCAAATAAAAGATAAATAAAATAATTATCCCAAACAAATTAGGATAAATCATATTATTATCTAATATTTCATGAATTATCATTTAACAAATAAAAGATAAATCACTTGTCAAATAATTATCCAAGAAAACTAATTTCTATCTAATTATTAACCAAAATTGCGCCACCTTTGAAGAATAAAAAGGTCCACACACATATTTGTATATTTGACCAATTAGGTCAAAAAGTTCAACACACCAATTTGGGTAAGTCACTAAAAATATCTTTTCCGTGTATTTAATTATTTAGTCCAACTAAACAATTAATCACATATCAATTAAATAGCCCAATTCAATCCTATTTAATTATAATTGAGGTGCAACGACGAGAAATCCAATTATGCTATTTCGGGAGCCACGTCGTGGACCATGGACCCATATTCAGTAAAGCTACAATAAGTCGAATAAAATTATCCGTCAGATGTAATAATTATAACCAACCTATTAATTCCGGGATTACACCACCATAAACCCAAATCGAACTCTATCGAATATAGATAACTTACACTCAATTTATGAGTCGAAAGGCGTCCACCGATATAATCATTACATACGGATAAATCCTCCATGATCGCTCACTTCGATTCGGGATATTTCCGTAAACCCTTCTCGAAACATATTATCCTTATTTACCATTAACTCCCTAGTGATCAATTAGTTCATACCCATTATGATATGAACTGGGCCCATCGATCAGTTTCTAGGGTTAACAAATAAAGGAATCGTCATCTACTTCCCGAGGAAGGAATGGATTCCATATCGTGATAACACGGACTACTCACTCATCCCGAATAGAGCCAACGAGAAGTGTTGGACCACACATCTTGCGAAGTGATCCTTACTAACACATCAAACCTTACCCTAGTCTAAGCGTGCGTCAGTGATCACCTCAGATTAAGATTAATCCATATATGATCATCTTGTGATTCGATAAGACTTCTCGATTACGGAATTATATCGAGAACTCAAATCAAATCGGTCCAAATTCTATATGATTATCATCATATATAAATGCCCCACTAGGTACTTCCTATTACCAGCAATCCGGATAAAGCATCACACCTAAAGTGTTAGGCGCATTATTAGCTAATTAATCTAGAGACCCGTACTCCGATTAATAAACGCTACGGACTAAGTTAATTTTAAGTATATTTCACAAACTCAATCCTCGTGTGTATAGCCATACACTGAGTTGTGATTACATAATCAATATACTTAGGGTTTTCTGTAGTGTATTAATAATGGCAATAAATGCGAATGAATAAGATGAAATAAATTCTGTCATTTATTTAAATAAAACAATTACAAATTGTCTTTCGGGCATAAAACCTACGTCCGACAACATCCCCTTATCGTTTCCAATCAGGAGAATGTCATCTACGTACAACACTAGAAACGCAACCTTATCCTTAATTACTTTCTTGTATACACAAGGTTCATCAGGATTTTGTTCGAAATCATATGACTTAATGGTGTCATCAAATCTATGATTCCAAGACCGAGATGCTTGCTTCAACCTATAAATGGATCTCAGCAACTTGCACACTTTGTGCTCTTGGCCTTGCTCGATGTATCCTTCTGGTTGCTGCATATAGATTTCCTCGTCGAGAAAGCCGTTAAGAAACGCTGTCTTGACATCCATTTGCCGATTTCATAATCTAGGCATGCAAAGAATAGAAAGAAGGATCCGGATGGATTTAAGCATGGGCCACAGGGGAGAAGGTCTCTTCGTAGTCTATACCTCTCTCGTGTGTAGCCTTTAGCTACTAGCCGTGCTTTAAAGGTTTGCACCTTACCATCAACTCTCGCTTTCTCTTGTAGAGCCACTTGCTCCCTATGGGTTTACCCGGCCGGGGCAATCTACAAGTTTCCACACGAGTTGAGTACATGTACTCTATCTCTTGATTCATCACGTCAACCCATAGATCCTTGTCACGATCCTCCATGGCCTTGCGAAAGGACACTGGATCATCTTCCACACCATCGAGAGACGGCCACGTTCAGATCGATTGTCCATACCGATTTGGTGGCCGAACCACTCTCTCGATGACGTCGGGTGGGTTAGGATTAGGGTGACTGTTGCATTCGTGAAGTGTTGCCTACTGGTGACACTAGGTGGCACTTGTGGTCCGACTCTCGTAAAGTAACTCCTCAAGTACGACTTTACTTGAGGCTTGAAATCATCATATAATGATCCTCCAAAAATGTGGCGTTAGTAGAAACTATCACCTTGTTATCTTCCGGATCGTAAAAGCAGACCTCCACGTGTTCCCAGGGTAACCAACAAGCAGACATACTTTCGTGACGCTTTTGTAGTTTAGTAGTCTTGTCAACCAAGATGTGTGCCGGACAACCCCAAATTCGGAAGTGATGCATGCTTTCGCGACGTCCATTCCACAATTCCAAAGGTGTCTTATTGATGCAGACATGACGGTACTACATTGAGAATGTATACCGCTTCTTACAGGCATATCCCCAAAAGGATATCGGTAGCGGCGTAGCTCATCATTGATCGACCATGTCAATCAATGTTCTATTTCTCATTTCAAAGAACTCCATTTTCTTTGAGAGGTGTCTAAGCGCATAACATTGGGAGCGGATCCCATGTTCAAGTAGGTAGTCGATGAATTCGATGATCTAAGTACTCTCCTCCGCGATCGTAAGCGAAGGCATTTCAAAGACTTGTCTAACTGCCTATCGGCTTCGCTTGAAATTCCTTAAACTTGCCAAAAGTCTCGGATTTTCGATGCAGCAGATAAACATATCCGAATCTCGAGTAATCGTCGATGAAAGTCACAAAATACTCGAATCCGCCTCTAGCTTGCACATTCATCGGACCACAAAGATCTGAATGTACTAACTCTAGAGGTTCTTTGGCCCTATTTCCTTTTGACGAGAAGGGACGTTTGGTCATTTTTCCTTCCAGGCAAGATTCGCAAACCGGCAATGAGTCAACAGATAACTCTTTTAAGGTATCACCCTTAGCTAGTCGTTTGAGTCTTTCCAAGGAAATGTGACCTAGCCTAAGGTGCCAAAGATATGTACTATCTTCTTTATGATAAATTTTCTGCCTTTTAGCATATTTTTGATGCGCTACTTTAAACATTTCAGTATTTAACAGGGGAGCTTGCGTGGGTTTAATGAAATACAATCCGTTTTCTATATAATACAGTAGTACACAAAGTAAAACCATTCTTTGAAATAGTAAACTCATCATTCATAAAAGAAACAGAGTACAACTGGTCTTTCAAAGCAGAATACGAAATTAAATTTCTACGAAAATTCTGAATGAAATAAACATTGTCTAAATGTAAAACTTTATTTCCAAAATTTAAAACCACAGCTCCCATCGCTTTTCTTTGAAACTAACGCCCCGGTGCCGACTCTCATAACTTGAGCTCCTTCCTCTAGCTCCTCAAACGAACTAAGGATCTGTAAAGAAGAACATACATGGTTAGTAGCTCCAGTGTCCAATATCCAAATTGATACATCTTTAGCTACAATGAAAGATTCCAAGACGAGTAATTCAGTATTACCTTTCTTATCTTTCCCATTGCTAGCCTTTACCTTCCCATCCTTTACATCTTTGAGATATACGGGGCAGTGACGACGCCAGTGCCCTATCTCATTGCAGTAATGACACTTGCCCTTGGGCTTGGATGGTGTATTCGGCTTAGCCTTCTTCTTCATAGGTTTAGGCGCCGCGCAGATTTGTTTCTTATTCTTTTGTTTTCCTCTTTGGTTTGACTTAGACGCCTTGGTCGAGACCACATTGGCCTCGGCCTTCTTTTCTGCTCTTGGGTTTTATCTTTCAAGAAAGACCCTCATAGACTTGGAGTTCATTGATCAACTCCGTCATGGAAAGGTGAGCCTTAGACATGGCGTAGCCTGGTCTGAACGTCAGGAAATCAGATGTCAGAGATTCGAGAATCACTGACACTTGGGTAGCATCGTCTATAATCGCACCATGAGTTCTTTGCATCAATGAAGTAACTAATCATGTTCATCACATGACCGATAACCGATCGACCCCGCCTCATCTTGGCATTGACAGCCTTCCTCACGGCCTCGTGTCTTGCTTGATCAGACGGTTTGCCAAACATGGTGGTTAGATGCTGCAAGATTTCTCATGCAGTATCAAAACCCTCAATCTTGCTCCGAATGACATCCGACACTGAGGCTAAGAAGATGCCTCTTGCCTTATTATTCGCCTCTTGCCATTTTTGATGTTGATCGCAAATGCGTTTAGCAGCGATTTTTAGGGGAAGAACAGGCACTCCTCGGTCAAAACAAAGCGTGCATTCTCAAATACGAGCACCACGTTTACGTTACTTTTCCACTTAGTAAAATTGTCGCCATTTAGCTTATCATTCAGTAAAGTTTGAATTTGCGAAGACATGTTGCTGTAAATAAAATGACAGAAACTTAATCAAATATACACTACCATATCTTGTATTTTAGGAATAATAAACTACAAGAAGTCTATCCTACAATTCCAAGGATTTAACCTCGCACCTCAGTGCCGCCGTAGGGTAGGTCAAAGAGGGGATAGTTAAACTGAGACAATCTCTCTCAGTGATTAATCTTTGAGAATCAAACATCTCGCGGGAATCAGACATCCCGGACCTTAATCACTGATTACCTTCCTTTTTCTAGCCTAGATATTTCGAAAATATCCATAATGAGTGTGACCTACTATATCAGACTTCAAAGTACGCCCCGAGTATGCCGCCGTAGGGTCGGTCAGTGACTCAACGAGTACCTAAAATCCTATCCTTTCGGAGACCAAGCCTTGAATTTTGATAGGGGTGAACACCATCCGTAGGGGGCCGAAATCAAAGCGGCTCGAGGCGTCACCCTTCTCTCACGTGCTTGCATCTATAGTAGAGGCCGTGGGGTTGGCTGTCGCCTTCCCCGCTCCCACTCAATATTTTGAAAAAAGTGGTAGGTTTACTAATTACGGTTTTGGCCTTGACTAGGGCTGTAAATGAACGTCAGGATTCGATTCGATTATTTGTATTCGCTCGAAAAAGCTCGATTTGAGTTCGAATCGAACCTCAACGTCGAGCGAGCGTTAGGTATTTGATATTCGTCTATCGAGGCCGAACAGTATCGAACACGTTCGCTCGAACTATTTTATATTTAAAAACTATATATATATATATATATATATATATATATATATATATATATATATATATATATATATATATATATATATATATATATATATATATATATATATATATATATATATATATATAAATCAAATTAAGTCACACTCTCAGCCTCTCAGGCTCTCCGCTCACTCTCGTCTCTCCTCCGTTTGAAATTCCAATTGACGCTTGCCGCCCGCTGGTTTGGCGCCAGTGCCTCCTTCTTCGATCGCTCATCTTTAATTTCTTTGAATTGTCGCCGACTCTCACCTCTTCCTCAATTCTTGGTATCGATTTTTAAAATCAGGAGGTGCCTGGTCGCTCGCTAAATTCTTACACGAAGTCCATATTTAACCTTTGAGGCCAAGGTTAATTCTAGACAACCCTTCTTGTTTCTTTTTCATACCCCTATGTTAATTTGTCTGCAATTCTTTTTTTTTTTTTTTTTTTTTTTGGTCTTTTAAGGCTGCTTCATGATTCGAGCCGAACATGTTCGAGCAGTTCGAGCATGTTCGAGCGAACCGGACCGAACATGTTTCCTAATATTTGATTCGAACCCGAGGCGAACCTTGCTAAATTAAGGTTCGATCGATTCGAGCCGAGCGAACCTTAGGTTCAAAAAATTGAGCCGAGCTCGAACCTACCAGGGTTCGGTAGGGTTCGGCTTCGTTCTGACTACTAGCCTTGACAATAAGAAACAATAAATCAAAGTACTTGAATAGGGTCGGTTATGTAGGCAAGCCTACTCCGTCTTATTCGTTGGAACATATGTGTGATTCGAGGCCAATCCGGCAAGAAAAGCCCGTTTAGCCCGAAGGCTTATCGGCTATGCTAAGTCTGTCGAATCTGGCATGCATTACATCACACGTGGAAGGGAATCGATTGAGCCAAGCTCGGTTGAACTCGCCAACCATGGTTAGACCATTTCGAACCCATGTACTAAGATTCTCCGATTTCTAAATCGTCACCCAACGCGTAATCTCGTTTTCGTTTAAGGTGGGTTCACCGAGAAGCCATCTTTGAAAAACTCAACGATTTTTCCAAGTGGGATTCACCGAGAATCCATCACTAAAATCGTAAACGATTGACAAAACCCGGTTCCTCGGTTTTTATAATTAGCTACTTATTATTTAACTACCACATATTAAATTAATAAGCATTCATACTAATTATTCGAGTTATACATGCCTAATTTATTCGAAATAAACTAGCTACATGTATACATTGGAGTGGAATCATGAAGATGCAAGTCATGACAATTTTCCGGTTTTAAGCACGTAATCTTGATCAAACACAAAATTATACCGAAAAGTAAACACCGAGATGGACCGTTTAGTGCACTCGACTAACTATTTTCTAAGGAAAAGTAAAACTTATACTATGTCTTGAGTCTTGATCTTGAATGTTGAACTCAAACCGCCGGATCACGAACCACTTTAACACCAGAGGAGAAAATGCTTTTAATTAAATAAACAAATATTATTATAATTATCAAAAACCTTTTTTTTTTTTGTTTAAGTGCGGCTGTATAAAAAAAAGATTTATATATATTTTTTTTTGATATTGTCGGCTATGTGCAGAATATTTACCCCAAAAAAAAAATTTGTTATTATTACAGCCGAAAGGCTGTTTATTAAAGCAGAAAAAAAAAATTAATGCATGCAGCCGCATAGAAAACCCTAGCAGCATGCTAGGTTTATAAAAAAAAACAGACTTATAGCGACGCTTTTCAGCGTCGCAAAAAGTCCTGTAAGCATTTTAAAAAAAAAAAAAAAGGTTTTTAACCGTTTCTCCTCATTCATACCTTGGGTTTCGCCTCGATCTTCATCTTTTCAGCAAGATCTTCATCTTTTCGAACCCGGAATAACAAAATTACAATAAAAGATGCTACTTTTACAATGAATTTTCGAAAATTGACATAAAAAAAATACAATTCATATGCTCGATTGTTCATTGAACAAAGGAGCTACAAAATAGATCTACAATTAAAAGATCAACCCAATCCATCTCTTCAACCACAACATTCACAAGCATACAACATGATAAATTTGAATTTACAAAAAACGAAATAAAAACACCTAAAACATGATTTTCCACTCAGATCTAAAACTCATATTCTTTGATCATTAGATCAAAGGCTCTGATACCACTTGTTAGATGTAATATCGTCGGATCAATCATAGATTGACCCGATTACGCAGCGGAAGTATCGGAGCTAGATCTAAACGAAACAAAAAACATAAATTAAAGATCTAAATCTACAAGGAGGTATAGGAGCCTACCTTTTTATGGTGCTTAACTCCAAGAACAAAAAGGCTTCAAGAACACGTGATTGAGCGACCACCGTCTTTCAACGTGTGTCTCCCAAAGAACACCAAGTGGATGGTGTTTCCGCCATTGGACCTCCTTGATATGCTACCGGAATAATCCCGAAGATTATTACAACTCGAAACCCGAAGAAAATAGCCGAAAATTCCAAGCTATTTTTCTTATGATAATGGCGTGTATTTGTTGTGTGTCAAAAGGCTTGGAAGAACTCTCTTTATATTGGAGAGTAAAACTTAACCTCCAAGGATTAAATAATTAAGAGATAATTATTACATTAATCCTTTTTTCCAAATAAAAGATAAATAAAATAATTATTCCAAACAAATTAGGATAAATCATATTATTATCTAATATTTCATGAATTATCATTTAACAAATAAAAGATAAATCACATGTCAAATAATTATCCAAGAAAACTAATTTCTTTCTAATTATTAACCAAAATTGCGCCACCTTTGAAGAATAAAAGGGTCCACACGCATATTTGTATATTTGACCAATTAGGTCAAAAAAGGTCAACACACCAATTTAAGTAGAAGTCATTTAAAATGTCTTTTAAAGTGTATTTAATTATTTAGTCCAACTAAACAATTAATCCACATATCAATTAAATAGCCCAATCCACTATTTAATATAATTGAGGTGCAACGAGAAATACAATTATGCTATTATTTGGGGAGCCACGTCGGGGGACCATGGACCCATATTCATGAGGAGCTACAATAAGTCGAATAAAATTATCCGTCAGACGAGAATAATTATAACCAACCTATTAATTCCGGGATTACACCACCATAATCCCAAACCGAACTCTATCGAATATAGATAACTTACACTCAATTTATGAGTTAAAAAGCGTCCTTGATATAATCATTACATACGGATAAATCCTCCATAGATCGCTCACCGATTCGGGATATTTCCGTAAACCCTTCTCCAAAACATATTATCCTTATTTACCATTAACTCCTAGTGATCAATTAGTTCATACCCATTTATGATATGAACTGGGCCCATCGATCGATTTTACAGGGTTAACAAATAAGAGGCGTCTGTCTACTTCCCGAGGAAGGAATGGATTCCATATATGTGATAACACGGACTACTCACTCATCCCGAGAATAGAGCCAACGAGAAGTGTTGGACCACACATCGCTGAAGTGATCCTTACTAACACATCAAACTCTACCATAGTCTAAGCATTCGTCATGATCACCTCGGGATTAAGATTAATCCATATATGATCATCTTGTGATTCGATAAGACTTCTCGATTACATGAATTATATCGAGAACTCAAATCAAATCGGTCGATACTATATGATTATCATCATATATAAATGCCCACTAGTAGTACTTATTACAAGCGATCCGGATAAAATTGTCACACCTAAAGTGTTACAGGCGCATTATTAGCTAATTAATCTAGAGACCCGTACTCCGATTAATAAGCGCTACGGACTAAGTTAATTTTAAGTATATTTCACAAACTCAATCCTCGTGTGTATAGCCATACCTTTGAGTTGTGATTACATAATCAATATACTTAGGGTTTTCTGTAGTGTATTAATATTGGCAATAAATGCGAATAAATAAGATGAAATAAATTCTGTCATTTATTTAAATAAAACAATTACAAATTGTCTTTCGGGCATAAAACCTAACATTTTAAGCATCATCATTTTGCACTAAAATAAAGGGCCTAAAAGTTACACCCATCGAGAAAGCTTGTGAGAAAAACAACCAAAATGCCTCAAAAAACCCAATAAAATTGCAAAAAATAGTGAAGGAGTAGCAATGCCATTATGCTCAAGATGCTGAAAGAGATAATACCCAGCGAGGGGGGAATATCCCTAATGTACAGGACACGGAGTGAACATCCCAACAACCTAAAACAATTGATCAACCTAATATCGCTAGGGCCGTGCTAAAAACCGCCCAACAACTATTGGCTGTCACCAAGAAATATGTTGGTTTCAATGGTCGATCAAGCTAAAAAAGGCAAGAAAAAAGAGATCCTCAGAAAGTTCAAAAAGGGTAGGAGCCTTAATGCTACTGTAAGAAGCGAAATCATTGTTTCGAGTACTAAGGACAATCACAAAGAAAAGGTTGGTGGGAGTACTTCTCATCAAAGGTTGAGCAGAGCAGCCTCTAATGAGGTGGACCGGCTCATGGGTAGAGATGGAATGGATATATACAATATATTTCCCTTTACAAGTCACATCGAGCATTATGCTAGAACTACCGAGTTCAAAATGCCTAAAATGGATCCTTACTCTTCTAAAATAATGGATCCCTACGATGTGACTAAGGATCATGCAGATCATTTGCACCGGTATGTGCATCTTATGATTGTATATTGTGCACCAGATGAATTGAGTTGCAAGGATTTTTCTACTCTACTTACAGATAATGCTAGAGAATGGTTTAAGAGACAGACACATCGCTCAATTTTGGCATTTTTTAAGAGTTGCCAGGCCAATTCGCGCATGCTTTCATCTCGGCTCAGCAGTTCTTGAGGAACGCCACACACCTTCCCACCATCAGACAAAATGAGAAGGAAACAACGCTTGAGTACATGAAGCGTTGTAAGGACCAAACCAGGCACATACATGGTGTTGAGGACATAATTGTTGTGACCACGTTTGTCGGAGTTCTTAGAGAAGGAATACTTTATGCCAAATAAACAACAATCTCCCTCACACTCTGGCAGGGTGCATGCACGTCGTCCACATACACTTGTAGGGAGAAGAAGTCAACGGGCTAAAAAAGGAAGTAGAAAAAAAGATTGATCAAGCAAGAATGACGACTGATCATCAAGGCAGAAGGGAATGCGGTATGAGACCGTCTCAACTCACCAATAGATGATCGACTGGGGAAGAAGGGGACATTGTAGGACATAGACTTTTATTCCCTAGACCTGTCAAAGACTCACATATTGGTTGTCATAGAAAGAAAAAGGTTGGGTGAGGCCTCCACCATCAATAAGAGGGCCTCTCGAAAAACTCGACCAGCGTTTGTTTTGCTAAAACCACAAGAAGTTGTCCATGATACCGAAGTTAGATGGCCCGATCGAGGCCGGGAAACTTGGGCGATCGAGCTGGAGGAGATCAGCCTCAGGGTGAAAAGCTTTTCGTCGACAAAAAAACATTGACCGAGATGGACATAATAGAAACAATCAACGTCTGGATAGATCTCCCAAACAGAGGCATGATAACAACGACCCACAACTAGACGAAGTCTTTTTAACCATAGTTGATGACCAAATTCACCAACTTGCTCAGCCATGTAGCTCAGGCAAAACCCTTTCTAACACTGCCATAGTTGAGAAGGAGGTCAGCTATCTAAGGAAATCACTTTTGGGCCACAAGATCTGCTTCCGATGGTGACCAACAATGAAAGGTTGGTCATGGAAGCAATCAATCATAATCATCTCGTCAAGAGGATCTTCAGAGATACATGGAATGATGTAAATATCTGTACCAAAACATTTTTAGGTCTTTGAAGTTGAAAATGAGACATTTTGCCAGTAGCAACTCCGTTGTTTGGATTCACAAGGGCTATAGTCCAACCTTTTGGCATGATACAACTGGAAATAAGCCTCGGGAAGGAGAGCAAAAGTCAGAATCTTCCGGCCAATCATGCAGTGGTCAATGGAAACTCGGTATATAGCATAATTGTGGACATGTTGACACTCGTTGAGGTGCAAGAATCATATCAACTGCCCACATCAATATGAAGTTCCCCACCAGCCCGAACTGCAACACCGCCATCATTAAACAAAATAGAATGGAACAAAACTCTAAGTGACGACTCAGACTTATCTTCTCTTTATACCAATTACTTTTGCTGAACTGAGCAGGTCTCAGTCCCATGATTTTTGTATGAGTTTAGTGCCCTAAACTCATCGGGCATATTTGTCATAGAACCGAGTTTTTTTTTTCGAGAAACAAGATTGAATGGGATGAATTCGAGGAGTAATTTTAAGGAGTTTGCTTATGTTTTAGATGTTTCTCAATAATGTTAAAATCGTCTTTCTCTTTATGTTTTTGTCTTTACATGAGAAGTTTTGGTACCAAATAGAAAATTTTGTACTCTTGGCCCATTATCTTAAAATATTATCATTCCATACCTGTTTTTTTTTTTTTTTTTTGAAAGGTCATTCCATACCTTTAGAACATGAAAAATGCTACGGATATAATGATTGTGTTCCGACGGATAACATAATACATATTTTCACCTTTAATTACGATATAATACCTACTCATCTTGATTGGATTAATGATACAACCACAACTAAATTCTCTATCGTTGATCATGATCAAAGGTAGAGAATTTGGTTAATGCACAATCAACGATAAAGAATCTAGTCATGACACGATAATTGATTAATTGTGTCTCCACCGTTAGTCAATTGTATATGTGAATTTATAACGATCCATCGTATAAAAATATATGTCTTTATATGCGATCAGCACCACAACCGAGGATCACATTTACCCAGACGAAACAAAACAAATAAGGGAAAAACGGGTCTTTGACCAAAAAGCTTAAAAAAATCCCAAAATTTAATTGTGTTTTAACCCACTAAAACCCTATTGGGAAGAAGCGCGCCAGGGATTTGGCGCGCCAAGATCGTGTAGCGTTGTGAAAAATGGGAGAAAACGTCAAAGCTTCACTAAAACAAAACACCCTTTTTTCCAAACTTTTCACAAACACCCCGGACGAAACAAAACAAATAAATGAAGAAGAAAAAAAAGACCACCGGAAAGTCTCACCGATTAAGCTCGAAGGCAAGAGCACGACATCTCACCGATTATTCATCTACCTCTTCAATGAACGCCTAGAACTGTAAGCTGCTTGATCGTCGAATTTTCTCTGTTTTGTTGTGTTGAAATTTGTTCAGTTAGTTTCCTCTCTGAAAGCTTCAGGTTATATTTCAATCTTTATCTCTGTACTTAAGCTCCTTTACTATGATTTTGTGCACATACTTCCAAAAGAAGTTCATTTGAAGTTTACTTTCAGCTTGATTGCAACTTACGCCAGGTTCATTTCACCAACTACTTCCTGTAAAATATAATCTAAACACCTAAATTCAATGGATTGGTGATGAAGTTTACAAGTGTCAACTTACTAGTAAATGTTCTATGCCAGCTGAACATGTCAATCTGAAATTGTTGTCTTTCGGTAGTGTATTTATGTTTTGTTTGTCGAGTTTATTTTGTGTAAGCTAACATTAAATGTGCAATGTTTTGGTTTGGTTGAACATGAATTAATTGTCTTTATTATGATTCAATCAATAAATTTTGGTTGAGATGTTTGGATTGTATTAGGTTTCGAATTGGAATAAAGTTGATGTGAAGTATTTTGTGTCTAGATAGACCCTCAATCTCTGTTTTATGGAGCTTCTGATTTTTGTTTGTACATTGAACTGTTATAAAGCTAGTTTCCCTTGGTTTGATAATTTTGCAGATAAACAATCCAATTTTTCTACTAGTTGCTTGGTGGAATGATGAACTAAGATTCCCCTTTCAGCGTTTTGCTATTGTTTGTTGATAATGAAGGAGACGTGAGGGGATTCGTTGAGCTGGGTCTTGTTAAATTCAGAATGGAGTTGTTTTCCGTTATCCATTTTTGTAAGAGGATGCCGGTGGCAGTGACTTTGTTTGCTGTGTTTCTGTTGCCGCTGGTTTTGCAATACTGCTGTGATGCTGAAGGGGAAAATTCAGATTATTTAATAGGAATTGGAAGCTATGACATCACTGGTCCTGCAGCTGATGTCAATATGATGGGGTATGCAAACATGGAACAAATTGCATCGGGCCTTCATGTTAGGCTACGAGCGCGTGCATTTATTGTTGCGGAACCACAGGGGAATCGTGTTGTTTTTGTTAACCTTGATGCTTGTATGGCATCACAAATAGTCACCATTAAAGTGTTGGAGAAGTTAAATGCAAGGTAACTGTTTGTTCCTTGGCCAGTTTTAACATTTATCAAGAACCATTATAGTAGTTGGTGCAAGTGAGCTGCTTGTGTTTAGTATTTTCACGTAACTGATATTAAGTACTTGCTTTGCACTCTGGCATGTTGTTGTTGAATAAGATCCTAAAGCTTAACTCTGTCAGATACGGTGATCTCTACACTGAGAAAAATGTTGCTATTAGTGGAATCCATACTCATGCTGGCCCTGGAGGTTATTTGCAATACGTCGTGTATATAGTGACATCCCTTGGTTTTGTTCGTCAGTCGTTTGATGCTCTTGTTGATGGTATTGAACAAAGCATCGTGCAAGCTCATGAAAATCTGCGTCCTGGGTCAATATTTGTTAATACAGGTAGCATGAGAACTGGCTTTTCTTGATTATTTGTTGATGTTACATCACACTACATCACCTTGTTATTTTGATTAAGAGTGATTAAATATATTTTAGTGGTGTGTGGGAAACAAACATTTACATCGTTCTAGATGAAATGCATGCCTTATAATAGTTAACTATCGAGTACTCAAGTCTGCAAACATGCGATTAAAGTTTCATCTTAGCATCCCATTAGCATCCCATTAGCATCAGTGTTCTTGCTGACTCCTTCCTCTATTCACAGATCATTTATTTGCTCATTTCGACTTGTTTTCTTTAATTCACTATTTTGTTTTCTTTCTTTTTGTGGTGAATATTGTTTTTTTGGATGTCGAGAAGGTGATCAATTTTGTCTGCGAAGATTCTACTATACAATGGAGACCTTGTTGCTTTGTAAAACTTCTAAGCTATTTTTATGTCCATTAACAGGAGAACTTCTAGATGCTAGTATTAACCGCAGCAGCCAGTGCTTATCTTAACAATCCTGCAGCTGAACGTGGTAAATATAAGTACAATGTTGATAAGCAAATGACTCTTCTGAAATTAGTTGATGATGAATGGGGCCCATTGGTAGCTTCAATTGGTTTGCAACTCATGGTACGTCAATGAGTCGTACAAACTCATTGATTAGTGGGGACAATAAAGGGGCTGCTGCACGATTTATGGAAGATTGGTTTGATCAGAATAATGATGAGACAACATCCTCTGGAGATAGAGTGTCAAACATTATGCCAGTCATCGATGGAAAGCGTAAGTTGTTGGCTCTCTTTCCGATGTTAATGATCATTGAGTAAAGTGTCAAACCTGGGAAAACTCAAATTGGCACGTGCCTAAGCATAATGAACTCAAGGACCTTTGTAACTTAAGTGAACTATGTCTCCCCGCCTTTATTCAGTTTTAAAGTAAGGTTTGCTCGAAAAAACGTAATAGAACTTTTGAATCTCTGGTGTAAGTAAGATCTTGGGTCAATGATGTCAAAGGTCACGTGAGTCTTTATTCATGATATCTTGAACTGCATAAATGCAACATTGCGAGTAATTTTTGTAGTGAAGCAGTGATTACCTGTCCACCGGGTTTAAAAGCTCAACCATTTGAAACTGATGTTGTCAGAAATGGATGAAACTGATTTGAGAAGGGTGCTTATGTAGGATGCTAAGCTGTTTGATGTTCCCTGTGCAGATCATGAATTGCTTGAACTTGCTACTTCTTTTCAGTCTTCTTCAGGCCAGCCAGCTACAAATTTTACCAGTTCGTCTAGACGAGTAAGGGGTTCTTTCAGGGTCGGTGGTAAACCTAGATTTTTATCTGCATTTTGCCAAACAAACTGTGGTGATGTTAGTCCAAATGTGCTTGGTACATTCTGCATAGACACAGGGTTGCCTTGTGATTTCAATCATAGCACATGTGGAGGGAAAAATGAGTTATGCTATGGACGAGGACCTGGGTACGGACACTGCTTGCATAAGTTAAAGTGTGTATAGATATATCACTAATCATCTTAATTTCTGATTTTTTAATGACATCATAGGTACCCAGATGAATTCGAGAGTACACGTATAATTGGGGACAGACAATTCAAAATGGCTGTGGATCTTTTCAATACTGCATCAGAACAGCTAAAGGGGAAGATTGATTATCGTCATACTTATCTTGATTTCTCAAAGCTTAAGGTCACCCTAAAAAACGAGGGAGAGGGCGCAGCAATAGTTCAAACTTGTCCTGCTGCTATGGGTTTTGCATTTGCTGCTGGTACAACTGATGGACCTGGGGCTTTCAATTTTCAGCAAGGAGATGATAAGGTACTGTATTTGCCCTTTGTAAACAATAAAATACGGTTTTGGTGATATGGGCTTTGTTGTGAATTTTATGCTGACTTCGTTCATTGGGATGGAAAATGTTCAATTAGGGGAATGCATTTTGGAAAATGGTGCATAACATGATCAAGTCACCTACCAAGGAACAAGTAGATTGTCAACAGCCAAAGCCCATTCTTCGATATAGGTGAAATGAAGGGTATAATTGGGGGTGTGTCTCTCTTTCTCTCTGCTAAGGAACAACGGTATTATATTTTTAGTATAAATTGTATCGAGATCTATGTTTTATCATCTTGGTCATTCTGACTGACTCTATAACCCGCTCACTATCAGTGTGTATTGAAATACTGCCGACTATCTTGGTCTTGGTATCATTGGAGCATATGTTTTTACATAAATAAAGGAAGTGTGAGTTTGGAATGGAGCATCCTTCAATGCATAACCTTCCTTCATTAATTGATTCTGAATATTGTATGGTTTTAGATTGCATACTATTAGACAGGATGAACACAAAGGTGCATATAGAAAGTTAAGAGAAGAAAAGAAAAGAGAAAGATAACTCTTGTATAACGGAATGGGGTTGGTATAAATAGGTTAAAAACAAAGCTCACTATAAAGTAAAAAGTGTTAAAGTACCTTTGATAAATAAAAAGTAAAGTATTTAACTAAATACTGCTGTTACATATCTTGGTTATACTCAAGTTATTGGTTTAATAAGACAAAAAAATAAAAATAAAATTACATACTTGGAGCATAAACTAACACATTAATATATGTTAAATAATACTTAGTATAATCCAATATCCTCCTCAAGTCGAATGGTTAGTAATCTCCACACACATTTAAATAAAGGAAGTGAAGATATCACTACCTGAAGCTTGGTTTGAATGGATTATGATGCATCCTTTTCTATGATGAAGTGCTATCAACCATATGTTCAGTTCTATCATGTTTGATCTTGGGTTATTAGATATTTCAATGTCATCCTTTGCATAAACACATAGGTTTTGAATTTTTATTGTATGCTTTTAGGTTGCTGCTTGAACTCTCGTCACTACTTGATTATTTCTTGCTTCTCCAAGAGACAAGGTTGCCAAATAAATAGACATAGGATAGATTTTCTGTCTCTGAAAGAGCCATTCAATCATCTACATAACCTTCAATTCTTGAGTTTCCTGTGCCCTAAAAATAACACCCTTTCTGGACATCCTTTTAGGAATCTTAGTAACCTTAGGCGGCATTATAGTGAATTACCTTAGGAGAATGCATGAAGGCCCGACTAAGTTGACTTACAACAAATGATATATCCAGTGCGGTATGAGATAGGTAAATCGGTCTTCCCACAAGTCTTTGAAACTTTTCAAGATCATAATCTCCACCATCTTCATCCTTTCCAAATTTAATAAAGATCGCCCACTGGGGTGTCGGCGAGAGTTTGCATCCTAACAACCCATAATCAGAGAGCAAATCCATA
This sequence comes from Gentiana macrophylla, assembly GCA_026214975.1. Lineage (NCBI taxonomy): Eukaryota > Viridiplantae > Streptophyta > Magnoliopsida > Gentianales > Gentianaceae > Gentiana > Gentiana macrophylla. Next base: position 12,002,767 of record CM047812.1, on the reverse strand, counting down.
GTATATTTCCTTTGGGTTAGTAAGATACCACTGGATGATCTTGCAACCTCTATTCCCAAGAAATATTTCAGAGGGCCAAGATCTTTCACATCAAATTGTTTTTGCAAGAAGTGCTTTAAAGCGAGCAATTTGAGTCCAAACTTCCGGTGATGACAATGTCATCCACATATACTATAAGAATGGTAAGTCCTCCTCGCCTCGAATGTTTGTAGAACATAGTGTGATCACCATGCCCCTGAGTATGCCTTGCAAGTTTTATGGCTTTAGTGAACCTATTAAACCATGCCCTAGGGGACTGTTTTAGTCCATAGATGGATTTATTCAGTTTTAGGACATGATTGGGTTTGGATACAAAGCCAGGAGGGTACTGCATATACACTTCTTCTTTTAGTTCCCTATTTAGGAAAGCATTCTTAATGTCAAGCTGATGAAGAGGCCAATTCCTTGTTGCAGCAATAGATATCAGAATTCTGACTGAGTTGAGCTTGGCTACTGGAGCAAAAGTCTCATTATAATCAATCCCCATAGATGTGTGAATCCTTGGCCACTAGTCCGGCTTTATACATGTTTCTTGTGTGCCATCCGGATTGTGTTTGATATTAAGACCACCACACCCTACTTGGTTTGACCCCTTTTAGGTGTAGGTATGTATTCCCGTGTGTGATTTTTATCCAGTGCATTCAATTCTTCCATGACTGGCTGCTTCCATCTAGGGTGATTTAGGGCCTGATGGATGGTTTTAGGTGTTTGAGAAGAATCTAAGTTTGTCAAAAAGGTCCTATGTTGGCTAGACACTTTCCCATAAGACACATATCTATCAATAGGATGTTTAGTACACTCCCTAGTACTTTTCCTTAAGCCAATAGGTAAGTCTGGAGGTGTTTCAGGGTTAGGATCAGGATTGTGGTGGTCCAATTGGTTTAGTTCGGTTTGTTGAGTTGGACTCAGATTCCACAGGAAGGATTGGGTCGAGGAGAATGAGTTGGCCACGATTTTCTTTTGTCTGGTGTAGATTATAGGAGTAGGAATAGGAGGGTTAGGAGGCTTCTCCTCACTAGGAGTAGGAGTAGGAGAGTCAGATGACTCCTCCTCAATAGGAGTAGGAGTGGGTGAAGCAACAAATGTTTCTGGTGTAGGAATGCAAGTGGGACTAAAATCAGGTATGGGAAGTGTGGTGGTACTTTGTAGAAACAGATAAGGTTCAATATTGTGGTTCTGTTTTGTTTGGTAGAAGGGTTGGTCCTCAAAGAAGGTGACATCATAAGACACATAGAATCTGTGTGTGTTGGGATCAAAGCATTTATACCCCTTTTTAGTGGCTGAGTAACCTACAAAGATTGTTTTGATAGCCCTAGGATCCAGTTTGTTTTTGGTTGGTGAATGATTATGCACAAAGGCTATGCATCCGAAATTTTTTAAGGGTAGAGAGGATACAAGTTTGGAGTCAGGGAAGGTGGAGTGAAGAACATCAATGGGAGTTTTGAATTTTAGGATCCTGGATGGCATTCTGTTTATTAAAAAGGTGGCGATGGAGACTGACCTCACCCCAATAGAAGTTTGGGACATTATAGCTATAGAGGATGGTTCTAGTAACCTCCAGAAGATGTTTGTTTTTTTCTTTCTGCTACCCTATTCTGTTGAGGTGTGTTGGTACAAGAGGTTTGATGAATTATACCTTTTTTAGTAACAAATGGGTTAAGGCAAGTGTTTAGATACTGCTCCATTATCGGATCTTAGAACTTGGATTTTGGTTTGAAATTGGGTTTTATCATGTTGCGAAGTTTTCAAGCAGTTTGGGACTTGATTTATGTTTCATGAGGTATACCCAAGTCAGTCTAGTATGGTCACCAATGAAGGATATAAACCAGGGTTTGTGAGTTAGGTTAGTTGTTCTAGATGGGCCCCATACATCAGAATGAATAAGCATAAAAGGCTTAGATGCCTTGTAAGGAATGGATTTAAAAACATTTCTGGCTTGCTTGCCGAAGATACAATGTTCACATTTCAAATTTTCAATACAAACATCTGAAAATAAAGAGGGGTACATCCTTTTCAGGTAGGGAAATTTGGGATGACCTAATATGAAATGTAAAGACATTATCCTATTACATTTAGAATCCAAACTAACAGTAAGACCACTTCAACTCTCAAGGCTGCTGCTATGGATTAAATAAAGGCCATCATTCTTCCTAGCACTGCCAATCGTCATCTGAGATTCCAGATCTTGAAACTCACAGTGAGTTGAGTAAAACTTAGCAACACATTTCCTATCTTACAAAACTGGCTGACAGAAAAAAGGTTACAATCAAGCTTAGGGACATATAGAACAGAGTTTAGGGTAAGGTTTGGTAGGATTCTAAATGGACCACTGACCAACCACCTTGGAAGCAGTGCCATCAGCAATAGTAACATAGTGAGTTTTATTACTATTCTTGAAAGATTGAAATAGAGAGTAATCACCTGTCATGTGGCTAGATGCACCAGGGTCCACAATCCAAGTTGGACTCTTACTGTGTGCAGTAGTTCTAGTGGAGGGATCAGCAGTTGCAGGCATCCTTTTGTCAAACAACATGTTGAGTGCCTCCATCTGCTCCTTTGAAAAACCACAAGATCGCCAAGAGCACTTTGTAGCCTTCTTTTGCTCACCCCAGTTGCCATCAGTCTTGTTTTGTTGGTTGGTCATGAAATGTGGGGGTTTTCCATGGAGTTTCCAGCAATGATCCTTGATATGTCCCTTCCTTTTGCAGTAATCACAAGTAAGAGAGGGCCTTTGATCATTCCTCTTGTTTTGTCCCTTGTTGTATCCAGCATTAGCAGTTTCAGTGATTTCTCCTCCTGGATTGTACATAGGAGCAGGCAGAGGGGTAGGAAGAAGACCTCCATTCATTACTCCCTTCCTGCTTTCCTCCTTCCTAATAGCAATATATGCTTCTTGTATAGTGGGAAAGGTAGTCTGGGCAAGAGCTCTTTCCCTTGCAGCCTCATAGATAGGGTTGAGACCACTTAGGAAGTCAAACACCCTTTCTTGCTGCATCAGTTTGTGATATAAAGAAGAATCAGTAGTGCATGACCATTTCACCCGAGTAAGTTGGTCATATTCCTGCCAGATTTTGTTGAGGTTGTTGAAGTACTTGGTGACATCTTGTCCTCCCTGCTTAGTCTCTTTCAGGATGTTTCTCAAGCCAAATGCTTGAGCAAAGTTGCCCTGGTCTGAGTTGGTTTTAGCAACCTCTTTCCAGATTTCATGGGCAGATTTACTTGGCCTATTTCATCAACCATTGAATTGATAAACCAAGACATGACAGTGACATTTTCTGTCCTCCAAGTGTTATATTCTTTGGAGGCCGGATCAAGAGGTGGAAGAGACTCACCGGTGAGGTAACCAATTTTGTTCCTCCTTGTGATATACATTTGCACAGATTGTGCCCACTGGACATAATTTGGTCCAGAAAGTTTTTTAGAGGTGATTTGGAGAGAAGGGTTATCAAGAGTCATCATGAGAGAGTCTTGATTAGATTCTGCCATTTTGAAGAAACAGAATCAAAGGGAAGAAGAAAGAAAAAATGAAGATGATGAAGCTAAAAAACTGAATATAATTCAGTGCTCTGCTACCACATAGAAGTTAAGAGAAGAAAAAGAAAAGAGAAAGATAACTCTTGTATTAATCTCAACCGAATGGGGTTGGTATAAATAGGTTAAAAACAAAGCTAGAGCTAAAGCATGCTTAAAAGCATAAAGTAAAAAGTGTTAAAGTACCTTTCCTAGATAAAGTAAAAAGTAAAGTAATTAACTACCTAGATACCCTTTATAGGGTGGTTACATACTTTATAGGGTGGTTATACTCAAGTTATCCTACTTGGTTTAATAAGACAAAAAAATAATAAAATTACACTACTCCATTTGTACATAAACTAACACATTAATATATGTTAAATAATACTTGGTATAATCCAATAGTGAATTTAGTTTATATAACAACGTTGATCAATTTCGCTCCCCTCCCCCCCCCCCCTTCCTCTATTTTTAAAGTTCTAATATTTTTTTTTGAACGTTGCAGCCTTCGATACTTCCTATCCAGATTCTAAGGATAGGTCAGCTGGTCATACTCAGTGTGCCTGGAGGTAAGAACTTGGTTTGGTGTCTCTCCCTTCTTGTAGTTTTTCTGTATTAACATTTGTTTGTCTTGAATGCCAACTTCACATACATCTAAAATTTGCACTACGTGTATGGTGTACCGCATTATATTTTAGACTCTCTTTTTAAATTATACATTGTAAAGATTTTGAAGCATTTAGCTCTGAATATAGAATCTGAAGTCTGAAGCATTTACTTTTCTGTGTATTACAGAGTTCACGACAATGGCTGGGAGACGGCTCCGAGATGCTGTGAAATCTGTTCTTACCAGTGGAAGTGGCGAAGTGTTTGATAGTGATGTCCATGTTGTAATAGCTGGTTTGAGTAACACTTATTCTCAGTATGTAACCACTTTTGAGGAGTACCAAATACAGAGATACGAGGTAATCCGACTGTTTCTCTATTCTCTCATTCAATTGGTTTGAGGTATTTCTGAAGGAAACAACCTTCAAATGCACCACCACAAACTTACTGTGTGACTATACTGCTATGATACGACACACGATTGACTTTTTAAAAGTCGATTCTTTACTTTATAATTGACTTTCCGAAGGTTGTTTTTGTGAGAATTGATCTTTTAAAAGTCTATTCGGTATCATACAATCCTGAAAATCGATCGTGTGTGGTGCCGTAGTAATTTGGCTGTGGTAATCCATTTGAATAGGAAGAGGAGGTTAGGTGGTGGTGGTGGTGGTGGGGGGGTTGGTGGTGGTTTCATTTGTTCTCTTGTAGTTTTGATCTGTTCAACCTTAACCTGCAAATAAGTTTTTTCATAATATGTTTCTTTTCCCAGGGTGCCTCCACACTATATGGTCCACACACACTCAATGCATACATTCAAGAGTTCAAGAAGCTAGCTTCGGCTCTAGTAACCGGACAACCTACACAATCGGGCCCACAACCCCCGGACATGCTGGACAAGCAAATATGCTTACTACCACCAATCATAATGGATGCAACACCCCGACGTGTGAAATTCGGAGACGTGAAACAAGACGTGCCACGTAACTCCACCTTCAAGAAAACCGACACAGTCAAAGCCATTTTCTGGACAGGTTGTCCTAGGAATGATCTCATGACTGAAGGTACATTCGCTATCGTGGAACGTCTTTCTAACAAAGGTAAGGACACGTGGGTTCCGGTTTATGATGACGATGATTTCTGTGTTCGGTTTATTTGGTCTAGACCGAGTAAGTTTAGTACCCGAAGCCACGCCACCATAGAGTGGAGGATACCGGAATCCGCGATTCCGGGTGTGTATAGGATTAAACATTTTGGTGCTGCTAAAACCCTTTTCAGTTCCCTCAAGCATTTCACAGGTACTTCTAGTGCTTTTGTTGTGGTGTGACACACATTACTCTGAGTTATGTATGTATACATGTGTAGTGATACAATGTAGTGTTTCGATCATTTTCATATGTGATGGAAATAAATTTTAAAAATAAAATGAAGGATAAATGTTTTTATTTTTTTGGGTTTTATGTATAACTGTTACGTATACTTATCATTATTATTAAAAATTACCTATCAATATTATAAAAAATTATGTATAAGTGAACATTCTATAGTTAAGTTAGAAAAGATGCTACTTTGTTTTATTATTTCTATATTTCATGAAAGAGTGATATATATATTGTTTGGGTAGGAATTTGGGTCAGGTTCGGTGGGGTTTGATTTGTTTAGGTTACTATCGGTTAGAAAAGTTGTACCGAAATCACTATGAAAACGAATGCGTTGGTTTGAGGTGGTTTCGATATGGATTGATTTTGGACAAATTTTTAGCAACCCTAATTATTTTTCTAAATGCAACAATTAGAGAACATTTTTTGGACAAAACAAATAGTTTGTATAACATTATTACAAATAAAAGTGGTTTCATAATGTTATCATAAGCAAAACATAAATGATAAGTATAAATACTAGCCAAAATGATGTCGTTTTATGTATAATCAGTTGGTTTGCTTTCGGGTTGTGTTGGGGCAAACTAAAATAACTAGAACCAATCTATTTCAATTCCGTTTGGATTGAAAACACACCAATTATTATATAGTTTTGACAAAGGTTTAGGTCGTATCAGTTTGAACTGATCTATTGGCGTGTAATCGAGTCGAGCCGTGTTATACTTTCTAAGGCTTGAACTTCACTCGGCTTAATACACTCAGGCTCGAAACTTGGTTAAAGCTCAATCAAGTCATAAATAAGCAAAATCGAACCTGACTCATTAGTACTTGATATAACTCGACTTGTTTAGTACGCGATATAACTCAACTAAGTTGATTTTTTTTTTTAATATTTTAAATTCATTTAAATTTGGTAAACTATAGAAAGATTGAGCTCGACTTGTATAATACTCGATTCGACTAATAATTAGCTATTTTTAATAATAAATTTTATATAGCTCGATTAACTTACGAGCTAGTCGATTAATACATTTTGTAACTTGAGATCAACTTGGTTAGTTATTCAAATATCTCGACTCAGGTTGGAACTCAAAATAAATCGAATCGAGTCATACTCCTTTACGAGTGAAACATGGATAATCCGATTTACTTACGACCCAAAATCTACCTCGTTTGGCTGTACTGCTTGTTTCAACTTCTCTCGGCGCCATTTCTAAAGGAAGCAGACTTCATCGGAATCGGAGCTCGGTGGACCAATCACTTCTTCCGGCGAAACAGAAAGCAGACAAAAATGTCAGTGCAGGAATACTTAGATAAGCACTTGCTTTCTCGGAAGATCGAGGAAGCCGTCAATGCCGCCGTTAGAGCCAAGACTCCCGATCCCGTCCTCTTCATAGTAAGCAACGCAACCGTTTGTTTGTTTACTGCTAATCGTATTCCATGATTTGATGTTGAAATGCGTTTATTTGATTGGTTTTGTTGTGGAGTTGTAGTAGAATCATATGAAGAAATCCGTGCCTTCAGTTATAACCAAGGTGAAAGCTCGGCAAATTCTTGATAGCAGAGGTATTCCAACTGTTGAGGTGGATTTGTATACCAATAAAGGTGTTTTCCGTGCCTCTTCTCCTAGTGGTGCTTCCTCCGGAATGTACGTATTTTCCTTTTATTCTTGATTTTTCCTCAAGCTGTCCAATTGTTACTGATATGCTATACTGCTATTTATATATTTTCGTAATTCCTATAGGACTCTTAGTTTCTAGAACTGCATTGGGAGAAAATGATCATTGTTACAAGTGGAGGAATTTTGTGTCTTTGCTATTGATCATTATTTGTGAAATGTGCTTTTAATTGAGCTCAAATGCAAACACGATAGCTTTGTATTTGTAGAATTTGATTACAATGGCTGCTGAAATGAAGTAAGCTGCCAAACAGTGGCTTGTCTTTAGGCTAAGATCAAATTTGGCAATAATTACGTACACTTCAATCGTTTATATTGCTTTTTGGAAGCCTAGGCGCCCCTGTAGCGTACCGACTTCGCCTAGCGAGTTTTAGAACATTGGCTGTTGAGTTTCTTCGATGGTGAGTTGGTGTTTATTTTGTCATACCCATTTTTCTTTGATTTTTTGCTTTTCCTTGTGATATCCGTTGTGTTCTAACGTGTCTCGATTGGGTGGTTATGAATGATATTTATGTAATTTAGGTAGAAGTCATGAAGATATTTTAAATCTTGGCCCGGATTTATTTTTTAACTCTTCCAACTTTTAGTCCCACTGTTTACCAACGTTAAAATAAACGACAATAACTTTACATCAATATTTGCAGGTGAACTTGGAGCAAATGCAATCCTGGCAGTGTCTATTGCTGCTTGTAAAGCCGGGGCAGCTGAAAAAGAGGCAAGTGAACCCTCTCAGCTGGGGCAAGTGAACCCTCTCAATCCTAGCAGTGTCTATTGCTGCTTGTAAAGCTGGGGCAGCTGAAAAAGAGGCAAGTGAACCCTCTCAGTGGTATTTGAGTTTGCTTAAAGAATCTGACAAAAACTGGATATATCATCTATGGTAGTGGCAATTTTCAGGTTCCTCTCTACAAGCACATTGCTGACCTCTCTGGAAAAACTGCCCCGACTCTTCCTGTACCTGCATTTACTGTAATAAATGGTGGCAAATATGCTGGCAACAATTTGCCAGTTAAGGTAAGTTATAATATCTGCTTTGAGCGGCTTCTTGTATTTGAAGGTGTTTTGATATGACCAGGATATAACTGTCAAGGCCCTAAGAGATCTGACTTCTATATAAGCATGTGCTTGTCTTGGTGATTGGCCACATTTCTTTTTATGATAGACTTTTCCAGTAGTTGTGAATGGCGCAATTATGTTAGTGGGTAGAATTTTCCGCGACCAGGAAGTTCTTGCTTCAAAACTCTGAACTTGAGGCTGCAGAACATCCTTTTCAGTTTGTGCTCGACATGTTTAGGCTTAGCTTGATAACATTTTGATGACTCAAATTGAAATATTATTTCACATTATGTGAGCTCTCTAGTCAAACATATACACGATCAAGTATGTTTGAAAAACGTATTACCTTGATCAAATTTGACCCAACCTTGAAAGTCATCAAACTGGAGTCGAGCTTCCAGTGAGGAGCCAGAACATATATATATATATATACTTTTTTTTTGGTTTCAATTTATTTGCAGTCCTAGTTTCTCGAGAAGTTTCTACAATTTTTGATACATTTCCTTCTATGATCCTTTATTTCGGCCTGCATTTTTTATTGTTTTAAAAGGTCATTGTGCTTACTTAGACAAACTCTTTATAGGATTAGAATTACGTATTGAACATTGCTGACTGCTTTAATTTATGTTGTCTTTGGCTTGTTTGTTGGCTGTTGCGTTGCTTTTGATTATTACCAATCTTAGTTCCCCCTGTAATTCCAACTTTTTTTTCTTTCATCATCCTATCTAGAAATTTTCTTGATTATTTGCCTTGACATTTTATCAGCGAATTTTCTTGATACTCCCCATTCAAGCTAAAAAGTTTGAGGAGGCACTGCAGATGGGCTCTGAGACCTATCATCACTTAAAGGTGATTATCTTATCTTGCGTATTTTCCCTGTAATCTGAAAACATATCACTGGCAAATACAAGCTTAATGCAATCTAATCAAAGTGAAACACGTTCCAAGACCTGGCCTGGTTATGTGTTAATTGATTATTTACGTTATCAAATATACAGTGCATAAAAAACATACTGCTTATGTGTACGTGTTTGAATATCTTGATGGAACCATTTTGGACATGAAAGCATTTGAAAATGCTGCTTGGTTTTACATTAGATGGGATTGGTTTAGTTATGTACGTTTTTCTTTGTGTGTAAATATTTATCTATGGTTCTTTGTACACTGTCTAATTCATTACACTTAATTATTGTGCTTTTTCTAGTCATATACTTGGCTCGTGTTTACATTTTATTTTTGCTCTTTGTGGCAGGCAGTTATTACTGAAAAATACGGCATTTCAGGGTGCAATGTCGGTGAAGATGGTGGTTTTTCCCCAAATATCAGTAGGCAAGCTTTCAACAATATGTTTCTTTTGTTTATCCAAATTCTATAATCACTGACATTTGTGGTTTGCAGCATTAAAGAAGGCCTAGATCTGGTCAAAGATGCAATTGGAAGAACTGTGTACAATGGGAAGATAAAGATTGCTATAGATGTTGCTGCCACTGAATTTTGTATAGGTGCCCTTGATTTTCCCCTTATTCGGTGTGTGTCCACATCTCTATTTCCAGCAAGAAAAGATGAATTACCTAATAATTTGGGCGCTGCTATGAAAGTTATCAGTGACATTCTACGGACAAGAGATAACAAGATAATTACATTTGAATAGAAAATGGATAATTACATTTAAGTTGAACCCTAGTTGCAAATCTCATTGTATACGGTTCTTAAAAGAAATATTTTTGGCTCAGGTACCAAGTATGATTTAGATTTTAAATCTCCAAATAAATCAGGCCAAAACTTCAAATCTGGAGAGGATATGATAAATATGTACAAAGAGCTCTGTACAAGTAGGTTAGTTCTTTACCATTTTGACTTAAGAGTCCTTTCCTCTTTCCCCTCTTTAACACTTATTCTCATGCTTCATGTGCGTTTTGTTGATCATTTTCTGCAATATAGTTTCTCGATTTGCATGATGGATATCTTCTTGTATTGTAGACTACCCTATCGTATCCATTGAGGATCCGTTTGACAAGGAGGATTGGGAGCATGTCAAGCAGCTCACAAATATGGGAATCTGCCAGGTTGGTTTATTTACCTTCTTTGTGAATAAAACAATAGCTTTTGAAGTTTTCCAGTGTCAAATGGTTTGGAACATGTATTTAACCACTTATGATTAACTATGGTATTTTAGGGAGCTAATTAGGCAGGACAAGTTTGTAAATAGTTCTTCTTTACATTTATGTTGTATCTCCGGGTGCATCTTTTGAACTTTAGGTACCGTATATATTCTCACATACGCTAGTCACTTCAACTGCCGGTAATTGTAAGCCTATTATATTCTGAAATAAGAATTTCGCTCGCAAACATATGCAGGGCAAGCAAACTCAAAATGTTTTCGTTATCGGTAACGCTGACTAGGATTCGGCATTATTATTGTAAACAAGTTATGTATATTAGGATCCAGATTCCAGCCATTTCACAAGGATTCTTCCTTCTGCATTTCTCTTTTGGTACTTTGTATATTACTAACAGATGGTTATTAATTGCGCGTGCAGGTAGTGGGAGATGACTTTCTGATGTCTAACCCAAAAAGAATCGAGAAAGCAGTACGAGAATCGTCTTGTAATGCTTTGGTTCTTAAGGTATGTTTCCAAGCTTATATTACCATGGTGATTTTTGATCGGCATTAAGCTGAACATTGTAGGTACTGGGAAATCAAGCTGTTCTTGTAATAGACAAATAGCTTCAGTTATCGGACTTTGTACCCCTAAAACTGCATGCCTTTCTCCATATTTTTCTGTTCCTTTGATATTGTTGGGCCTACGAATGACTTCCAGTTTTCAGCTGGCACATGGTGCATGGCAAAATTTCAAAAATTGTCTTTCATGATGGACCATTTCACGTTGTCTTTTATGTTGCAATATCGCAAAACTAGTCCTGACTGGAATGCGTGTATTTTAACGAACAAATCGCAATCTTTTCTTTTTAAAAGGCCGTGCATGTAAACTGCAATTTCTTCGAAAGATGGTGTATGTAAGTTGCAAATTTCCCAAAGAAAAAATGCTTGTTAATTACCATTTTAAAAAATATATTGATCAAAATCGGAGAACACTTAAAAAATAGCGAGAATTCAAGTTGTAGGTCAAATTTTGCATATTTGCCCATTGTGCATTCCTATACTTAACCAGCTTCCTTTTTCATCCCCTCGTTTCTCCTCAACTTAACTGCACTGACTGGTTCTTTTAACTTTATGTTTTAAGACCTCTAATCTGGTGTGATCTTATATCTTAAATTGCCGATTTATCTTGGTTTGGTTTGTTTCTTCAACTATATTTATGTAGCTTTTATTGATGAATCTGTTTGGACTAAAATTAGGTGAATCAAGTTGGGACGGTGACAGAAGCCATTGAAGTCGTCAAGATGGCTAAGGATGCAAACTGGGGCGTAGTGATTGCTAAGAGATGTGGGGAAACCGAAGATTCTTTCATTGCTGATTTAGCAGTCGGCCTTGGAACAGGTCAGATAAAAGCAGGCGGTCCTTGCCGAGGAGAAAGGCTAGCAAAGTACAACCAGGTTTGTTGTTTTACCTTCTCATGTAAGTTTTGATTTGTCTCTTCCTAGTTTAGAAACTGGGCTACTGTATTGCCCGCAGAGTTTGACTCTTTACTCGGGGGTTCGATTTAGCCTGGAGTTCTTTAACACGTTGGAGCCACTAAGAATGTCTGACATTCGACCTCCTAAGTAGGAGGGATCAAACCGTTGACCTGTAGGGCATTCTTAGACCACTTATAATCTGAGCCAAGTTACTTGGTTGGATCTATCCCCTTCACTTGACCTAGTTTTAATAATGACATCTAAGAGCACTTGCATTAGTTGCTTTTAACACACTTTTTTTTTTAATACAAAAGAGGCTAAAAGCCTAGACTAGAATCTTGGAAGGGAAAGACCCCTTAGGTCATCACTCAAGATTTCTTGAACACTTTCAGGAGGATCATCGACTCTAGCAACCCCCAAATCTCCTTGTTGCCCAATCCTTGCCATCTGGCCTGCTGCTCTATTTCCTTCCCTGGGGCTATAGCACACTTTGGCTCTCATTCCAGACTCCATAAGAGTAACAATATCATCAACTAGGACTCTTCCATCTTCATTTCTAGTACGGCAGGCTACAGCCATCACAGCAGAAAGAGAATCAGATTCAACAATGACTTGTGACGCTCCATAATCCTTCGCTATCCACAAAGCTTCATTGATTGCCATCAGCTCTCCTTGGGAGATGGAGTTCCTACCCATTGATCCCATGAATCCTCTATTCCATTTCCCAGTCCCATGGCTATCTCTAAAAATCCCTCCAATGGCCACCATGCCCCTGCCATTTTCATCAAACTCAATACAGCTTGCATCAGTGTTGATTTTTATCCATCCTTCCTCAGGTGGTTCCCAAGCTATCCAATGGGGTTCCTTCAAATCAGGATTACAAAAATTAGGGCAAGCAGCATTAATAAACTCTTGGGAAAAGAAAATTGAATTTAAAGTAGCATGGAGAAAGGATCTTCTCTTTTCAAAAATATTGGCATTTCTTTCTTTCTTTCCATATTTGCCACAGAGCAAACATGAAAAGAGTGGAAGAAGGATCATTATAAAGCTCATTCCTGATGATGGAATTATTAGTTAAATCCAATCATTAAAATTAATGGAGTCATCTTTAAAAGCTCTTAGGATCACATTACTTCCCTAGATATTGGAAACATAAGGACAGAATCTAAAAGCATGATCAAGATCTTCCTTATGTAGAGAACACATGCCACAAAGATCACAGTCAGTCATATATTTCTAGTTCTTCTTTCAACATTTGTTAAAACTCTACTGTGGCATAAAGATAAAAGAAGAACTTTAACTTGTGAGGCACCTTAGTACCCCAAAGTTTTCTCCAATGAGTGAAACTGAAATGCCTACTGTTTTCATTCTGAAATAAAGTTAGATACCCAGATTTTGAGCTATACAAACCAGAAGAATGGTGGAACCAGATTCTATGGTCACTATCATTGGCAAACCTGGCAATAGGCTTCCCCAGAATATCAAGATGACAATCCCATGGAAGAGTAGTGGACATAGATGTGAGATCCCAGCATCTGTTTTCATCAATTATGTCACAGACCTTCATATTTATATCAATAAGGCAGACCTCACCATCAAGCCTGGTATCTAAAGAAGTGCCATTAAGCCATTTATCAAACCATAAGGATATCTTACTGCCATCACCCACATGCCATCCATAGTGATCTTTAATACAATTAAAGGCCTTTAAGATACCCTTCCATGAAGGGGAGTCTCTAGAGTGGGTATAGAAGTTTAAGAGATGAAAGATAAAAGAGAAATATAACTCTTGTTATTGAACTCAACCGAATGGGGTTGGTATAAATAGGTTACAACCTTAAGCATGCTTAAAAAGCATAAAGTAAAAAGTAAAAAGCATCTTTCCTAGATAATTAAAAAAGCAAAGCAATCAACTACCTAGATACCCTTTATAGGGTGGTTACATACATAATAGGACGGTTATACTCAAGTTTACCTACCAGATTAATAAGACAAAAATAATAAAGTTACACTACTACATTTGTACATAAACTAACACATTAAAATATGCTGAATAATACTTAGTATAATCCAATACTCCTCCTCAAGCTGAATGGTAGATGTCTAGTAATCCCAGCCTGTCCACACACATTTGAAATGCAAATTTAGGGAGCCTTTTGGTGAAGATATCAGCTACCTGAAGCTTGGATTTAACATAGGATAGGTTGATGCTCCCATTTGTAACTTTTTCTACGATGAAGTGCCTATCAACTTCAATATGTTTAGTTCTATCATGCTGAACTGGGTTATTAGAGATTTCAATGGCTGCCATACTGTCACTGTATAAACACATAGGTTTTGACACCTCAATTTTTAGTTCAGACATGATTTTCTGAATCCACAAAAGCTCACAGATGCCTAAGGCAATTGCTCTATATTCTGCTTCTGCTGAACTCCTGGCCACTACAGATTGTTTCTTGCTTCTCCAAGAGACAAGGTTGCCAAAAAACATAGATACACCACCCAGAAGTAGATTTTCTGTCTGTAGTAGAGCCAGCCCAATCAGCATCTACATAGCCTTCAATTCTGGAGTTTCCTTGTGCCCTAACAATAACACCCTTTCCTGGACATCCTTTTAGGAATCTTAGTAACCTTAGGGCAGCATTATAGTGAATTACCTTAGGAGAATGCATGAACTGACTAAGTTGACTTACAACAAAGGATATATCTGGTCTTCTATGAGATAGGTAAATCAGTCTTCCCACAAGTCTTTGAAACTTTTCAAGATCATAATCTCCACCATCTTCATCCTTTCCAAATTTAACTGCACTGTCCACTGGGGTGTCAGCAGGTTTGCATCCTAACAACCCGTAATCAGAAAGCAAATCCATAGTATATTTCCTTTGGGTTAGTAAGATACCACTGGATGATCTTGCAACCTCTATTCCCAAGAAATATTTCAGAGGGCCAAGATCTTTCACATCAAATTGTTGTTGCAAGAAGTGCTTTAGGTGAGCAATTTCAGAGTCCAAGCTTCCAGTGATGACAATGTCATCCACATATACTATAAGAATGGTAAGACCTCCCTGCTCAGAATGTTTGTAGAACATAGTGTGATCACCATGCCCCTGAGTATACCTTGCAAGTTTCATGGCTTAGTGAATCTATTAAACCATGCCCTAGAGGACTGTTTTAGTCCATAGATGGATTTATTCAGGTTTAGGACATGATTGGGTTTGGATACAAAGCCAGGAGGGTACTGCTGTTGTGTGATTTTCAATATAATCACTAAATGCTACCGCAAGCGCACGGCTTATCGAGTAGTACTTAGGATGTCGATCCCACAGGGACTTGTAGTCAATCACCAAACAATTCCCGATTTATATTAGCTAGACAAATCAAATATTTGTAGGTTTTTTCTCTAAAAATCCTAACAATAAAGAAAATAAAGAAAATATAACTACAAGCCAAGAACTTCAAGATTTAGGTGAAGATCCAATTTAGAAGCATTTCTAGGATTTCGGAGTCACCACGGAATTACTATATGACTTACCAACAATATTTCCCCCAAGATATGAAATTTACACTTATAAAGGCAATTATCAAATTTTGTCACAAAAGTATTCTTCGAATTATTTTAGTGATCGTACACAAACTCGAGCCACACCCGGTTTCCCACGATAAAGACTAAATTTAGATCCCTTAAAGAACCATAATTTCATGCCATCTAGGTTTTTACCAAATTTTCATTCCAATAAAACCCTATATTCAATTCTTGTTTCTAAAGTATCAATTAAATAGTACTTTTAGGTCACTAATTAATCGAATAATTTTCTACGTAGAATTGTGATTATTCACCCTCTCAGGCTATTAAAATCGACAATCAAACAAGAATAGCACACAAGAATCAATTTATAAACATCAAATTCATAAAACAAGGGAAAGATTGGGTTTTTACATCATATATTCATATCCGGGTTTCTTCTAATCCTAGAAACTGATATCTACTCACGCTCCATATCAATAATCCAAGATTCAATCATAAAATTCATACTTTGACAAGAAAAATAAATAAATAGAAGAAAGGAGAAAAGAGAGAGAAGTAAACCGTCAAAGTATTGCATAAAATAATCAAACCTCGAAAAAGCTTCGTTCTTGAATACTTAAAACCTAAAAATCCTTGTTCTTGGGGATGGGAGATGATGATGAAGAAGAGGGGAAAAATGTCGACTAAAATCTGATGTTGGAGGCGTGTCCCCTGAATTTCACGACTTCAAAAGAATAAAAAGGGGATAATTACATCATATAATAAGTTTCCATAATTAATTTAATCAAGAAAATCTTTAAAAATCAAATATCTATCAATCTTGGACTCTTTCAGTGTGTGGGCTCCTCTTTTCCATGTAATTCACGCCCGACTTCAAGGAAATCACGTTGGAAAAGCTTCACCAATCGAACATTTCGTTGGCCAGGATCGATTTCGGCCGGGTGTGTGAGAGGTGGTTTTGAATTCTTCCACTTTAGCTCCGCTTCTTGGGCATTTTTCTTCTAATCTCGAATCATCCTGTAATAATTCGATCATCCGCAGTAATCTAGCCCAAAAAGGATAAAAACATCGCAAAATAACAACATATGGCACCAAATTGAGTCCAAAACATCTAGAATTATTCGACTTTTTAGGAACTTATCACTCCCCCAAGCTTAAGACTTTGCTTGTCCCCAAGCAAACAAAAAGACTCAAGACGCGACGGACTAAGAAGATCACACATGATATAGCAATAGACAAAGATGTACAACTCACGAGCATCAATAAAATTCATTCCGGCATTCAAAACACAAGACGTAGACTAACGAATCCTTCTTATCATATCAGGAGCAAAAGTGAACAAAAATTGTCAATGGAAACAACATAAACCAAGCAAATAGACCTCACGGGATATATCACTCAACGCTTCATTATTTGTGAGGTGACTAAACTCTCAAGCTCATTCCATTGAAAATGTCCTACTATATGCTTGTATATCGTCTCATATCAATCACCAAGACATTGCGCAACACATAAATCATAAGGTCTTTGGGAAAGAGGACGGTAAGTGAGAATAGCCCAAGTAGGAAAAAACAGTGATAGGTGTAGGAAAAGGTATAAGAGATGGTAAAAACCATTAGAACTAGCAAAACACATGACTAACAAACTTCAACGTCATACAAGTGCAAGGGGGCCCAACGCTTTATTTCCAAACAAAATTAAATACAAAGGATAATTTCTCTACTTTTGGGAGGATAATGATACAACTCCCTCTTTATTACTAACAAATAGAACAAATAATATTTAGGAGTTTTTTTTTTTTTTTTTTTTTTTTTTTTCGATTGCCTCCTTTATTGATTTTTTTTTTCTCTTTTTTCATATATTTTTCTTCTTTTTTTTTTGTCAATTTTTTTTCAAACTAATAAACAGACAAATGGTAACAATATGGATTTCCCCCAAGCTTGATCATTACATACTAAGTACAAGAAATTTGATAGCCACATGCCCCAGTTAGTCTTAAGGTGGGGTGAAAGGAATTGGGCTACCTCTTTTCGGGTTGTTCAATGTATGGTGTAGTGAAGTAAGGTAAAGTGGGAAAAAAGTGTAATAAAGATCAAGGTTCGAAAGGTATAAGGTATATAATGTGGTGGAAAGTAGAAATGAATGCCTCAATCATTTACATGTGTTTGCACATACCAAGGCAACATCAACAAGACTCAACACAAGTTTACAAGGAACAAATCCAAGGAAGAGAAAATACGCACAAATTTAAGGTGAGACTGAAGTGGTCAGTCATATGGCCGAAAAATTACCTCACCGGGTTATTTGTCTATTCACTCGGACTCTATTGTTTCCAAAAGAAAATAATGGCACTTTTAAACATGATAGTCTAAAAAGGATTTTTCACTCCATGTCATGCATTTCTCTTGTCAGAATAAACTATATCAATTTTCATGCATTGCAAATCTCATCTAAAGTAGCTTTGTGTGATCACCAAAACCATCAAAACAAAACGACACAACTGACTCGACTGACACCGACTAAGACTCTAAATAGAAACATCAATTTTGCAGAGTAGAAAGATACGTGCGCAATTGACCCTCCCCCACACTTAAAACGTACAATGTCCTCAATGTACCAAAATTAAAAACAAGCGGGGTAAGGGGAAAGACTCACCGAATCACTGTGGTGGGGGGTCAGGTGGACCCGAAGGCGAGCGATCGTGAAAGCACTTTGTTGCCACCATGTCGATCGATTAATCGAAAGTGGGGACTGAAGTGTCGTCAAGATAGCTGAATGTGTAGCCTGCTCAGCCGCATGTAGTCCGAGTGGCAGAAAAGTCGCCCAAGTACATCAGTGGAAGGCGCAACCGGTGGATTAGGTGTAGAAGGTCCCGCCTCGCTAGAAGGAGTGTATACTATAGCCGGGACATCAATAGGATCAACCTCAGTAGCTGCAGTCTCCTCAGCAGGCCCGGTAGGAGGCGAAGCAAGACAATCATAGGGCCGCTTCCAGTTAGCTGGATCACGAATGGAGTATTCCTCGGAATAGGGTAGTGGAAATACATGGTCATCGTCATACTTGACACAGTAGCCAGATGGGGTTTCATGAATAATATGCATAGCCACACAGGTGCCGAGCTTAAGGGTGTTGGTGCCCGGTGCAATGTGAAGGCCATCCAAGGAAATGTGAAAGTGCTCGGCTATGGGTGTGATCAAGCCTCCAATACGGATAATCTTGGGCTTGGAAGTCGCGATACTCTTGAATTGTTGAGCCAAGAATGCAATGCTATGCAAGCAACTTAGGGGATTATAAGCGCTCCATAAGACAAATAATTCATCCAATCTCTGTGAGTTATCAAGTTCACCCCGTGCAAAAACTGTGTTGGCTAATACCCGCATAAAGTAACGGAGGCATGGATGGACAATAGAGGTAGAACGATGAAGGTGGACTTTAAATGATTCATGCGTGGTGAGTTGTGTCCAAAATAAATTCTCTTGAAAGGAGTCCTCGTGAATGGTGTGAATGGTACTCCGAGGGCCCTCGAAAGATAAGCCATAAATGGAAGCAAACTCTTCTAAAGTGATGTGATTCCCGTTGAAGAAGACACGTATTAAATTTATTTGGAGTATTTTATTTATTTTAGTTATATTTTATTATCCCACATTAGTTAGACAATCTTTTGTTTTTGTTATTACTTTTATTTATAGTTATTTTGTCCCACATTGCTAAATTAGCAATTGGTTTTGGAGTATGTAGCCTATATAAAGGCATTTAGAGTCATTGTAATAAACAGACAAAATTTTGTGATATATATGTTTTATTTGAAGCTTTAAGCTTTGGTGAGTTTTCTCATGTTGGTGTTTGGTGGATTCCAAACGTAACTTATCAAGGTTCTGAGCAGATCTTGTGGCGTTCGTATATCAAGGTTCTTAGATACGGGTTATCTAAGGGTTGAGGTCATACCAAGGTTCTTAGTTACGAGTTAGCTAAGGGTCGCGGTGCTCGTTCTATTGGTGCCATCAGTCAAGTCCTCGGGCACTTTCAGATTTGATTCGGTTCTCGGATCACATCAATTGGTATCAGAGCTAGTCACTGACGGTATCCAAATATCCCTTTTATTTATTTTTCTTTTTTCTTTTTCCTTTTCCTGTTTCGTTCTTGCATATTTCTTTTCCTTTCAACATCCAAATCAAATTCCCAACATCCCTGCGTCCCTTGCATCTTGAATTATCAAAAAATAAATAAAAATATAATCAATCCCTGTTGCTTATTTTTCCTTCCATCGTAACAAATACACCAGGCAATTACAGCCGCCTTTGGCATTTCCTTAAGCCGCCGTTATTGACCTAAATTGGTCTTGACATATTAGAATTAATTTAAGTTGTCCAATTCTTTTTTAGTCGGTCGCTTGATTTGGTGAAAAAAAAAAAACAAAGGATCAATTGGGTGATGGTGGTACTTGTTGCAATTTTGTGTTGAGAATTATTATTGTTGTTGGATTATTGGTGATTTTCGATCTTGAGTAATGGAGAGTCTATGGATGCCTATATTCGAATTTTAATAATGTGATGGATCGACACTTAGAAATGAAACGACGTTTTGATGATATGATGGATAAGATGAGGAATATGTTAAAGTGGAGTGGCGAGCAATCTTACCGTGGTGGTAGAGATACCCGCTGTGGTAGAGATAATCGTGGTGGTAGAGGTAACCGGGGTGGTACTAATGTGGTTAAGCACACTTCTACAGAGTTGTTTTATGTTTATTGCGGTGATCATCACTATTATGATTGCCCTAATCTATGGCAGAAAATAGGTAGTTTACGGGGGACATCACCTAAGGATGACCAGGTGAATGTTAATATTCCAGAGAAGATTGTAGAGACCACCGTTGAGATTGCTAATACTCAAGAAGATGAGTTGGAAGGCAATGATTATGAGAGAATGGTAGAGGATAATAATCCGAATTTTATGGAGAATTTGGAAGAGGTTGTTGAAGCAAAATTAGTGGATGTAGTCCAAGAGTCGATTGTGGAAGCGGCAATCACTGAGGAGACTGAAAAAGTGGTGGAGAAAATCGAGGTAGATGGCGCAGTTAGTCCTATTACACCGCCCACTTGTGCGAGTCCTGTTTCCTCTTATTTGCAGGTTCGTGGAGAGCATTTACTTGGTGGCAAACCGGAGAACCATTTCATTGATCCATTTTCTAAAAATGTTGCTGTCCATCCGTCTGTGAATTGTTTTTGTTATATTGCTACTTTGCCGAGATTTATCCAAGTTTTTCGCATGTTGGAAGACTTCTTTGATGTTGCATTTGTCACGCTTGGTTCAACATCACAAAGTGCCATTGATTTGAAGTAGTCTGTCCGCCTTGTATTTGATCCGGGCATATCATTGGTGTTCATTGTTGGTTCGGCCTATTTTGTCCTTGTTGCTGCGTTATATGACATCCTTTTGATTCGAGGTCGAATCCTTTCGGAGCCGGGAGGGAATGATGTGATTCCCGTTGAAGAAGACACGTATTAAATTTATTTGGAGTATTTTATTTATTTTAGTTATATTTTATTATCCCACATTAGTTAGACAATCTTTTGTTTTTGTTATTACTTTTATTTATAGTTATTTTGTCCCACATTGCTAAATTAGCAATTGGTTTTGGAGTATGTAGCCTATATAAAGGCATTTAGAGTCATTGTAATAAACAGACAAAATTTTGTGATATATATGTTTTATTTGAAGCTTTAAGCTTTGGTGAGTTTTCTCACGTTGGTGTTTGATGGATTCCAACACCGTTGTTTGGTGGATTCCAAACGTAACTTATCAAGGTTCTGAGCAGATCTTGTGGCGTTCGTATACCAAGGTTCTTAGATACGGGTTATCTAAGGGTTGAGGTCATACCAAGGTTCTTAGTTACGAGTTAGCTAAGGGTCGCGGTGCTCGTTCTATTGGTGCCATCAGTCAAGTCCTCGGGCACTTTCAGATCTGATTCGGTTCTCGGATCACATCATAAAGTAAGTGCATAGTCCACACCAAAGATAGTGAAAGTAATGTGACCCTCCTCACATAACACACCCCTCGTGATTTGGCAAGTAAAATTTTCAAGAAAACTAAGTGTGAGCTCGACATAAGTGGGCCAATGAGTCGTCATTAATTTAGTGATTCCCATTCGCGTACATAGCCATTCAAAATCCAAAACCATACCCAAAGTAGATAATACAAATGGATCCGCATACCGTGTGGGTAACACCGTTTGTGATTTTTCGTTGTTTGGTCCCGAGGGGGGATGGGTGGGCTTCTTGGTAGATGGCTTGGACGTCATTGACTTCTTGGAGAGTGGTTGGTCAACTTTTGATGCACTTGCTTTGGACTTAGAGTTTGAAGAAGGTGCATCATCATGTTTACGCTTTTGGCCACGTGGAGAAGCAATTTTCGAGGTACTTGTAGGCTTAGGTGGTTGAGTGGCAAGTCGAAATGGATTTTTTCGGGTGGCTAGATTGTTTTTGGTGGGAGTGGTGGAGTTTTGGCTAATAGGTTCATGAGAGGAGGTGGTGGTGAAAGTTTTGGATGTATTGTGTTGAAGGCGGTTGACCGGTGAATTGGGGAGTTGACCGGCGGAATTGGGGTGGGACCGGTGGGATTGGTCTGTTTTTCGTGTGGGGGTGGGTTTCACGGTTTGGGGGTGGGGGGGACGAGAAAACAGAATTAGAAGCAATAGAGGAGCCAAAAGGTACCTTAATCGGAGCTCCGACGATGTCACCGGATTTGTGTGGTGGTCCTTTCCTTGGTGGCTTGGCTTTGGGTGTGACACCTTTAAAATCCATAGCTTTGCCCATGATGTAGAAAGGTGAAGTGGAGTTGTGAGGTGGAGAAAGAAGATGGTAAAATAAAATAAAATAGAAGGAGAATAGAAAAAGAATTTGATAAAGGGGGTGATGGGGAGGGGGCGATGATGCAGGGACGATGGAGGGGAGAAGAAGGGTAGAAAAGTTAGAGGAAAAAGGGAGAAAGAAAAAGAAAAAGAAAAAGAAAAAAAATAAAAATAAAAATAAGATAATGGTAATAATAATAAAGATAAGTAAAATGGGATAATGTGATATATGCTGGGACGGGAAAAAGGGTTTGGGATTTTTTTTTTGTTTTTTTTTGTTTTTTTTTCCAGCAAAAGTGGTTAAAAAAAACAGCCACCATCACACCAGAGAGTGATGATACTGCTTTTTTTTTTTTTTTTTTTTTTTATAGAAAAGAGAAAAGGTGCGTGTCACACTCTGGGTATGACACAGACTGGTTTATGTCTCCACAATTTCTCCTCTTCTCCATCATAGTGATGATCATCGTCACACCCTCGGTGTGACAAAATCTGATTTATGGCCAAGATTTTTTTTTTTTTTTTTTTTTTTCGATACCACACTCATAGTCCGTAATCACGTCCTAGGCATGATCTTCCATTCTTCAGAACTCTTTTGTTTCTCAGCATGCACGAGTCTTCAATAACCACTTGCGCACATCCATCTCTCTGCAAAACAGACACAGACACGACCAAACCACAACAAATCCTATAAAAATAAGAAAATAAAAATAAAAAAATAAAAAAAATACTTGGGTTGCCTCCCAATAAGCGCTTGTTTAAGGTCATTAGCTCGACCCCTGTTCAATTCTTAGTGGATTTGCAGATGGAGAGTCCAAGTACACGACTCTCTTCTCGACGGGTTCTCCTGCAATGTAATGCTTTAATCTTTGGCCATTGACCTTAAAAGCATCACCGGAATCGCTACGGACTTCAACGGAGCCATAAGGAAATACCTTTATCACGGTGAAGGGACCGGACCATCTTGTCCGTAACTTCCCGGGAAAGAGTTTTAACCTTGAGTTGAACAACAAAACCTTATCACCTTCATGGAATTCTCTCCTCAAGATGTGTTTATCATGCCACAGCTTTGTCTTCTCCTTGTAGATGCGAGCGCTATCGTATGCATCGTGCCTTACCTCATCCAACTCATTCAATTGAAGTAGCCGCTTTTCACTTGCCTCCTTGAAATCATAGTTAAATGCTTTTATAGCCCAATGTGCTTTGTGCTCAAGCTCAACTGGAAGGTGGCACGGCTTCCCATACACCAAGCGAAACGGTGACATACCAATGGGGGTTTTGTAGGCCGTTCAGAGCCCACATTGGTTTCATCCAACCTTAAAGACCAATCCTTTCTTGATGGATTTACTGTCTTCTCAAGAATTGTCTTAATCTCCCTATTCGAAACTTCGACTTGTCCACTAGTTTGAGGATGGTAACCCGTGCTAAGCTTATGGTTCACTCCATACTTTTCATAAGGCTCTCAAACTTATGCTCTATAAAATGCGTGCACCTTTGTCATCGATAAGTACACGTGGTACTCCAAATCATGGAAAAATTACCTTTTAAAGAATTTGGCCACTACCCTCGCATCGTTGGTGGGTGTTGCAATAGCCTCAACCCACTTAGATACGTAATCAACCGCAAGAAGAATGTATTTGTTCCCGAATGATGAAGTAAACGGGCCCATAAAGTCTACACCCCACACATCGAAGATCTCAACCTCCAATATGTTGTTGAGGGCATTTCATTCCTTCGTGATATATTTCCGTTCTTTGGCATCTATCACAACTCAAGACAAACTTCCGGGTATCTTTAAACAAACCGGGCCAATAGAATCCGCATTGAAGAACCTTAAGCTGCTTTGTTTTGGAGGTGCTAGCATGTCCGCCATATGATGACGAATGACAATGGTGTAAAATATACGCAACCTCTCTCTTGTGGTACACATCTTACGAATATGCCATCTACACACTTTACATGAGAGCATCGGTTCATCCCAAAAGAAATACTTCAAGTCCGCAAAGAATTTCTTCTTTTGTTGATGACTCAATTCGGTGGTAGAATTCCACTAACCAAGTAGTTCACGTAATCTGCATACCACGGTGCGTCTTGTATAGAAGCGGCTAAAAGATGTTCATCTGGGAACGAATCGTCTATGGCCAACTCATCTTTGCCGTCTTGCTCACCTTCTTGTCTCAACCTTGACAGGTGATCCGCCACGACGTTCTCAGTACCTTTCTTATCTCGGATCTCAAGGTCAAACTCTTGAAGTAACAAAATCCATCTAATCAATCTAGGCTTCGCGTCTTTCTTGCTCAATAAATACCGAATAGCAAAGCGTGATCGGTATAAACAATTACCTTGGAACCCACGAGATATGATCTCGAATTTCTCAAATGCAAAGACAATCGCTAATAGCTCTTTTCTCGTCGTAGCATAGTTGACTGTGCATCGTCAGGGTTCTACTTGCATAGTATATGGCATAAGCTTTATTGTCTTTCGACGACCCAAAACCGCCCAACCGCATAATCACTAGCATAGCACATGATTTCAAATGGTAGGTTCCAATCCGGTGCTTGCATGATTGAATTTGAAATTAATGCCTCCTTTAACTGTTAAAAGCCTCAAGACAATCTGCATCAAAGTTAAAAGCCACATCTTTTGCAAAAGGTTAGTCAAAGGCTTAGATATTTTAGAAAAATCTTTAATGAAACGACGGTAAAAGCCTGCATGACCTAGGAAAGCTGCACTCCCTTAACCGAAAGTTAGGTGTGCGGCAACTTCTCAATCACTTCTATCTTAGCCTTGTCTACCTCAATACCTCTTTCGGACACTAAATGTCCCAAAACAATTCCCTCTCGCACCATAAAATGGCACTTCTCCCAATTCAAGACCAGATCAACATCAGCACACCTTTGTAGTACTTTAGATAAATTATTCAAACATGAATCATATGAAGTGCCATACACAGAGAAGTCATCCATAAAAACTTCCATGATATTCTCAATGTAATCAGAAAATATAGACATCATAGCACGTTGAAAGGTAGCGGGGCATTGCAAAGACCAAAAGGCATGCGTACATAGGCAAAAGTGCCATAAGGGCATGTAAAGGTCGTTTTCTCTTGGTCGCTTGGATGTATGGGAATCGAAAGAAACCCGAATAGCCGCCCAAGTAATGTGAAGAATGAGTGCTTTGCTAACCTCTCTAGCATTTGATCGATGAATGGGAGCGGAAATGATCTCTACGGGTCGCCTTATTTAGTTTTCTATAATCAATACACACGCGCCAACCCGTCACCAACCTTGAAGGATTAATTCATCATTATCATTCTTTATTACCGTGAACCCTCCTTCTTAGGTACAACCTGAGTGGGGCTAACCCATTCTTCGTCAGAGATAGGGTATATTATACCCATGACTAGAAGCTTCGATGATTTCTTTCTTCACCACCTCCTTCAAAGTAGGATTCAAGCGTCTTTGACCTTGATAGAAGGCTTATAATCATCCTCAAGCAAAATTCTATGCATGCATATGGAGGGGTGGATTCCTTTGATGTCATCGATGGTATATCCTATCACTTTGCGGTACCGTCTAAGTAAAGAAAGTAACTGTTTAGTTTCTTCCTCATTTAGACTAGCACTTACAATGACTGGATATGTAGAATTTGTTCCAAGAAACTCATACCTTAAGTTCGGCGGGAGTGGTTTTAATTCTACCTTTGGGGCCTTATCCTCATCCCAAGATTGGGCATCAACTTGAGCATCAAATTTCTCTCTTTCATAGTCAAAAGGTGGAAGAACATCGTTCTTCTCATCTTGGCCCTCAGTGGCCTTATCATCAATTTCTCCGCCCTCTTGCTCATCCTCACTTGGTATCTCCTCTTCCACGGGGTCAGTTGAACCCTCTTTAATGGCATTTTCCAATAATTGTTCCTCAGAATCGATCCGGCAACAAACATTCTCAACAGAAAAGCAAGTGAGAGCATTCGGTAAACTAAATTCAACGTTATCATCTCCTACGCTCAAAGTAAGCTTTCCATTCTTGACATCAATAGTAGCCCCATCAGTGGCAAGGAATGGTCTACCAAGAATAATGGGGATATGGATATCCTCATCCATTTCAAGAACTACGAAATCCACTGGTATATAAAACTTGCCAACTTTAACGGGAACATCTTCTAAGATACCCACCGGATATTTGACGGAGCGATCAGCCAATTGCAAAGAGATATTTGTGGGCTTCAACTCACCAAGATCATGTTTCTTATACATAGAGTGGGGCATCAAACTTACACTAGCTCCAAGGTCACACAGAGCCTTATCTATAGCCATATTGCCAATTACACATGGAATGGAGAAACTACCCGGATCCTTAAGCTTTGAAGGTAGTTTATTTTGGATGATTGCACTACACTCTGGGTCAAAGCTACAGCCTCATGGTCTTAGCTTCCTTTTATTGGATAGAATCTCCTTGAAACTTAGCATATGTGGGCATTTGTGTAAGGCGTCTGTGAATGGGACATTAATATAAAGCTTCTTTAGAACCTCCAAGAATTTCCCAAATTGCTTATCAAGCTTTGATTTGGCCAATCTTTGTGGGAAAGGCACCGTGGGGTGATAAGGTGGCGGGGAATATATTTAAGCCTTCGGTTCTGCTCTCCTTGTCGTTGGTGGCCTCTACCATAGGCTCGTCTGTCCCACCTTTCTCTACCTCTCCCTCCTTGCTGCTCTCACTATTCATCACCTTAGGGTCTTCCAACTCTTTTCCACTCCTCAACTTGACGGCCTGACAATGCTCCCCAGATTAAGTTCGGGTTTTCTGGCGGTATTCGGGAGCACTAGAGGAAGCATTGCTTGTTGAGCAATTTGGTTCTCTAGCATCTTATTGTGTGCAAACCAAGCTATCAACCTTAGTTGTTAGAGCCTTAATCATCAATTGGTTCTCCTCATTTTGCTTGGTTTGGTTTGCCGTGAGGTTTCAATCAAGATTTGAGATTAGATTTTTGAGGAGATGGGTTGGGTGCCTTAGGTTGGAAGCCCGGAGGAATGCTGCGATGTTGCATTCAGGTTGTTTCTATATGCGAGGTTTGGGTGATTTCTCCAACCAGGGTTGTAGGTATTCGAGAAGGATCATTGATGTGCCTTTGGTTGAAAGTGTTGTGCGATTAACACCGCTCGTGGGATTGGGTAAGCGATTGACATTGGAGGCGGTATGTCCAATCACACCACAAACTTCACAGGTACTACTGCATAGCTCAAAGCACTCACATTCATTTTATCAAATTTAGAGCTAAGAGCATCTACTTTAGCGAAAGAAGGGTCAAAGTGTCTACCTCATACTTACCGCCTCCTTTTTTGAAGTGTTGGGCATTTTGTTTCGAGACCACATGGAGTTGTTTGTTGCCATATCTTCAATCGATTGTATGCATCATCGGGATATTTGTTATGAAGCGCACCTCCGCGCGCGAGATCTATATCCATTCGATCTCTATAATCCAACCCATTGTAGAAAGTGTCCGCACTAATTGCCATTTCTCCAACCCGTGGTGAGGCGGTTTCTCAAGCATTTCTTTAAACCTCTCCCAAGCTTCATAAAGGGATTCATTTGATTGTGTGAAGCTTGTAATCTGATTCCATAGAATCGGCTGTCTTAGAGGAGGGAAATACTTGGCTAAAAGCGCTGAGAGAGTTGATCCCAAGTAGTCTTGTGCCTGGTGGTATGGAGTGGTACCAGTGCTCTTGCCTTATCTCTCGGGGAAAACTTGAACAACATGGTTACGATCGATCCAAGTGATGTTGTTCACTTTGAGGGTATCACAATATTCGAGGAAGACCTTTAGATGCAGATTAGGGTCCTCTCAGTGGCGACCCCAAATGAATTTTGTTGAACCATCCCGAATAAGAGCGGGTTTCAGATTCGAAGTTGTTTGCGGCTATAGTAGGTTGCACAACCCCGATTGTAAACCTTGTGCGATGAGGCACCGAGTAATCCTTCAAGGTCCTATTATTGTTCTCACCATCTCTGTTTTTGGACTTAGTTTCTTCTTGCTCGAGTTTCGGCTTAAACAATCTTCTCCTCTCTGTGAAAAGTTCTCTCGATTTGAGGATCTAACTCAAAGAGATTGTCGAATTTGAGATTTTCGCATAAACAAGAGGAAAAGACAACCAAAGAAGGACAACACAATCACCCACTAAAACAAAGAAAACAAGGAAAAAGTCTAGTCTAATTAATCAAAAACGAGTTCGATGTTGACACCGAAGTCCCCGGTAACGGCGCCAGAAAACTTGTTGTGTGATTTTCAATATAATCACTAAATGCTACCGCAAGCGCACGGCTTATCGAGTAGTACTTAGGATGTCGATCCCACAGGGACTTGTAGTCAATCACCAAACAATTCCCGATCTATATTAGCTAGACAAATCAAATATTTGTAGGTTTTTTCTCTAAAAATCCTAACAATAAAGAAAATAAAGAAAATATAACTACAAGCCAAGAACTTCAAGATTTAGGTGAAGATCCAATTTAGAAGCATTTCTAGGATTTCGGAGTCACCACGGAATTACTATATGACTTACCAACAATATTTCCCCCAAGATATGATATTTACACTTATAAAGGCAATTATCAAATTTTGTCACAAAAGTATTCTTTCGAATTATTTTCGTGATCGTACCTAAACTCGAGCCACACCCGGTTTCCCACGATAAAGACTAAATTTAGATCCCTTAAAGAACCATAATTTCATGCCATCTAGGTTTTTACCAAATTTTCATTCCAATAAAACCCTATATTCAATTCTTGTTTCTAAAGTATCAATTAAGTAGTACTTTTTCGGTCACTAATTAATCGAATAATTTTCTCACGTAGAATTGTGATTATTCACCCTCTCAGGCTATTAAAATCGACAATCAAACAAGAATAGCACACAAGAATCAATTTATAAACATCAAATTCATAAAACAAGGGAAAGATTGGGTTTTTACTTCATATATCATATCCGGGTTTCTCTCTAATCCTAGAAACCGATATCTACTCACGTTCCATATCAATAATCCAAGATTCAATCATAAAATTCATACTTTGACAAGAAAAATAAATAAATAGAAGAAAGGAGAAAAGAGAGAGAAGTAAACCGTCAAAGTATTGCATAAAATAATCAAACCTCGAAAAAGCTTCGTTCTTGAATACTTAAAACCTAAAAATCCTTGTTCTTGGGGATGGGAGATGATGATGAAGAAGAGGGGAAAAATGTCGACTAAAATCTGATGTTGGAGGCGTGTCCCCTGAATTTCACGACTTCAAAAGAATAAAAAGGGGATAATTACATCATATAATAAGTTTCCATAATTAATTTAATCAAGAAAATCTTTAAAAATCAAATATCTATCAATCTTGGACTCTTCTAGTGTGTGGGCTCCTCTTTTCCATGTAATTCACGCCAGCTTCAAGGGAAATCACGTTGGAAAAGCTTCGACCAATCAGAACATTTCGTTGGCCAGGATCAGATTTCTGGAAACTGGGTGTGACAGAGGCTGGTTTTTGAATTCTTCCACTTTAGCTCCGCTTCTTGGGCATTTTTCTTCTAATCTCGAATCATCCTGTAATAATTCGATCATCCGCAGTAATCTAGCCCAAAAAGGATAAAAACATCGCAAAATAACAACATATGGCACCAAATTGAGTCCAAAACATCTAGAATTATTCGACTTTTTAGGAACTTATCAACTGCATATACACTTCTTCTTGTAGTTCCCCGTTTAGAAAAGCATTCTTAATGTCCAGCTGATGAAGAGGCCAATTCCTTGTTGCAGCAATAGATATTAGAATTCTGACAGAGTTGAGCTTGGTTACTGGAGCAAAAGTCTCATTATAATCAATCCCCATAGACTGTGTGAATCCCTTGGCTACTAATCTGGCTTTATACCTGTTTACTGTGCCATCTGGATTGTGTTTGATATTAAACAGCCACCTACACCCTACTGGTTTGACCCCTTTAGGTGTAGGTATGTAGTCCCATGTGTGATTTTTATCCAAAGCATTCAATTCTTCCATGACAGCCTGCTTCCATCTACGGTGGTTTAGGGCCTGATGGATGGTTTTTGGTGTTTGAGAAGAGTCTAAGTTTGTCAAAAATGTCCTATGTTGACTAGAAACTTTCCCATAAGACACATATCTATTAATAGGATGTTTGGTACACTCCCTAGTACTTTTCCTTAAGGCAATAGGTAAGTCTGGAGGTGTTTCAGGGTTAGGATCAGGATTGTGGTCCAATTGGTTTAGTTCAGTTTGTTCAGAGTTGGACTCAGATTCCACAGGAAGGACAGGGACAGGAGAATGAGTTGGCCTGATTTTCTTTTGTCTGGTGTAAATTATAGGAGTAGAAATAGGAGAGTTAGGAGGCTCCTCCTCACTAGGAGTAGGAGTGGGTGAAGCAACAGATGTTTCTGGTGTAGGAATGGAAGTGGGACTAAAATCAAGCATGGGAAGAGTGGTGGTACTTTGTAGAAACAGATAAGGTTCAATATTGTGGGTCTGTTTTGTTTGGTAGAATGGTTGGTCCTCAAAGAAGGTGACATCATAAGACACATAGAATCTGTGTGTGTTGGGATCAAAGCATTTATACCCCTTTTGAGTGGCTGAGTAACCTACAAAAATGGTTTTGATAGCCCTAGGATCCAGTTTGTTTTTGGTTGGTGAATGATTATGCACAAAGGCTGTGCATCCGAAAATTTTTAAAGGTAGAGAGGATACAAGTTTGGAGTCAGGAAAGGTGGAGTGAAGAACATCAATGGGAGTTTTGAATTTTAGGATCCTGGATGGCATTCTGTTTATTAAAAAGGTGGAAGTAAGGACAACCTCACCCCAATAGAAGTTTGGGACATTATAGGTATAGAGGATGGTTCTAGCAACCTCCAGAAGATGTCTGTTTTTCCTTTCTGCTACCCCATTCTGTTGGGGTGTGTTGGTACAAGAGGTTTGATGAATTATTACCTTTTCTAGTAACAAAAGGGTTAAGACAGGTGTTTAGATACTCTGTTCCATTATCAGATCGGAGAACTTGGAATTTGGTTTGAAATTGGGTTTCTATCATGTTGTAGAAGTTTTCAAACAGGTTTGGGACATCAGATTTATGTTTCATGAGGTATACCCAAGTCAGTCTAGTATGATCATCAATGAAGGATATAAACCAGTGTTTGTGAGTTAGGTTAGTTGTTCTAGATGGGCCCCATACATCAGAATGAACAAGCATAAAAGGCTTAGAAGCCTTGTAAGGAATGGATTTAAAAACATTTTTGGTTTGCTTGCCAAAGATACAATGTTCACATTTCAAATTTTCAATACAAACATCTGAAAATAAAGAGGGGTACATCCTTTTTAGGTAGGGAAAATTGGGATGGCCTAATCTGAAATGTAAAGACATTATCCTATTACATTTAGAATCCAAACTGACAGTAAGACCATTTCCACTCTTAGGGCTGCTGCTATGGATGAAATAGAGGCCATCATTCTTCCTAGCACTGCCAATCTTCCTCTGAGACTCCAGATCCTGAAACTCACAATGAGTTGAGTAAAACTTAGCAACACATTTCCTATCCTTACAAAACTGGCTGACAGAGAAAATGTTACAATCAAGCTTAGGAACATAGAGAACGGAATTTAGGGTAAGGTTGGGTAGGATTCTAACAGACCCTAGACCAACCACCTTGGAAGCAATGCCATCAGCAATAGTAACATAGTGAGTTTTAGTACTATTATTGAAAGATTGAAATAGAGAGTAGTCACCTGTCATGTGGCTAGATGCACTAGAGTCCACAATCCAAGTTGGACTCTTACTGTAGCTTCAGTGGAAGGACCAGCAGTTGCAGGCATCCTTTTGTCAAACAGCATGTTGAGAGCCTCCATCTGCTCCTTTGAAAAACCACAAGACTGCTTAGTAGCACTATAGGCCTTCTTTTGTTCACCCCAGTTGCCATCAGTCTTGTTTTGTTGGTTAGTCATGAAATGTGGGGGTTTTCCTTGGAGTTTCCAGCAATGATCCTTGATATGTCCCTTATTTTTGCAGTAATCACAAGTAAGAGAGGGCCTTTGATCATTCCTCTTGTTTTGTCCCTTGTTGTATCCAGCATTAGCAGCTTCAGTGTTGGACACAGTCAAGACAGAGTTTTCTCCTCCTGGACTATACACAGGAGCAGGCAGAGGGGTAGGAAGGAGGCCTCCATTCATTACTCCCTTCCTGCTTTCCTCCTTCCTAATAGCAATATAGGCTTCTTGTATTGTGGGAAAGGTAGTCTGAGCAAGAGCTCTTTCCCTTGCAGCCTCATAGATAGGGTTGAGACCACTTAGGAAGTCAAACACCCTTTCTTGCTGCATCAGTTTGTGAAATAAAGCAGAATCAGTAGTGCATGACCATTTCACCTGAGTAAGTTGGTCATATTCCTGCCAGATTTTGTTGAGGTTGCTGAAGTATTTGGTGACATCTTGTCCCCCCCTGCTTAGTATCTTTCAGTTTGTTTCTCAAACCAAATTCTTGAGCAAAGTTGCCTTGGTCTGAGTAGGTTTTAGCAACCTCTTTCCAGATTTCATGCGCAGATTTAGCAAACAGATGTACTTGGCCTATTTCATCAACCATTGAATTGATAAGCCAATACATGACAGTGGCATTTTCTGTCCTCCAAGTGTTATATTCTTTGGAGGCCAGATCAGAGGGTGGAAGAGTCTCACCAGTGAGGTAACCAATTTTGTTCCTCCCTATGATATACATTTGCACAGATTGTGCCCACTGGACATAATTTGGTCCAGAAAGGTTTTTAGAGGTGATTTGGAGAGAAGGGTTATCAAGAGTCATCATGAGAGAGTCTTGATTAGATTCTGCCATTTTGAAGAAACAGAATCAAAGGGAAGAAGAAAGAAAGGAGAAGAAGATGAAGCTAAAATACTAAATATAATTCAGTGCTTTGCTACCATATAGAAGTTTAAGAGATGAAAGATAAAAGAGAAATATAACTCTTGTTATTGAACTCAACCGAATGGGGTTGGTATAAATAGGTTGCAACCTTAAGCATGCTTAAAAAGCATAAAGTAAAAAGTAAAAAGCATCTTTCCTAGATAATTAAAAAAGCAAAGCAATTAACTAACCTAGATATCCTTTATAAGGTGGTTACATACATAATAGGACGGTTATACTCAAGTTTACCTACCAGATTAATAAGACAAAAATAATAAAGTTACACAACTACATTTGTACATAAACTAACACATTAACATATGCTGAATAATACTTAGTATAATCCAATAGTGGGGAACATAATCAGTAATATCAGACTCTTTCAAATAAATGTTAGCAAGAACATTACTCCAAAGAGACTTATTCTCAGTAATTAAATTAGCCCCCACATTGGCAAGTAAGGCAATATTATCGTCTCTTGCCTTTGTTTTTAAAACACACACACATATATATATATATATAGATTCAAACAATATTTTTATATATTTTACAGAAATCTATTTAATGTGAAATGGCTTAAGAATCTTAAGAACACATAATTTTGAATAGTTAATCTGTATATTGTGCACCATGCATGAGTCCAAAAATGATGCACTGATACTTCTGTATGATAACGTATCTCCATATCCTGCATGAGTCCAAAAATGATGCACTGATACTTCTGTATGATAACGTATCTCCATATCCGATACGCACCGGATACTTAGGATACACATGTGGAGGCAAATCTGTAATTTTCAAAAGTTGGATACGAGATTCGTATATGCATATTCATAACTCAGATATGTGAGATGAAGAACCATGTTGAAAATTGAGTAAATACCGTTTGGATCATGAATGAAAATTTGTCCAAAAAGATGAAATAACTACCGAAAAATGCAGGGAACCGGTACTTATACGGAGATTCTACATATTATAGATCTGAGCAGAAATTCAGTTGCAGCTAGTTATTATATTATTAACAAAAATTGATTATTATGCAGTTGCTCAGAATCGCGGAAGAACTCGGGGAGCAAGCCATCTTTGTTGGTGAGGACTGGAGACAAAGCTGATGACCATGTTAATTAAGTCTTTTGTTATCTTGGATTTTGTTTTGTGTTTTGTGCTATGCACATTATTTTTTGTCAAGGAGGTAATAGTAGGACCTGTGAACCTATACTTTATCTTTTTTTGGGTTGTAGTAGTAGTTGAAAACAAGTAGGCCTTTGTTGTACAACTGAAATATTTTGGATTATTTGACAACAAAATACATACCATGCTTTTGATAAAATTAGAAAGCAAACTGCTATTGTACATTTGGTCTGATGAAAGAATAATATACCTCGTTGATTCTATTTGTACACCACGGTAGAATCGACTTTGTGAAAGTCAGTCGGTTCTGAAGCCAATAACCGACATCCCGTAGGTGTATTGTGAGTGTCGACTTTGGAAAAGTCGGTTTTTGGCTCAAAAGACGGATTTTTATTACGTCGATTATGTGTAATTGATGTGGTGCATCCGTAGGGGAAATACTTGTGTGGAAAAGGGATTTTGAGATGAAATGACGAGTGAAACGATTAGAGCCACACAGTTTAAATACAGAGTGTAACTGTGTGGTTCATATTGAACCACACGATGTCTCCACACGTGTGGAGACACCACACAAGTATTTTCCTATCCGTAGGGATGGTGCAAATAATAGACCCTCTAATTTTTTTAGATAACCGTCAAGTGTTTGTTTTTTTTTTTTTTTTTTCCGATCTGCTATTGTTCGTCACAAGTGGTATTTCTGGCTATGTATACTAATTTTTTTTCATGCATTAATCCATTACTTTTTGTGTTTTAACACATAATTAGTTTTATAAAAATTGCATATGTAAAAGTATATTTAAAAGATAAAAATTTGATAAATATCTGACTTTTATTTTAAATATACGGGGTGGAAATAAAGGACATGAAAGTAGGGGTGGCAAATTTCCCGAAAATTCCGACCCGTCCCGAATCCTATCCCGGCCGTCCCAAAAATTCACGATCCCGAAAGTTTCCCGATCTCGAAATTTCGGGATTTTTCTCGACCCGAAATATACGGGAACGGGGTCGGGTATAAAACTCAATCCCGCCGGGTTCCCGATCCCGACTAGAACACACACACACACACACACACACACACACACACACATATATATATATATATATATATATATATATATATATATATATATATATACACACACACACACATGTATATACAGATCCCTAAATACTAATAACATAAACATACTACACTCTCTGCTTCCGTCGTTTCTCAATTTCTCTGCACCCCTCTTCTGCTCAATAATATTCCAAAGTGTTCTTCCTCACAAAAGCCACCGGCCGTCGACACTGTCGCCGTTAACTCATTTCTCTGCCCCACCTTTTGAATTATTGTTTTGATCAAATAATTGTTGTCATTTTTTTATATTAACATGAATATTTTTTAACATCATGTGTTCGGGACATTCATTCCAGACCCGACGCTAATCGGGTACGGGTTCGGGAAGAAAAATTGAATCCCGAATCTTATCGGGACGGGTTTCGGGTACGAGGTTTACGGGTCGGGTCCCGACCCGATGCCACCCCTACATGAAAGAGGTAAAAAAGATAAATCAGGACAGTGGAAAAAAAATTGTGTGGTAAGGACAAATTCAATATTTACTCCCCAAATATAGTTGAATAAATTTCAAATCCTCCGTTTCACCATATATTGTATTGTTTCGGTGTTTTTTATTCATTACAAAAATTATATTGAAAATGACGTCGGAAAAATCAGGATTTGCTACGGTGGAATAGACTTCAAAAACACTGTTTCACTATTCTATTGTTTCAGTGTTTTTTACAAAAATGACATTGAAAATGACGTCGGAAAAATATCAAATGATATTTCTAAACAAAGAGGATTACAAAAAGAAAATACAGTGAAAGAATTATGATCTTTAGATGCTTAGATCAAAAGATATATAATTTTTTTGTGTGATTGAATATGAGAAGTTGGAAAAATACATATGATGGCTAGGCGATCAAGAAAGAAAAACAATCGTTACCTTCAACATTTTGTAATTTGAGTTATGAAACTCGGCTTGTGAGTTTCAAATTTTTCTTAGCTTTCAATAAAATTGCTAATTACAAAAAAATGAATATGAAAATTTAAATTATAGTGAAATAAATATAGTCTTTTTTACGCAAAATTAAAAACCACTATCAATTTTAAATGTTTTTATTTCCGGTTTGTCCTCTTTAACGTTAAAGCCTTTTAAAAATCCTTGAGTTGCCCTGAGTGGAAGTAGGCTTTTTTTCCTTTTGACAAATCTATTTTTTTTACACACGCACACTGTCCCTATGTCTACTCCGCTCGCTCACTGCGCTTCGCTACACTCGCTATCTAGTCATGAGATATTCGCCGTAGGTCTACTTCTCTCAAGAGTAACGATATGAGAAGTAAATCTTCGAATGAGTGGATCGATCTATAGCTATAGGGTGGTGGTGGCGGGTCAAGTCCCTTTACTAGCCCTAGCCTTTCAGTGAACTCGGAAGTGTGGTAGAATGGTACTCGAATCCGGAACCTCCGGGTTGACAAATCTATTTTAGTTGAAGAGTGTATTTATTTTTGTTTTCTTTTTCCCTTTGTGGGTGATTTTTCCCACTCTTGTGATGGATGTTTTTGTTAGATTTAGATCTACAATAATACATAATAAGGATCGTACCTCCAGCCATAGTATCCGAGTGGTGTATTGATTCCCCTTTGTTTAGCCGCAGCCGCCGTCTCCCAAACCCTAATAAGGTGGCGTACAAGAGAAAGGAAAAGATTTGCTATGTGGATCTTCTAGTCTCTACCTATTACTGAATGAATGCCTTTTGATGGTACACATGCTCTCTTTATATAGGTGAGACAAAGGGACCCACCAGCTTATAGAATACTCTAGAATAAAAACCCTAGCCATCATAGGATTTTCTATTACTGATATAATAAATAATAAACCAATTATTTGCCAACAATAATATTATAATATCACAATAACTAGAGGGCCACATAAATAATTATTTACAAAATAAATAATTCTTACATTCTCCCACTTGGCCCGAATAGTTATGTTAGCACATCATTAGCAAGTGACTACAATATTTGCATGCCCAAAATGTCACTCTAAGGTTTATTAAATATGCTTCAACTAATCAATATTAGTACAAGAACTATGGCGGTCATGCCCTTATAATATGAACATTTCCTTCCACAATTACGATGTACAATACAAACTAGCCAAGCAACTTGATGAATGAACTTAACATAAATGCCATTCAGGTCCACTCAAAATGTGTTCAAAAGAAACACTCCATAAAAACATGAAACCAGAATACGCGTATAGTCATGTAACAAAGAAAACGGTCTTATTGCAATGAAAAGGTAGCAACAACAAAAATCAGAAAAACACATCAGCCAATGAGCCCCATATTGACTACATGATCCTTAAACACAGTAGGAGTCAATCCTTTCGTCATAGGATCAGCAATCATCTCAAAAGTGCTAGCATGCTCAAGGGTGATATCTCCTTTCTGAATATGATCTCTAACTACCAAATACTTTATGTCGATATGCTTAGCTCGACTTCCACTTTTATTGTTTTTAGCAAAATACACTGCAGCTTGACTGTCACAATAAATCTTTAATGGTCTTTCAACAGAATCGACCACTTTAAGACCATGAAGAAAATTCTTCAACCATAAAGCCTGTGTAGTCGCTCCATAACAAGAGATGAACTCAGCCTCCATAGTGGATGAAGCAACAATAGGTTGCTTCACACTTTTCCAAGATACTGGCTGAGCCTCCGCTAATAGGAAAATGTATCCAGTAGACTTAAACGAGTCCTCACATCAAAGATAATCGACATCACAATAGCCAACCATCTCCAAATGTTTGAGTGTCTCGTATGTTAGCTTGAAATCCTTGGTACCTTGCAAGTACCTAAGTGTTCTCTTGGCAGCTTTCCAATGATCCATGCCAGGATTGCTTTGATATCTGCCTAACATGCCGACTGCAAAAGCAATATCAGGTCTAGTGCAGACCTGTGCATACATAATGCTCCCAACAAAGGGAAGCATAAGGAAAATTCCTCATTTGATTCATTTCCAATTCATTCTTGGGGCCTTTGTTTAACACTAAACTTGTCCCCTTTAACAATAGGTGAACTTATGGGTCTACAATTTCGCATATCAAACCTTTTCAAAACTCTGTCAATATAGGCCTTACGAGATAATCCCAATGTCCTCATGGACCTATCTCTATGGATCTCAATGCCAATGACACACAAGATGCCTCACCCATATCTTTCATATCAAAGTTTTGACCCAGAAACTTCTTAGTTTCATGCAGCAAGCCCAAATCACTACTTGCAAGTAATATGTCATCCACATACAGTACTAGAAATATAAACTTGCTCCCACTCACTTTAAGGTATATACATTGATCCACCACGTTCTCAACAAAACCAAAAGATGAGATTACT
Organism: Gentiana macrophylla; assembly: GCA_026214975.1. Lineage (NCBI taxonomy): Eukaryota > Viridiplantae > Streptophyta > Magnoliopsida > Gentianales > Gentianaceae > Gentiana > Gentiana macrophylla. The sequence continues at coordinate 11,964,046 of CM047812.1, read as the reverse complement.
TTGTGGAACTTTACATACCATTGACGGGAAGCTTGCTTAAGCCCATATATGGATTTCTTTAGCTTGCAAACAAGCCCTTCTCTTTTATCAAAACCTTCAGGTTGGTACATGTATACCTCCTCATCAAGATCCCCATTCAGAAAAGCCGTTTTGACATCCATTTGATGAAGCTCTAAATCAAAATGAGCCACCAATGCCATGATGATTCTAAATGAATCCTTCGTAGAAACTGGAGAGAATGTTTCATGGTAATCAATGCCTTCTTTACGAGTGAACCCTTTAGCCACGAAGTCTAGCCTTATAACGCTCCACCTTGCCGAAGGATCCCGCTTAGTTTTGAAGACCCATTTGCATCCCACAATGGATGCATTTTTCCGCATAGAACAACATCCTGACATCGTTTTTGGCCATAGATTCCATCTCCTCTTTCATGGCACCATACCAAGCGTCAGACAAAATACCATTCATGGCTTCACCAAATGATAGTGGATCAGTATCAAGTCCAACATCATAGTCAGACTCCTGGAGATAAACAACATAGTCATCAGAAATGGCGGATCTCCTCACTCTCGAGGATCTTCTAACTCCCACTTGATCAAGCGTATCTTGACTAGTAGGATTGTTATCCACTTGTGGTTCTTCATGTGGTTCCTCTATCGGTGGTTGTTGTAATGGTTGCACCTCAATCCTGTCTTGAGGACTAGGTTGAGGATTAACCAATATTACTCCATGTAAGGGTGTTGACGAAGTTTCCCTTACTTCTTCAAATACCACCACTTGAGTCGAACCACTCCCACTGGACTCATGATCCTCAAGAAATCGCGCATTTCGTGACTCTACAACTTTGATGGAGTTTGAGGGACAATAAAACCTAAACCCTTTGGAGTTTACCGGATAGCCAACAAAATAACCACTATTTGTTCTTTCATCCAACTTCTTAATGTGTGGGTTGTAAACCCTCACTTCAGCTGGACAACCCCAAACGTGCATATGATACAAACTGGGCTTCCATCCATTCCAATTTTCAAAAGGTGTTCTCGTAATGCATTTTAGAGGACCCTATTTAAAATATACACACAATGTTTTTAAGGCTTCACCCCATAAGGTAATAGGTAGACCTGGAGTTGCTCATCATGCTTCTAACCATGTCCATAAGTGTACGGTTCCTTCTTTCAAAGAACACCATTTTGTTGTGGTGTGCCGTGCATCGTGTATTGTGCGATAATGCCTTCACTAGAAAGGAACTGTGCAAATGGTCGTAAGCTTGACCCTTGTCGATGAACCTACCATAATATTCACCACCCCTATCGGATCTCACAATCTTAATCTTCTTTTCCTTTTGATTCTCTATACGCTTTGAAAACTTTAAAGACATCAAGTGCCTCACCCTTTTCAAAGCGGAAGGTAGACATACATGAATCTGGAAAAGTCATCAATAAATGTGATAAAATATTTTTGTCCATTAAGACATGGGGTTGTGAATGGTCCACATATATCGAGTGTGTATGATCTCTAACAATTGAGAACTTCTTTTGGCACCTTTAGTGGACTTGTTTGTCTCCGCTTTCCTTTAATGCATTCAATACAAGTTCCATAGTCGAGAAAAATCTAGAGTTTTTAAGACTCCATCTTTCACCAACCTTTTAATTCTTTCAATGGAGATATGTCCCAATCTCCTATGCCAAAGTCGTGATGAGTTCTCATTAATAATACTACGTTTATTGCCAATTTCACTAGTGTGCAAAGACAACAAATTATTCTCAAAAATAGAATCTAATTGAATTTTGAATAAATTTCCATCCAAATAACTGGAACCAACAACTTTATTGAATTTCAAAACATCCACAACATTATTATGAAAATGAAAACCATAACCTAAACGAGAAAGTCTTGAAGCAGTAAATAAGGTTCCTAGAAAGCGATGGAACATAAAAAGTGTTTTCCAAAATCAAATGAAAACCAGACTTCAAAATCAGCTTATAACTTCCCACTCCCTCAACATGAGAACGCATCTTGTTTCCAGAATAGATGTGTAGCTCATTTTCCTTTGGTTTCCTGAGGTTTAGGAAGCCCTGCACAGTATTGGCAATGTGAATTGTACAACCATAATCAATCCACCAAGTATTATTCGAAATGTCAGCATAAAGAGATTCATGACACACAAAAATAAGATTACCTTTCTTGTCAAGCCAAGACATAAACTTGTGGCAATCTTTCTTGAAATGACCCTTTTTCTTGCAAAACAGACATTTGTCTTTCCAAAAGTTTGCATTCTTCATAGGGACACCCTTTTGCCTTTGTCTTTCTTGAACTTTTCTTTGCAGTCCTCTTCAATTGAGACACCAAATGGGCACTTTCATGTGTCTCGACTTTCAACCTCTCTTCCTCTTGCACACACATGGTCAAACAATCATTAATGAGACCACTTTTCTTTTCGTGTGTTGTAAGATATCTTAAAAGGCCCATATTCGGGAGGAAGAGAGTTCATAATGAAGTGAACCAGAATGCATCGTAATCTGAATCTCCAGATTGTTTAGCTTGGCAAACAATATCCATCATCTCCATAATATGCTCACACGCAGGCGCATGCTTATCATGCACCATTGATGATGACTTTTTCATTAGGGCACTCCCAGCAGACTTCTCGGATCGATAAATTCTTTCGCTCAATAGCGACCAAGTAGATTTCGCTTGCTCTGTATCGAAATGGAGCTCTTAAATGGCTTAGAGATTTTGGACTTCATGAGCATCAAACATAAGCGATTAGATCGCTCCCACCTCTCATGAGCCAATTTCTCTTACGCGCGACTTGATTCCGTAAGTCTTTGGTGGTGCATCCTTACGGATCGCCAAGTCCAAGTCCGTCTGACCCAATGTCAAGAGAATAGCCTCTTTCCATTCACGAAATTTTCACCGATTAACATTGGAATGACAGATGAATCGAAAAATGCGATCGTAGGTAAAAGTGAAAATAACCACGACAATAAATAACAAACGTATAAGTTATGAAGCATACATTCAAAATGAATCAACAAATGTCAATTCTTAAAATTAGTAAATTCAAAACCTTCTGTGGGTAGAGGTTGTAATCACTACATAGAATTTACTTTCAAAAATAATAAGACTGAGAATTAATTAATGAAGCAGGACAATCTGTACCTGTGGGCATAAGAGAATCCCCTTCTAATATTAATTTTCATCTTATTTCAATTAATCTCATAAAAATAATTGCTTCCCTGTGGGGCCGAGCATTATTTAAATGAATTAATTGGTCAATAGGTATGTATCACTATTTTAATCACGTATCAATATGTGAATAATTTATTTATTATTTTATATGCACTCCAGATGCTGTGGCTACTCCAAAATGCATAAAAAATAATTTCTCAATGTGATACACAATGTATGATCAATTAGTCTCTAATATGATCAATTAGTCTCTAAATGTATACATAATTTAACAAAATAATGAATACTTATGGGAGTCATTAATGGACTAATTCAGATCATATCCTCCCAACAATTATAATCGCAAATTATAAATGTGAAACAAAAATATATTATATTATTTACAGTTTCATAACAGACTGTATGTTAATGAAAATGCCACTAATCGGGTCGAACTACTTTACTTTGTACAAAATAAAATATGATATTCGGCCCAAAACACATATGTGAAACAACCTAATGTTCTTAAGGAATACTGGCCGGCAGTTACTAATTTTTTTTTTTTTTATTCATGCGCATACATATGAACGAGAAAAGGAGGACATCAGCTGAGGATTAATAAAATATAAAATAATCTATTTTATATATTATTAAAGCCTGTATGCACGACAACCCTAATAATCTGAAAACAAAAATAGCGGCGTCGGCAAGATAAATAAAAATGGAGACAAGCGCATTTGTATTCAAAAGTCCGCCGGCGATATAAGAACGCCACCATTATCAGCCGTGTTGTTCAACCAATCCACCATCATTATCCTCTTCTCCCTCCTTTTATTATTAATTTTTTTTTTTTTTATATATATCAATATGAAGAAAATAATCTGGTGCAAAACGGCTACCGATATAGCCTTGATTAGGTTGTCGATTCAACTACAATCACGGTGATTGGCTTACAAAACGGAAAAGTGTATCAATCGATCAAACAAATATATGACAACAAACAACATTGGCTTACAATATTTGTTTATATTTTTAGATCGAACGGTTTTATGTTGTTCCAGGGAGTTAAATTCCGGCGACGGCAGACGGCAGAGAGTGATATGTATGTATATTCACCAACCAAAAATATATGGTCCAAATCTATCAAGCACATCATGGCCGTGAACATACATAATCAGCATAATATATATATATATTATATATAAACACGAGAAGCGCAACGGAAGCATTATTCATGCGAGAAAGCGATCACGTATACATATTTATTCTTCTTGACTAATATTCATGCGATTAAACAAATATGACTCCAGCCAAAGGACGAAACAGCATCACAGATTCGTATTGTCAAAACAACGATATATAATCAGATACAATGACTAAAAGGAAACCTGGCTCTGCTACCACATGTTAGATTTAGATCTACAATAATACATAATAAGGATCGTACCTCCAGCCATAGTATCCGAGTGGTGTATTGATTCCCCTTTGTTTAGCCGCAGCCGCCGTCTCCCAAACCCTAATAAGGTGGCGTACAAGAGAAAGGAAAAGATTTGCTATGTGGATCTTCTAGTCTCTACCTATTACTGAATGAATGCCTTTTGATGGTACACAGGCTCTCTTTATATAGGTGAGACAAAGGGACCCACCAGCTTATAGAATACTCTAGAATAAAAACCCTAGCCATCATAGGATTTTCTATTACTGATATAATAAATAATAAACCAATTATTTGCCAACAATAATATTATAATATCACAATAACTAGAGGGCCACATAAATAATTATTTACAAAATAAATAATTCTTACAGTTTTTACTGTTATTTTTATTTTTTATTTTGGTATGATAGTTTTTGTTTCACATGAAAAAAAGATATGAAAAAAGTAAAATACACAAACAGTTACACCAAGTAAAACCTAAATCACACTAAGGCAGCCGATAAGACATGCCTTAGTTGTAAATGCCGATATTTTCGAATCAAGAGGTCTTGAGTTGAAAAAAGGAAAAACGAAAAAAGAAAGAAAGTTAGTAAAACAGATCAATGATTGAAATGATTCAAAAATCACCAAATTATTCCCATTTGCTACGTAAAGCTTGACTAATCCAGAGTTTGGTCATCCCCTCCGTCACCATTATTAAGTGCTGAAATGTCAAGTAAGCAAAGATATGAGACACCGATTCAAATATTATCTTGAATTTTTCGGAAGTTTGTATTCTTACTAGGTGGGGTAACCATGCTTTGCACGGTGTTGCCCCTACATCGTTTTTTTTTTCGTGTTTTGTTCGAAAGGTTGTTTTGTGTTGTTAATGTATGTGTTGTATTGTGCTAAACTGTATACTTTGCCTATTTCAGCATTACTTACTGTGGTGGTGATGAACTCTGAAATCAGAATATTCATTGCTAAAATTACAAATGAAAATGAATAAAGCAATATTAGACAAAACCTCACACAAGGTTGCATTAAATTACAAATTGAAGTAAATATTGGTTATGGATTATCGCAATTATATATCTCAACACAATGGACACGGCATCAGTTCCTAGAGCGTAGAATCCTAAAATCCTCACACAAAAATAGTTTTCCTTTTCACCATGACAACTCAATGTGCAATCTGAGTCGATTCGTGAAGCGTCCAAATCAAAAATCTTTCTTTGCATAATCAAATAATAAAATGAAATCTAAACGATTTTCGGGGATGCCTTTTGACAAGATCAAAATGAATTAACTTACAACAAGTATGGGCCAACGCATTCCACAAGTTAAAGTACAGCTTAAACAGGAAGAAACAAAACTATTAATGAAAGATAAAAAAAATCTTTAGGTCCAGAATGCAACATAACATATGATATCTAGAATTAGAAACTGCAAATGATAGAAGCCAATAATCACGAAGCGAAAATACACATTCCACCAAAACGATGCCACAAAGTGTAATCATATCATAAAATGGTAGGTTTATGAGAAAATATAGACGAAAGGGGACCCATTTACCAATAAAATGCAAAGGTCAGAAAGCGGTGAACTGGTTTCCATGGCACAAATCATTTTCCTATCGCAAAGTGCAACATAGTATTTAAAACATCAACCTACCCTTCTGGTCAATTTCCATGTAAGAAGACATCGGTACATGGAAGCATCCCACCTATTTGAGTCGAGGAAGGACCGGCTTATTTAGGTCTACTATGATAACTAAAATCTTTTTACGGACACCGCTCTCAAATGAGTTCTACAACTCTATGCACACAATCTATTCCCTAGAAAAGTAACCCTAGCCAGCTGAGATCTCAAATATAGTAAAGTTGTCGTTTCTTTAGGGACTAAAAAGTTATTTTATCTGCATTGAATGATAGAGGGTGTACAAGCTAAAGTTCCAAAGTCCATAAGCGGCGCTCTGTCTTAAATTTGTATCAGCTAATTTATCCAGCCAGTTTGTGTACCTATACACAACCACAAGGTACTATGACACACTCCAGATGGCATAATGACACACTACAGAAGGCATGATGACATACACGCATGTGCAATTAAGAAATAAAGTATATATGTGCATTTGCCTTTTATTATACACGTGTGAGTAAAGTATATATGTGCATTTGCCTTTTATTATACACGTGTGAGTAAAGTATATAAGTGTCTAGAAAATTCACAATTGAAAGAGGTGAAATGTTTTAGTGGAAATTAACTCATGGAATATCCTTTGATGGAAAATAGCAAGAACATGCAGCTATTAACTTCGAAAACACAACAAAGTAGTTTTCTTTATTGTTGGTGATGAGAGAACTAATGCACCATACTCTAACATTGCAATAATATACCTCGAAAGCTCTTGCTCCTCTGTGCCATATACTCTAACAGTTCTAATCAAAGAGAATGTCTCTTGTGCCACCTAGACATCATAAGACAAAATTAGAGACAGAATCGAATAAATTGTAACTTGTAAACTGAATTTCGCCTAATTGATGAAATAAAAGATGACGATAATATTACTTCATTACAGTAAGCACCAATATCCTGGACTAACTTTGATGATTTCTTCTGGTACCTAGAAAATAAGAAGAATCGATAGAACATCATACAAAGCAAAATAATAAGGTAATCTCACATTTTTAGAAGAAGATTTTTACCTTTATCAAATAAGAGGAATTTAAGTTTCCCAAAAACTAAGAGCTAAACTTGACAAGGTTATACAAGTTTTTTCTTTTTTTCATGTGGGGCGGGAGTTGGGTGGGGTGGAGCCGTAGAGAATTGATAGCACAAAGTCAAGCATAAAGATGTCAAAAGCGAGGTTAAGTAAAAGATAGAGCAGGATCTCACTTTGGCCATAAACCAAAGATTGCGATTTGTGAGTAGAGCATATGGCCAAGGCACACACAGCCCAAGTGGCAATGACAAAACGATAAGTAGATCAAAGAACCTCCACCCCTGAAATATCAAATGATTGTGAGTTTTTACTTTTGACCGCAATCTTACTATGGTATAAGAGATACCTAACCTGAAGAAGATTTCGCAAAATCAGATTTATGTCTCTTCCAATTATACAAGACATCTGTTGAAAATCTGCCCTGAGTCTACTTGTTAAGTCACCAAGTGTTTCAGAGTCAAAAAAGGATATGTCCTGCAGCATCATAAAAGATGCAAATAACATGCAATCCCAAAAAACACGAAATCGAGAAAGCAGAAGCCAAAGGCACCATCTTGGTGGAATCAAGCATATACACAAGCAACAAAACCACCACACAGACATGCAAAGGAGACAATGAGAAGCAAAGTATACCTTAAAAATGATCGACAGCCTGAAATACACGACGCAATGACGAGGAAAAAACCCTGCAGAATCAGAATTAACAAAGTATCACCATTACAAGAACAATCACAGCGACAATTGAAAGGATGGAAAACCACAGCAAAGAGCCGGAGAAGATGGGGTCTCACCAAAGGCTGAAATCAACACCGACCGAACACGCACAAAAAACCAAAACATGAAAATTTGAACCTTAAGGTTGTCAGCAACATCAATGTAAAGGAACCAGACACACAAGGCAGCAAATTCAGAATCTAAGGCAGCTTTAACATCAAAGTCCAAGCTTGGATCTTGTAACAAAGTCGAGGAAAGGTGATAGATTAGCTGAGCACTGCACGTATAAGGATGACGTATAAACAATGTAGCTAGACAGGGTTCAGAAAAAATACCCATAGTGGGAGCACTGAATTTCTGCAGTAAAGACCAATCAGGGTTGTTCAACATGTTTGTTAGCCATAGAAGGAAGCAATCTACTAAATGAAACAACCAACAAGAATATTAGAGGCCATGACAGACAATATGGGAGAAAACACACCAAAAAGCCAAGAATTTTCCACAACATACAACCATACTTGTTCATCTACTCACCACCTCGACAATATAGAGGTCACAGATTAATTTCGACATGAAAGACAGCTCAAGCATTCAAGCAAGCAAGTTACAATAATAATGTAGATAACATGTAAGGCTCCTCCAGAAATAGAAATAGAAAGAGGAGAATATCAATCATTATAACCAATACCTTGGATGTAAAATATTCTCCCTCGAGGAAAGTAGCAAGTTGCATACGCTCATAATCTAAAAGCTTAGGATCTTTATCCAAGCGCCTTCTCTTTGGGATCCTTCCTGCTTTCTCAATGGTGGGCATCGTGGGTACAAGCTTCACAATAGTTATCGCTCTAACGATTTTTTCCTCAAGTCTGGGTCAAAATCGAGCAGTTGAAAATAAATAAATAAACTATAAACAAGTATAAACTCAAACCTTTGTCTATGTTGGTCAGTATAGTTGCAGACGAATCCTATGAAATTATTTTCAGAGGAAAAAAAGAGAAGGAACCTAACACAACTAAGCTAGACCAAAGCCAACAGGCCAAGACACAAAACAAACTATCAAAAGGTCAAACCACAACTATCCACACCCATTCACTAATCTTTGGCGAGGTTGAACACCTCTAAAAGAAAATACAGTACTATCCCAAGCCACCCCCTCAATGCTTCTCTTCCCTGGGAATCTATCAAACACCAGACGAGCCATTTCCACATCCCCACATTTAGAATAAGCATCCAAAAGTGCGTTATTCACCGAAACTATCCAGATCAATCTGGTTTTTCAAGGAATCCATGTAAGATTTTACTTAAATCCAACATACCGGCTTGCGCGCACAAGCAAATAAAACACCGATTAAAGTCGACCTCATTCGGGTTCTTCCCACCTTCAATGACTCAATGAAATAACAAATCGCCTCATGGAAACAACCGTTATGAGCAAAACCAATTATCATAGTACTCTACGAAACATCATCGATGAATTGACATCTCAAAAAAATATTCCTTGGCGATTTGAGCTCACCACTTTAATAAATCCGGCTAGCATCAAGTTTAATGAAGTCATGTCCCTAAACGGCATTAAATTATACGTTCTCTCAACACCCTTCAAATCATTACACCTAAAGTAAGCCGTCAACACAACGACATTCCACGCCACAACATTCGGTTCAGAATTTCATCAAAGCGACTTATGTGCAAACTCAATACGACCACATTCCGCATACATACTTACCAAAGTAGTTCCAACAAAAGATGGGTTTGAAAACCACGACAAATCGCTTGACAATGCAATGAAACCGGTTAACACACCGCATATTCGCTACTTCTTTTAACACAAATGCATAAGAGAAGCTATCGGAGGCGGAATTTGAGTACCGAAGCATGTGAATGAAGATGGGAGTGCATTTGAAGGAGATTCCGATTCGAGTAGCAGCGTATGAGGGTGTTGTACCAAACCACATCAATCCACATCCATCCAAAGATACCCAATTGGGCCCCCACACAACATGCAATCCAAAAAACATGAAATCAAGTAAGCGAAGCCAAAGCCACCATCTTGGTGGAATCCGGCATATACATAAGCAAGAAAACTACCACACAGACGTGCAATCCAAAAAACATGAAATCGACAAAGCGAGAATCTAAAGCTACCATCTTTCTTGTTTGGAACAAGGTTGCTTATGCAATCCAAGAAAAAAAAAATCGAGAAAGAAGAATCTAAAGCTACCATCTTTCTGGAAAGTCCATCCTGCTCAACCAAGATACAATTCACACACAATGACAGCAGGAATTGAGAAGAATCATCAAGCGGATAGTCGGAGAAGATGGGGTCTCACCGAACTCTGAAATCAACACCGATGGAATTGGAAAAATCTCCATGACCGACTCAGAAGCTTCTATTTATAGCCACCGAGCTCAGGGCGGTGAGAAAAAAAGATAGTGGAAGGTTAGACGTGGAGGCTGGGCGTTGGAGAAGAAGGAGGCGGGCACTTCGTCGTTCGTCGCCTAAAATTAGCAAATATAGTAGGTACTACCAAGGTAGATTCATACAATATGTACTTAATGGAAAATTTGGGATAATGACATAATCTGGAATATTTTTAAGTAACAGGACAGCTACATATTTTTTATAGGGAGAAGGACAACTGCATAATTTTTATTGCGAGACGGACAAACAGTGAATCCTGGAAATCAGTGAATCTCCCCAGTGAATCCTGAAATGGCGAAATCAGTGAATTTCGACAGTGAATCCCGAAAATCAGTGATGATGCTGCCAGAAAATGGACCTACCTACGTGGCACCTTTTCAGTGGCTCAACACTAAGTAGGGAGAGAGAAACGACGCCGAGTGACCCAGTCCGGCTAGTCACTCCATCTCTCCCGGGTTGACCGTACCTAGCACCGACCTCCAATCCTCGAGACCAGGTCCGGGTCCAGTCCCGACCTGTGCGGGTCGGCCAACACTTGTAATCTAGCCAACCTTTGACCAACCTTATCGGTTGGTTTAAGTCCCTCTTAGACCTTCTAATCTGCACACAAGACCCCGAGCTCATGACAGCTCGGCTAATCTCCCCGACCTCTGTAGATCAGTTCCACCAGTCCGGCTCGGGCCACTTAAGTCGGCCTGAGTCCGTCCTTAATCATATTCCCCACGTTTATGATAAACGGATAACTATGAAAGAATCCTGAGCCATAAAGGCTCCAATCTTTATCACTTAAATATAAATATTCGAATACCGTAATTATCTCCAACAATCAAGGAGATCAAATAATCCTTATCTTTTCCTTAGGGAACACGGCAATCCAAGCCCAACAAGGACCAGGCCCACGCCGCTTTAGGGCATAGCTCTTCTCTATATAAACCATCCCTAAGGAACTACGGAGACTTGATTCCAATTCACGCATTGGATATGTAGGCAGCTTGAGAAACAACATCTCAAGTGCAGTCTAAAACACGACCAAAACACCCCCTCTTTTACTATTTTCTAGATCGAAGGAGCATCCTTAGGTTATCATCAAGAGAAATAACCCTAGATGTTTACCCCAACTATTTTTGGATCGTCAATTGGCGCTAGAAGGAGGGCCTCTTTGCTTGATAATCCCAGGAAAATCTCCAGAATCCAGCAGAAAAAACACAGTCACGACGGAGGCTAATTTCTAGAGATTTAGACGTTGAAAAACAATTTCCACCGTTCACATCGAAGAAGAAATAGATACGAACAATCCCTCCAAATTTCATGACGATCGGAGTCCGTTTCGATGCCCGATCGTCGCGCCGCGCTTCTTTGTTGTATCATAAAAAAGCGGCGATCCCATCGGCGGCTAATCACCAAAGATTCAGCCGTTGGAAAAGGATTTCCACCGTCCAGATCAAATAAGTAAGAGGGGCGAGTAAGCCCTCCAAATTTCATGCCGATCGGAGTCCGTTTCGATGCCCGATCAACGCCACAAAGCTGCTGTTGTACCACCAAAACGCAGCAGTCAGATCCAATGTTAATTCCCAGAGATGAGCCGTCAAAACAAAATTTCCACCGTTCATATTGAAGAAGAAGGAGGTACAAGAAAGCCCTCCAAATTTTGTATCGATCGTCGTCCGTTTAGATGCCCGATCGTCGTCCGTGAGTTGCTGCTGTAACACCAAAATAAGCTGCGGGTTTTCTTCCTCATCTCTCCAAGGTCCCCAAGGTCCCCAAGGTCCTAGCCGACCCCCCGAGCTCTCCAACGTCCGATCCAACCTCTCGAGCTCTCCAACGTCCGATCCGACCTCCCGAGCTCTCCAACGTCCAAGCCGAACTCCCTCAGCTCTCTATGACCCGAGGCCAACGATGTTCTACCAACATCAATCAAAAATACTCAGCCTGTGAATCGGCTAAATCAGGGAAGCTTTCTTTACCTTTTGCAACTTCAGTACTTTTTTTGACTTTAATTTAATTCGATGTTTGCTACCTAAATAACTTATGAATGGTTGAGCCGATTTAAAGTCTGAAAGGGCTTTCAAATTGGGTGTTTAAATAGCTGATTCACCTGTCTGCGAGATTAGATCCATTCATCTTTGAATTTCTGTACAAATATTCTTTATATACATGCTTGATAAACTCTGCCATATGCTCTAACTCTGAGTCTCGAAACCTTTGTTTATCAAGTTGCTCCATGCCTTTGCAAATATTCGTATGCCCATGGTCAAAGTTGCCTCATGTTTCTGTTTACATCCAAATTATAGTGTTTACTGCATATTCTAGTACTTGCTTTGGAAAATCCAATTTTATATATCATACCGCAAGTTAAGGTATTCTATGCAATATGTTCAGTATATTATATATATCCATCCCAGCATGTACTTGATTTATGTATTAATATATGTAAATGATTCTTATCACACGAACTTATACATATATTATGTCTCTATATTGTTAATTTGCTTAATAAAAAACACACATATGTGTACTACATGCTATTTAGCAGGCAGAAATCGTTATGTACGCATCATCGTGGATGATTCACGAGGGGAAAATTTCCTAATACAACCAATGAGGGTTACTACCAATTAATTCCTTGGAGCGCGATCAAACAAAGCGAAAGGATGAGCTCGTACAGAAAGAACTCGCCTAGACACGAAACCTTCAGTCTTCTCATATTTGGAACTCGCCTTCGGGCGAGCCTTCTATAAGTCCGATTTAGTTCGGCATCATATTTGGAACTCGCCTTCGGGCGAGCCTTCTGTAAGTCCGAATGTAATTCGGCATCATGTTTGGAACTCGCCGGCGAGCGAGCCTTCTATAAGACCGACTTCAGTTCGACGCTGACAGATTACACTAATAAGCAAACGGTATGTTAACTTACTATTATTTTTCTCTCTATTATGCATAGTCTTTATTGAAAGTACAGGACAAACACAAGCGCAATACTTTCATGCGAGAAGTCAGCACTAGCCTGGCCCCGCTCGCCGTGTTTTTAAACGAAGTCGGCCGCGATCGACCACGAACTCGCCGTCAATACTTTCATGCGAGAAGTCAGCACTAGCCTGGCCCTGCTCGCCATGTTTTGAAACGAGAAGTCAGCACAGTCTGGCCCTCCTCGTCCAACAATATGTGGGGCAGTCGGTTGCCCATAACTCAAAGAACCAAGCGGCCAAGCCCGCAGTAAAGACATTGTCCCACCAGGTTCTCCTTAACGCTATTTTAATTTCATATTAACTCGTTTTATTGTGCATTTTATCATTTAGAATAGACGCGCGTATGTAAAGTTTGCAGAACTTCAAACTCACCAAAGTAGTCAGAAATACTTCTGACTCCCTTAAAGTATGATGCCTGAGCTCCACCAAGTCGGGCTCAGCAAAAAACACGCAAGGTCTGACAAATCCGACTCAGCTCACAGAAATTTAACATGTGAGGAAAGTTAAACTTCTAACTCAACTCGTCCAAACATACATCCACGCCACCCGCGCGGATCAAACAAACCTTCACGCTAAACTGTCTGCAGGCCAGACAAGTCGAACTCCGCAGGGCGGACTTCACTCAAAACGCTAAGGCTAACACTTGAGCTCCGCAGGTCGGACTCAACATGATCAGCAAAGACCAAACTAATTAAGTCTACAGGCTAGACTCGAAATCGAGCAACTTTCACCTGCTCGCTCTTACAACTTCATATTATCAACTAAGTTTGTATTAAAGGCGATCAGACTTAGTTCCGCTCGCCTTAGCGATAAAGCTAATCTGACTAGAGTTTCCAACAAAATGATTCCTGAGCCCACGAATAGAGCTCGGTCCTATATACAGCAATAAGTGTGCAAACTGAATAACTAACAGGCCTGAGCGAGCCGAACGCATGCGACTGACCCGGCAACACAGAATCAGAACAAGTATGCCATTCAAAAGCTAAATCTAATGAATAGCATACTGGGGGGGATACCATACATCCCCAACAATACAACAAAACTCATCAACAATAACAGACAACTCAAAACAAGTAGAGCAACTTTCACCTGCTCGCCCTTAAAACTCTATACAAGAAGTCAGTACTAACCTGGCCTTGCCCTTAAAACTTTACGTGATTAGTTAGGCCAACCCTGACTAACTCAGTTTATACTAAAGACAATCAGACTTGGTCATGTTCATCGTAAGATGGGAACTAATCTGACTCGTGAGATTTTAGTACCTAGCGAATAGTTTCCCAAGCTCACGAATAGAGCTCGGCACTACATACAAACATAAATATGTAATCTGAAAACCTCAAAACTACATACTGAGCGTCAGTAACTAGCTTAAGTATGCGCGGGCCGAACTCCCGCGGCAGGCTCAACAACACAAGTATGCCATCCAAAAGTCAAGACTAATAAATGGCATATTGGGGGGCTCACCCCTCCGACAATATAACAAAACAAAACAAAGTAGCTTAACAAAGCTCATGAAAACGCAGGAATACAAAACAAAGTAACTTCCTTAATAAAATCGAATTGTTCAAATAAAAAATAAACAAACTCCTAAAACTTTAAGAGTCTGGAGTAGGACTCTTTTGAGGCTCTGATGAAGGATCCGAACCAGAAGTAGTAGTCGGCTGGACAACATACTTAGAAACGATGTCCACCCCGGCCTTAAAATCTGGGACACTCTCTCGGTGTAGACCGCACTCATTCCCTGCTTGTAATAAACCTTCTTAAGAAGGTCGCCCAGCACAAGGGAAGGATATTGAATCCTCGCTCGTCCCACTCACAGGTATACCCATGGTTTAAGGCGGGTCGATGAGCACCTTCAAGGCCTCGGCGAAATCCGCTGAAGCCTTATACTCCTG
Organism: Gentiana macrophylla; assembly: GCA_026214975.1. NCBI lineage: Eukaryota > Viridiplantae > Streptophyta > Magnoliopsida > Gentianales > Gentianaceae > Gentiana > Gentiana macrophylla. The sequence goes on along the minus strand of CM047812.1, from coordinate 11,948,742 downwards.
GATAGCCTCGGCACACAGAACTGGATATACTCATGGCCTCCAGTTCGGCCACCTTTGCTTGGAGGTCAGCAACCTCCTTCTCCTTCATATTCTTCTCCTCAACAAGCTCGCTTGCCAAGGACTTCAACTTACCCTCTTGAGCTAGGAGTTGTGCTCGCAAAGCCTTCATCTCCGTATCCCTGAGTGAAGAAACAACAGACACAATGTCCACTCTTGCCTTAGTCTTTCACCTGCTTGCCGTAGACCCGGCTCGTCGGGATAAAATACCTCACCAGCTCAGATGACTTTGTTTGGAGCTCGGAAACGACCTAATCCCTACCCTTCGTCTCCACATCCAACTGGCTCGATGCGGACGTCAGCTCTGCCTCTTTGACCAAATGTTGATCCTGGAAAGACTATATCCCCTTACCTTCGAGCTCGACGGCGCCCCCAAGCTCCCCTCGGGTTTGCCTCGACTCGGCAATCTTCTTCTTGCTAATATTAGACTGGAGGCCTCCCCCAACTTCCGGGAAACCTCCTGACCAACCAAGGTCCCCTACATAAGCAAAATTAAAAAGGTTAGTGAGACTACCAAAAGTATAGCGTCAAAGTAAAAAGAATAAATCCTAAGTCTGCAGGACAGACTCGAACTGAGCCTCATAGGACAAACTCAGCAAAGTTTGTCGGACAAGCTCATTAGGTCCCCAAGTCGGACTCGACCCAAAGTCCACGGGTTGGACTCAATTGAGATCCACAGATCGGACTCAATGAGTTTGTAAACCAATCTCTTTCAGTCTGCAAGTCAGACTCAACTCAAGCAAAAACATGACCAAACCTTTAGTATGCCATCTAAAACTACAAGTTAATGCATGGCATACTAGGGGGCAGGATACATATACCATAATCAAGTACTCAAAGAAGTGCTCGGAATAGAGTTAAGGCTGAGAACTTAACAAAATACTCATTATATTATCAAATTGTATGGATTACAATTTCATTTGAAATAGAATTTCAAAGCAAAAAACTACAAGTCCATAAGCCTTCTGACCTAAGAACCGGGGGCTGGACTCTACGGTGATTCGGAAAAAGCAAGAGCCGAAGTAAGAGTAGCCGTGGTACGGCAGGAGTACTCAGACACAATGTTCACTCCCTCCGAGAAGTCCTTCAAACGGTTGCCATAGACCGCATCCATGCCCATATTATAAAAGCCTCACTGGGTAGATTGCCTCTGACAGAGTTGGCAATCTGACCCTCTGCCTTATCCACCCTCAAAGTGTAGACATGGTTAGACCGACCTTGCCTCAGGTCGGCAATCTTCTTTAAATCTCCAGTAAACTTTCCCAACCCGGGAAAAATGTCCTGGCCGATCCAGGTTCCCTGCAAGTAAGAAACTTTATCAAAATACAACACTCGAATAAGAAAAGCAAGCTTGCGTATCCCATGGCCTCGAAGCCATCATCATCTAGCTCCACATCAGTCATCCTAGAGATCGGCTCCTGCTCCATAGTTCAAACTCAATAAACTCTGTAAGATAGGCAATCTGAGCTTTGCATGCCCGGCTCTGGCTCGGCATCATATTTAAAGCTCGTCCCTGAGCGAGTCTTCTCATAATTGTGTCCTTACGCTCTCAAGTCGGACACGCTTGAAACCGGTTGCTATCTAAGCACTACGCTATATGAGCCTTACGTTATCTCGGTAGATCGCTTTATAACAAGTCACTTCAACCAACGGTGTATCAAGTCGGTATAATTTTGCACCATGTCTTTCTTTGGATCCGAACCTAGCCTATAAGTAAGACTAGAAACAGATAGGTCCCCTCGGCCCAGTCAGTCCGCCCCTTAATAGGCCGGACCAAGCCCAGCACGATCACGACCGCCTCGCACCATCACGATTCCTATCATGAGCTAAGGTGACGGAAATAAAGCAACAAGCAACTAGTCTGATGCCAAGCACTGGGGGCTCGACCCGCTCGCTCCACTAGTCCGCCATCCTTTAACGCGAACAAAGCCTACACAACTAAGCATCAAAGTTCATAAACAACACTCTCATGCCCCAAAGCTCTCGACTTGCCATAGGCTCCCGTTTCGCCAACTCTTCAGCTCGGCACTCCAAGACCGATCGCGGTTCGGCAGCTTCCCAGTCTGCCCGCAACAGCCAACTCGTGGCCCTATAAATAGCAGCATCCCACCCTTGACAAAAGAGGGTTCTCATCTTCGAAGAACTATGCAAATTGGGCTTGATCCCTTACAAGTTAAGGGTACGTAGGCAGCCTTACACGGCTCGGCTCATAATCCCAAACACAACATTTTCCTTGTTCTTGAGCGCCGCCATGCAACCACCATAATGGGCAGCAACGCCTTGATTCCCGATACAGCCGTGATGACATCGCAACTGGCTTTTCCACCTGGCGACCCCAAATCAACTTCAAAATCCACAAGTTAAACATCCGTGTCGAGCCACCACTTCGATAGATCTGAACCGACCAACCAAGGGTCGGCTGGATCTAGGGGGCTTATGATGCTGCCAGAAAATGGACCTACCTACGTGGCACATTTTCAGTGGCTCAACACTAAGTAGGGAGAGAGAAACGACGTCGAGTGACCCAGTCCGGCTAGTCACTCCATCTCTCCCGGGTCGACCGTACCTAGCACCGACCTCCAATCCTCGAGACCAGGTCCAGCCCCGACCTGTGCGGGTCGGCCAACACTTGTAATCTAGCCAACCTTTGACCAACCTTATCGGTTGGTTTAAGTCCCTCTCAGACCTTCTAATCTGCACACAAGACCCCGAGCTCATGACAGCTCGGCTAATCTCCCCGACCTCTGTAGATCAGTTCCAGTCCGGCTCGGGCCACCTAAGTCGGCCTGAGTCCGTCCTTAATCATATTCCCCGCGTTTATGATAAACGGATAACTACGAAAGAATCCTGAGCCATAAAGGCTCCAATCTTTATCACTTAAATACAAATATTCGAATACCGTAATTATCTCCAACAATCAAGGAGATCAAATAATCCTTATCTTTTCCTTAAGGAACACGGCAATCCAAGCCCAACAAGGACAAGGCCCACGCCGCTTTAGGGCATAACTCTTCTCTATATAAACCATCCCTAAGGAACTACGGAGACTTGATTCCAATTCACGCATTGGATACGTAGGCCGCTTGAGAAACAACATCTCAAGTGCAGTCTAAACCACCACCAAAACTCCCCCTCTTTTACTATTTTCTAGATCGAAGGAGCATCCTTAGGTTATCATCAAGAGAAAGAACCCTAGATGTTTACCCCGACGATTTTTGAATCGTCAAGTGACTTTCGACAATGAATTTTGAAAATTAGTGAATTTCGACAGTGAATTTCGGCAGTGAATTTAAACAGTGAATTTCGACAGTGGATAAATAGTTTTGTGCTTTATGCAAAAAGTTTCAAAAAACTGTCATTCCATTCAATTAATGAAATATTTCTGTCATTCTCCCTCGTTCCCCCTATATTTAATTGTAACAATCATAAAATAAAATCTTGTGTATTGCGAGTAAAAATATCAGAAAAGTTGGCGCCCAATAGACAATAAAAAAAGAAAAGGAAACTCAAGACAAAATAAATTGAGACGAATAACTAATAGTTCACATATATATAAGAACAGGATAATTACAATTTTAGTGTCCCATGTTTTTTTAATAATTCATAAAAGCGAGACTTTATGTTTCATTGTTACAATATAAAAACACCCTATGGATGCGGGTTTTTTTATTTTTTATTTTACGATAAACATTTCAGTGAATGCGTTTTTGTTACGATAAATACGTCAATATATGTTTTTTTGTTACAATTATAAATAACTGTGCCGTCCCTGTGTATTTATAGGCCATAGGCTAAGCACATGATAACCGGGTTGTCCCTGTGTGTTTTTTTTTTTTTTTATTTTTATTTTATTTTTTAAAGCAACTTTATTTATATTGAGTGAAATAAAGAGCTACAAAGGTCATTGCCATATCCCGGCCCGCCCCAAATTTACGTGATAGAGTGCATATCATGGCCTCCTTAAACCCTATGTGTGGCAAACCAGAGTAGGAAAATCCATCACATAGGGAAGAGTACTCGCTCTATGCACTCCCAATAAAGCCCCTACCCCATAAATAATTACATCAGTGGAAATCAAAGTGGAAAAGATGCTGTAAATCTGTCTTCTGCCTTGTGTATACGATCTAAGGAAAAAAAAGCCGAAGATCTCTTTGCACCCTCGTCTGAACTTGCTTGAGCAATAGAGAATTGTGGTCCTTCCTGTTGTCCCTGTGTTTTATAGGCCATAAGCTAAACAATCAAAACAGTGTCTTTCGAAAGAAACAAACGGTTTTTATAAAACACGTTATATGTTTAGACTAATAAACTTATTGGACCGAAAGAAAAACCAGACCCCTAAATTTTGATCATTTTTCAAGGGCCCTAAGCAGTGACCATGTTGGCCTATGCCCAGGGACGAGCTTGCTAACGATGTGTTTATCGTAACAAAAACACATACATTGGGTGTTGATAGAAACATTAAAACATAAATATGAGTGTTTATTGTAACAATAAAACATAAGAGAGTTTATCGTAACAAATATACTCCTCCCGTTCTGAAATAACTGAGGCAGCTGTCAAAAAGATTCGTTCCAAAATAACTGAGGCAGTACATATTTCAATGGAATATTTAATATATTATTCCCACTTTACCCTTTTTTTAATTTTTTCTTCCACTGCATTAAATGCACATTATTAACACACTTCCTATTTACTAAGGGACTCCAAAGGTTTTTTTGAAAGAGTAAAACAACAAATTCCAAAGGTTTGATAAGGGTATTTTAGTCTATATCATATCAGAGTCAATGTAATAACTACCGAAAAATGCAGGGAACCGGTACTTATATATACGGAGATTCTACATATTATAGATCTGAGCAGAAATTCAGTTGCAGCTAGTTATTATATTATTAACAAAAATTGATTATTATACAGTTGCTCAGAATCACGGAAGAACTCGGGGAGCAAGCCATCTTTGTTGGTGAGGACTGGAGACAAAGCTGATGTCGACCATGTTATCAAGTCTTTTGTTATCTTGGATTTTGTTTTGTGTTTTGTGCTATGCCACATTATTTTTTGTCAAGGAGGTAATAGTAGGAGCTGTGAACCTATACTTTTTTGTTTTTGTTTTTTTGGGTTGTAGTAGTAGTTGAAAACAATGAGGCCTTTGTTGTACAACTGAAATATTTAGGATTATTGGACAACAAAATACATACTATTTGTGCACCACTAAACTGCTATTGTACATATGGTCTGATGAAAGAATAATATACCACATTGATTCTATTTGTGCATCACTATAGAATCGACCTTGTGAAAGTCGATCGGTTCTGGAGTCAATAACCGACTTCCGTAGGTGCATTGTGAGTATCGACTTTGGAAAAGTCGGTTTTTGGCTCAAAGGACTGAATTTTATCAGGTCGATTATGTGTAATCGACGTGGTGCATCCGTAAGAGTGGTGCAAATAATGGATCCTCTATTTTCTAAAAGATATATTTGGGTATTAAGAACCGTTTAGTGTTTTTTTTTTTTATTCGCTACTCTTCGTCTCAAATGGTAATTCCGGCTATATACACTAATTTGTTTTATGCATTAATCCATTACCTTTCTTTTTGTGTTTTAACACATAATTAGTTTTACAAAAATTGCATATGCAAAAATATATTTAAAAGATAAAAAAATTTGATAAATGTCTGACCCTTATTTTAAATAGACGGGATGGAAATAAAGGACATGGAAGAGGGAAAAAAAAAAAGGAAGAATGAAATCAGGACAGTGAAAAAAATTTGGGTGGTAAGAACAAATTCACTACTTACTACCCCAAATCCTCTATTTGCTATAGTGAAATATACTTTAAATCCTCTGTTTCACTATATATTCTACTGTTTCAGTATTTTTTATTATTATAAAAATGGCATTGAAAATGACGTCGGAAAAATCAGGATTTGCTACGGTGGAATAGACTTCAAATCATCTGTTTCACTATTCTATTGTTTCAGTGTTTTTTCTTATTTATAAAAATGACATTGAAAATGACATCGAAAAATATCAAAAGATATGTTTAAACAAAGAGGATTATAGAAAGAAAATATTGTGAAAGAATTATGATCTTTTAATTCTTAGATCAAAAGATATTGAATTTTTTTGTGATTGAATATGAGAATTTAAATTATAGTGAAATAAATATTACCTATTTTAGGCAAAATTACATTCCACTACCATTTTTATTTGTTTTTATTTCCAGTTTGTCCTCTTTAACGTTAAAGCCTTCTAAAAATCCTAGAGTTGCCCCGAGTGGAAGCTTGCTTTTCTTCCTTTTGACAAATCTATTTTAGCTGAAGAGTATCTTTATTTTGTTTTCGTTTTCCCTTTGTGGGTGTATTTTCCCCCTCTTTTGATGGATGTTTTTACTTTATTTTGGTATGATAGTTTTCGTTTCACATGAAAAAAAGATATGAAAAAAGTAAAATACAATACAAACAGTTACACCAAGTAAAACATAAATCACATAAAGGCAGCCGATAAGACATGCCTTAGTTGTAAATGCCAAAATCTTAAAATCAAGAGGTCTTGAGTTGAAAAAAGAAAAAAAGAAAAAAGAAAGTAAGAAAGTAAAACGGATCATTCATTGAAATGATACAAAAACCACCACAGTATTCTCATTTTCCACGCAAAGCCGGACTAATCCAGAGTTTGGTCCTCCCTTTCCGTCACCATTATTAAGTGCTGAAATGACATGTAAGCAAACATATGAGACATCGATTCAAATATTATCTTTAATTTTTTGGAAGTTTGTATTCTTATTCATACAATATATATTTAATTCTAACAATCATAAAATAAAATGTTATGCATTGCGAGTAAAAAATATCAGAAAAGTTGAGCGCTCGATAGACAATAAAAAAAAGAAAAGAAAACTCAAGACAAAATAAATTTAGACGGATAACTGATAGTTGTCATATGTATATAAAAACAGGATAATTACAATTTTAGTGTCCCATGTTTTTTTTCATTAGGAAAAGGTCGTACAAGACGAGTTTTCATCTTATTTGGGTAAATAGGACAAGAAATAAACGCATTTGTTGTAAAGGACAAAATGTATTGTATATCCAAGAATACCCTTCATTTTTAATTTGCTGATATTTTCTTTTAATTGTCGTGAATGGCTATTTTATTTGGTTAAAAGCTAGTAAATGCTGTGTGAATAATTGCAATTGAGAATGTGGCCTATTTTCATGCCATTATCAACTCCACATATTTGAATTGGTTGCCAAACAGAAGATCTCATTAGCCAAATTCAATTATGCAAATATCCATTGATAGGATTAGCAGATAAAAACAAATTCGGTTGTGTCTTCGATTTGACCAGTAAGAAGTCAGATTTTTCACACTAAAAGAAGAGGTTCAGGATTGAAGAAGAAAAACATTTCTATTCCTAGTGTGTGTTTATCCAACCTAATCATATTTGGCAGTGTTTTTTTGGTCGGATTTACTTCATTTTTGCAGTATTTTTGAATCAATTGTCTACGAGTATTTACTCACCCAATGTATGCATCTGTTTTGGCATGTATGATCAATTATTGTTGTCATGGAAGTAGATAAAAACAAATTCTGTTGTGCCTTCGATTTGATCAGTAAGAAGTCAGATTTTCCACACTAAAAGAAGAGGTTCAGGATTGAAGAAGAAAAATATTTCTATTCCTTGAGTGTGTTTATCCAACCTAATCAAATTTGGCAGTGTTTTTTTGTCGGATTTGCTTCATTTTGCAGTATTTTTGAATCAATTGTCTACGAGTATTTACTCACCCAAGGTATGCATCTGTTTTGGCATGTATGATCAATTATTGTTGTCATGTGAAATGGCTTAAGAATCTTAAGAACACATAATTTTGAATAGTTAATCTGTATATTGTGCACCATGCATGAGTCCAAAAATGATGCACTGATACTTCTGTATGATAACGTATCTCCATATCCGATACGCACCGGATACTTAGGATACACATGTGGAGGCAAATCTGTAATTTTCAAAAGTTGGATACGAGATTTGTATATGCATATTCATAACTCAGATATGTGAGATGAAGAATCATGTTGAAAATTGAGTAAATACCGTTTGGATCATGAATGAAAAATTTGTGCAAAAAGATGAAATAACTACCGAAAAATGCAGGGAACCGGTACTTATATTTACACTATTTACACAAATCTCCCCTGTATCCGTATCCTATATTTTTCTAATATCTCTCACCCGTGTTTGTACCTACGTATCCGTATCAGTGCAACCTAAGTCCAAGATATGGAGATTCGCATATTATAGATCCGGCAGTAAATTCGATTGCGGCTAGTTATTATATTATTAACAAAAATTGATTATTATGCAGTTGCTCAGAATCGCGGAAGAACTCGGGGAGCAAGCCATCTTTGTTGGTGAGGACCGGAGACAAAGCTGATGACCATGTTAATTAAGTCTTTTGTTATCTTGGATTTTGTTTTGTGTTTTGTGTATTGTGCTATGCACATTATTTTTTGTCAAGGAGGTAATAGTAGGACCTGTGAACCTATACTTTTTTTTTTGGGTTGTAGTAGTAGTTGAAAACAATGAGGCCTTTGTTGTAAAACTGAAATATTTTGGATTATTTGACAACAAAATACATACCATGCTTTTGATAAAATTAGAAAGCAAACTGCTATTGTACATTTGGTCTGATGAAAGAATAATATACCTCGTTGATTCTATTTGTGTACCACGGTAGAATCGACTTTGTGAAAGTCAGTCGGTTCTGAAGTCAATAACCGACATCCCGTAGGTGTATTGTGAGTGTCGACTTTGGAAAAGTCAGTTTTTGGCTCAAAGGACGGATTTTTATTACGTCGATTATGTGTAATTGATGTGGTGTGATGCTGCCAAAAAATGGGCACACCCACGTGGCACCTCTTTGGTGGCTCGACACTTGACTCAGAGGGATAAACTACTTTTGACTCCCTAGATCCGAGCCCAAGGGGCTCATCCACCCACTTTGTCACCGCTGGTTCCCGTACGACCGACCCCACGGGTCGGTCGGATCTCGATTCGCCGCGGTCGAGTCATGCATCGGACTCTGGCCGGTCGGCTATGATCTCTGCCGATCGCGTAGGTCGGGCTAAGCCTTTTGACTTGTAACATTTCTAATTGGCAGGAGACCGGCCCTTGCTCCCGATCCCTAGGAGCCGACCCTGCCTTTTAGATTTATCCCGAGTAATAATCTTATTTATCACCTGCATAACAATCAGATAACTATCATAGAATCTTGAATAATTAAGACTCGAACCTTTATCACTTAATGCTAATATTTGAATACTATAATTATCTCCTATAATCATGGAGATCACTCAATCATAATCTTCTTCCTTAGGGAACACGTCAATCAGTGCCAATCATCAACACGCCACTTTAAACCCTAGGGCCTAAGCCCCTCTATATAAAACTGTCCCTAAGGAACTACGGAGACTTGATTCCAATTGAACCATTGGATACGTAGGCAGCTTGATCATCATCAAGTGCAGTCTAAATCACCCCAAACAATCCCCCTCATTATCTTCATATTCTGGAGTTTTCCCCAGGTTATCACTAAGAGTAAGAACCCTAAATTTGAAGGAGATGATTTTTGGATCGTCAATTGGCACTAGAAGGAGGGTCTTCTGTTGATTGATAATATCAGGAAAAGCTTCAAGACAAACATGGTGACTACACGACAACAGGCTGCTAATGGTAGTGGTAATGGTGCTAATAACACGTCAGAAACAGACGCTAATAATCAGAATCAGCCGCAGCAAGAAAATATCTCTCTCAATGCAACCCATCAGGCACTAATTGATCAACTTATGGCTTTGGATGGATCCGTGAAAACTGCAGTTCTCAACGCTGTCTTGGCCGAGGAGGATGAAGAAGATGGAGACTGGGAAGGCCTGGATGAGGAAGGACCCATCCACGAAGGTTCACTAGATGTGAATCACTCAAACGGAGGCTCGTCAGGAGAAAATTCCCAAAGCCCAGAGCCAGAAGAAGAGGATGATCCCAACGACGCGTCGCAGGAGCAGACACCTCCCCCGCAGCGTAAAAACAACAGGAAGGGAAACCGGTCGGCATCCTCAAACCCGCAAAGGCAATTGGTCGTCCCCCAGGCCATGGAAGCTGCGCGCCGAACTTCGGCGATAGCCGGAAGGAGATCGACGCCTCCTAGCACTCGAGTCCCTTTCTCGAAAGCAGATTGATAATTTTCCGCGCCCAGCAAGGTTCAAAATTCCCAAATTGGAGCCCTATGATGGAACCAAGGACCCCCAGGATCACTTGTTCCAATATCTCACGCACATGAATCTCGACTGTGCCCCCGAGGAAATGAAGTGCAAAGCATTCCCTGCGCTACTTACTGGACGAGCCCGGGAATGGTTCAAGAAGATACCCCCAAGGACGATCTACGCCCGACACCTTTGGGAAAGATGTTTCTCAATGCGTTCATTACCGTAAGCCGTTCCAAAAGAATTCTACCCAAGCTGTTCGCCATCAAACAAAAGAAAGATGAGATGTTTGCAATATCTCAAGCGCTTGAAGAATCACTTTGCAAGTCCGGGACGCCGACGACGATCAGTCGAATCGCATCCTTTGTGGCGGGTGCTGCGAAGGTAGATTATATGCTAAGCTAAGTAGGTGGCTTCCCACCTCAATGGAAGAGTGCTGGAAGTGGCCTTCAAGCATTGTCAAAGCGAAGAAGCTAACCGCGTGAAACGAAGTGGAAAAATCTGATCCAAAAGGGATAAGCCAGTGGATTCATCTGGTAACAAGAGAAAGTCATATGGAGATCGGGCAGGCAGTTCGGCCACGGATCGGCCTGAAAAAAGGAATGCTTTGCAACCAAGGGATTTCCCTGCGTTAAATCGACCTCGGGAACAGGTGCTGGCTATCATGGAAAGAAAGGGTTTAGCAAAAACTCCCACACCACTCCGAAGCCCATTGGAGAGAAGGGACCAGAGCAAGTTTTGTACCTATCATCAAGATGTTGGGCATGAGTTGGATAACTGCTGGGATTTCCATTGTGACGTGGAAGCAGCAATCGTAGAGGGAAAGCTAGACGTGGTCGTAGATCGGCCCCGATACGGCGAACGTCGAGGACAGCGGGATTATCAGTAGAGAAACTATGGTCGTGACCGTAGCCGACAGGGTGAACCCCAGAGGAAAAGAGAGCCATCCCCCGACAAAGGTCAGCCGGCGGATAATCACCCGATCAACACTATCAACACCATAGTGGGAGGCCCCGGAAGTGGTTTAGAGAGCGAGCACTTCAAGTGTGCAGAGTAGGCGATGGGCAAACGGCCAGGGCGGTCGAGTCCCTTCAGGAAGTAAGCTATGGGCGAAAGATCCTCTCCCACGATCCTAACAACAACGAAGGATTGGTTATTGAAGCCGTGGTCAACAAGAATCTGGTTAAAAGAGTTTGCGTTGACACAGGTAGCGCAATCAACGTTCTTTACTTTGCAGCTTTTCAAGCAATGGGTCTCAAGGAATCCGAGCTCACTCCGGTCTCAGCACCTCTGTTCGGATTCGCCGGTCCCCCAATTCATCCACTTGGAATGGTTCGACTCGCAACGACATTCGGCAAGGATACAGCAGGAAGGACTCTCATGGTGAATTATGTCGTGGTCAAGTCTTCATCAGCGTACAACATCATCTTGGGAAGGCCCGCTCTGATCGATCTGCGAGCCATAATCTCCCCAGCGCACATGAGCTTGAAGTTCCCGACCGGTAGAGGGTCGGTCGAAGTCAAAGGAGATTTGGAGGTCGCCCGGAGCTGCTATGCGGCCACCATTAAAGGCAAATGGATCACTTCCGCCTAACGCATTCGGTAAGTCTTTGTTGGTTATCATTTGTTGCAAACTATCTTTACTTTCTGCATTTCAATTCTTGCTCGCACTTTTTTTATCATTCGTCGGGATTTTTTCTACACTATTTACTTCCTTTTCTTTAATGTTGGATGTTTATTTTTCAATTAATCATATCTCTGTTCGGTCCCAATACGACCACGTGTTAAGTCCTATTTCATAAAATTTACAACTCGTACAACACTTATACTGCGCAGTAAAACTCCACGCGAGAAGTCAGTCCAATCTGGCCCAGCTCGCCCTAAAAAATGAGAAGTCAGCACTAGTCTGGCCCTGCTCGTCTTTAGAAAAATCATGCAAAAAGTCAGCCTCATCTGGCCCGGCTCGCCACATTTTCAAACGATAAGTCAGCTTTAGCCTGGCCCCGCTCGTTCTTAAAATTTAATGTACACAGTTAATTCATAAGCCCAATTTAACGTAGTCCGGATTAATCTAGGTTGATTGGGGGCAAGTTTACTAAGCTTTATGTCCGATATGCGGCTAATCATGCACGTGCTTTGGCCTGCATTTATAGCTACTTTTAGTTTAAGCGATCGATCTAGATCGGCTATCCGATCCCTAGATCATCTCGCCCTTATAATCATTTTATTAGTTTAGGCGATCGATCTAGATCGGCTATCCGATCCCTAGATCATCTCGCCCTTGTAATCATTTTATTAGTTTAGGCGATCGATCTAGATCGTCTATCCGATCCCTAGATCATCTCGCCCTTGTAACCATTTTATTAGTTTAGGCGATCGATCTAGATCAGCTATCCGATCCCTAGATCATCTCGCCCTTATAATCATTCTATTAGTTTAGGCGATCGATCTAGATCGGCTACCCGATCCCTAGATCGACTCCCCCCTATGTACTTTTTTAGGCGATCAATCTAGTTCGGTTCTCCGAGCTTTAGATCGACTCGCCCCTATATACTTTCTTTAGTTAGGCGATCGATCTAGATCGGATTTCCAAGCCCCAGACCGTCTCGCCCTTGTCCACTTTCTTTAGCTGTCGGTCAATCTAGACTGACTTTCCGAGTTCTATACCACCTCGCCTTTGTGTTCTTACCTTTGGCAAAGGTGTGGCCGACCTAAATCGGCACTTCGGACTCTATAACCTATCACTCCGATAACTTACCTAATCTAATGCGAGATTGAACTAAAACTCCCCGTTATAACCCAATAATATTGAAATATGCCATTCACCATGTAATAGTGAATATCATATTGGGGGCAATGTACCCATAACAATAAATACCCACAATTCAAAAATTATTCACAGAAACAAAACCAAAATAAATTCTTCATTACATTAAAAATAAATTGTACAGTACATAAGCTTCAAAAAAAAACATCAATTCCATAGCAAAAGTAAGTTAAGAGTCAGAGGTAGGATTCTTTTGAGACTCAGGAGGGGCCGATCCGGACACTGCAGCCGGCTGACGGACATACTTATCCACTATGTCCACTCCTGCTCGGAAGTCTTTGGCACGTTCGGTGTAGGCCACGTCCATCCCCTGCTTATAGTAAGCCCTCTTAGGAAGGGCATCCAGAGCAAGTGCAGGAAACTGGGCCCTCGCCTCATCCACCCCTAAGGTGTACCCATGGTTAAGAATGGGAACCAGCAACACCTTGAGAGCCTCGGCGAAATCACCCGAAGCCTTGTACTCCTACACGGCCTCGGCACACCGAGCTGCAACATTGGCCTCCAGATCGGCCACTCTTTCCGTGAGGTCCCCGACCTCCTGCTCCCTTTCCTTTCTCTCCTCAATCAGCTCTTTCTCCTGAGCCTGGAGCTGGGCCTGCAGGGTCTTTATCTCTGCGTCCTTAGGGCGAATAGTGGCCCTAAGCTCATCCCTGGCCTTTCTCAGCTCGGCAATCTTGTTCGATTGGGCAGCCTAGTCGGTTGAGGCTTTGCCCAACCTCTTAAAAACTTCCTGGCCGATCGTGCTGTTGGAATAGTGTCCTAAACCCAATCGGGTTGGACCGGATCCGACCGGGTCGGATCATTTCTACTATTTCTTTATGTTTATACATATATAAAATGGCTTTTCTGTTGTCATATATATGTTCTTTTAAAGAACCAATTATGAATTGTTATATGATAACGTCCTTAGTGTTAAACTGTGATAGAGAAACCATGATAGGCGATTATGGTTGATGAGATCTCTAATCACTTTAATAAGTTTGATACTTAAATGTCTCTAGGTCGATGTACTATCAAACAGGGCATTGATAGTATGAAGCAAGCTAAAGCACGTATTAGATGTCTTCGTCTTTAAGAGGCGGGGATAGATCTCGTCTATCGAAGTGTAGAGACACTTGGGTATGCGTGGGCGTGTATTAGAGAATGCGCGACGTTAGATCGACCCACTTACACGGATAAGTGTCACACTATGTGGCGGTTGTGTAATTATCCTTAAGACCGAGTCTTCATGGCATCACGGTGTGGATTGTCGTGCTTTGACACTATTGAGGTTTCCCACAGCCACGGGCGATCATGCGGTAGTGATTGGGTGTGATCTTTGCAGCATCGCGGAGTATACATGATTGGTCGTCCGGGAATCGCGTATCTATGATTGGGATCGAATATCCGAAATGGCCTTCTTATAAGGAATGTCTTACTCTCGTGAATCTTTGCAAAGTGGGAGTAAATGAGTTACTTCGAGAGAGCATGATATCCATTATAAGATACGGTCGTTGATGTTTTGACACTCGACTAACGACCGTATGGATATTATTACAAATGATAGGATTGTAAGTTACACGGTAATCTGTTTCACATGAAAGGTAGTAGTCATTGCATTTGACTCTTCCGATGATTGGGGGTCACGGTGTGTTGCTAGACGCTATCCCGTGATCGTTAGGCATGAAGGGCATTTTAAGTAAATTGCACTTCGTGTCTCACGGCCAACATATTCGGAAGCCTATCGGGTCACACACATATGAACATCTAGCGGATTAAAATGTGGTTATAGATGATAACCAAATAAGGAAAGTTTATCTCGAACTATAAAGGTTATAGTGGTAAATTAATATGGTGGTATTTATTTATTATGAATAAATTAAATACAAGATATTAATTAAGTTGATTAATTAAATACACTTACATTGATAAGTGGCGCCACATATGTGTATAAGTGATACACTTGGATTGTGCAATTTAATTAATGATATTACCTATTATTAATATTAGATATTAATAAAATAAAATAATATTAGATATTTGTGCATATATATATATTTGGTATATGCGTGTGGTGTATATTTGTGATATACATGAGTGCACACGCAATATACATATATGCATATAGATTTATACTTGTAATTTATATATGTGATATATACACATGTGTAAATTGATTTATGGTAATAAAATAAAGATAGTCAATATTAGATATTGACAATATCTTGGGAATATTCAATATAAGATATTGACAATATCCTAGATTTATTTAATATGAGATATTATAATAAATGAGATAAATCAATCAATTATATTTTCCTTATTTTTATTGGGAAAATGTTTTCTTCTCCTCCACTCATATTTGGGGCGCCATATACACTATAAATATAGTGTGGGTGTCAAGCTCTTTTGTACAACACAATTCCAAGAGCTAATAGTTCTTGTGTAAAATTGGAGAGCATCCTATAGAGAGTTGGAGAGAGGGGAAAAAGGCCGGTCTAGCAACCGGAGTTTTCCAATAGCAATCCATGATGGGATTCAGTGAGTACATTTCGTGTGGACTAGCGGTAGAGGCCGAACACTTGGGCGGCTCTATGCAGAACTACTCTCCTTAGACGGTCAAAGCGTCGATCTTTTAGATCAACCAAGGTAACCACCGTCTACTATCTATTTGTTTATTGCTTAAACGAAGTCGATCTTGGGTCGATAGGAAATAAATTTTTGAATTCGCTGCGTCCCGCGTAGATTTCTAACGAGTGGTATCGAGCGAGCTTGAGCTTAAGCAATAAGCATGTTATTATCGCGTAGTTAATTTTATCGTTTAAATCACATAATTAAAAGATGAAAGATTTTTGATTCGCAAATCGATACACAAAAAAAAAAAAAAGGGGCGGCTTATGGGGTGCTCGGCCGAGCGGCGGCGGCACCCATCGAAATTGCGCTTGGCGGCGGGCACCTTTGGGGCGGTCGGCGTCGGTGGTGCATCTTTTGGTGGATCCTCAAATTTTGTTTTGTGTATTTTGTGTTTCATTATTGTTCATAGTTGTGATTGGTAATTCGTCTTTTGTTTAGTTGTGTGTGTGGCTAACCAATAGTACAAATAGTTTGGGCCATTGGGATGCCACATGGCATTAAAATAATAATGGCATTTCCAAACTTTGTTTGGAATAGGCTAAGCCTTTCCAAATATTTGATTTGGGAAAAGCTTGAAGCACAAGCCACTTCAAAATTTTGATTTTGGAAAGTGGTGAGCCTAAACTAAAATTATTTGGCCTAAGCCCTTTTCAAATATTTGATTTTAAAGGTTTAGTTTGCAAGCCACTTCAAAATTTTGATTTTGGAAAGTGGCTGAGCCTAAGCCAAATTTGGTTTAGAAACCAAAGACATCCTTTTGATTACGAATCAAAAGGAAAGAAACAAAAGAGAAATAATTTTAATTTTGATTTAATTTTGGAATAGTTCTAATTAATTAAAATTAAAATTAAAATCGGTTTAAAATTAATCGTTAATTTTATTTCGATTAAAATCATTTAATTAATTAAATGTTAATTAGTTAATTGATTGGATAAAATTATTTAATAGATTAAATGTTAATTGATTAATTAAGACGCAAGTAGTTAATTTTTAATTTTATCTTTTTCATAAGATTTTATTGTATGGATTAGATATAGTAGATATAATATGATTATATGGACCCCGATTGATCATGGACTCGACCAATAGGATAGATGTGAATGATTTAAATTTTCTGTTGGTTTTAAAATTGTCCTAGGCCGTTATGAAGAACGTGACCTAGTTTATTTTCTGCATTTGTCCCATTCCCGTTAGCTCCCCCCCCGTGTGCGGCGGGTGTATTTATTTTATTAGATAAAATTAAATGTAACAAGAATGGAGCAGAAGATGAAGACCAAAGAAAGAGGAAATAAAGATCCCATTGGAGAATGGAGCATTAAAGATCCTATTGGCGGTTGCAGCTACCCTTAGATTGTGACCAGCGGTTTAAATCGATTTGTATTGAAACCGCACTCTAGAAAAGTCCATGATCATACCGGTTACTTTACGAATTTATTTATTTTATGCTTGTATTTATTTTATATGATACGATAGATGCATGACTAGGCACGATCTAGATAAATGTGTAGGATGTATGTCTATAGAGATAGATATATTTGATGAGACCGTAATTAAAATTAATTAAGTGAATTAATTTACGTAAATACTTCCACAACAAAAATCAAGTCGAAAATTGTCTCCCAATATTATAGCGACGGTGAAGAGCCTTTGTTCGGATCCAACTGATCGGCCCTAGTCGGGAGTTGACCTACCACGGGTATATCGTCGTTATTGAGATATGATCGTATGAGATCTCGCGAATATTGGGTTATGACTTGACTAGAGTATTGCGGTGATTGGCCCTCGTCAGGACCGTCTTATTCTAGAGGCAAAGGGTTGACTACCACATAAAGATGTGAATTGTCAAAGAGTTGACTAGTCAACCACCAAGAGTCACATAGAGATGTGATTGGTAAGAGTTACATACCTTTCGAATTATTCCGGTTGATCGGCCCTCGTCGGGAATCGGGGTAACCAGATGGGATCTTGGCCACTAAAGAATTTTGAAAGATTCTTGAAAGTCAATTGGGAGTAGTTGACTAGTGGGAGCAAAATCATAAATCAAAAGACCATTTTTGATTTTGCGTGTATAAACAACAACACTCTTTTATTTTCATTTTTATGTTGTAGTTTTAGCAAACTTTATATTTATGTTTTATTCTCGATTAGTAAAACCAAATTATGACTGTTACCTTTTGAGAAACGTTCTCGAATATGGTTAAGTAATATTAATCCTTTTAAAATAAGCAATGACACGAGCAATCCCGTTATAGTAGTTGGAGACAAGGAGACTACATATTCAATGCAGTGCTCCAAGACTTTAATTATTAAAGAAAAGCGGAAGCTCGTGATATTGGATACGATCCAATATAATCATTCGGTCATACGATGACGAGTTATTCAAACGTTGGATAAGAATGACTAGACCGAATTTTGGAAATGATGTTTTCAAAATTGTAAGATTTAAGTATCGACTTAATTCTATCATTGCTTAAAGGTTAATTAAATAGTCAATGTTTTGAATACGATTCAAAAGGATAAATAAACTATTTAATAAACTTTAGATTTTCTTTATGAAAGGAAATCAAAGACATAGCTCTTGTGATCTTTCTTAAGTCTTATGAAGACTACAATAAGAAACATTTTCAAGTGCTTAAAGGATTAAAAAGGGAAGTTAGGGCATGTGCTTAAATAGAGAACTTATTAAAGTTTCTATTCTAGGCAAATGAGTTGAGATAAAT
Source organism: Gentiana macrophylla (assembly GCA_026214975.1). Lineage (NCBI taxonomy): Eukaryota > Viridiplantae > Streptophyta > Magnoliopsida > Gentianales > Gentianaceae > Gentiana > Gentiana macrophylla. The sequence continues at coordinate 11,930,268 of CM047812.1, read as the reverse complement.
CTATCTAAGTTCAAAGTCAACTCTAAGATATATGATATCTTACGAGTGTGATTAAATTAGAAAGATTAAATACTGAGATATGGAAGGTGAAGCAAATGTTGTAATACTTACCATATTCTCGGATCTAGTAAACCGATAAAGGGAACTAAATAAATGTTATTATGTTCGGTTCTTATGAAGAACACACTTCGATTAACTATTAGGATTTAGTAGACATATTCAATTGTAAAGAATAAATGTTATTCCGATAAAGTTGGAAGGTCCTTTGAATCGACATACTAGATTGAAGTCACTATATAGTTGATATGTGTGATGAGATCTCAACTAAATATTTGAATCATTTGTTATCCTTGATATTTGTAGTTGTTACAGACATAGTCTCTCTGGAAGGAAGCGTGTAATCAAAGCGTCATTCGATGATGTTGAACCATATGATTATGAATCATATAGGTAATACGCATCTTATCTAAAGATGACCAGTATACCCTTTTAAGAAAAGGTTATAAAATCTAGAAAAATTGTCTAAAGCCTAAACATATCGATGTTTGTTGGCTTGTGACAATTAATGCCACAAATAATTGTTTATTAATCTCTACGTCTATTTTTAGAAATAGTCAAGTGTACTCGATGAAGTGCATAATCGTGAAAGCCGAAAAGTTCGAGCTAATGCGAATATGAGATTGATGAGCTACTTAGGAATTAATCTTCAATTGGATTGAAGTAATTAATACCTGAAGGGTGTTTCAGAAGTCGTCTGAAAAGGAATAAGATTCTCCCTTCAAGGATACCATCTTTGGGATACACAATTGGATTGTGTTCCCAAAATGGAAACAACACTTTATATGATAAAGGTGTGACGCAAGCCATGCGATGTATCCCTTACCCGTTTCGGGTAAGTGCCCTTATACTTAACCGAGTTCCAAAGAATAAAAGTTGAATAAATTCCATATTAGATATGGAAGAGGATAATGTCGAATCTATCTTAACCGATGATTTGAAGTTGTCATAGGCAAAGTCAGAAAGTCTTGGAGCCTAGTACGACATATGCAACTTTGTGGAATATCTTAGCAAGTATGCTGGATATTATTTACTTGTCCGCGGAGCAAAAATGTTTGTCTCCAAACATGCTGTCTTCTAAAGGAAGTGTTTCTTCCAAAAGAAACAGTGGGAGTAAATCAGATCTCAAAAGAGTTTGAGAACCACAAAGATACATTCAACCATTGGAACATGAGCAGACGCCGCATAGCGATGAGGTGTAGATCACTGCTCAGTGCACACAAAAGTTCTGTAAGTCTGTGGATAACCTCAAGCCTGAAAAGGCTGTTGGTATGTTCATCTTGAAGAATGAACATCTCACGACTTATGAAAGAATGTTTGAAAGGCATTTGAGAGTTATGGCCAGGAGCCATAATATCTGAATTAGATTCCATCAGTGACAACCAGGTTGTGAACCTAGTCTGTCTTACCTAAAGGGAGTGTCCCTGAAAGGTTGACATGGATAGTAATATGATTACCATCAGGCTATAGTGATGGCTGAGGGGTACGGGGTGTGAACCTTGTAATTACCTTTATTCTGCCAGCTGAGCCCAGTTCTAATCAGATGATGCTTGTTATAACTTCGTATCATGACTATATGATAGTGTTGAAGACATTGGGCAGAAAGCTCGATGTTCATAGACAATAACATGACACGTAAGCCCACGAGATCAATTTATGGACTCAAACAAGTTTCTCTAGACGATTTCTTTGTTTGATAATCAAAGGAGTTTGATTTAGTCAAAAGAAGGATATGCCAATGTGCAAGATGGATAGTGGGAGTGTGTTATGATTTTTGAGCAAGGTATTATATATCTCTCTCGAGAATTATCACCCCATGTCACAGTCAATTAATGTTTGGTAATTCAAGATCTTTACGAAAGCACTTGGATTAGCAGTTCTTATTTTAGAAATAAGAATCTATAGCGATAGATTTAGCTGCTGTTAGATTATAGTTTACCTATATAGATGTGATGCTAAAAGAAGTTTAGCATAGATCACGAGATCTGTCTATGTTAGGACATTGGTCCTAAAGATAAGGTGAAAGATGATGCTTATGGAAGGTTTCCTTCGCTACTGCGATAGGAACCATCTTATAGGTAATGCCGGATGTTCATAGTCCATGAATAGTCATGAGCAAGTATGAAAGTAAATCTGGTGAATGTCGAGAATATCCTTAAACAAGTTAAGGACGATTTCCTAGTTTATTGAAGCTTGGAAGCGAATAAATATAGTTATACAGACGTATATCCTGAGTCTTACGAAGGCGAGTGGGAGCTACGATCTGGGTTTGCAGTCACTTTGATTAAGTGATACAGTGAGCTGGAAATGTTCTAGCCTATGGGTCGCTGTAAATTCTACAACTAAGCCAAAACACAGTAGTGCCTTGAAGGCGCAGCGGGAGCAGTACATGGATCTAGAAGGTTCATTCCTGAACCTTGTACGGTTCTTCCACCTTTTCTATATAGCTGATATAGTAAGTGGATTCATTGCTTGAAGCAAGGACTAGGGTCTCGTCAGAGATTCGTGTGTGTGTTGAGGCGGTTCCTTTGACTTGGTCATTTGGAGCATGATATGAAGATAGTCTGAGTCCCCACGGATAGCGATCCGTTTATGGCTAGGGCTGGTTGCGAGTATTGCATGAGATTCTTGTGTTTCAACTTGGTCTTGTGTGTGCGAGTGATTGGTCTTAGGCCAAGTGGGAGATTGTTGGAATAGTGTCCTAAACCCAATCGGGTTGGACCGGATCCGACCGGGTCGGATCATTTCTACTATTTCTTTATGTTTATACATATATAAAATGGCTTTTACATTTGTCATATATATGTTCTTTTAAAGAACCAATTATGAATTGTTATATGATAACGTCCTTAGTGTTAAAGCGTGATAGAGAAACCATGATAAGCGATTATGGTTGATGAGATCTCTAATCACTTTAATAAGTTTGATACTTAAATGTCTACTAGTCGATGTACTATCAAAGCAGGGCATTGATAGTATGAACATGCTAGCACGTATTAGATGTCTTCTGTCTTTAAGAGGCGGGGATAGATCTCGTCTATCGAAGTGTAGAGACACTTGGGTATGCGTGGGCGTGTATTAGAGAATGCGACGTTAGATCGACCCACTTACACGGATAAGTGTCACACTATGTGGCGGTTGTGTAATTATCCTTAAGACCGAGTCTTCATGGCATCACGGTGTGGATTGTCGTGCTTTGACACTATTGAGGTTTCCCCAGCCACGGGCGATCATGCGGTAGTGATTGGGTGTGATCTTTGAAGCACGCGGAGTATACATGATTGGTCGTCCGGGAATCGCGTATCCTATGATTGGGATCGAATATCCGAAATGGCCTTCTTATAAGGAATGTCTTACTCTCGTGAATCTTTGCAAAGTGGGAGTAAATGAGTTACTTCGAGAGAGCATGATATCAGATTATAAGATACGGTCGTTGATGTTTTGACACTTTCGACTAACGACCGTATGGATATTATTACAAATGATAGAATTGTAAGTTACACGGTAATCAAGCTTGTTTCACATGAAAGGTAGTAGTCATTGCATTTGACTCTTCCGATGATTGGGGTCACGGTGTGTTGCTAGACGCTATCCCGTGATCGTTAGGCATGAAGGGCATTTTAAGTAAATTGCACTTCATGTCTACGCCAACATATTCGGAAGCCTATCGGGTCACACACATATGAACATCTAGCCGGATTAAAATGTGGTTATAGATGATAACCAAATAAGGAAAGTTTATCTCGAACTATAAAGGTTATAGTGGTAAATTAATATGGTGGTATTTATTTATTATGAATAAATTAAATACAAGATATTAATTAAGTTGATTAATTAAATACACTTATATTGATAAGTGGCGCCACATATGTGTATAAGTGATACACTTGGATTGTGCAATTTAATTAATGATATTACCTATTATTAATATTAGATATTAATAAAATAAAATAATATTAGATATTTGTGCATATATATATATTTGGTATATGCGTGTGGTGTATATTTGTGATATACATGAGTGCACACGCAATATACATATATGCATATAGATTTATACTTGTAATTTATATATGTGATATATACACATGTGTAAATTGATTTATGGTAATAAAATAAAGATAGTCAATATTAGATATTGACAATATCTTGGGAATATTCAATATAAGATATTGACAATATCCTAGATTTATTTAATATGAGATATTATAATAAATGAGATAAATCAATCAATTATATTTTCCTTATTTTTATTGGGAAAATGTTTTCTTCTCCTCCACTCATATTTGGGGCGCCATATACACTATAAATATAGTGTGGGTGTCAAGCTCTTTTGTACAACACAATTCCAAGAGCTAATAGTTCTTGTGTAAAATTGGAGAGCATCCTATAGAGAGTTGGAGAGAGGGGAAAAAGGCCGGTCTAGCAACCGGAGTTTTCCAATAGCAATCCATGATGGGATTCCGGCGGGCTGTTCGTGTGGACTAGCGGTAGAGGCCGAACACTTGGGCGGCTCTATGCAGAACTACTCTCCTTAGACGGTCAAAGCGTCGATCTTTTAGATCAACCAAGGTAACCACCGTCTACTATCTATTTGTTTATTGCTTAAACGAAGTCGATCTTGGGTCGATAGGAAATAAAATTTTGAATTCCGCTGCGTTCCCGCGTAGATTTCCTAACACGTGCCTCCCTGAACAAACACAGAACGTCAGAACTATCGAAACCTGAACCACTAGGAAGAAAGGAATAAACAACACTTACTAGCTCCACTGTTTTGCAGCCAAGGATGTGGCTCCTCGTCGGACATCTCTTGACCCTCTCTCCGCTCGAAGGACCCCTCCTGACCTTCCTCGGGGGCCTTTGACTTGCTCTTTTTCGAAGACCGACCCTCCCGAGCGGTCGGCCTTTTGAAGTCGGTTTCTTGGGACCAACCCCTTTCAGTAACCTCCCCCTGGTGTCCGTCCGTCTGGTCGCCTCGAGGGAGGGGACGAGTCGGAGGCATCCGCACCGTCAGTTGCCGAATCCCCCATAGGTATTTCTCGAACCCCTGGGGTCAGCACAGTCTGGCCACCTGCCGCTTCTTTCTCCGCCCCGGCCATTAGATCAGCAAAATCAGCCACTGCAGATGTACCAATGGAAAGGTTAGTCAAACAGGAAACATAAGCATATTAGCAAATAAACAACACAACATAAGTAAAACCTACAGATCTTCCACTCAGGCTTGGAAAACTGCACATACGGCTCAGGGCCTGCATCCCCTAACCGAGCCGCCCCGATCAGGTTGTCGTATAGATTCTGCCATTCGATAGAATACCCCGACCGGCGAATCTTCTCTACCCAGGACTCTGGCATTTCTGGGCGTTCATCCCCCTCTAAATCCGCCGTATTCCACACGCTCAGTTCCTCGTGTCCGTCATTCCTCACAAAGAAAAACCTCTCCTTCCATCTTTTAAAAGAATCCCGACCTGGAGGAAGGATAGGGATACTAAAGGACTTCCCCTGCCTTCTAGCAAAATAATACCGGTAGGGATGGTCTCTCAGCCCTACCCGGTGATAAAAATACCTAAATTTATCTACTGTAAACCAAATATTTAACAACCTACACCAAATTGTAAACCCAATGACTGCCCTAATGCCATTGGGGGCTATCTGAGAAATCCCGAGCCCGTAGTGCCGGAGAACCACCAGAAGGGCAGGACAGAAGGGCAGTCTCAGCCCCACGTCAAAATATTCCCGGTGAACGGAGCAAAAACCCTCCGGCGGGTCCAAAGCCGATTGGTGATCCCCTGACGGCAGTTGAGGAGAAAACCTAGCCTCGTCAATCCCAAATCTCTCGCAAATTTCCTCCACATCCTTTTGCCTCAGAATTGACCCCACATCTCTACTATCAGCTATGGCCATGATGAAGAATCGACTCTAGGATTTTTCTAAAGAACAAGATTTTGCTTAAAGAAATCGAAATACAAAATCAGAAAAAGAGGGAAGAATGCTTACTTGCAGTGTTAAGGTTGGAGAGTAGAAGATGACGAATGGAAACCGGCAGCTAATTCCCTGGTTTAATACTCAACGTGGTTACGAAACGATTGATATGACGGGTTTATAACCCCCCTTACCTTGAAAAACGGCCTCGGTTAGTGTTAGTGGGTAGCGACGCCTCGTTTCCAGGGATAATTACAACCGTGTCATAACTAGCTTTGCCACCTGGCAATTCCTAAGTTAATCTAAAAACCTATAGGCTAAAAACTTCTGTGCCGAGCCGCCATTGTAGATCCGAGCCGACCAACTAGGTGTCGGCTGGATCTTGGGGGCTTATGATGCGCCAAAAAATGGTCACACCCACGTGGCACCTCTTTGGTGGCTCGACACTTGACTCAGAGGGATAAACTACTTTTGACTCCCTAGATCCGAGCCCAGGGGGCTCATCCACCCACTTTGTCACCATGTGGTTCCGACGACCGACCGACCCCACGGGTCGGACCAAATCTCGATTCTGGCGGTCGAGTCATGCATCGGACTCTGGCCGGTCGGCTATGATCTCCGCCGATCGCGTAGGTCGGGCTAAGCCTTTTGACTTGTAACATTTCTAATTGGCGGGGAGACCGCCCTTGCTCCCGATCCACAGGAGCCGACCCGCTTTTAGATTTATCGAGTAATAATCTTATTTATCACCGCATAACAATCGAGATAACTATCATAGAATCTTGAATAATTAAGACTCGAACCTTTATCACTTAATGCTAATATTTGAATACTATAATTATCTCCTATAATCATGGAGATCACTCAATCATAATCTTCTTCCTTTAGGAACACGTCAATCGGTGCCAATCATCAACACGCTACTTTAAACCCAGGGCCTAAGCCCTCTATATAAAAGCGTCCCTATGAACGCAGCGGAGACTTGATTCCAATTGAACCATTGGATACGTGGCGGCTTGATCATCATCAAGTGCAGTCTAAATCACCCCCAAACAATCCCCCTCATTATCTTCATATTCTGGAGTTTTCCCCAGGTTATCACTAAGAGTAAGAACTCTAAATTTGAAAGAGACGATTTTTGGATCGTCATGGTGCATCCGTAGGGGAAATACTTGTGTGGAAAGGAGATTTTGATATGAAATGACGGGTGAAACGATTAGAGCCATACTGTTTAAATACAGAGTGTAACTGTGTGGTTCATATTGAACCACACGGTATCTCCAATAGACCCTCTAATTTTTTTAGATAACCGTTCCGTGTTGGGTTTTTTTTTGTTTTGTTTTTTTTTTTCCCGATCTGCTATTGTTCGTCACAATGGTATTTCCGGCTATATATACTAATTTTTTTCATGCATTAATCCATTATTATTATTTTTTTTAATCCATTACTTTTTGTGTTTTAACACATAATTAGTTTTATAAAAATTGCATATGTAGAAATATATTTAAAAGATAAAAAATTGATAAATTTCTGACTTTTATTTTAAATATACGGTGTGGAAATAAAGGACATGAAAGTAGGGGTGGCAAATTTCCCGAAAATCCCGACACGTCCTGAATCCCATCCCGGTCCCGTCCCGAAAGTTTCCCGATCCCGAAATTTCGGGATTTTTCCCGACCCTAAATATACGGGAACGGGGTCGGGTATGAAACTCAATCCTGTCGGGTTCCCATTCCCATTCCCGACCCGAACACACACACACACACACACACACACACACACACACATATATATATATATATATATATATATATATATATATATATATATATATATATATATATAGACACACATCTATATACACATCACAAAATACTAATAACATAAACATACTACACTCTCTGCTTCCGTCGTTTCTCAATTTCTCTACACCTCTCTTCTGCTCTCTAATATTCCAAAGTCTTCTTCCTCACAAAAGCCACCAGCCGTCGACACTGTCGCCGTTAACTCATTTCTCCGCCACACCTTTTGAACTATTGTTTTGATCAAATAATTGTTGTCATTTTTTTTTATATTAACATGAATATTTTTTAACATTATGTATTCCGAACTCGGGTCGGGACTAGACGCTAATCGGGTACGGGTTCGGGAAGAAAATTGAATCCCGAATCTTATCGGGACGAGTTTCGGGTAGGAGGTTTACGGGTCGGGTCCCGACCCGATGCCACCCCTACATGAAAGAGGTAAAAAAAAGATAAATCAGGACAGTGGAAAAAAATTGGGTGGTAAGGACAAATTCAATATTTACTCCCCAAATATGGTTGAATAAATTTCAAATCCTCCGTTTCACCATATATTGTACTGTTTCGGTGTTTTTTATTTATTACAAAAATTATATTGAAAATGATGTCGGAAAAATCAGGATTTGCTACGGTGGAATAGACTTCAAATCAACTGTTTCACTATTCTATTGTTTCGGTGTTTTTTACAAAAATGACATTGAAAATGACGTCGGAAAAAATATCAAATGATATTTCTAAACAAAGAGGATTACAAAAAGAAAATACAGTGAAAGAATTATGATCTTTAAATGCTTAAATCAAAAGATATATAATTTTTTTGTGTGATTGAATATGAGAAGTTGGAAAAATACATATGATGGCTAGGCGATCAAGAAAGAAAAACAATCGTTACCTTCAACATTTTGTAATTTGAGTTATGAAACTCGGCTTGTTAGTTTCAAATTTTTTTGTAGCTTTCAATAAAATTTCTAATTACAAAAAAATGAATATGAAAATTTAAATTATAGTGAAATAAATATTGTCTTTTTTACGCAAAATTAAAAACCACTATCATTTTTAAATGTTTTTATTTCCGGTTTGTCCTCTTTAACGTTAAAACCTTTTAAAAATCCTTGAGTTTCCCTGAGTGGAAGCAGGCTTTTCTTCCTTTTGACAAATCTATTTTTTTACACACGCACAATGTCTCTACTGGTACTCGAATCCGGAACCTCCGGGTTGACAAATCTATTTTAGTTGAAGGGTGTATTTATTTTTGTTTTCGTTTTCCCTTTGTGGGTGTTTTTTCCCACTCTTTTGATGGATGTTTTTACTTTTATTTTTATTTTTTATTTTGGTATGATAGTTTTTGTTTCACAAGTTAAAAAGATATGAAAAAAAGTACTACCTCCGTCTCACAAAAAGTGTCAATAACGGAAAAATGAATTGTCCCATAAAAAGTGTCCACTTAAATTTCCAATACATCATTAAATACATTTTTTTCCAATCATACCCCTATTTTAACATTTAATTTTCCATAATCCTTTCATATTCCAAAACAAGCATTTATGATTAGTTAAGGGTATATTTGTCTATTCATTCTTGAAATACAACACATTAATTATTTCCTTAACCTCCGTATCCAACAAAAAATGGACACTTTTTATGGGACGGAGGTAGTAAAATACAATACAAACTGTTACACCAAGTAAACCTAAATCACACAAAGGCAGCCGATAAGACATGCCTTAGTTGTAAATGCCGATATTTTCGAATCAAGAGGTCTTGAGTTGAAAAAAGGAAAAACGAAAAAAGAAAGAAAGTTAGTAAAACAGATCAATGATTGAAATGATTCAAAAATCGGGAATTTTTTGGGTGGTGTGTCCTCACGGTGCGGACACGTTACAGAGTGTTTTTTTTTATTATAACTTTTTCCGGCAAAACACAGGTGTTTTGCAGTGTAAATAAGCGTGTCCGCACGGTGCGGACACACCACCCAAAAATTTCCCTCAAAAATCACCAAATTATTCCCATTTGCTACGTAAAGCTTGACTAATCCAGAGTTTGGTCATCCCTTTCCGTCACCATTATTAAGTGCTGAAATGTCAAGTAAGCAAAGATATGAGATATCGATTCAAATATTATCTTGAATTTTTCGGAAGTTTGTATTCTTATTCATACAATATATATTTAATGGAAAATTAGGGTAAAGGACATAATCTGGAATATTTTTAAGTAACAGGACAGCTACATATTTTTTATAGGGAGAAGGACAACTGCATAATTTTTATAGCGAGAAGGACAAACAGTGAATCCCGAAAATCAGTGAATCTCCCCAGTGAATCCCGAAATCAGTGAATTTCGACAGTGAATCCCGAAAATCAGTGACTTTCGACAATGAATTTTGAAAATTAGTGAATTTCGGCGATTAATTTTGGCGCAGTGAATTTAAGCAAATGAATTTGAACAAAATGAATTTCGACAGTGGATAAATAGTTTTGTCCTTTATGCAAAAATTTCAAAAAACTGTCATTCTATTCAATTAATGAAATATTTTTGTCATTCTCCTCTAATTCCCCTATATTTAATTGTAACAATCATAAAATAAAATCTTATGTATTGCGAGTAAAAATATCAGAAAAGTTGAGCGCCCAATAGACAAAAAAAAGAAAAAGGGAAAACTCAAGACAAAATAAATTGAGACGAATAACTAATAGTTCATATATCTTTCTCTATATATAAGAAGGGAAAAAGTGTCAAATGGTGACACTTGTTTTTTTTTATTGGTTACCCCTTTTTTACTGTTCATCGGCCCAAAAATCCGGCCCAATCTTTTTTTTTTTTTTTTTTTTAACTTTTTAATGTTCATTGGGCGGCCCAGCCCGGAAAAAAGTGTTTTTTTTTTTTTAGGTGAAGGTTTGAGTTAAATTGTTCCATTTTAGAGGATTCAATTGTATTTTTAATCTACACATTAGCTTTAATTTATTCTTAATCTTATTATGTGTGTTGTGCTTAAGATGTATCCGATTCCAATTTAATTACATGTTATTTTACTTTCCATCGAGATCTCTTCCTTTTTTTTTTTGGTCTTATCTTAATACGATACGACCACGTGATATTTCAATATACTATAGTTTGTTTGTGTGTGTTCTTTTCCTTTTTTACGTATATATATTTTACATTGTGTGTCTATGCCGGCTTTTTTTAGGGGCATCGTTTTTTGGGGTGCTACGTATTGATTATTTTTTTCCGTCTTCGTTTTATTACTTCTATATATTGTGTGTGTCGGTTTTTTTCTTTGGTCAATGGTTTAGTAGTGTCGAAAGGTGTCGATTTTGTGTCGTGGAGTGTTGATAGTGTGTTAGATTTTAATTAAAATTTTAATTAATATTCATTTGATCAACCGACAACCGTTGGATATGGTGTCGGGGTGTATCGAAGCATGTCGTGTCGTGTTTTGGGTAGAACACGTGTTGTTGCAGATAATGTCGAAGATAGCTTCATTTTTTCGGTTAAAATTGATTTAAGTAGAAATTGAAAAAAAAATTATTCGGTAGTGTCGAAAAGTATCCATACGATGTCGGGAGATGTCGAAGATGTGTCGGATATTCATTTCATACGCACTTATATTATTCTTCTATGTACATGTTTTGATGCCACCCTAAAAGGTGTGAGGGTGGGTTGGGTTAGGGTGGTGGGAAGGGTAGGGTATAGTAAGATGGGTGGTGGGCACGGTAGGGTAGGGAGTTGTAGGGTAGAGTAGGATGGGGTGGTGGGAAGGGTAAGGTAGGGTGGGATGAGATAAAATAGGGTGTAATAGGCTTAGCTAGGATAGTGAATTAATATGTAGGTTGGGAGGTAGGTTAAGGTTTGTAGGTAGGTAGAGAGGTAGGGTGCGGTAGGGTGTGCTAATGTAGGTGAGGCGAGGTATGAGATGTAATGCGGTGATGTATGGTAGGGTAGGATGGTATGGTTGGATGATGTGGCGTAAGTTAAGTAAAGTTTGGTAAGTTGAATAAAAGACGTAATATAGGGTAGTGTGGTAAGATAATATGTGGTAAGAGAAATGTGGTGTAGGGCATGGTGAGGTAGTATTGGATAGGTGAGTGTTAAAAATGTTGGGATAGGGGTTGGGGTGGTGGGAAGGGTAGGGTATAGTAAGATGGGTGGTGGGCACGGTAGGGTAGGGAGTTGTAAGGTAGAGTAGGATGGGGTGGTGGGTAGGGTAAGGTAGGGTGGGATGAGATAAAATAGGGTGTAATAGGCTTAGCTAGGATAGTGAATTAATATGTAGGTTGGGATGTAGGTTAAGGTTTGTAGGTATGTAGAGAGGTAGGGTGCGGTAGGGTGTGCTAATGTAGGTGAGGCGTGGTATGAGATGTAATGCGGTGATGTATGGTAGGGTAGGATGGTATGGTTGGATGATGTGGCGTAAGTTAAGTAAAGTTTGGTAGGTTGAATAAAGTACGTAATATATGGTAGTGTGGTAAGATAATATGTGGTAAGATAATGTGGTGTAGGGCATGGTGAGGTGGGATTGGATAGGTGAGTGTTAAAAAATGTTGGGATAGGTGCGGTTGGGTGATTGATAATGTGTGTAGTAGATAAGAAAGAGTGTGTTGACTAGGGTAGAGTTGTGTGGTAGGTTGTGGTATCCGAAAGGAGATCGACGTAAAATGTTTTATTTTTCATTGTTGCGCTTTAAAAATTGCGTTACGAGCGGTTCGTTACATGCTACATTTCTTCGTATTTAATATCGTCAAATAAGTTAAAACTTATAAGATGGCTGACTCAAGTGCGTTGCACGGAGTCCCATTTTTTACTAGTATATATATATATATATAAACAGGATAATTACAATTTTAGTGTCCCATGTTTTTTTAATTCATAAAAGCGAGACTTTATGTTTCATTGTTACAATATAAAAACACCCTATGTATGCGGTTTTCTAATTTTTTGTTTTTATTTTTTATTTTTTTATATATATTTTTTTACGATAAACATTTCAGTGAATGTGTTTTGTTACAATAAACACTCCAATATATCTTTTTATTTGTTACAATTATAGATAACTGTGCCGTCCCTGTGTATTTATAGGCCATAGGCTAAACAAATGATGATTGGGATGTCCTTGTGTTTTTATAGGCCATAAGCTAAACAATCAAAACGGGGTCTTTCGAAAGAAACAAACGGTTTTTATAAAACACGTCAAATTGGATCGAAAGAAAAATCAGACCCCTAAAATTTTTGATCATTTTTCAAGGGCCCTAAGCAGTGACCCTGTTGGCCTATGCCCAGGGACGAGCCTGCTAACGATGTGTTTATCGTAACAAAAACACATACATTGGGTGTTGATAGAAACATTAAAACATAAATATGAGTGTTTATTGTAACAATAAAACATAAGAGAGTTTATCGTAACGATGAAATATACTCCTCCGTTCCGAAACAACTGAGGCAGTTGCTAAAAAGATTCGTTCTAAAATAACTGAGGCAGTACATATTTCAATGGAATATTTAATGTATTATTCTCACTTTACCTTTTTTTTTTAATTTTTTCGTCCACTGCATTAAATGCACATTATTAACACACTTCCTATTTACTAAGGGACTCCAAAGGTTTTTTTGAAAGAGGAAAACAACAAATTCCAAAGGTTTGATAAGGGTATTTTAGTCCATATCATATCAGAGTCAATGTAATAAATTGCTTCCTTAATCTGTGTGCATTTGGCAACTGCCTCAGTTATTTCGAAACGGAGGGAGTAGGTGTGTTTATCGTAACAAAAACACATAGATATATGTGTTTATTGTAACAATAAAAGATAGATACTAGTTTTGAGAAAATAAATAAAATGAGAGACTAAAAGTATAGATATCCCTATAAAAAACCGTGGAATAAGGAATTTAGTACCTAATTTTAATGTTGATTTCGTCAGCAGATTCATCAGCAATCTTTTCAAATGCCTTATCGGACATAGTTAGAGTGTCTTCACAATCAATTCCCTCATAATAACTTACCATTTGCACAAACACATATGCATTTTTATATGCACATTGTCCAAGACCGTCTTTACACGTAACAGAAAGAAATTCTCCACATCCCCCATATCTGTCCCATAAGCAAAAAGGAACCGATGCAAGCAAGGGCTCAACAGATGTCAAAGCCTGGTAGTTACAAGATTCATCTGCAACAATCAATCACTTTCACTTGTCATATACCTATCTTTATCTCACTGACGGACTCAGAAAAATTTCTCGCTGAAAGCATCGGAGCGAATCCGAAGATTCACTTGGGACATTAGTAATGTTTTTACGTTCTTTTGGAAGTATCGGTTATAGGTACATTAAATCTTTGAAATCCAGCCAAAAAACAAAACATATACCAAAAGTGCCCAAATTAAAGGAAGGAATTGAAGACTTACCAATATCAATGCCTCCGGGAACAGCCGTAGCCGGAAACTGAGCATTGAAAGCCATGATGAACTGAAGCATGGTACAAACTAACAACACAATTTTGGTTTTTGTATCCATTTTCTTTTTTAAATTACGGTGCACAACGATTTGCCTAATAATTAATTAACTGTATTAATTAAATTTGTGCGCTCATGTATCTTGGTGTTGGGTTTGTTTGCTTCTTTTTATGCACCTCCTCCGGCCAAGTTGTAAAATTTTGCCGGCTTATGCCAGACTAATGTTCTCCGTGTCTGTCGTTAGAAATGTTTTATTACAAAATGTTGATTAAGACCGTTCCCTAAAAAAATATATGACTCGTTCTTAAGTAGAGGTGTAGGGATACCGGTAATCCGAAAACCGAATCGAATCGAAATAATTCAGTTCATTTCGGTTCGGTTAATAAATGCTACGGTTCGGTTTTCGGTATTTAAAATGGAAGAATTGTCCACTCAAAAAAAAAATAAATGGAAGAATCGGAATTTTCGGTTCGGTTACGGTTAGTTTTGTAAATTATCCGAAACCGAACCGAAAACCGAACCAAACCAGAACCGAAAACCTAACCGTTTATATCCAAACCCAAACCGAACTGAAACCAAAATAGAGAAAACCAAACCGTTTATAACCGTATAGTGAATCAAACTTTTGTAAATGTATAATTTGGATGAAATTTGGTTATTCGGTTTGTTTTTTTCGTTTAATCAACCAATTATTTCTGTTCGGTTCAATTCGGTTATCTCTGATTATTTACTTTTGATTATATTTCGGTTTTTAGATTAACCAGTTCGATTCGGTTTTCGGTTCGGTTTTCTTTTACAAACGGTTCGGTTTCGGTTTGGATTTTCAATTAACCGAAAATTCCTGTTCGGTTTCTATTACGGCCATTAACCGACCCGAACCGAACCTTTAAACCCTAACCCACACATTCATCTAGTAGGACTCGAACCCTGATCAAGAAGTCACGAGGCCTCAACTTAACCAATAAAGTAAGACTTATTGACACTAAAAAAAAAAATAAAAAAAAAAAGGATTCATCAAAAAGGTTGTCTGTCATAAATACTTGTCGATCGAACAAGAATCAAAATAGTAAACGACAAACTGAATTTGTGTTTGAACACTGTTGGAGAAAACACTAGATACAAGGATTCTCTCCTTCCAAAAAGGATGAAGAAAACAAAACAAAATAAAACAAAGATTTTCTGTTCATGTTACAGGGAAAGTAATTTCTTTTTCACCCAGGTATTTAATATACAGCCCAAACATAATCGAATCAGGTCGGGTCGGCTCATTACGTTTTCATACATTTTTTTTTTTTTTTTTTTTTTTTGAAAAAACGATCTGTATTTATTGATGATAAAACGTGGGATCAACCCCAACAATTACAAACAAAGATTCAAAGATGGTTTGTCTAACTATACATCAATCTTTCCAAGCGAGCTTGAGATTTCGCACTTTACTCAAAATTTTTGAGATCAAGACATGTGTAGGCGGTCGCTGACTTTCTGGGTCGTGTTGTATTTTGTTTCTCCAAAACCAGATGCTATATAAGGCCTCTCTGAAAATGTAAGGCCGGTCTTTATTGTTTCGAGATGTCCGCATATACTTAGAAATCCAGGTTTTAACATCCTGGGGTGAGAAGAAGTCTCTCCATTGATTCTTTGGTAGTAAGGCCTTCCATATATCTTTGTGAAGTGGTACAGCTCTTAAAGCATGCATAGTAGTTTCGTGTAGCGGTTGCATTGGTTGCACAAGGAGGAGGGACTCACATGTCTGTTGTGAAGGAATTCCATGGTAGGTAGGGCCTCGTGAGAAGCTTGCCAAAGGAGGAAATTCAGCCTACTGGGGCCATGAAGCTGCCAAACAAGATTCCAATGCGCGATCTCAGATCCGTGGAGGTATCCAGGCTAATGGTTTTAAGTCGAAGCAAACCGTGATACTTATGATTGAGATCTGTCTTTGTCGGATAATATTGCCATCAATGGTGTCAAAATGGTCACGGAGGTAACTGGCTGTGTAGCAAATGGTCTTCCAGATAAGTGAGTCCGAGTCCTTAGGGGATTCAAAGGGGCTCCCATATTTCATTAGGAGAACTTTGATCCACAAGGACTCATCATCATGAAGTAAATTTGCCATATAAGTTTTCCTAGAAGAGCCATATTCATTGCTTGAAGTTTCTTGAAACCAAGTCCCCTTTCTCTTTGGGTTGACAAATTGTGTGCCAAGCTAGGTAGTGCATTTTTCGCTTACACCTCTTCTTCGCCCCTGAAGAAGTTTCGCAGATTTGTTCCATGTTCAGATCACCCCTGTTGGTATCTTCATGGTTTCCATGGTGTAGTAAGGTAAAATTTGGGTGGCAAGGAGCTATTGATTAGAATCATCCCGCCCGCTCTGGACAAGGAGTTCATTTTCCAGTTTGCTAGTTTCTTCCTCATTTTGTCAAGAAGTGGTGCGAATCTCTGTTTGGTTAATCGGGAGTGGAGCAAAGGGAGCCCAAGGTATTTGCCTAGATCATCAGTATGCAACATATGGAGTCTCTGGCTGAGGAGATGCTTGACTTGAGGGTCAGTATTTCTGGAGACATGAAATTTAGATTTATGATTACTAACCTTTTGCCCAGAAATTTTACAGAAGATGTCAAGAACAGATTTGATGACGTTTGCTTGGTCTTGATGGCTTCCCAAAGAGGAGTAAATCATCAAACAAAGAATAAGTGAGATAGGGGTGGACCATTTCGCTTAATTTTGATAGGTTTCCACTTCTTCAACTGAATTTGTTGTTCAATAAGGAGGCTCAGAATTTCCATACACAAATCAAAGAGGTAGGGGGCTAGAGGGTCACCTTGCCTAAGGCCTCTTTGTGGGGTGATTGGGGCCAGTTTGTTCCCATTCCAAAGCAAAGACATCTTGTTGGATTCGAGACTGAACATGATAAGTTGTGTAAGTGTTTCAGAAAGACCCATATGGACAAGAATCTTTTCTAGAAAGCACCAACTCACTCTGTCATAAGCTTTTTCAAGGTCAATTTTGAGCATCATCCATCCTTTCTTTCCCTGCTTGTGTCTAAATTGATGGAGGACCTCTTGAGCTATGATGATGTTACCTGTGCTGCCACGACCGGGGATGAAGGCAGATTGGGTTCTGCCGACAAGTTTACCAATGATTGACTGAAGTCTATTAGCCAGAACTTTAGTGATGATCTTGGCACAGACATTTGTAAGAGCAATCGGTCTAAACTGATCAACTTTTTCAGGGGGGTTAGCCTTTGGAATGAAGGTGATAAGGGTTTCATTTAGCTTCTCATCAAATCTACCAGCAGAGAAAGCATCAAAAGCAAATTGAAGAATGGTAGGACTGACAATGGCCCAATACCTTTTCAGGAAGCATGCTGGAATTCCATCAGGGCCGGGGGTTTTGAAATTTCCCATTTGGAAGGTGGCGTCTTCCACTTCCTGTTCAGAGAGTTGTCTGTTCATCCAGAGCTTGTCAGAGAGACTAAGGGTAGGCCAGTTGATGCCCAAGTTGAAGTTTGTGTGCATAGGTTCTGCCATAAACAGCTGAGTGTAGAAGTTCTTGATCATAATCTCCAGTTGTCTGGTGTCATCAACCCACTGATCTTGATCATTCTTTAAACACAAAACTTTCTTCTTCTGTTGTCTTTTGATGGTGGATAGATGATAGAAATGAGTGTTTCTTTCCCCTTCAACAAGCCATTGGAGTTGGGATCTTTGGTGCCAGTAAATCTCCTCTTGTTCAATAATTTCATTGAGATCATTTTTAAAGATTCATGCAGTGACAAGAAAGGCCGAGGGTGATTGCTCTAATCTTCTTTCGATCCCTGTTAATCTGGCTTGACAGTTTTTTTTCCTAGTAAAGATATTCCCAAAGACTTGTTTGTTCCATTTAGAGCAATTTTTTGCAAAGTGATTGATGGTGGCAGTCAGGGTCTCTTGTGCTTTCCAGTTATGAGAGACGAAGTCTTCAAAATCAGAATGCTCCATCCAGGCTCTTTGGAAGAAAAAGCGATTCTGGACTTTTTGCTTAGGCAAGGTAAATTCGAGATCAAGGCTAATCGGGTTGTGATCAGAGTGAGCTCTGGGCATGTGCTTAACCACTGCATTATTAAATTTTTCCATCCAGGATGTATTGCACCAGGTTTGGTCCAATCTTTGAAAGATTTTCTTGTTGTTGTGGGTTGTTCCACACCAGGTGAACCTCGGTCCTTGGAATGGGAGTTCCACAAGATCACAGCTTTGGGTAAAGAGCCAAAATTTAGCTCTATTAAAACCTCCCACAACTCTACCTCCAAGTTTGTCTCTTTGATAGACAACTTGATTGAAATCACCTATGAGACACCAAGGCAAGTCAAAAGCGCTTTTGAGTCGTTCCAAATAATCCCACAGCTCATTTCTCGCACTAGGAATAGGTGAGGCATAGATGAGGGTTAAAACCCAGTCAACCTCATTGTTGCTTAGCACTGCCATTGTTAATGATTGGTTAGTACAAGTAATATAGCTGAGTTTGACTTGATTATCATTCCAGAAGCACCACAAGCCACCTGCATAACCTCTAGCTTCAACATCATATAAGTTGGTGAAGTGAGTTCGATTAAGGATTTGACAAGCTCTGTCACTTGAGCTTCTAGTTTCCATCAAGAAAAGGATGTCAGGTCTGTGCTCATTCAATAGAGAACGGAGATGGCGGAAGAACTCTCCAGAAGAGGCTCCTCTACAATTCCAAGAAAGAATCTTCATAAGGTAGAAAGAGGATTTTGGGTTGTGGGGGTGTCCCCAACAGCAGGAACAAAGAGTGGATTGGCACTGACCGAGTCTAAATCCATGGAAACAGGTCTGGTCCAACAGGTTTGTCAGGTGGATGAAATTTAATGCTGTCCCCCGGTTTCTTCGGAGCAGGTGCAATATCTTTGCTATTCCTTGGGGTAATGTTGAGGTCTGGCGGGTGTGGAGGTTTTTTAGAGCCATTGGAGACATCGAGAGGGTCGTTCGGGAGTAGATTTGGGTTTACCAAAGCATTAGATTTTCTAGCTTGGTTGGTATGAGGTGTTGTCGACTGGTCCAGTTCAGTGCTTCCGTCCTCAGTTGGGTTTTTAGACTGTGGAGTGGCAGTAGGTATAGAACCGTTTCCCTTGCTGATATCCTCTGCATTTCGCTTCTTGGTGTTTTGCTTGGGTTGTTGATCTTTCTGAGCTTCTCTTGTAATTGTCTGTCCACCATGGGTTTTCACTTGTTGTACTTGCTCTCTCAAATTTCTGACTGTGTCAGGAAGTATTTCAGAATCCATATCAGAGTCGTCCACTGTTGTCTGCTCGGTTGTTTCTTCAAGTACTGTGAATCTAGATCCTGAGGTAGGGGTGGGATCTGTGTGTTTTTCCTTGGATTTAGTAGTATTCTGAGCTCTGTTCGAGGTACCAGTGGATCTGTTTAAAGGCCATCTCCTTCTAGTTTGAGCTATCATCCAAGGGCCATAAGGTTTGTCCTTTGTTGGTCCTTGTATATCAGTGTTGAGTTGCCCTCTATTGTCTTCAACATCGCCTGTACTCTGAATATGCAGTGGACATGTCTCATTTCTATGACCAAATTTACCACAGTTAAAGCAAATCATTTGAAGGCCCTCATATTCCACCTTAAAATTCCTCCCATTCAAGACCACCGTTGGAACAAGAGGCTGTCCCAGATTTATCTCAACACAAACTCTCGCAAATCGAGCACGTATATTCTCTTTGGTGACCACATCAATTTTCACCGTTTTACCTATCAGGTTGCCCAGCTCAGTTAAAATGTCCTCTTTGAAACACCAAATGGGGAGTTTAGGGAATCTAATCCACGCCAGTGTTGTCTTAATTGCATCATTAGAGGGCTCAAAATAAGGGGTCCATTGCAGAACATGTAAATAATGGCCTTGGATTACCCAAGGGCCTCCCATCAGAGCAACTTCATAGTCAGTTGCCTTAGTGAATCGAACAATGTAGAAGCCATCTTCTAAATCGGTCAATTCCAATCGTCCCTGCATCTGCCATAGATCTTGCAATCGCTGATAGAGGAATTTAAAAGATACCGTCTTACCGAGGATTTTGACGATTAAAGCTTTTCGCCATGGCCGCCATAAATCGAAGCATCTGTCTAGTGGGATAGTCACTGATTTCTCCGATTGCTCCGGTCCCATGAAGTTATCAATGGCGTCTTTCCAAATGGTATACTCTGCATCATCGTCTTCTCCGACATAGAAAAGTGAATTGGCGCAGCGTCCGGTTACCACATCCACTCCAGATTTGTTACCCCACACAGAGTTTGGGGAAGGGGGCGTTGCTTCTTTCGGTTTTTCAATGCTGCGTTGGAGTAGGTCTTCTTCCTCAGAAGTCTGATCGATTGCCATGTTGTCCATGGCTTTGGATTAGCGGGGGATGAAGGAGGTGGACGGCGGCGGCAAGGAACCCTAGAAGAACGAGGAACTAGAAGTCTAGTTGTACTCTGTATTTTATTTTCTTTATGTTTGTTTACGTTTTCATACATTGAATGGCTATCTTCTTATATTATATTTTTGAGTAAAAAGTGTCAATTTGCCCGAATAGGCTAATTGACCCGTTCCGAAACCCGGCTTAGGAAAACATATCACCTTCTTCACGCACAACCCCTCTCACATTCCCACTCCCACTCCCCTCCCTCTCTCCCTCCCCCTCCCCCTCCCCCCACTTTTTCACTCCAGGCAAAACTGCCTACAGTTTTGTTACCCACGTTCTTCCCTACCCATTATTCTCATTTCAAATACCTATTCCTATTCCGCAGCTCCTCATCACCAATTCACCCCATTTGTTTAATTATCCTCAATTCTTTAAACGTAGACCGGGAATCCTTTATTTGTTTAATTATCTCAATTCATGTAAAGGTTTTTTCTGATTTCATTCTGATCAAGGGAGGAATCGATTTCATTTCAGATCTAGGGTAAATAATTATAACTTTTTCTATTCCCGTTTATGACAAAATTGCAGTAATCCTTCATTTGTTTAATTTTCTCAAGGATTTGGTGGATTTTCTCAATTCATGTTGTGGTTTTTTTCGATTCCGTGTCATACGGTGTTTCGATTTCGATTCATGAAGTCATGGATTGTCCGCTGAACCACGGCAGATACGTAGAACTTCTCATTCTGCTTAGTTTATTATCTTACTGGTGTTTGTTTCATTGCTTTATCATTAAACTTTACTTATGTTTCACTTATTCATAGCTTATTTTTCAAATATCAAATCATGTATTGAAGTTGGGAGGATCGATCGAATGAATTGGTCCTTTTCCCATCAAATATTTCATTTATTCATAGCTTTTTTTTTTCAATGTCAAATATCAAACCTATTTTTTAAGCAATGAAACAGAAAATTGCATTTTCTCCAATGGTGATTGAGTTTTTCTTATGCCAACAGAATGCCTCTTCAAGCATTCTGGAGGAGGGCCAGAACCGGAGTCATGGTATTGAGCAAGAAATGTTGAATATTCAAGCCTATCTGCAATATGGTTTCCAGGCAGCCCAACAAAAACCAGCAAAGGCATTCAATCTAAGCAGCAAATGATGGGATGCTTACCCCTTCTGCTTAGGTCAGGATATTCGTATGGGAAATATGAAAATGCAGCAGGATATTATTTCTATGCAGGCTGCTAATCACTACAAAAAAAAAAGCAGTTTTGTGACGGAGTTTTTGCGACGGACCTTATTTCCGTCGCAAATATACGTTTGCGACGGATGTTTTAATGTTTGCGACGGGACACTTGGCGGGACCGATTTTTCCACTTGGCGGGCAATTTTGCGACGGACTTTTTAGTATTTTGCGACGGACCATTCAATAAAATTTTATAAAATTTTTTATTATTCTGAATTTAGATAAAATTTGCGACGGAAATTAAATTCCGTCGCAAAATGCCTTTTTGCGACGGCATTTTTATTATTTTGCGACGGAATATTTAATACATTTTATTAATTATTTTATTATTCTCAATTTACATGTTTGCGACGGAATTCGGTTTATTTTGCGACGGACATTAAATTCGTCGCAGAAAACGGCGGATATCGATCGATAATCCCTTTTCTTCCTCATTTCTCTTCTTCTCTCCCTCTTCTCTCCCCGCCCCCCCTGCTTTGAACTGTTTCGGCGCCACCTCCTTCCACCACCGCCGCTGACCACTCACAAGGTAACCTCTTCCCTCCTCCCACCCCTGTTCTTGAATCCTTTTGCATTTTTTATTTGATGATTTGCATTTTTTTTTTTTTTTTTTTTGCTTTAGAGAAGGGTATTTGTCCATTTACAAGTCATGTGTTTTAGAGGGCACGGTATGATATGAAACTTGACTATGTGATGTTTGCTCGGTTGGTGCTTGGTGATGGGTGGTTTGGGGTTTTGATTGTTTTGTGTTAGATTTTGGATGAAAGTTCATTTTTTTGATGAAATTTTGACCTATGTTTATCTCACTTTCTTACTATCAAAACGAACTCAAAATCAGTTGGTCTAAGAAGATAAAATGCTCATAATATTCTGAATTATAATCCCTTAAATTTTCAGCTCGTTTGGGCTTCAACCCGACATTCAAAACACCACACAAACCCTAATTAGCTCCCACCGGACAGTTTTGACTAAGCAGTTTGTGACCAACATTTAACTATTATACAGGCCTCAAACCAGAATGGTTTCTCAATGAAAAATGTACCCCTATATGCAATATATAACACATCAAAAATTCAGCTCATTCCAAGTAGTATAGGGTACTCAAAGTTCGACACAAAACAACATCGAAAGCTGTAAAACAGATTTTCAATATCTGATGCGTTTTTGTTTGACATGGTGTGTGATGTGTGATGGATGAAAATGAGATCTGAAATATGCGTTTTGTAGCTTGCATTCTGAGCTTTCCAACCATATAAAGAAAACGCAATTTGGTGCAATTGTGTTTTCGAGGAGGTGCTGTCCGTTTGGATACTGTTTACGAATGATTGATGTATTTTACTTGTTGTTTTAAGTTAATAATGTCTAGAGGCTTACATGCTTTGAGGTGGAACAACAATGTAGTCAATCATAAGACTACGGGATTTATGATCATCATTTTGGTATCACTTTATCTTAGCTTAGTTTCACCTTTGGAATCTCAAGTGCATCTACTTTATCTTAGCTTAGTTTCACCTTTTAGATTCTCGCCACCTTTGTTTGATTGACATATGATACTCGGTGTGCGGCTATACTTACCTAACTTATTTTTTTGGCAGGTCCACTTACTTTGCTGCACTTTTTTACAGTTTCCGAAGAAGGTGTTGTAGTTACTCGGCTTAGCAAACAAAGAAATTGCTTGAGGTCAGTGTAGTTAGAGGTCTTCTTGCAAATCTCAATAGTTAGGGGATCTATTGCAAACCCCGTAGTTACGAGATCTACAGAAAATCTCGCTTTCCTTGCACATATTATTAATTAGTATAAACGCCTTTTTATTATAATTGCATTTAGATTAGTATAAACGTCATTTTCGTGTCAAAATAGATGTCAGGTAGAGGTAGAGGTAGAGGTAGACGCTGGTAGGGTAGTTCCTTGCACCTTGGATTGCCGGTTTTTATAGTTATTTTTTTATATTTTTTATATAGTGTATCATATGTAGTATATATTTATAGATATATATGTGTTGTAATTTTAAGTTAGGAAAATGCTTACTTATGTGTATTAGTTAGATAAGTTAGGAAAATGCTTAAGTATGTGCAAAGCCGGATGTTGGTTCAATTGGTTGAATTGGTTTGTTGAATGCTTAAGTATGTGCAAAGCCGGATGTTGGTTGAAAATGCTTAGTTTAGAAACCGGATGTTGGTTGAATTGGTTTGTTGAATTTGGATTGAAATGATGATAAGTATGTGGTTGAATTGGTTTGTTGAAAAGGGTCTTTGTTCTACCCGTTTGGAAAATGGTACTTGGGGTACTTTGTTATCCGGCAAAGCCTCCGAATTATTTTGACGTCGAACCTTTGACCATGAATTAAAATTTTAGGTTAAAGTGTTGTTAGTTTCATAGTAAGTTGAGTAAAACCTGAGTTTGCAAAAGTGTTGAGACAACCTTCAAAGACTATTGTTAGTCTCATTTTTTGTATGATATGATGTGTAGGATTGAAAATGAAGAGAATAGAACGTAGTTGGATGTACGAGAGGTTGGATGCTAACAAGAAATTTAACCCGGTATTTGTGAATGGTGTGGAGGAATTCATAAAACATGCAAAGCAGTTAGATTTGTTTCGGGCAAATAATGCAAAGCAGTTAGATTCGTTACTAACAAATTTATATCATACTTTACAGGACGTCTTCACCTCGAAGAAGGCGAAAGCCCAGGAGACGCAGCCTGACACCCCTGTCGACCAGTCGCGTCTTTATTACTGGTTATTTGGTGGTTACGACAAGAAGGGGAGAGTTTTTGGCATGGGGTCACCGCCTCCATGTACTACGACAGAAAGCATCGCTCGACACTCATCCGCCGAGACATACTCTCGGGCATACTCACCCGTCTCACCTGGGAGATGGCGCGAGAAAGACAGATTAATGCGTAAAAACACAGGCGAGGTTGGAGGAGCAGAGAGAGAGTAAAGCGTCAGGAAGACAGACTAGCGCGAGATGGAGGAGTGGATTACCCCGGTTAGCAAAGATCCTCGGGAGGATGCAACCTGGTACTGAGGCAAAGACAGAGATGACCGATCGATCACGGACCTGGAGGAAGTGACATGGGTTTAGGTAGTACACCGGTCCGACTGGGTGACATATTGCTTTATACATTTTTATTTATTTTGGCTTATCGTATCCCTTTGACATATCGTTTTATCCCTTTGACATATCCCTTTGACATATCCCTATTGACATATCGTTTTATTTATTTTGGTATCGTATCCCTTTTATATTGTTGTCGTTGATAGCGGTAGCAATTGTAATGCTACCGGGAAAATTATGGTGTTTGGCGGCGGTGGTTTGGCGGTCGCCGCAAAACAAACCATAATTTTCGATTAATTTTAACTTTTACGACGGAAATATTCCGTCGCAAAGTTGCATTTGCGACGGAAAAATGTATTTGCGACGGATATGTAAGGATCTAAAAATAAAAAATTATTTAATAAAAAAAACATTACGACGAATTATACAATTTTTGCGACGGTTTATAAAGTTTTTGCGACGGATTATAATTTTTTTTTGCGACGGATTATATATTTTTGCGACGGATTATACAATTGTTTGCGACGGAGTTTACATTGTTTTGCGACGGAAACTATATTTTTTAAAAAAATTAAATACGTTATTATCCGTCGCAACATTCGTCGCAAAATAATTTGCGACGGATAAACCATCGCAAAAACTCGGTTTTGCGACTAAAAATTGCGACTAATAAAAACCGTCGCAAATCCGTCGCAAATTAGTATTTGCGACGGAAAAAGCCTAGTTTGCGACGATAACCTTCCGTCGCAAAAAGCCCAGTTTTTTGTAGTGAATCAGGCTCCATCGTCATCTAAGAAATCTACAGATCAACTTTCCCGTAGTGAGCTTATGGCTGATCGTGGCCAACAGCCTGTGTCAGGTCAAGTTGAAGGTTATTAGAAAGCAGATAATTCTTTTTTCCAGGGTCGTATTCTCATTTTATGTATATTGACAATATTACACGTGCATAGCATGAGTTTTCTTTGACAAACATGCTGCATTATTTTTTAAACATTATGCGTTTAATTATATTTCCTAAGCAAAATTTATTGTTTCGATAGCTGTGTGAATACAAAACAAGTGAGAAATTTCGGAATAGGTTTTTGTGTTAGCTTGCTTCTTTTGGCTGTTACAGCTTCTGGGCGTGTGGTTTTGATCGGAAGAACATTACTTTATACTTTGACGATATTGAGGCAAATTTTGGTAAGTTCATCAGTCCCTTTTTGGTTTGACTGAATTCTTCCGTCTCATACTTTTTCATTTTTTTTATCTGGCTTTGCTTACTGGATGGAAGGATGTTTTTGAAATTAAAGAAAATCGTATCTTCCAGTTTGTGAAAGCTTTTATGTTACTGTTTTTCTACAAGTGTTTTTTCAAAAAAAAATAGCAATAAAAAAATTCTTTTGGTGAATTCCTTGGTCTATGATTTGATGGTTTTTTTTTCTTTCAAAGTGAAGCAACTGACCTAGGAGAGATCGAATCATTGTTTTTTTAGGCAGCCTTGACATTGAAGTTGTTCTTTTTATTTACTTTGCTGGGATTTACAAAGTACTCAAATTCATTGAAATATGGTTTTGATTACAGTGAAGTAATGATCCTGGTAGTACAATCCCAAGTTTCATTGTTAAAGGAGTAATGTCATTGTCTGGTGTTTCAAAGAATAATTATATTTCCTGAATGTGATGGTTTCT
The DNA here is from genome assembly GCA_026214975.1 of Gentiana macrophylla. Classification (NCBI taxonomy): domain Eukaryota; kingdom Viridiplantae; phylum Streptophyta; class Magnoliopsida; order Gentianales; family Gentianaceae; genus Gentiana; species Gentiana macrophylla. The sequence goes on along the minus strand of CM047812.1, from coordinate 11,903,672 downwards.
TGGATGTTGAATATATGATCGATGGTTTCTTGGATGTTGAATATTTTCTGCCCTAATTCGGGTTAGAAGGTTTGAAATAGACTTTCTGACCGGTATTGGGTGTATAAAACATTTAAGTTCTAGTTGAAACTAAGTTAGAATAATCAACCCCACTTACTTATGTTGGGCCAGAATAGTGTGTTGTGTGAAAATATGCACTCCCTATTGATTTTTGAAAAGCATTAATTCCTTACTATTTATGTAGGTTTTCATTGGCATTGCTTTATTGGCACTTCTTATTCGGAACAAGTTCAATACCTGAATAAATTGGAGGCAGTAGTACATACACACAAAACACGGCTTTGGGAAACTATTTTTGTGGCTGTCAAAATGGTGGATTCTTCAACTTTTAGTTAATTTACATTTTTCAATCTCAAAAAATTGTTGCGTGGGGGGTGGTGGTGGTGGGGGGAGCTTAATAATATCGGAATGCTTTAAAGATTATTATTATAGTATATAAGTAATCTAATGTTATGTAAATTCACTGTATACGTTTCTGAATATTCTATTGTCGTTTTTAAATTTTAAACTCTCCCGTGCATTGCACGGGTTTTCCTACTAGTATATATATATGAGAAAATTATGAAAAATGACAGAAACATTTGTGAAATTAGCATTAAGGATCTGCACATTTTATTTTTAGTAAAAAGGACAATTTGACAAATATATGTACTAATTTACCCTTACTAAAAGCAGTTGCAATTTTTTAGAGCAGCCGTCGGTATTGTTTGTAAAAAAATTTAAATAAAAAGAAAAGGAAACATTCCCACTTACACTTTTATTGAGGACCACGTTTACACTTATATATATATATATATATATATATATATATATATATATATATACACTAGTGGGGCATTCCGTGCAATGCACGGCAATGCGGCCCTGGAGTGCTTATGACAAGATACAGGTTGATTGCAAGATACAGGTTGATTGCAACTGGTCAAGGTAAAGAAATATTATATACTCAAAACAGAAAATAAACTATATCAAAAGTATGTTCAAACAGAGGATATGTACTCAGATACAACATAGCCCAAATATTGATGCTGAACAATATACTGATACAAAAACAAATTAGGTCCAAGTTGTACAAAACCAGCAAGGTGTAGAAGGATTACAGCTTATACTAATATTCAAGGGGTATAGCAAGTTCTCTATTACAGAAAGAATTGAATACACAACTGACCAAGTGCAAGTTCAGGTTCAGCATTACAAAACAGATTACAACAGGAATGAACTACGATTTCACCAATGAATACACGGATATCTATCAGAGCTATATCTCACAGCTGAACAATCAGTAGCAATGCAAGTTTGATAATCAAGTTAGAAAGTTCTCTTATTTGATTATCAAAGTGTATTGCAAACTTGATCACAAACTTATCAGCAGCTCTAAACAAGTCTAACTAACACAATTTATAGTTTATTACAGGGTAAACACTTTCAGCTTAATGGGGCACAAAATTCAGCCAACCACAAGACTGATACTCAGAATACTCAGATGCACAAGAACAACAGATATTTAGCAGTAGGTTTAGCAGATTATGCTTGCAGCAGCAGCAACAGGTTTATGCAAGATCAAGTGTTCAACAAGATATGACTCAGCCAAGTCACACATTCAACAGGTTGAACTTTCAGATGGCCGATTCAACAGAGTTTCAGAGCTCAAAAGTTTGAATGCAAGACATGATTGCACCTGGGGAAGGTGAACCTAGCAAGAACTATCCAACTCAAAAGACAGTTCAAACACAATAGAAAGATTAAAAACAGAACCTTGAGAAGAGAGTGTGAGCATGAAGCATATGGAAACAAAATGAAACACTATGATAAGAAAGGCGAGAGAAAGTCATGTAGCAGTATGGCTGTAAACATGTGCAAGGTAAAATGTGATAAGTGATTCAACACATAGATTTATGCTCTGCTGTCAAGCATTAGGGGACACAAACCCTAAAGAGAATTTATTCGGCAGCACGCTGTTTTCTCAAAGTGCTATTCATATGCAGATCATAATATTCTCATTTCTACTTAAGAATGAATACAAAGTATATTAGAAAACAAGATCAACTCTCACATGTTTGTCACCAGAAATGTCGCAGGACCAGATTCTTGCATCATTTCGAACATCAAAACAATTACAATATCCTCTTTGACGTATCTGTTAATTATAAAGGTCAAGGTCAACATCAAACAATACTGAAATAAACCTGGATATAACAAAAATAATTTCTTTCCTTTGGTGCCAGTTCCAGAAACATACAACAATTAATTTCCTCAAATCAAGAGTTACCAATATACAAGTGACCACCACCAAAATCTGATAAAGAACAACCATGTTACTGAAAAGCACATGCTCACAAGTAGATCTAGCTTTTAAGCTTTTAAAGTAAGACTTAACATAAGAAGGTGGTTAAATCAATGAAAATAAAGTTTTCCATGAAACATGGAAGGAAATATATGTCCTTAAATACATTATATACCTCCAGTTCATCATAGCCATATACCTGTGCAAAGGTTGATCATACTGGCGAATGGTATTCATTAAGGATGTAGAATAATGATTTGGTACAGAAAAACAAAATGCATTCTGAAGATAATGTATTGCTTACCCAACATAAGAAATGATACAAGCAAAAGGCAGATTATAATCTGGAAGATTAAAGACTCGTGAGCAAGAAATCGTTATTTTGGGTAATGTGAAAGTATTATTTAATTCTCATCATACTAAGTGTAGCAACTGCTATTGGTACATCTATTGTGTTATCCACAGTAAGAGGTGGTAGCAACACTGTGTGCAAAGAATGTCAGAATTAAAAGGTCGACAAACCAATATAAAAATAAAATAAAATACATAACACACATATACACATTCCATCCATCCCGTTTTAAATAGCATTCTTGACTTTTCACAAGTTTTAAGGAAAATGTAACTAATGCTTCAACAACCACTTATATGTATAATTTCAATCGAAAAACATCGGAACATACGACATATATAAACAGAGGGATGAAAAGATACCCATCACGTGACGCAGATAGAATTCCCAATTCTGGCATGAAAGCAAGTCCTTCAACCGTATCTGCAATGGTTTAAAAAACCCAATCACAATCATTAAGATCCAATTGTCAAAGTAGTACATAAAATACAAAAATAGGACATTGGACTAAGGTGTATAGAAACGGGAATCAAATGTTAAAAATAGAAATGGAGAACATCTGATTTTAGGGTTTTTAGAACCTCAACCCAACTTCTTTGTGAACCTCAGCCAAGGATATCATCTGTCCCAGCTGATTTTGGGGTGGAGAACGAACACAAACCAGAATTAACATCAAAGCCAAACATCAAACCCAAGACCGTGGTTGAAGAGCCCAAGATTCTTTATTTTTCTTCAATTACTTGAATAAAATCATCTGAGGAAGACCATGTTGTTAAAGAAAGAGGAGCTGGAAATCTATTTGGAAAAGATTTGAACTTTGGTGGTAGAGCTAGAAAAATGTTACAGCTACGTGAAATTTTTACCAACCATAAACTGCGGTGAAATTTTGTTCTGTTGTTTTTTCTGTAAAAGCTATAGTGAACTCATAAAACATGAATACAAACAAAACCTATAAAATTGAATCGAATATTAGACTGCCATTTGATATTCAGGATGTTAATCGAGACACTCCAATAAAAGGACAGTCTAAATGGAATACCAATAAGAAATCCCATAGAATCACCACCAATCTGTTCTTTGTGAAAATCTGAAAGATGGATACCCTGCTTTATTGAACAGTTTATATAATTCCGTATATCCTCTTGTTGTAAAACAAACATCTGTCACACAGTTTCTAATAAAAATAGCAAAAGATAAATGACAAGCTAACAAAAAGATAATGGAAGTGTCCATTTACAATAACATCAATGTGTTGATAAGCTTCAAGACCATGGACTTTTCCAATCCGTGAGCCTATTATGCTGCTTCATTGATAAAGCAACCCTTACCCGACCTTAGATTAATTACTATAAACAAACTCCCCGTGGCAAAAAAAGCGGCTCATTGAACAATTCAACTATATATCATGTGTGCCAGAAGCAGATGAACACGATACATCTTTGAAGGTTAAAAGTTATAGGCACATGGTATGTATGAGCTCAAAACAACAAACTGACCCATCCGCTTCAAGGGTGAATGTAATCTCACACGACAACTTTTAAATAAATACAGAAGTTAAATCTGAGAACTTCTCACATAGATATACTCAAGACAGAGATATTCTAACAAGATAAAAACCAGGCCTAGAAGATAAACAGAAACCGCATACCTCAACACGAATGTCGGGTAATGCTTTCAAAATCAACACACGAACTACTGAATCAAGTCAGAATAGGCCTCGATTTCCTCCATATAAAGAATGAAGAGAACACAAAAGCGTATCAGTGATGCTTTAATAAAATTTGAAGCAAATGAATAATAAGCTTACCCGTTTTATGCTACAATTGGTATTTCACCTTCAGCAACCTGGATAAAGGCAGCTTAATGTGTAAGAAGTAAACATGTTATTCTAAATATGAATCTAAATTTTCATAAGCAAAAATATCAAATTACCCCATGCCACCAATCCCTTAATTTTTTGCACAGCACTATAACCCAAGTTCAATGTCCAAGGGCTGCCGCACAACAGGAGGGATGGCCTGCACAAGACATCGAAGAAATGGATGAAAATAAAGAAATGAGAGAGTATGAACGTCTTATCTGTCATTCGAATTGGAAAGGTAATCCATGGAGTATCTTCGAACTGCGACGAGAAGCTATAGAGCCGACCTCTTCTTGTCAAATTGGAATGGTCACACACGTCTTTAGCTATAGGAGCAAAGGAAAACGTCATGTAGTCTCGATCAATCCGCCTGAAAACGCCAAAAGGAAGCTGCTTTTGTGGTAGAGAAGGAGAAGGGACCACAGAGAAGGAGAAGGGACCAGCCGCTGCCGATCCATCAACTATTGATAAGAGATTGGAATTGAAACCCTAACAAAAACAATATGCGTAGTATACTACTACCGAAACTATCTTCCAAAATTATTAACAGGGCTTATCTGATGGACCTATTCTTTTTGACTGGGCTAATTAAAAGCAAAGCCCAAACGGGAATTAATTGATGAAAACAGCCGACGTGTACACTTCGGTTGCAAAAAGCACAAGCTTTTATATATATAAGCATATATATATATATATATATATATATATATATATATATATATATATATATATATATATATGCATCTTAATTAAAAAAGTTTAAATAATCATATATTTTAATGTACGTTTTCAGTTATCCTGCTCGATTTTGATATTTTTTTTTTACTTTTCAATCACTTTAACACTACTCATTTTCACCGTGACAAGAGTGACAATAATCAGTGTCAGACAATATGCCGCTACTAATTGTCATGGTGATAATTGGTAGTGACAAATTAAATGAAACTAGTTGTTATTATCTGTGAATCGATGTGAAAACTCACACTATTTGTTGGGCTTGGATTTAGGCCCAATCTAGATACTCGGGTTCCAATCCGGATTGGGTATATGAAAGCCGAGGGAGCAATTTTAATGAGTTTGCTTGGGTTTTAGTTGTTTCTCAATAGGGTTAAAATTGTCTCTCTTTATGTTTTTGTCTTTCTCTTCAGAAGTTTCGTAAAGATGTTATCTTTACCAAATAGAAAATTTTGTACTTTTGGCCCATTATCTCAAAATATTATCATTCCATAATTTTAGTACATGAGAAATGCTACTACCACAATGGATGATATAATACCTATTTTCACGTTTGAATATGATATAATACCTACTCATCTTGATTGGATTAATGATACAACCACAACTAAATTCTCTACCGTCACTATGACATTTAAATTCTCTATCGTTGATCGTGTTACAACCATATTCTCTACCATTTTCTCTACCGTCACTATTATTGTGTCACATCTAAATTCTTTATCGTTGATCGTGCTACAACCAAATTCTTGATCGTGCTACGACCAAATTCTCTATTGTTGACGGTTGAGAATTTGGATGTGACACGATAATTGTGTCTCCGTCATTAGTCAATTGAGTATAAAGTTTTTTTTTGTAACATTGTAAAAGTGTATTGTGTCACTCTTTGTGCAATAGAGCGTGATAGCATCACTTTTACGACACTACCAGACCAAACCAAACAAAAAAAAAAGGAAAAATTAGCTTATAGTCCATTTTTCCCCTTTAATTAAGTGTTAATCCACACTTCAATTAAAAGTTGCATTAAGGACAGAAAATATTGGACTGGACTAAAAACCCTCCGCAGCACCCTCCCTAAAATCCTTCAATGTTTCTCTGTTTTCTTCCTCCCAGTTCTTCGTCATTAGCGCGAAATCCAAATCCACCACCGATGTTATCCATCAAGGAGAAATTTTTAATAAGAAGAGTTTGAATTATCATTCATCGACTTCTTCTAAGCAAGCAACATTGGAGAGATTTCTTGGGATTAGTTCGAATTCGAAAGATTTTTTAAGAAAGGCACTGGTAAGCAAAAAGTTGAGGATTTGATTATGGGGTTATTCGGAATTGTAATAATGGTGAGGGACAAGAGGGAAATGCTGAAGAAATTCCTAGCTTCGTCAAGATTGACCCTGAAGCTGCTGAAAAATGGATTTACCCAGGTTTTCTTTTATTATTATTTTACATGTTCAAGAGGCTTTTGACATAATATTATTAGCTTAGTTATATGTTTCAGCTAATTTTGATGCTTTCTGCTCTTCAAATTGTGTTCAAGTTCTGTATGGAACACGGTCTGAGCAGAATCATGATTGAACTTGATTTTTTTAGGAACATTAGTTCTCATTATTCGATTAAACGAGCATGATGTTGATCTAAGTTTTGTCCTTCTTTTGATGGCAGTTAGTGAGAAGGCGCCTCTTTAGTGAGAACACCTTAGTAGCATTGCCTACTGGACTTGGGAAAACATTTATTGCTGCTGTTGTAATGTATAATTATTATAGATGGTATCCTGAAGGTGATTTTCATAGTTATGAAGTCTTTGTACAGTACTCATATTGACTATCTCTTCAGTTTCATACATTATGTGTTGAATGTTTATTTTAATGGTTATGTGATGGATTGTTTGATACTAAATCTCAAAAGTTAGTGTCGTTGTTGAGATTTACTTTATTTGTGTGTATGTGGTTATCTCACAATAATTTCATTTGGCTTGCACTCCATTGATAAGAGTGTAAAACATTAGTTGTTTCTGCTTAGCGTAGAGCAAAATGATTTCTTTCTTACCAAACATGCTTAATACAAGTGTTAATTCACAAATCTCTAACCATGTCTCTGTCCCTCTAATTTTTTATGTCCGCTTTGTTAATATATTAGCCTTATCATTTGTTTAAGTGGCTAGCATAACCTTTTAAATGCTATGTTTGAATGTGATACTATGATACTGATACTGTGCAACTGATACTGTGATATTGTTATTGTTGTGATACTGATACTGTGATACTGTTCGAGAATTGGAATCATGCTGTCGTACATGTATATTAAGAAATTTGTTCTTTTAATCGGTTTTATTGTTTTCCATAAGTTTGGCTTTCTACTATGCAATTATGTTTGTAATTTTCCTTGTGAATATTGTGTTTAAATTTGCAATTTATTCTTTGAAGTGATTCGATTTGTTTGTTCATAGAGGTTTGTCTTTCTGATGATGACTTTTTCCCTTCTGTGAAGTTTGTTGAATAGGAGTTTTATTTTATTAAATTTTCATTCTCAAAATCATCAATCTTTCAGTTCAAAAGCCTGCTTCAAGAGCCTTGAGCAGTTTTGATTCAGCCAAAAATGGTGTTGAAAATCTGCTCTTGAATCAATTCATTTTCTGTTCTTTTTGCAGCTTGAAATCTGTCCAAAAGCTGCTCTGTTTCATGTCTGAATTCCGCTTATAATCTGCTTCAATAACATCAAGTTTCAGCCCTCAAGCTGATCCAACTTGCTGCTGAATATCAGGCTTTAAAACAGCCATTAAAGCCCCGAGAATCTGGTCCAGTTCTGCTCAAACTTTCAGTTCGAACAAACAGTTCAACAACTTCATTGATAATGGAATCTTTCATTGAGTATGCAGCCTTGTTCTCTGCTATTTCCGTCATCATTTTGGTTCGGAATTTGTTACTTGTTAATGCTCCCATTTAGATCCATTTTTGGGGTTAGATTGCAGTGTGTTCATCTGCGTTACTTGTTCTTGATTGCCTGCACTTTCACTGTCTTTTTATGCCCTTTTTGTGATATCAACTTGGCATCCGAGTCCATGATTTTTGGCTAATCATATACTATTAATGGTAATGATAATGGTAATGGTGTCATTGTGTTTGTTAATAAAATGTTAACTTGTGATACTATGATACTGATACTGTGATACTGTGTTAGTGTAAACGCTGCGATAAAATTCGGCTTTCAAATACTGCATCGAAAAGGTATCAAATGAAGTCTCAAAATGAGATTAAAAAAAATGAACTTTGGCGAAAATTTTGATGATCGGTGTTCTAAATCAAAAGTTACGGTTGTTTATAAGAAAAACGCTCCGGTTAATGCATATATTTTTCCGGCTTTCAAAATTTACGTCGGATGGGTATCGTATTTGGGCTCAAATTAAAGAGCAAAAAAAAGTATGAATTTTGGTGAAAAAGTTTCGATGATCGGGGTTATAAATCAAAAGTTACGGGTGTTTGAAAAAGGAAAAAACAAATAAAACACAGGTAAGCCGAGCAGAGTGCGTACCGGCGTGCCAAGCCCAAACCCAGCATGACTTTATATAAGAGGTATTTTTATCCGTCTGAACTTCTTTTTTTCCTTTTTGCAACAAAAAAAATTTTCCTTGATTCCCCGCAAAATAAAAAGAAGAAAAAAAGAAACACCGGTAAGTCTCACCGGTGAGGCTCGAAGGCAAGAGCACGACATCTCACCGATCATTCATCCACCTCTTCAATGAACGCCTAGAACTGTAAGCTGATCGTCAATTTCTCTCTGTTAGTTGTGTTGAATTTTGTTCAGTTAGTTTCCTCTCTTAAAGCTTCAGGTTATACTTCAATCTTTATCTTTGTTCTTAAGCTCCTTTACTATGATTTTGTGCGCATACTTCCAACAGAAGTTCATTTGAAGTTTTACTTTCAGCTTGATTGTAACTTACGCCAGGTTCGTTTCACCAACAACTTCCTGTAAAATATCATCTGAATACCTAAGGGCACTCCCAGCAGAGTCCCCAAATTTTATCCCTAAAATAATATAAAATAATACATATCCCTATTTTACAACATCTCAATTCAAAAACCTCTACAACAGTATCCCTATCCTTATCACTATAACATTTTAAATAATATTAAATAATACATATTCTACCTCACAACCCTATTTATACACATTAAATATTTATTATTTCACTCCAGCAGCATCCCTATCCCTATAATTTTTAACAATTAAATATGTTTAGGGCAGTGAATAGTGCATCCCCACAAGTAGGGATGCACTGTTCATATCCCTAAAAATAAATCGGGATAGAGCCTCTGCTGTAGGAGCTATTTGAGGCAAAACTCTATTTTTTATCTTCATTTTAGGGATAGGGCACCGTATAAGGCTTCTGCTGGTAGTGCCTTAAATTCTATGGATTGATGATGAAGTACAAGTGTCAAATCACTGGTAAATGTTCTTCTGATGCTATGTTGTAGCACAAAATGTTTTTGGAGATTTCACGGGATCTATGCCAGCTGAACATGACAATCTGAAATTGCTGTCTTTCGGTTGTGTATTTATGTTTTGTTTGTCGAGTTTATTTTGTGTAAGCTAACTTTAAATGTGCAATGTTTTGGTTTGGTTGAACATGAATTAATTCGTCTTTATTATAATTCAATGGATAAATTTGGTTAAGATGTTGTCTGGATTGTATTTGGTTTCGTGTTGAATAAAGTAGACATGATGCGTTCTTTGTCCAAACGGATCCTCACTCTCTGGTTTAAGGAGCTTCTGATTTTTGTTTGTGCATTGAATTGTTATGAAGCTAATTTCCATTGGTTCGACAATTTTGCAGAACGACAATCCGATTTTTCTACTACTTGCTTGGTGGATTGATGCACTAAGATTCCCCTTTCAGCGTATTGCTATTGTTTGTTGATAATGAAGGCGACGTGAGGGGATTTGTTGAGCCGGGTCTTGTTAAATGGAGTTGTTTTCCGTTATCCGTTTTTGTAAGAGGATGCCGGTGGCAGTGACTTTGTTTGCTGTGTTTCTGTTGCCGTTGGTTTTGCAATACTGCTGTGATGCAAAAGGTGAAAATTCAGATTATTTAATAGGGATTGGAAGCTATGACATCACTGGTCCTGCAGCTGATGTGAATATGATGGGGTATGCAAACATGGAACAAGTTGCATCGGGCCTTCATGTTAGGCTACGAGCACGTGCCTTTATTGTTGCAGAACCACAGGGGAATCGTGGTGGTTTTGTTAACCTTGATGCTTGTATGGCCTCACAAATAGTCACCATTAAAGTCCTGGAGAAGTTAAATGCAAGGTAACTGTTTGTTCGTTGGCCAGTTTTAACATTTATCAAGAACCATTATAGTAGTTGGTGCAAGTGAGCTGCTTGTGTTTAGTATTTTCATGTTATCGATATCATGTGCTTGATTTGCATTCTTACGTTTGTTGTTTGAATAAGATCCTAAAGCTTAACTCTGTCTGTAGAAAAGATAGGAGGAAACTTAAATATTATTGATAGAAAAGCCTTATGAGACCATAAGGAGAGATTACAATATAAAGGAAAACCTCCAACGGCAGGATACACTGTTCCAACGGTTATGAACAGTGTATCCTGGCCAAAAACAGAGAAAAGACAAAAACAAGGAAAAAAAGGTCCCTAAAAACACCATTAGGATACTTAGAAAAAGGAGAATAAACTATACTAAACTATTATACAACATAATAGCAGATATAGCCTATATTTTAACACCCCTCCTCAAGCTTGGTTGTGGATAGAGTAACAACCTAGCTTGCCTCTCATCTTGATAAATATAGGTAGAGCAGAACCCTTAGTGAAACTATCAGCCACCTGATTTTGAGAAGGTATGAACTCAATATTGATGTCTTGATTTTCAACCTTTTCCTTGATAAAGTGTCTATCAATATCTATGTTTTTGGACCTGTCATGGTGAACAGGGTTCTCAGACATGTTGATAGCAGACACATTATCACAGGATAAGAGAATATGATGATCTTTCTTGATGTGTACGTCAGCCAGAATCTTTTGAAGCCACAACCCTTCACAAATCCCCAGGGCAAGAGCCCTTAATTCTGCCTCTGCACTGCTTCTAGAGACCACATGTTGCTTCTTGCTTCTCCAAGTAGTGAGATTACCCCAGAAATAGGAGCAGTAACCAGTAGTAAACCTCCTATCAATAACAGATCCTGCCCAGTCAGCATCAGTATAAACTTGGATTTTCTTTTCTGTAGATTTCTTGAAAAGAAGGCCTTGACCAGCAGTCCCTTTTAGGCACCTCAACATCCTATACACAATATCAAGGTGTTCTTGGCAAGGATGAAGCATGAACTGACTCACCAGACTAACAGCATAACAAATATCTGGTCTGGTATGGGCCAAGTAAATAAGCTTTCCCACCAGTCTTTGGTATTGACCAACATCCACAAGAGCAGATTTGCTTTCCTTTTCCAACTTCACCCCTGGGTCAATAGGGGTGGAAGAAGGCTTGCAGTCAAGCATCCCTGTTTGAGTAAGAAGATAAGTAATATACTTCCTCTGGGAGATGAAGATCCCCTCCTGGGACCTGGCCACTTCCATTCCAAGGAAGTATTTCATTTGGCCAAGGTCTTTAACCTCAAACTCTTTAGCAAGAGAACACTTTAGTGATAGAATCCCAGGGGTATCATCACCAGTGATGATAATGTCATCCACATAGACAATAAGGATGACCTTTTTTCCAGTAGGTGACACCTTGGTAAACATAGTATGATCAGATTGGCCTTGCCTGAATCCAAGGTTTTTAATCACTTTGGTAAACCTACCAAACCAGGCTCTAGGAGACTGCTTTAGTCCATAGAGAGCTTTGTGTAATTTTCACACCTTGTTTTCTGCCCCTGGATAGTCAATTCCAAGAGGCAACTTTAATTAGACTTCCTCTTTTAGGTCACCATTTAGGAAGACATTCTTTACATCAAGTTGGTGCAAGGGCCAATCCAGGTTCACAACAATCGATAGGAGCACCCTTATGGTGTTTAGCTTTGCCACTGGTGCAAAGGTCTCCTGATAGTCTATGCCATGGGCCTGGGTGTATCCCTTAGCAACCAACCTGGCTTTATGCCTACATATGGTTCCATCAGAGTTAAATTTTAGTGAAAAAATCCACTTGCACCCAACAATCTTCTTTCCCTTGGGAAGAGGAGTTAGTGTCCAAGTATGATTATCATTTAGAGCTTGCAATTCATCATGAACTGCCTTTTTCCATTCAGGGACCCCAAGGGCTTCCTGAATAGATATTGGAATATGATGCTTGTCCAAGTTTTGTACAAACACTTGGTAGGAACTAGATAGGTTTTCTGTAGCCAAAAGACTATACAAAGTGGCGAGAGCATGTGTTCTAGTTCCTTTCTCACAAAGAATGGGTCTATCATCATAGTTCACAGTGCTTACAGACCTATCTGGGGAATCTGAGGTAGCATTTGTACCCCCTTTGTCTGGGTGAATACCCAATAAAGACACACTTGAGAGCCTTAGGCTCAAGTTTAGTTCTATGGTGAATATGCACAAACACAGTACACCCAAAGACCTTAAGAGGAAGGTTTTGGATCAAGTGTCTTGATGGTAAACTTTCTGACAGAACATCAACAGGGATTTTAAACTTCAACACCCTGGATGGCATCCTGTTAATCAGATAAGTGGCAGTCAGGACTGCCTCTCCCCAGAAATGCTTTGGCACCTGCATGGCAAACATGAGGGCCCTTGCAGTATCAAGGAGATGCCTGTTTTTCCTTTCAGCCACCCCATTTTGTTGGGGGGTGTCAACACAGGAAGTTAGGTGAATGATACCCTTCTCCCTAAAGAATTTTCCAAGTTGTTTATCCAGATATTCTGATCCATTATCATATTTGAGTATCTTGATATCAGTGTCAAACTGTGTTTTGATCATGTTATAAAAGTTCATGAATATAGGACCAGCTTCAGCCTTCTCCTTCATTAAGAACACCCAGCAAAGTCTGGTGTGATCATTAATGAAGGCGATAAACCATCTTGTACCAGTGATATTCTTGGCCTTGGAAGGTCCCCAAATATCACTATGTATAAGGTGGAAGGGCTTAGAAGGAGTATGAGACTTGGAGTGATACACAGTCCTACATTGTTTAGCTATACAACAAACTTCACATTGAAATTGAGAGACATTTTTATTAATGAACAAATGAGGCATGAGCCTCTTCAAATACAGAAAATTGAGGTGACCCAATCTGTAGTGCCATAGTACAATTTTGTCACTACACTTGTTCAAAACAAAATCAGACACACAAGCAGAGTCTTGATCATTCTCAGAATCACATAAAGTAGGTAGCATGTAGAGACCAGAAGTTGCACTAGCATTGCCAATCATCCTCCCAGAGTTGGTCTCCTGTAAAACACACTTGTTTTCATGAAAAATGACAGAGACGTTCTGTCTCTTGGTCAATTTGTTCACAGACAAGAGATTACAGGACAGATTTGGGACATAGAGCACCTGATCAAGGATGATATTTCTTGAAAAATTGATGGATCATACCCCATGAACTCTGGAGGTAGATCCATCGCAATTTTCACCAACCTTTCCTGTTTACAGGGAATAAGAGAGTGAAACAACCTCCTATTCCCAGTCATATGTTCAGAGGCACCAGAATCAACAATCCATTGTTGTTGATCATGGTCAGAAATAGTATAAGATAGAGAAGTTTTACCAGAATGAGCAACATAAGCTGTTGAAGTTGTGGATGGAGTGGCAGAGTTAGGAGCAGATTGCATGAGTTTCCTCAAAACTTCCATCTGTTCATGAGAAAAAGCAGGTGCCTCCCTAGGTGTTTCCCTAGGAGCACCTTCACTCATATGAGCAGATGGGAGGCCCTGAGGCTCCTTTCCAGCCCTATTTCTGGGTTTCCAATCAGCAGGCTTTCCATATAGCTTCTAGCATGAATCTTTTTATGGCCAACTTTCTTGCAATTATCACAAAAGGGCCTTTCCTTGTTCTTTGGAGGTGGACCACCTTTTGAGAGAAGGGCAGAGGCAGAGACATCAGATTGAACCGAGGGTTGGTGGGGTTGAGTTCCTAGCGTCAGTTTTCTCCTACTCTCCTCATGTTTGACTTCTGAAAAAGCAGACTTGAGGCCAGGTAGGGGAGATTTGCCAAGGATCCTACCCCTTACATCATCAAGACTAGGGCTTAGATGTAACATCCCGACTTTTCAGAAAAGGGTAAAAGAGTCTTTTAACAAATTCAGGTTTTTCGGGTTATTTAATTAAACGATTTGAAGTATATTTATATATGTGTATATATATTCGAAACCTAAATTTAAAAGAATCTTTGGGGTTATGTGATATTCGATTTTAGGAAAGAAGTGACGTGTCTTTTGCGAAAATGAAATATTAGGTTCGGTTTCTTCTTTTATTCGGAGTTATATTTTTGGACGCGTTTTATATATATATTTGAGTCTTATATCTATAATTAAAAGGAAAATCGATTTTTGTTTTAAAGCAAGGGTAATTAGGAAAAAGGGTTTAAGAAGGAGTTAGGTTGTAAAAAGAGTTTATCACTAATTACTCCCTTCTTCGCAAACCCCTCCCATTACCTATTGTGCGACTTTGTGAGAGAAAGAAAAAGAGAGCCAAGAGTTTTTCACAATTCAAGAGAAAGAGTTGGTCGCTTTTTTTTAGAGCAAGAGCAAGTTTTGGAACCGTTGTGGATCAAGCATCGTTTGGTATTCGTTGAGTGGCATAGCAAAGAAGGCTTTCTTTGAGTTTTGATCACTTTTCTGGTTTGCATTAGGTAAGAAAAGCTATTCCTATGATTTCAATTCTTAGTTGTAAGGATTAGATCTTTCTCAAGAAGTTTTGGTGTTAGAGGATGAGGTTGCATTGGTTAATGTCTATAGAGTATATGGTGTCTTTTGATGAAGATTTTCGTGCTTATTGTGTTAATTTGTCGTTGTTTTGGTTGAAATACGATCCGGAAATCGCATGGTGATGATATTAGGGTTTTGGTCGAATCCGTGGGACGGGCGCCCGATTATCCGGACGGGCGCCTCGCTAGGTTGTGTCTCAGACGGGCGCCTGGCTTAACCGGACGGGCGCCTGAAGTGCTATTTTTTTACATTCGAGATTGAAATCGTGTTAGGTGGACGGGCGCCTGGGTATAGTGGACGGGCGCCCAGCCTTTGACGGGCGTTCAAGAAGATTCAGACGGGCGCCCAGGGGCTTAAACGGGCGTCTAGCTTGTTTTGTCCTTCTTTCTTTGTGGGTTGTTGTTCACCTTATAAACATGATTTATCTTTATGAAACCTTTATATATGATATGTTAATATGGTATAAACATAGACAAGCCTGAATTGAGCTTCGATTCGTTCGCTTAAAACACCGAATGTACTCTTAAAGGGAGTTGAAGTTCGGATCCGTCGGAAGAGCATGATAGGCTTGTGCTTTGATGAATTAGATTCATCAATATCGTGTGTATGTGCTTAGGACTTGTCCGTGTCTCAGTGGTCAGAAAGAGAGTAGTATGGGTGAGGAGATTATTTGAAAACACTTAGGTGGCTAGTTAATAACTTAATAAACTACGTATGTGACTAGTAAAAGATTAAACAACATGTCTCTCTTGGCTGTAGGCACCAGGCTAAATCGCGATGCATGTGCCACCTCCGAAGGTGGAAGAACTTCAGAGTCAAAAAGACCCTAAGCACGGAGGACTCTCTTTGAGGTGTGCGTGCTATCGGAGTCTACCTTTTCTAGACTTCGTGGGTATTGGTGTGATCCACTAATATGTTGCAAAAGAGTGTCCCCAGGTAGAAGAACTCAGAGGTCAAAGACCCTAAAGTGCAGAGGAGGACTCACTGAAGTGGACGCGCGCGTAGTGCCCTTGAGTGCGGTTGTAACATAGATAGGTTAAGTTAGAAACAGTTAGTCACAACATGTTGATGAGCATGAAGTGAACCCTAGATTGAGTCGGTCTCACTTAAATAACTAACTAAATAATTATCTTTTCTTTATAAACTATAGTTGATATCATAGCTTTCTCTTTCTTGCTAAGTACGTTGTACTTACCTCGAATGCATATGTTTTTCTATGTGTTTGGGGTGAGAAGACGAACAGTTGATCAAAGTTAGCCTTGAGCTCGTCGAGGAGTTCAATGACGTTTTGATGGCGTTGAAGTCACTCTGATGTTTTCCTTCACTTTCCTTTTAAAGGTTGTACGGTTTATCTTGTAGATTCTCTTATAAGCTTGTTTTACTTTTATTTCAAGTTTGTAAGACTAGCTTTGTATCTTCTCTTTGGGACATCGTACGTTGTAAGCTTGTTACCGTTGTTGTAAGCTTTTCCTTTACCCCTAGACGGTTTGTTTTCTATTCTAGTAGCATTTATGGTTTTTACCCGAGTCTTTTGGACTTCCGTTGCTTTATTTTTGATACGATGACGTAGAGGCTGGCGTATAATTTTAGATTTATTTAACGTTATACGCGCCGAACGTTCTCTTCCGGATAAGGGCTCGGTATCTGGGAGCGGGGCGTTACAGTTGGTATCAGAGAGAAGCGTTCCCTGCTTTTCTAGGCTTCCCTTTCTTAAGATAAGACCTTTAAGACTGCTTAGTAACCATTCTGACTTCTTTGATCTTTCAAAATGGCAGGAATTCGTAGAAGTTTCTTTGCTGACCTAAACTTTTGTTTTTAGATAAGGTATCTTAGATCTTTTAGAACCTTTCTGACCTCTTTTGTTCTTGGTGGTAAATCGTAAAAACTAAGAATCTTTAGACCTTGGTTAAGTTTCACTAAGACCAGGTGAAGAGTCTTCTGAGGCAAAGGTTAGTTTGAGTTCTAGGCTCACATCCTTTATGTGATGCCCTCTAGTTTGTACTTTCTAGGATCTTTAGCAGAACCCTTCTCTTCTTTTGGAGCTTCTAGACTTTTCCTCTTTTGCTCTTTTCTTGGAGGATTTAAAGTTTTCTTATTGCGACATTTTGATTTAATCATTTCTTTTATTTTATATTTTAGTGTTATGCAAAACGAGTAACCGATTTTGTTCACGTTTCTATGTCTTTAATATCACTTCTGAGGTTTCAAGAAAATTCTGTAAATTTGCAGTCACTTAGAAGATTGCCTTATCTACATTTTCTATTTTGGCATCAACTTAGTTTTCAATATGGATTGTTCATAAATTGTTTAACAAGGAGGAGTACTCCGTTCAGAAAATTCTGCAGCGGTACTCTTACTTATGAGTCTGTTTTGAATAAGCTAAACATCTTCAAATGACTTGAATTTTTGATATGTTGTAGAAAACTCTCTGATCTGAAATTTTTGTTTTGGAGTCAAGTGTTAATTCTTTCTAGTTTGAGATAAATCTGCAAAATAATGCAGATTATAAATTTCTGAAAGTTTTGGCAGCTTGCAGCAGTTGACGAAAATAATTGTTTTTAACCAACTTATGCTTTTCCATAAATTCTGAATTTTGTGTAGCATATGTAAAGCTTGTATACCTACAACTTTTCTTTTACATCATGTTCAAAATTAGTTTGGTTTGTTTTGTGCAAGTCAATCATTTCATGGTTGACGTACGCACTTAAACTTTTAAAATTATTTAAGTACTTGTTCATGAAAGGCCATACAACATTCTTTCACCTTGGAAGTTTAGGTGTGGGGTAGTATGTGTTGGGAAGGCTTGAAGCATAAGACCCTAACTTACTTGTTATCCAAATAAGAAGTTTAGTGAGTAAATATTAGTGTTGTAGATTTAATACCTTTTTGTGACAAGAAACAAGTACGTGGTGACTTTCCAAACCAGTGTTTTCTTTAACGAGGTGCTTTCTATAATCATTTAGATTTATACTTAGTTACCTCTAATTCTAAATGTTTCCCTTTGCATACTATTTGTAACCAATGTGCTAGCTAGATCGTCCATTTAAAACTTTTTGAACTCGGTAAAAATTCTTTCATTGTGAAGTTTTATTTTCCAAGTGTGCACATACTTTGATGTATTTTTTTTTTTTTATGAAGATGTTTTCATAGTGTCAAATAATTGATTTAAGGAAATGATTTTCTCATCCTTCGAGCCATTTTGAACTGACAGCTGCATATCATTTCATTGCATCACGTTTAACAGATTCGGGTCAATACACCTTGGTTCCTTCAATGCATTCCCTACAAGATGTTTTAGTGCAGAAAATCTTTTGTTTAAAGACTCAACTCTTTTATTAGAATTTTTTTATACCTTTCCGATGACCGGTTGAAAGATCAAACTTTCTCAAGACGTCCATTTTAATTACATATCCTTTTTGTCTTCCGGTAAGAATACATGAACAACCATTTCTTACCAAAGTGTCATTTAATAGCACCAGACTACTTTTAGAAAATTATTAAATGTACATATGTTCAAAAGTTCTATCGATAATTACTTTCAAGGTACTACATCTTTTACTCCCTTATGAAATTCTTGTTTTTGAATAAGCGAGTAGTTGAACCTCCTTTACAACTCATGCACGTCTTTAAAGCTACCTCTGATAAAGGATTTTAGCATGCAACTTATTTTGTTAAGAGTTTTCCTCGAAAAAAAAAAAAAAAAATTTACTACTGGTGTTAAGTCGCTTTTGTTTTATTCTAAACCTTCTTTCTTCAAATTGGAAGAAATGACTTTCTGATTTTTATTTTAAAAAAACAAAGGGTTGTCCTTATCCTTTGAACACTTTCACCTTCGATTCAAAACCTTTTAACAATATCACAATAGTCCTTATTGTGTTAATCTTTGAACGACACAAAAACATGCACTATTCGAAACTCATGTGTTTTCTTTACTCAGTCGTTACTTATAATTTCTTCACGAAGCACTTCTCCGGTTTACCTTTATCTTTGAACCTTTGGAGAAGATGTTTCCCCGCTTTCAAAAAAACAACATCTTAACTGCAACGGTTGTTGAAAGAAATAGAATATGCACTTCCTGAATTCTTTTGCTTTCTTTTCCACGTTATCATTCATGACCCCTTTCGCAACATTTCACCAATTTACTTGGACCTTCAGCATGAAATCTTTCGAGAGAATATTATTCGTCTTCAAATTTTTATATATATATATATATTCTATATATGTATATGTACATATTTGAAAAATATTTGAAACTTCTTCTACTTCTAGACCTTTCTATTGAACTCTTTAATAACAAGTTTGTCTTTCTTTTGCATTCATTCATACCAATTACTTCAAGAGAAAGGAAAAGGTTTCAACTGGATTTTGTAGAATGACCTGACCTCGATCGTGATAAATGTCTTAGTCAAAGTACTTTGGTTTTTAGTGACTTATCACAAGTACCCTCATATAGACAAATTTTATACATCATCCATTTTGCATTATCTAAACAAATGTTTTATTATATGCATGTGAACCAAGTTCAATCCGTCTTCATCTTGTGTTACACATCTCAAGATTTTCCTAATTGCTATTTCCCTTAGTAGTTTCAAATTTTCGAAAATATTTGCATAACCATTCTTACCTTTCTTCTGGAATCAAAGTGAGGACAAGTTTAAAACTTTGTTCCTATAGATGTGTCGTTTAGAAATAAACTCTTTCACAACTCCAATATTCTGTTGGACTATAAAATTATGGTTGCTGATAAACTCACTGCCGAAAGTCGTTTTCTTGTCTATAGGAAAGCCTTATAAGGTTAGGTTGGTAGAAGATGTTTATATGGTTACCTTTTGGAGACTAGTAAAGATTGAAGTTTGCCTATGGTTTGGGTGTGTTATAGATGGTTTAGTCTTTGAATTGATAACAAGGCGGAATTGAAGTTCTTTAAGTTAATAGTTAGTTTCTTGAGGGTAAGGCGAATGTATAGATCAGAGTAACTTTTGTTTAAGTCTGGAAACTTCTGTAAGGGTGACGAATGGACAAAGAACCTAGAAGAATACTACTTGTTAATTAGTGGATTGGCATTTGACTTTTGGGACAAAGTGTTATAGGAGGAGCTTGAGAAGTTGGGTCAGACGAGTTGAGTATAAGGTAGGTGTTTTGTGTGTGAATAAGATAGAGTGGTGCTTGGGTCTGAAGTACTAGATTAGTGTGATGGACGCGCTGAAGACTTGATGACGAGAATACTAAGGTTTAATCAGTTGGAGATAACATTGATTTGTTTTTGGAAGTGAACTAGAAGGTAGGCAAACGGGTACCTAAGTTGAGAGTGGTGTTGGTTCTGGCAAGTTTCGAGGACGAAACTTCTTTAAGGGGGGAAGAATGTAACATCCCGACTTTTCAGAAAAGGGTAAAAGAGTCTTTTAACAAATTCAGGTTTTTCGGGTTATTTAATTAAACGATTTGAAGTATATTTATATATGTGTATATATATTCGAAACCTAAATTTAAAAGAATCTTTGGGGTTATGTGATATTCCGATTTTCGGGAAAAGGGCAGACGTTACATTTGTGGGGCGTTACATTAGACCCATAAGGAAAGTAAAGACCCTGTCATTTTCAGCATTTCCCTTGTGGATTTTAGCATCAGCAGGACACTTCCATTTGTGATCACTGAAAAGATCAAGTTGTTGCCAGATTTTGTTCAATTGATTGTAGTACTGAGTGACTTTTTGATCACCCTGCCTTAGATCCTTTAATTGAGATTTAAGATCATAGATGGCAGAAGTGTTGTCCCTTTTTGAGTGGAGGTCATGAACAGCAGCCCAAATATATGCTGCAGTGTTGTAGAACATGAAATTCTCACTCTGCTCCTTGGTCATGGACCCCACCAGCCATGACATAATCACATTGTTTTCAGCCTTCCATTGCCTCAGTTGAGGATCATTAGAAGGAGGCTCAGTGATTTCTCCAGTTAAATACCCTTCTCTGCTCTTTCCAGCAATAAACATGAGCAGGGATCTGGACCACAAATGGTAATTGTTACCATCGAATCTGTGGTTAGTAAGAAGATGGGAGTTATCATTGCTACCCCTTGATTGAGAGAAGCTCCAGTTGAAGCTGGAGTTACATCAGAGGAATCAACTGTAGATGCCATTTTTGTGGTTTTGAAAAACTCAGAAAAATGGGATTGAGGAAGAAGATGAAGATCTAAGAACCTGTCTCTGATACCATGTAGAAAAGATAGGAGGAAACTTAAATATTATTGATAGAAAAGCCTTATGAGACCATAAGGAGAGATTACAACATAAATGAAAACCTCCAACGGCAGGATACACTGTTCCAACGGTTATGAACAATGTATCCTGGCCAAAAACAGAGAAAAGACAAAAACAAGGAAAAAAGCTCCCAAAAAACACCATTAGGATACTTAGAAAAAGGAGAATAAACTATACTAAACTACTATACAACATAATAGCAGATATAGCCTATATTTTAACACTGTCAGATACGGTGATCTCTACACTGAGAAAAATGTTGCTATTAGTGGAATCCATACTCATGCTGGCCCTGGAGGTTATTTGCAATACGTCGTGTATATAGTGACATCCCTTGGTTTTGTTCGGCAGTCGTTTGATGCTCTTGTTGATGGTATTGAACAAAGCATCGTGCAAGCTCATGAAAATCTGCGTCCTGGGTCAATATTTGTTAATACAGGTAGCATGAGAACTGTCTTTTCTTGATTATTTGTTGATGTTACATCACACTACATCACCTTGTTATTTTGATTAAGAGTGATTAAATATATTTTAGAGGTGTGTGGGAAACAAACATTTACATCGTTCTAGATGAAATGCATGCCTATCGAGTACTCAAGTCTGCAAACATGCGATTAAAGTTTAATCTTAGCATCCCATTAGCATCAGTGTTCTTGCTGACTCCTTCCTCTATTCACAGATCATTTATTTGCTCATTTCGACTTGTTTTCTTTAATTCACTATTTTGTTTTCTTTCTTTTTGTGGTGAATATTGTTTTTTTGGATGTCGAGAAGGTGATCAATTTTGTCTGCGAAGATTCTACTATACAATGGAGACCTTGTTGCTTTGTAAAACTTCTAAGCTATTTTTATGTCCATTAACAGGAGAACTTCTAGATGCTAGTATTAACCGCAGCCCGAGTGCTTATCTTAACAATCCTGCAGCTGAACGTGGTAAATATAAGTACAATGTTGATAAGCAAATGACTCTTCTGAAATTAGTTGATGATGAATGGGGGCCCGTTGGTAGCTTCAATTGGTTTGCAACTCATGGTACGTCAATGAGTCGTACAAACTCATTGATTAGTGGGGACAATAAAGGGGCTGCTGCACGATTTATGGAAGATTGGTTTGATCAGAATAATGATGAGACAACATCCTCTGGAGATAGAGTGTCAAACATTATGCCAGTCATCGATGGAAAGCGTAAGTTGTTGGCTCTCTTTCCGATGTTAATGATCATTGAGTGAAGTGTCAAACCTGGGAAAACTCAAATTGGCACGTGCCTAAGCATAATGAACTCAAGGGCCTTTGTAACTTAAGTGAACTATGTCTCCCCGCCTTTATTCAGTTTTAAAGTAAGGTTTGCTCGAAAAAACGTAATAGAACTTTTGAATCTCTGGTGTAAGTAAGGTCTTGGGTCAATGATGTCAAAGGTCACGTGAGTCTTTATTCATGATATCTTGAACTGCATGAATGCAACATTTCGAGTGATTTTTGTAGTGAAGTAATGATTTCCTGTCCACCAGGTTTAAAAAAGCACATTCATTTGAAACTCTGTCTCTGATGTTGTCAGAAATGGATGATTAAGAAGAAACTGATTTGAGAAGGGTGCTTATGTAGGATGCTAAGCTGTTTGATGTTCCCTGTGCAGATCATGAATTGCTTGAACTTGCTACTTCTTTTCGGTCTTCTTCAGGCCAGCCAGCCACAAATTTTACGAGTTCGTCTAGACGAGTAAGAGGTTCTTTCAGGGTCGGTGGTAAACCTAGATTTGTATCTGCATTTTGCCAAACAAACTGTGGTGATGTTAGTCCAAATGTGCTTGGTACATTCTGCATAGACACAGGGCTACCTTGTGACTTCAATCATAGCACATGTGGAGGGAAAAATGAGTTATGCTATGGACGAGGACCTGGGGTACGGACACTGCTTGCATAAGTTAAAGCGTGTATAGATATATCACTAATCATCTTAATGCCTGATTTTTTAATGACATCATAGGTACCCAGATGAATTCGAGAGTACACGTATCATTGGGGACAGACAATTCAAAATGGCTGTGGATCTTTTCAATACTGCATCAGAACAGCTAAAGGGGAAGATTGATTATCGTCATACTTATCTTGATTTCTCGAAGCTTAAGGTCACCCTAAAAAACGAGGGAGAGGGCGCAGCAATAGTTCAAACTTGTCCTGCTGCTATGGGTTTTGCATTTGCTGCTGGTACAACTGATGGACCTGGGGCTTTCAATTTTCAGCAAGGAGATGATAGGGTACTGTATATGCCCTTTGTAAACAATAAAGTACGGTTTTGGTGATATGGGCTTTGTTGTGAATTTTATGCTGACTTCTCGTTCATTGGGATGGAAAATGTTCAATTAGGGGAATGCATTTTGGAAAATGGTGCGCAACATGATCAAGTCACCTACCAAGGAACAAGTAGATTGTCAACAGCCAAAGCCCATTCTTCTCGATATAGGTGAAATGAAGGAACCGTATAATTGGGGGGTGTGTCTCTCTTTCTCTCTGCTAACTTTGTTTACTCCTATGCAACGGTATATTTTTAGTATAAATTGTATTGAGATCTATGTTTTATCATCTTGGTCATTCTGACTGACTGTATAACCCGTTCACTATCAGTGTGTATCCATGAAATACTGCTGACTATCTTGGTCTTGGTACCATTGGAGTATCGTATGTTTCTCTACATAAATAAAGGAAGTGAGATTTTGGAATGGATTATCGGCATCCTTCAATGTGCATAACCTTCCTTCATTAATGTGATTGGCTGAATATTGTATGGTTTTAGGTTGCATACTATTTTGCTTAGACAGGATGAACAGAAAAGGTGCATTTAGTTTCTATAGGAAGATGAACAACGTTGCTTGATCAATTTTGCTCCCCCCTCTTTTTTAAAGTTCTAAATTTCTAATATTTTGTTTTTGAATGTTGCAGCCTTCGATACTTCCTATCCAGATTCTAAGGATAGGTCAGCTGGTCATACTCAGTGTGCCTGGAGGTAAGAACTTGGTTTGGTGTCTCTCCTTTCTTGTAGTTTTTCTGTATTAACAATCGTTTGTCTTGGATGCCAAAGTCACATACATGTACATCTGAATTTTGCACTACGTGTACGGTGTACCGCGCTATATTTTAGACTCTCTTTTTAAATTATACATTGTAAAGATTTTGAAGCATTTAGCTCTGAATATAGAATCTGAAGTCTGAAAATTGAAGCGTTTTACTTTTCTGTGTATTACAGAGTTCACAACAATGGCTGGGAGGCGACTCCGAGATGCTGTAAAATCTGTTCTTACTAGTGGAAGTGGCGAAAAAGCGTTTGATAGTGATGTCCATGTTGTAATAGCTGGTTTGAGTAACGCTTATTCTCAGTACGTAACCACTTATGAGGAGTACCAAATACAGAGATACGAGGTAATCCGATTGTTTCTCTATGTTGATGATATAGCTGCAATGCACACACACAAGATACAAGTAGAAGGTTCATAGAGTCATTTGGTCGAACACTTGTATAGAAAGTTGGTTGGAAGTGGTTTGGCGGTTATAACCGATTCTAGAAGTTAATAGCAGTTAGTTATAGTTGAGAGATCTATATAAGGCTGTAGATTGAACAATGTAATCACCAATTGAAATGATTATTGAATACAATTTACATTTCTCTTCCTTCTAGTTTTCCCGCCTTCTTTACGTTCAAATTTCTGCTTTAGTGTTCTTGATGAATCAAGTTATGATTCATCATTTCTTCACTCTATTCTGTCATTCAGTTGGTTTGAGGTAGTTCCGAAAGGACCCTTCATATGCAGCACCGCCGCAAACTGCTATGGCTATACTGCTATGGCACCACACAGGATTGACTTTAAAAGTTGATTCTAGACTATATATTCGACCTTTAAAGGTCGTTTTTTGCGAGAATCGATCTTTTAAAAGTCGATTCTATACCATATAATTGACTTTCTGGAAACCGATCGTGTGTGGTGCCACTGTAACAATCCCCATTTCTGAATTGAGGCAATCCATTTGAATAGGAAGAGGAGGTTAGGTGGGGGAGGGGGTTTATGGGTAGGGGGTTGAAAGGAACAGTAATCCTGGTTTCATTTGTTCTCTTGTAGGTTTGATCTGTTCAACCAAATGAGTTTTTTCATAATAAGTTTCTTTTTCCAGGGTGCCTCCACACTGTATGGTCCACACACACTCAATGCATACATTCAAGAGTTCAAGAAGCTAGCTTCAGCACTAGTAACCGGACAACCTACACAACCGGGCCCACGACCCCCGGACATGCTGGACAAGCAAATATGCTTACTACCACCAATCATAATGGATGCACACCCCGACGTGTGAAATTCGGAGACGTGAAACAAGACGTGCCACGTAACTCCACCTTCAAGAAAACAGACACAGTCAAAGCCATTTTCTGGACAGGATGTCCTAGGAATGATCTCATGACTGAAGGTACATTCGCTCTCGTGGAACGTCTTTCTAACAAAGGTAAGGACACGTGGGTTCCGGTTTATGATGACGATGATTTCTGTGTTCGGTTTATTTGGTCTAGACCGAGTAAGTTTAGTACCCGAAGCCACGCCACCATAGAGTGGAGGATACCGGAATCCGCGATTCCGGGTGTGTATAGGATTAAACATTTTGGTGCTGCTAAAACCCTTTTCAGTTCCCTCAAGCATTTCACAGGTACTTCTAGTGCTTTTGTTGTGGTGTGACACACAATACACTGAGTTATGTATGTATACATGTGTAGTGATATAGTGATACAATGTAGTGTTTCGATCATTTTCATATGTGATAATATCATATGTTAAAAAAGCGAAATTTTAAAAATAAAAGGAAGGATAAATGTTTCATTTATTTGGGTTTTATGTATAACTTTTATGTATACTTAACATTATTATGGGTGGCTTTAAAGACACCTCAATAAATCTAACGGGATATCCAAATTGGTATTCTCTGCTCTGCATTCTATAGTTAAATTACAAAAATATACTACATTGTTTTATTGTTTTTATTTTATTTTATAATTTCATTAAAAAAGTGTTTTTTTGGGGTGGGGGTGGGGGGTTAAGAGTTTGGGTTAGGTTCGGTAGGGTTTGATTTGTTTCTAATTACTATTTGATTTAGAAAAGTTGTAATTTAAATCAGACCAAAGCACTATGAAAACTACTGCAAGCCTTATTTTTCTAAATGCAACAATTAGAGAACATTTAGTGTAATCATTTAACTGATACCAATAAATGAAGTATATTTTTAAGGGTAATAGTTATAGAGGATAATAGTGGATGATAAATTATAAAAAATAACATAAGTAGTGATAAATAGTAGTGATAAATAGTGAACAAGACAAAAAGGCATTTAAAAGGACGAAATTATTTTTGCTACATTTAACGATTTCACTTCACTATCAAAGTTATCATAAGGAAACATAAATGATAAGTAAGTACAGACATAACTAAGCAAAATAGCGTTGTTTTATGTATAATCAATTGGTTTGCATTCGGGTTGTGTTGGGGCAAAACTAAAATAACAAGAACCAATCTATTTCAGTTCTGTTTGGATTGAAACCAAACCAATTAATAAGTTTTGACAATGGTTTGGGTCATTTCAGTTTGAACTGTTGACGTGTAATCGTGTCGAGTCGAGTTGATAATCTCTAAACTCGAGCTTCACTCGACTGAAAACACATGGGCTCTAAATTTGGTTAGAGCTCGATCAAGTCATAAAAAAGGCAAAATCGAAAACGACTCATTAGTATTTGATATAACTCGACTTGTTTAGTACGCGATATAACCCAACTCAGCGTTTTTTTCGAATTCATTTAAATTTTGTAAAATACGACAAGGTTAAGCTCGACTCGTACAATACTCGACTCGACTAATAATTAATTATTTTTAATAATAAATTGTATAAAACAATTAATTAAATAGTTATTTTATATAGCTCGATTAACTCGCGAGCTACTCGATTAATACATTTTGTAACTTGAGATCAATTCGGTTAGTTATTCAAGTATCTCGACTCCGGTTGGAACTCAAAATAAATCAAATTGAGTCAAACTTTTCTACGAGTCAAGAATAAGTAGTCCGATTTACTTACAAACCCCAAGTCTATTCATCGGTTTGAATTCTGCTCGGCTCAATCCACAGAAACGACGTGGTTTGGAAAAAAGACAACTAATTCGTTTGGGCTGTACATACTTCGTTTCAACTTCTGTCGGCGCCATTTCTAAAGGAAGCAGACTTCGTCGGAATCGGAGCTCGGTGGACTAATCACTTCTTCCGGCGAAACAGAAAGCAGACAAAAATGTCAGTGCAGGAATACTTAGATAATCATTCGCTTTCTCGGAAGATCGAGGAAGCCGTGAATGCCGCCGTTAGAGCCAAGACTCCCGATCCTGTTCTCTTCATAGTAAGATGCGAAACAGTTTGTTTGTTTGTTTGTTTACTGCTAATCGTATTCCATGATTTGATGTTGAAAATGCGTTTGTTTGATTGGTCTTGTTGTGGAATTTTAGTCGAATCATATGAAGAAATCCGTGCTTTCAGTTATTACCAAGGTGAAAGCTCGGCAAATTCTTGATAGCAGAGGTATTCCTACTGTTGAGGTGGATTTGTACACCAATAAAGGCTTTTTTCGTGCCTCTTCTCCTAGTGGCACTTCCTCCGGAATGTATGTATTTTCCTTTTATTCTCGATTTCTTTCTCCTCAAGCTGAACAATTGTTACTGATATGTTATACTGCTATTTATTTATTTTTCATAATCCCTGTGAATCCTAGTTTCAAGAACTG
The DNA here is from genome assembly GCA_026214975.1 of Gentiana macrophylla. Classification (NCBI taxonomy): domain Eukaryota; kingdom Viridiplantae; phylum Streptophyta; class Magnoliopsida; order Gentianales; family Gentianaceae; genus Gentiana; species Gentiana macrophylla. The sequence goes on along the minus strand of CM047812.1, from coordinate 11,875,449 downwards.
CATTGAGAAAATAATCATTGTTACAAGTGGAGGAATTTTGAGTCTTTGCTATTGATCATTATTTGTGAAATGTGCTTTTAATTGAGGTCAAATGCAAACAGAATAGCTTTGTATTTGTAAAATTTGATTATAATGGTTACTCACAATTGTACTGTATGTTGAGGTTCACTGTCTTAAACTTCCACTTCTGCAAGCATCTTGTGCATTCACTTTAATGTATATTTCCATAATTCCATCCGTTGTGTGCATCACCATATCGTTCTTACAGTATGCTCTTTATTTTGGTTGTTGAATTCCTTCACGTATTCATCGAGTCTATCTCAATATTAAGTTCTTACCTTTGGTTCACCTAGTCCATGCTCATATGCTTCATAGGGTGATTTGAGAAAAACATAGTAGCGTGTCTGACTTAAGCTGAGATAAATGGATCCACTATAATTTTCAAAGATTGTTCCTGATATCTGACCCTCCTATAGAAGGCAGCAGGACCCTCAACTATAGTTCTTAAAGAATTATTGATGGACCGTCATTAATCGCTTTCAAACTGGCATAAATATTAGAATAGCTGAATATGAGATTCCTTCATGGCTGTGAAATATACCAAGAATGAAATACTATGTCTGCTTTGAAATGGAGCTTATATAACTGCACGGCAATTGTTTTGATGCAGTGTAGTAGGTAAATAACCAAACTGTTGTACAGTTTATCTTGATTTTGCTTGTTTGGCCTGTGATTACTATAGCAGCTAGCGAAGATTTGTGATGATTTTGTTAAGGCAGACTCGATTTATTTCAATATGAATATCTTAAACATAGGTATGAGGCTATTGAATTGCGTGATGGAGAGAAGGGAACATATCTTGGAAATGGTGTCAGCAAAGCGGTTGAAAACATCAACAGTAAAATCTCTGAAGCTTTGATTGGTATGGATCCAACTCTTCAGACTCAGATTGATCAAGCCATGATAGACTTGGATAAGACCGAAAGGAAGGTAACTTCTTCATTCATTTTAACCCAGCCTCTATACATATCATGATCTACGTATATGGAAAAAATGATCTTTATTTTATGTCATTTCTAAACTATTGTCTTGTGCTCCTCGCATTTGTTGCTGTATCTGATGGATCACCTTAAAAACAAGCAATTCTTTTAAGACCATTTACCAATACACTGAGATTTCACCTCATGTATGGATTAAACTAGCAACTGATTAAGAGAGCATAGGTGGATGCAGTAGTCCACAAATACTTTCTAAGATGGTTCCTTCTCGATTTTGTATCATGTGGAAACCATTTGCCTTGTTGCAAGGATGCTATTTTTATTCCACTTTTTGTACTTGTACTCTATCAGGTTCTCGTACTTTGTGAACGTCAGATGCTATCAACCCTCCTCCATCTGAAAAACAGGAAAATAAAATGGACAAATTTTAAAATTTTTCTGTAATTATTACTTTGTACTGCTTCCTTGCCTCGAAGAAATGGGAGTCTAGATAAGTTTATTATCATCTCATTAGGGTTTTGGTTTATGCCGGAACATATCTTTGAAATTGTCAACAATAAGGCATGTTTTTAACCCTGTGCCAAGCTCAGCTTTTTAATTAATGTTCTCATTGGTAGATTAATTACTTATGGGCCGTAAAAAATTAATGTATTCTGTTTCAACAAGTATTACTGTAATACTGTACCACTTATGTCTTGAGTTTAAAACACTACTGTTTATTTTCAAAAGATGCATTGTTTCGTATACATTTGTCTTGCTTCCTATCCAGTTGAAATATCTGTATTTCATTTGGAAGAATCTTCAAAATATCTGTATTTGAATGTGGAAGAGCCTGCAATACGTCTAATAAGCAGCCTTTTAGTTATAACTGGATGCATATCTTGGTTATTTCTATGGCTGTTGAGTTTCTTCGATGGTGAGTTGGTGTTTATTTTGTCATACCCATATTTTCTTTGATTTTTTGCTTTTCCTTGTGATATCCGTTGTGTTCTAACGTGTCTCGATTGGGTGATTATGAATGAGATTTATGTAATTTAGGTATTAGTCATATAGATATTTAAATCTTGGTCCGGATTTATTTTTAACTCTTCCAACTTTTAGTCCCACTGTTTACCAACGTTAACATAAACGACAATAACTTTACATCAATATTTGCAGGGTGAACTTGGAGCAAATGCAATCCTAGCAGTGTCTATTGCTGCTTGTAAAGCTGGGGCAGCTGATAAAGAGGCAAGTGAACCCTCTCAGTGGTATTTGAGTTTGCTTAAAGAATCTGACAAAAACTGGATATATCATCTATGGTAGTGGCAATTTTCAGGTTCCTCTCTACAAGCACATTGCCGACCTCTCTGGAAAAACTGCCCTGACTCTTCCTGTACCTGCATTTACTGTAATAAATGGTGGCAAGTATGCTGGCAACAGTTTGCCTGTTAAGGTAAGTTATAATATCTGATTTGAGCGGCTTCTTGTATTTGAAGGTGTTTTGAAATGACCAGGATATAACTGTCAAGGCTCTAAGAGATCTGACTTCTATATAAGCATGTGCTTGTCTTGGTGATTGGCCACATTTCTTTTTATGATAGACTTTTCCAGTAGTTGTGAATGGCGCAATTATGTTAGTGGGTAGAATTTTCCGCGACCAGGAAGTTCTTGCTTCAAAACTCTGAACTTGAGGCTGCAGAACATCCTTTTCAGTTTGTGCTCGACATGTTTAGGCTTAGCTTGATAACATTTTGACGACTCAAATTGAAATATTAATTCACATTATGTGAGCTCTCTAGTCAAACATATACACGATCAAGTATGTTTGAAAAACGTATTACCTTGATCAAATTTGACCCAACCTTGAAAGTCATCAAACTGGAGTCGAGCTTCCAGTGAGGATCCAGAACATATATATATATATATTGGTTTCAATTTATTTGCAGACCTAGTTTCTCGAGAAGTTTCTACAATTTTTGATACATTCCTTCTATGATCTTTAACATCCTTTTTTTGGGTCTGCATTTTTTATTGTTTAAAAGGTCATTGTGCTTACTTTAGACAAACTCTTTATAGGATTGGAATTACGTATTGTACATTGCTGACTACTTTAATTTATGTTGTCTTTGGCTTGTTTGTTGGCTGTTGCGTTGCTTTTGATTATTACCAATCTTAGTTCCCCCTGTAATTCCAACTTTTTTTTTCTTTCATCATCCTTTCTTGAAATTTTCTTGATTATTTGCCGTGACATTTTATCAGCGAATAATGATACTCCCCATTCAAGCTAAAAAGTTTGAGGAGGCACTGCAGATGGGCTCTGAGACCTATCATCACTTAAAGGTGATTATCTTATCTTGCGTATTTTCCCTGTAATCTGAAAACATATCACTGGCAAATACAAGCTTAATGCAATCTAATCAAAGTGAAACACGTTCCAAGACCTGGCCTGGTTATGTATTAATTGATTATTTACTTTATCAAATACAGTGCATAAAAAACATATTGCTTATGTGTACGTGTTTGAATATCTTGATGGAACCATTTTGGACATGAAAGCATTTGAAAATGCTGCTTGGTTTTACACTAGATGGGATTGGTTTAGTTATGTACGTTTTTCTTTGTGTGTAAATATTTATCTATGGTTCTTTGTACATTGTCTAATTCGTTACACTTAATTCTTGTGCTTTTTCTTGTCATATACTTGGCTCGTGTTTACATTTTATTTTTGCTCTTTGTGGCAGGCAGTTATTACTGAAAAATACGGCATTTCAGGGTGCAATGTCGGTGAAGATGGTGGTTTTTCCCCAAATATCAGTAGGCAAGCTTTCAACAATAAGTTTCTTTTGTTTATCCAAATTCTATAATCACTGACATTTGTGGTTTGCAGCATTAAAGAAGGCCTAGATCTGGTCAAAGATGCAATTGGAAGAACTGTGTACAATGGGAAGATAAAGATTGCTATAGATGTTGCTGCCACTGAATTTTGTATAGGTGCTCTTGATTTCCCCCCTATTTCTTATGTTTTAATTGAACTTTACTATTAAAACTATCAGTGAGAAATGTTATAGACAAGAAGTAACAAAATGATTACTTTTGAAAAGAAAAAGGAATTGACCGTGTTTAACCCATGTTTTTAAATCTTAATTTCTTATTCTTGTTTGAGGTGGTTCAGTTAAGTTGACCCCTAGTTGCAAATCTCATTGTATTTGGTTCTTAAAAGCAAATTTATGTGGCTCAGGTACCAAGTATGATTTAGATTTTAAATCTCCAAACAAATCAGGCCAAAACTTCAAATCTGGAGAGGATATGATAAATATGTACAAAGAGCTCTGTACAGGTAGGTTAGTTCTTTACCATTTTGAATTAAGATTCCTTTCCTCTTTCCCCTCTTTAACACTTATTGTCATGCTTCATGTGCGCTTTGTTGATCATTTTCTGCAATATAGTTTCTTGATTTGCATGATGGATATCTTCTTGTATTGTAGACTACCCTATCGTATCCATTGAGGATCCGTTTGACAAGGAGGACTGGGAGCATGTCAAGCAGCTCACAAATCTTGGAATCTGCCAGGTTGGTTTATTAACCTTATTTGTGAATTAGACCTTTTGATTGCTTAACTTTCATGCCTGTCCTTTGCATCATGTAAAACATTTAACGACCACAGACCATGAGGCGGGGGAACTTTGTTTTTGGGTGATACAAGTTCCATTTCCTTCATTCTTCAATTGCTATACACAGCAGCTTTTGAAGTTTTTACTTAACCAGTTTTTGTTTATTCTCACATCTGCTAGTCACTTCAAATGCTGATTATCGTAAGCCTATAATATCCTGGAACAAGAAATCAAGAATTATCTTGCAAACATATGCAGCGAAAGTAAACTCTCAAATTTTTTTTTGGGTAACATTAAACTGCACAGACCAGGGAGATCAAATTGATTAAGGTTTGGCATAAGTTTTGTAACCAAGTTATGTATAATAGCATCCAGCCATGTCACAAGGATTCTTTCTCTTGCATTTCTCTTTGGGTACTTGTATATTACTAACAGTCGGTTATTTGCTCATGCAGATTGTGGGAGATGACTTTCTGATGTCTAACCCAAAAAGAATCGAGAAAGCAGTACGAGAATCATCTTGTAATGCTTTGGTTCTTAAGGTATGTTTCCAAGCTTATATAACCATGGCGATTTTTGGTCGGTATTAAGCTGAACATTGTAGGTATTGGGAAATCAAGCTGTTCTTGTAATAGACAAATAGCTTCAGTTATCGGACTTTGTATCACTAAAACTGCATGCCTTTCTCCATATTTTTCTGTTCCTTTGATATTGTTGGGCCTACGAATGACTTCCAGTTTTCAGCTGGCCCATGGTGCATGGCAAAATTTCAAAAATTGTCTTTCATGATGGAGCATTTCTTCAAGTATATTTATGTAGAGAGCTTTTATTGATGCATCTGTTTGAACTAAAATTAGGTGAATCAAGTTGGGACGGTGACAGAAGCCATTGAAGTTGTCAAGATGGCTAAGGATGCAAACTGGGGGGTAGTGATTGCTCAAAGATGTGGGGAAACTGAAGATTCTTTCATTGCCGATTTAGCAGTCGGCCTTGGCACAGGTCAGATAAAAGCAGGCGGTCCTTGCCGAGGAGAAAGGCTAGCAAAGTACAACCAGGTTTGTTGTTTTACCTTCTCATGTAAGTTTTGATTCGTCTGTTCCTAGTGTAGAAACCAGGCTACGGAATTGCCTGCAGAGTTTGACTCTTTACTCGGGGGTTCGATTTTGCATGGAGTTCTTTAACACATTGGAGCCACTAAGAATGTCTGACATTCGACCTCCTAAGTAGGAGGGATCAAACCGTTGACCTGTAGGGCATTCTTAGACCACTTATAATCCGAGCAAAGTTACTTGGTTGGATCTATCCCCTTCACTTGACCTAGTTTTAATAATGACATCTAGGAGCACTTGCATTAGTTGCTTTAACACACATTTTTTTTGGATACAAAAGAGGCTAAAAGCCTAGACTAGAATCTTGGAAGGGAAAGACACCTTAGGTCATCACTCAAGATTTCTTGAACACTTTCAGGAGGATCATTGACTCGAGCAACCCCCAAATCTCCTTGTTGCCCAATCCTTGCCATCTGGTCTGCTGCTCTATTTCCTTCCCTGGGGCTATAGCACACTTTGGCTCTCATTCCAGACTCCATAAGAGTAACAATATCATCAACTAGGACTCTTCCATCTTCATTTATAGTACGGCAGGCAACAACCATCACAGCAGAAAGAGAATCAGATTCAACAATGACTTGTGACACTCCATAATCCTTCGCTATCCACAAAGCTTCATTGATTGCCATCAGCTCTCCTTGGGAGATGGAGTTCCTACCCATTGATCCCATGAATCCTCATTCCATCTCCCTCTCCCATGGCTATCTCTAAAAATCCCTCCAATGGCCACCATGCCCCTGCCATTTTCATCAAACTCAATACAACTTGCATCAGTGTTGATTTTTATCCATCCTTCCTCAGGTGGTTCCCAAGCTATCCAATGGGGTTCCTTCAAATCAGGATTACAAAATTTAGGGCAAGCAGCATTAATAAACTCTTGGGAACAAAAGAAAATTGAATTTAAAGTAGCATGGAGAAAGGATCTTCTCTTTTCAAAAATATTGGCATTTCTTTCTTTCTTTCCATATTTGCCACAGAGCAAACATGAAAAGAGTGGAAGAAGGATCATTATAAAGCCCATTCCTGATGATGGAATTATTAGTTAAATTTTATACAAATCCAATCATTAAAATTAATGGAGTCATCTTTAAAAGCTCTTAGGATCACATTACTTCCCCAGATATTGGAAACATAAGGACAGAATCTAAAAGCATGATCAAGATCTTCCTTGTGTAGAGAACACATGCCACAAAGATCACGGTCAGTCATATTTCTGGTTCTTCTTTCAACATTTGTTAAAACTCTACTGTGGCATAAAAGATAAAAGAACTTTATCTTGTGAGGCACCTTAGTACCCCAAAGTTTTCTCCAATGAGTGAAACTCAAATGCCTACTGTTTTCATTCTGAAATAAAGATAGATACCTAGATTTGGAGCTATACAAACCCGAAGAATGGTGGAGCCAGATTCTATGGTCACTATCATTGGCAAACCTGGCAATAAGCTTCCCCAGAATATGAAGATGACAATCCCATGGAAGAGTAGTGGACATAGATGTGAGATCCCAGCATCTGTTTTCATCAATTATGTCACAGACCTTCATATTCATATCAATAAGGCAGATCTCACCATCCAGCCTGGTATCTAAAGAAGTGCCATTAAGCCATTTATCAAACCATAAGGATATCTTACTGCCATCACCCACATGCCATCCATAGTGATCTTTAATACAATTAAAGGCCTTTAAGATACCCTTCCATGAAGGGGAGTCTCTAGAGTGGGGAACATAATCAGCAATATCAGACTCTTTCAAATGAATGTTAGTAAGAACATTACTCCAAAGAGACTTATTCTCAGTAATTAAATTAGCCCCCACATTGGCAAGTAAGGCAATATTATTGTCTCTTGCCTTTGCTTTTAACACACACACACACACACACATATATATATATATAGATTCAAACAATATTTTTATATATTTTACAGAAATCTATTTAATATGAAATGGCCTAAGAATCTTAAGAACACATAATTTTGAATAGTTAATCTGTATATTGTGCACCATGCATGAGTCCAAAAATGATGCACTGATACTTCTGTATGATAACGCATCTCCATATCCGATACGCACTGGATACTTAGGATACACATGTGGAGGCAAATCTGTAATTTTCAAAAGTTGGATACGAGATTCGTATATGCATATTCATAACTCAGATATGTGAGATGAAGAACCATGTTGAAAATTGAGTAAATACCGTTTGGATCATGAATGAAAATTTGTCCAAAAAGATGAAATAACTACCGAAAAATGCAGGGAACCGGTACTTATATTTACACTATTTACACAAATCTCCCCTATATCCGTATCCTATATTTTTCTAATATCTCTCACCCGTGTTTGTACCTACGTTTCCGTATCAGTGCAACCTAAGTCCAAGATATGGAGATTCTGCATATTATAGATCTGAGCAGAAATTCAGTTGCAGCTAGTTATTATATTATTAACAAAAATTGATTATTATGCAGTTGCTCAGAATCGCGGAAGAACTCGGGGAGCAAGCCATCTTTGTTGGTGAGGACTGGAGACAAAGCTGATGACCATGTTAATTAAGTCTTTTGTTATCTTGGATTTTGTTTTGTGTTTTGTGCTATGCACATTATTTTTTGTCAAGGAGGTAATAGTAGGACCTATGAACCTATACTTTTTTTTTTGGGTTGTAGTAGTAGTTGAAAACAATGAGGCCTTTGTTGTACAACTGAAATATTTAGGATTATTTGACAACAAAATACATACCATGCTTTTGATAAAATTAGAAAGCAAACTACTATTGTACATTTGGTCTGATGAAAGAATAATAAACCACATTGATTCTATTTGTGCACCATTATAGAATGGACCTTGTGAAAGTCGGTCGGTTCTGGAGCCAATAACCGACTTCCGTAGGTGCATTGTGAGTGTCGACTTTGGAAATGTCGGTTTTTGGCTCAAAGGACCGAATTTTATTAGGTCGATTATGTGTAATCGACGTAGTGCATCCGTAAGGGTGGTGCAAATAATGGATCCTCTATTTTTTTTAAAGATAATATTTGGGTATTAAGAACCGTTTAGTGTTTTTTTTTTTGATTCGCCATTTTTAATTGTTTTTATTTCCAGTTTGTCCTCTTTAACGTTAAAGCCTTCTAAAAATCCTAGAGTTGCCCCGAGTGGAAGCATGGTTTTCTTCCTTTTGACAAATCTATTTTAGCTGAAGAGTATCTTTATTTTTGTTTTCGTTTTCCCTTTGTGGGTGTTTTTTTCCCCTCTTTTGATGGATGTTTTTACTTTTTATTTTTATTTTTTATTTTGGTATGATAGTTTTCGTTCACATGAAAAAACGATATGAAAAAAGTAAAATACAATACAAACAATTACACCAAGTAAAACATAAATCACACAAAGGCAGCCGATAAGACATGCCTTAGTTGTAAATGCCGAAATCTTAGAATCAAGAGGTCTTGAGTTGAAAAAAGAAAAAAGGAAAAAGGAAAAAGGAAAAAAGAAAAAAGAAAGAAAGAAATGATACAAAAACCACCACAGTATTCTCATTTTTTTTTACGCAAAGCCAGACTAATCCAGAGTTTGGTCGTCCCTTTCCGTCACCATTATTAAATGCTGAAATGTCAAGTAAGCAAACATATGAGATATCAATTCAAATATTATCTTTAATTTTTAGGAAGTTTGTATTCTTATTCATACAATATATATTTAATTATAACAATCATAAAATAAAATGTTATGTATTGCGAGTAAAAAAATATCAGAAAAGTTGAGCGCCCGTAGACAATAAAAAAAGAAAAGAAAACTCAAGACAAAATAAATTCAGACGGATAACTAATAGTTGTCATATGTATATAAAAACAGGATAATTACAATTTTAGTGTCCCATGTTTTTATTTATTTCTCAAAACGACACTTTATATTTCATTGTTACGATATAAAAACACCGTATGTATGCGTTTTTTTTACGATATTCATTTCATTGAATGCGTTTTTGTTACGATAAACACGTTAATATATGTTTTTTTGTTACAATTATAAATAACTGTGCCGTCCCATGATAACCGGGCTGTCCCTGTGTTTTTATAGGCCATAAGCTAAACAATCAAAACAGGGTCTTTCGAAAGAAACGAAAGGTTTTTATAAAATACGTCACATGTTTAGACTAATAAACTTATTGGACCGAAAGAAAAATCAGACCCCTAAATTTTGATCATTTTTCAAGGGCCTTAAGCAGTGACCTTGTTGGCCTATGCCTAGGGATGAGCCTGCTAACGATGTGTTCATCGTAACAAAAACACTTACATTGGGTGTTGATAGAAACATTAAAACATAAATAGGAGTGTTTATCGTAACAATAAAACATAAGAGAGTTTATCGTAACAATGAAACATAGGTGTGTTTATCGTAACAAAAACACACACACAAACACACACACACACACAAATATATATATATATATATATATATATATATATATATATATATATATATATATATATATATATATATATATGTGTGTGTGTGTGTGTGTGTGTGTGTGTGTGTGTGTGTGTGTGTGTGTGTTTATTGTAACAATGAAAGATAGATGCTAGTTTTGAGAAAATAAATAAAATGAGAGACTAAAAGTATTGTGTCAGTTAAGTGACTTGATCTTTAAACTGATTTATAAACTGGTGGAACTAATCTGTGAAACTGAGTTGAGAATGATGGTCAGCTTAGTAAGAGTATTCAGTTCTGTGAAAGTCAGTTGTGGTGAAGTGCAAACTGAGTTTCTTTTGAAGTTAGCTTTCAGTTTTGTCTGCTGAGTACGTATGAGTTCTACATCTGAGTAGTTGGTTACAAGTCCGGGAAACTCATTTTTGAGCTGAGTTTCATCTGATGGATAACAGCTGGAGCTGGGGTCCACATCTGGGGTATTTATGACAATTCCGACAAAGATCTTATGGCGGCTAGGGTTAGAGAATTGTGCCTATAAATTCCAATGTTGTAATCAATTCAATGTGTGTGAACATCCTTGTAACTTTGTGCATGATAAAACATCTCTTTTTCTGTCCGTGGAGCAGTCGGCACAGTGCCGGAAACCACGTTAAATCACTGTGTTCTCTTTGTTTCTGTGTTTTTATCAATTTCCGCCATACTTTATGTTTTCAATGCTACTGTTTTAATCTTTCTTAAACTGCAAGTTTCTTATCCGTGTTTTAACAAACTGGTATCCGAGCATAGGTTCTTAGATCCAGAGGAATTTGTAGGTTGAACAGAGTTGATCTTCACCTAGACCGGTGACTAGTGCTAGGATATTGTGATCAAAGGTCTATTCTTTAGCAAGAAGGATGTCAGCAATGAAAGTGAAGATTGATAAATTTACATGGAGGAACAATTTCAGTTTGTGGCAAATCAAGATGCATGCCTTGTTAAAGCAACAAGGATTGTGGACTCCTTTAACTGATAAAAGGGATGCCAGTGCAGCAGATAATGCAAGTTTGGAGGAGAAAGCACATTCAACCATCATGTTGTGCTTGTCTGATGATGTTATCACATAAGTTGCTGAGGAAGACACTGCTTCCAAGTTATGGTCAAAGCTTGAAATCCTGTATATGACTAATCATTGACCAACAAGTTGATGCTGAAGCAGAGGCTATTTAGCCTGAGGATGCACGAGGGGGCTCAGGTGAGAGATCAACTTGATCAATTGAACATAATATTACTTGATCTCAGGAATATTTATGTGAAGGTTGAGGATGATGTTGTGTTGATTTTGCTGGTTTCATTGCCAGCTTTCTATGAGAACTTTGTGCATTCCTTCATAGTTGGGAAGGATACAGTGGCTTTGAAGGATGTGAGGTCAGCTTTGCATGCCAGGAAGGTGAGACATAAGGCGGTTGGGGCAGACAATTAGGCTTCTGGACTAGTAGTCAGTAGCAGCAGTGGAAAGAACATGGGCAATCCTGGAAGAAGAATTCAAAGAAGACAAGGTCCAAAGGCCCTTAGTCCACAGATGTTTGCAATTACTGTAAGGAGCATGGATATTGGAAGTCCAATTGTCCAAAGAGAAAGAAACAACAGGAGAACAGTTCTGGAACGTCTGCTGTGGCAGCTGAGCATGACTCAGATGAGGATACGGTTTTGGTAGCAAGAGAGTCAGCACATCAAACTGATGTGTATATTCGGGACTCTAGGCATCCTTTCATATTTTCCCTCACAGAGAGTGGTTCTCAAGTTATCAGCAGATAGACGTGGGTCATATATATATGGCAAACAACAAGGTCTGCAAGGTAGTTAGGATTGGCTCGGTTCAGTTGAGGATAGAGGATGGAAGATTCTGTAAACTGAGTGAAGTTAGACATGTTCCACAGATGACCCAGTACTTGGTATCTCTTAGTTCTTTAGACAGCAAGGGATTCAATTTCAAGGGTGAAGCTGGAATGCTGAGTGTCTATAAAAACTCAGTTTTGGTTCTCAAGGGAGTCAAAAGGGGGACATTGTATATTTTACAAGGATTAGCTGTTGCTGGGTCTACTGCTGTGGCATCTGGTGAGATTTATCAGTCACATCATACAAAACTGTGACACATGAGACTGGGTCACATGTGTTAAAATGGATGCAGGTTCTTTCTCAGAAAGATCTTTTTGGGGAGTGTAAGGTCAAACATCTGGGCTTTTGTGAGCATTATGTGTTTGAGAAGCTTTATAGAGGCAAGTTCTCAAAAGGGGTACGCAACACAAAGTTATCACTTGATTACATTCATTCTGATTGTTGGGGGCCATCAAAGGTGGAGTAATTGGGTGGTCACAGATATTTTGTGTCATTCATAGATGACTATTCAAGTATGACTTCGGTGAGGATGATGAAGCATAAAAGTGAGGCATTTAAGAGCTTCAGGCAATGGAAGTCTCTAGTTGAAAATCAGCTGGGGAAGAAGATTAAGAGGCTTCATACAGATAATGGTCTGGAATTCAGCTGGTCTGAGGTTGATAAGTTTTGCAGAAATGAGGGTATTGCCAGACATCATACAGTCAGGAATACTCCTCAGTAGAATGGTGTAGCTGAGAGGCTGAATCAAACTCTTCTGGAGTGGGCAAGATGCATGCTCTCTAATGTTGGTTTGTCAAAGAGATTTTGGGCAGAGGCTGTAAGCACAGTTTGCTACTTAATCAACAGGAGTCCTCACACAGGGATCAGTCTTAAAACACAAGTTGAGATCTGGTCAGGCAAGCTTGTGGACTTTCAGTTCTAAGGGTTTTCGGAAGCACGGTTTACTATCATATGAGTGAAGGGAAGCTGGAACCAAGAGCCAAAAAATAAGTGTTTGTGGGGTATGGTGATGGAGTTAAGGGTTATAGAATTTTGTCATCATTAGAAAACAGGAGATTTTTTTACTTGCAAATGGATCTTCAAGAAGAAGGAAGGAATAACCGAGGCAGAATGAGTGAAGTATAAAGCACAATTGGTTGCAAGAGGGTTCAGTCAGAAAGAAGGGGCGTAATTCGATGATATATTCTCACCAGTAGTCAGACACACTTCAATCAGAGTGTTACTAGCAATGGTGGCTAATCAGGACTTAGAACTTGAGCAGTTAGATGTGAAGACATCTTTTCTACATAGTGAGGTAGACAAAGAGATATACATGACTCAGCTAGAGAGTTTTCAAGTTCCTGGTAAGGAAGATTTTGTGTGCTAGTTGAAAAGTCTTTGTATGGACTGAACAAGCTCCTAGATAGTGGTATAAAAGGTTTGACAGTTACAAGATCCAGCTGGGTTATAGCAGAAGTCCTTATGATTGCTGTGTTTACAACAATCAGTTGGAAGATGGATCATACATCTATCTTGTATTATATGTGGACATGCTGATAGCTGCAAGAAAGAAGTCTAATGATCAGTATCTGAAAGACCTTCTCAGTGCCGTGTTTGAAATGAAGGATTTTGGTGCAGCCAAGAAAATCTTAGGGATGGAGATCTGGAGGGATAGAATTTAGAAGAAACTGTTTTTATCTTAGCAGGGCTATACAAAAGATTTTGTCAAAGTTTGGCATGTCAGCTGCTAAGCCAATAGGTACTCATACGGCATCAAATGTTCATTTGTCAGTTTTTGCTTCACAGTCAACAGAAGAGAAAGAGTATATGTCAAGAGTTCCTTATGCTAATGCATTTGGGAGTTTGATGTAAGCAATGGTGTGCACTAGTCCTGATCTGGCTCAGGCAGTCAGTGTTGTCAGCAGGTTTATGGCTCAACCTGGAAAGGAACACTCGAAAGCTGTGAAAAGAATATTCAGGTACCTTAGGGGTACAGCTGATATTGGTCTCATTTATGGAGGTGATACTCAAGAACTGATCACAGGGTACTGTGATGGTGATTATTTAGGTGATGAATACAGCAGAAAATCAATGACTGGTTATGTTTTCACATTAGGGAATTCAGTTGTCAGCTGGAAAGCAACTCTTCAGGCCATAATGGCGTTATCAACTACTGAGGTTGAATATACGGCTCTTACTGAAGCAGCCAATGAGGGTATCTGGTTGAAGGGGCTAGTCAGTGATTTGGGGCTACATCAAGATCAATCCGAGATTTATTGTGATAGTTTGAGTGCAATTTCTCTAGCTAAGGATCATGTTCATCATGATAGAACCAAGCATATTGATGTGATGTATCATTTTCTGAGAAATGAGAAGAGGGTTGTAGTGAAGAAGATCAACACCAAGGATAATCCTGCTGATATGTTCACTAAACCAGTTCAGCAGAGCAAGTTTCAGTTGTGTCTGGACTTGCTGAATATTCAAAGCTTATAAACTGGAAACTGGATACTCAGCCGAGGACAAATCAGCTGAGTGGATTTTGTGGAGAATCCTAGTACAAGTACATCATGACATTGACGAATGCATCTGGTACAAGTACATCTGATTATGTAATCTGATTTACTATGAATGAGAGTTCAAGTCAAGGTAGAGATTTGTCAGTTAAGTGACTTGATCTCTAAACTGATTGATTATGAATGAGAGTTCAAGTCAAGGTAGAGATTTGTCAGTTAAGTGACTTGATCTCTAAACTGAGTTATAAACTGGTGGAACTAATCTTTGAAATTGAGCTGAGAATGATGGTCAGCAAGAGTATTCAGTTATGTGAAAGTCAGATGTGATGAAGTGCAAACTGAGTTCTTCTGAAGTCAGCTTTCAGTTTTGTCTGCTGAGTTTTTTTGCTGAATACGTCTGAGTTCTACATCTGAGCAGTTGGTTACAAGTCTGGGAAAGTCAATTTTGAGATGAGTTTCATCTGGTGGGTAACAGCTGGAGCTGGGGTCCACATCTGGGGTATTTATGATAATTCCGACAAAAAATCTTATGGCGGCTAGGGCTAGGGAATTGTGCCTATAAGTACCAGTGTTGTAATCAATGCAATGTGTGTGAAAATCTTTGTAACTTTGTGCATTATAAAATATCTCATTTTCTGTCTGTGGAGTAGTCGGCATAACGCCAGAAACCACGTTAAATTACTGTTTTCTCTTTATTTCTGCGTTTTATCAATTTCCACCATACTTTATGTTTGCATTGCTACTGTTTTAATCTTTCTTAAACTGCAAGTTTCTCATCAGTGTTTTTTAACATATAGATATCCCTATTAAAAACCGTGGAATAAGAAATTTAGTACCTAATTTCAATGTTGATTTCGTCAGCAGATTCATCAGCAATCTTTTCAAATGCCTTATCAGACATAGTTAAAGTGTCTTGACAATCAATTCCCTCGTAATAACTTGTCATTTGCACAAACACATATGCATCTTTATAAGCACATTTTCCAAGACCGTCTTTACACGTAACACTAAGGAATTCTCCACATCCTCCATATCTTTCCCATAAGCAAGAAGGAACCGATGCAAACAAGCGCTCAACAGATGTCAAAGCTTGGTACCGACAAGATTTATCTGCAACATGACTTGAACATAATCAGTCACTTTCCCCATTTAGTATCTATTTCACACAATGATCAATGATCATCATAGATTCATAGTTCCCCTTAAAAGTGAAAATGTAAATATCGGAATGCAAAAGTTATTCTCTAAATGCCACTGTATATGATGTTTTTGTTTCATCAAATATGTAAAATTTAGAGGCTTTTATGAGCACCACACTTTCACATCATATTACCACCCTGATTTATAGATATACCCCAATGCTGCAATGCACCATAGTTTAAATATTAAAATGTCCACATTTAGAAATAGAATTCCACTCGTATCAAAATAAATACAATACAACCCTTAAAGTTTTAATACAACCCTTAAAGTTTTGATTCTTACAAAATAATATCTACCCATGGCACCACTCATTTTCCCTCCAAAACTCACATAAAATATCGGCCCACCTCCACAAAATCTCCAAAATGTCATATTTTTCCTCCTCCCCCGCCTGCCTTCATCTCCTTTTTCCTTCTTAACTGTATTTCATCTCTCTTTTCCTCGTACCACCATTTATCATCATCATCCTTCTCTCTCTCTCTTTTCTTTTTTTTTTTCTTCAACAAGTGTCCTTCAATCTTTAGCCAGAGAAATCATCCAAGCATTCAAAAGTGGCACACCAGGTGGGTGCAGCCGGTCTTCTTCTTCTTCTTTTTTTTTTTTTTTTTTTTCAACAGCAGCCGCCTATTTCAATGATTTGGTGGTGATGGTGAAATGGTGATGGGAAGAAAGGGGTTGACGGAGATGGTGGTGAAGGGAAGAAGAAGACCGACATGGTGAAATAAAAGTGACACAAAAAGTGACTTGGTCGCATCGGACACCCTTTTCAACTACAAGCGACACAACATTAATATGCATCATTAATCATAATGACTCCAAATAGGTCATGATGTATATCTAACATGATTAACGGTGCAGATCGTTGTTGTGTCGCTCGTTGTGGCACAACAACCGTGCCTGTGTCTGATCGTTACTCAAATTTTCTTCTTAGCAGTATACGATCAGGAAATAAGTGTGTTGTGCATGGGGTAAACAATTATTTTCCAGGCAAAAAAATAACATAGAAACCACTTGTTTCGGTTTTTCTGGTCCAAAACCGACTTTCAAGCTTTTGGACCAAAGTGCCCAAAACGGAGGAAGACTTACCAATCTCAATGCCGCCAGGAACAGCCGTAGTCGGAAACTGAGCATTGAAAGCCATGATCAAGTGAAGCATGGTAACTAACAACACAATTTTGGTTCTTGTTTGCATTTTTTTTTTTCTTCCTGTGCACAATAGTTTACCGAATAACCGTATTAAATTGGTGAGTGTGTGCGTGTATCTTGGTGTTCAATAAGTTTGTTTCTTTTTATACACCTCTTGCCGTATTGTGAAGTTTGTATTGGCAAATATTGCCGCCTATTATTATTTTTTTCCAAATAATGTTCACCGTGTCTATTAGAAAGTCAAAAAATAATGGGATAACGAATTGGATACTGTAACGATCCGTTTCGGAGACCGAGTCCTGACAGTTCGGTATGTGTCCTCAACTTAATTTAAGGAACACGTACGTTAGTCTGACATCAAATAAAGACATTACAGCAACGCGAAAACAATTACTAATAATTAAATGCCATGAATATAAATACGTACTTTTAAGCTATTTACACAACTGAGGTCACTATTAAAAAAACCACTACGTACAATAATTAGGGAGAATGAGGGAGAAGGACAGAAATATTTCATCAATTAAGTAGAAGGACAGTTTTTTGAAACTTTTGCATAAAGGACAAAATTATTTATTACGTCGAAATTCACTTGTGTTGAAATTCGAAATTAAATTCATTATTTAAATTCACTATCTAAATTCACTAATTTTCAAAATTCATTGTCGAGATTCACCGATTTTCGGGATTCATCATCAAAATTCATCATCGAAATTCACCGATTTCGGGATTCACTAGGAAGATTCACCGATTTTAGGATTCACTGTTTGTCCTTCTCGCTATAAAAATTATGCAGTTGTCCTTCTCCCTATAAAAAATATGTAGCTGTCCTGTTACTTAAAAATATTTCAGATTGTGTCCTTATCCCTAATTTTCCACAATAATTAACTAAAAATCATAATACACTTGAAATGTAACCATCACTATCTAGCTAACCATATATAATCTGTTATCTTTCTTCTTCCATTGCGTGGTCTCTTGGTGAAGGGGATTTAATTCGTTTTTGGCAAGACCCGTGGGTGATCAATTCTTGCCTAAAAGATCGTTTTCCTAGACTCTTTGTTCTTGATAGGAGTAAGTTGTCTATGGTGAGGGAAAAAGGAGCTTGGGTGGAGATAGTTTGGAGGTGGTGCTGGGATTGGCGTAGAAATCCGAGAGGAAGGGAGTGTGGGGAGTTATCCGAATTACTCTTGTAATATCCCGATTTTTTGAAAAAGGGCAGATGTGTCTTTATACAAAAAAAGGAATATTATATTTATTAATAATGGATTTAAGATTTAAAAGAAAATGAAAAGAAACGGATTTATTGGTAATTAAGGGGTTTAAAAGACAATAACTCTTTGGGGAGTTATATTTGACAATAACCTCCCATTACCGGAGAAGTTGTCAGAAAAACTCAAGAGCAGAAAACTTCTACACTTTTCCTCTCAAACATCAGAAAAGAAAGAAAAGGAGAATTCTTTAAATTCTCACAAGTGAGTTGATGGTATTCAGAAACAAATAGAGATTCGGAATCAGCGGAAGGAGAGCTTCCTTTTGACATCATGATCATCAAGTTTGGAATAAGGTTAGTTTTGCCTCAGTTTTGGATTCATCAAAAGATGATCCAGTTTTGTGGTTTCGTTTGGTTGAATTCGTAGTCCCTTTTGGTCTAAAAGCTTTGATCACAATTGTGTATTGTTCAATTGGTTGATCAACTAGGTGTTGGGTTGAAGCTTGTGGAAGTTCTGCAGGATTTTCTTCAAGATTTGGCTGTGGTTTATTTGCTAGAAGGTAAACGGCTCTTCCTAATGTTTAATTAATGTTTTATGATGTTATGGTTGAGTGTTTGTGTTGAATTCTTGGTTAGAAATCATGTTTTATGTTGTAGTTAAAGTGTTGGATGCTTTGGCATGATAAAGTGTGGTTTTACTGCTGTTTTGCTATGAAAATTGATGATAATCATGTTGGGAAAGGGTTATGAATTGTAAAGTGCAGAAAATGCTCCCATGTGTTGTAGGCCGTGGCCTATGATTTATAGGCCGTGACCTATCAGATGCTGAGAATTCAGAGTATTCTGCAGGTGTCGTAGGGCGTGGCCTATGATTTATAGGCCGTGGCCTATCTGATTCATAGAGTTCAAAGTATTCTGCTGTGCCATAGGCACCGGCCTACGATTTACAGGTCATGGCCTATGGCCCAGAAATACTGTTTTAACCGTTTTTGCGTGTTTTCGAGTGTAGTTGTTCGCGGTTTTATGCAAAGCAAAAGATAACAAGTAATAAAATAAAACCGATGTCAGCCCCAAGTGCGAAGGCTCGCAGCTATAGTGGTGAAACCGGATCGTATCCGCAGGGACTTGTACGAAAAAGAGTCTTTGCCTTCGATTTCTTTCTTAAAATTGATGATTATGATCTCGGATTTTCAATTAACAAACTAAGGTAGCAAACGTGAAAATAAATAATACTACGATAACAACTTTTATAAAAACTTATAATTTAAAACAACTAGAACTCACCAATGATCCACCACCCCACCGAAATTAATAAGACAAACACATATTCGTTCGTAAGTTCTTGGATTATTATCTACTAAAGAGGCGTTTCTTCTCTCGGTTCATCGCCTTTTAATTAGTCCCCCTTTCGGTACAACTAAAGCATTTATGGATCAAAGCTATGGATATAAAATCCTAATCTAATAATATTATCCCTCAACTCTCGTTTGTTGGAATAAATATTATTACTCTCCTTCACGGTAATCTATGAATTTATCAACTGTCGTATGTTTAAATTCTATTAGCATGCAACATAAGTATAGTTCATACAAATTGCACATAAACAATTCAAACATGAAGGAAGAACAAGAAACTTACTAGAACGAATATGTTCAAACTCTTATTTATTCCGGTGATGGTGGCTTTACAATGGTGGTTCTAGCCTCGAGTCCTTAGCCGCTCATCTTTAGATTACAATTGTAGCTTTAGAGTCGTATTCTCCGGATATAACAACTCCTTCACATCAATGAACCTTGATACATCTTCTAAGCATTATAACGAAACTTATATTACAACATTACATCGCAGTATTCCGACAGAGTGCCGTTTACAGCATTTATTTAACTAAAAAACAACAAAAGAGACGATAGAGATCTATATAAGAGAGATCTATATATTGGAGCAACTCCAATAGGCTGAAAATGAGCTCTATTTATAGACTGCACCATAAGGCCGGCGCGTGCCGGAGCACCACCGGCACGTGCCGGCTAAATAGTATATATTCTCTTGTTGTCGACTCCACGTGCCGTTGTCGAAATATTCCGCAAGGTTCGGCCTTCTCCGCGCGTGCCGCCATGCAACATCTCCGATGTTCGTAAAAACCTATCTCGATTTTGTAGACCTCAGATTGACATGATTTAATATTCGTTGGAAAGCTCTCTTGAAGATCTACAAATTTCATCAAGGACTTTTTCTCTAAAAATGCCTCTAAGTTAGGTCAAATGTCCGTTGAAGATGAATTACGGTAGAAACACTAAGGACAGTTGATCTGTTCAAAGTTGTTAGATTTTGGCATAATCTTTTATCCCACAAAAGATATGATTTAGGCTCCAAAACATGTCATCTTTTGGGATCTCGGTAAACGTATAATCCTGCAATAAAAGCAACAAAGCACCGAACGTAAATCTGACACTAAAAACCATCATTTATATCGTTTTTATAACTTATGCATCTAATTCTAACTAACTATGATTTTTATAAGTTTTTGATGCATTATTATGAAATTATTCAATATTATTGCAAATATATAATAAAAAGTCATATAATATAATCATATTTTAGTAATACAACAGTAGTATGTTGGGATTGGTTCTTAACCTTATATTAATTATATAAACAAGTTAAATGAACATGAATAAGCCTTGATTAAGCTACTGATGCGTTTAGTTCCGGCACCGAATGTACTCTTCCTAAGAGTTGAAATTTGGGACCGTCGGAAGAGTATGATTGGCTTTTGTTTTGATGGATTAGTATCCATCATTGTCTGTGTATGTGCTAGGCCTTGTCCGTGTCTAGTGGTCCAAGAATGAGAGTAGTAGATGTGAGGGAGCTTACTTGAAAACACTTAGGTGGCTACTTAACAACATAATAACAAACATACTTGTGTAGTAAAAAGATTAAACGTCATGTCATTCTTTGTAAGACACATATTTATATCGGCGATGTGTGGGCGGTCAGACTAAGTGGATAACTCTGCTGGACTATAAACGACTAAAGATAACTTAATAAGAATAATGCGAACCTTTCGTTGTAAAACTTATTTATACATTAGCTTCTTCCTCTTGCTAAGTACTTTGTACTTACCTCAATTGCATGTGTTGTTTTGTGTGCTTTTGGGGTGAGAAGATGAACATGCTGAACAAGTGTTGGATGACGACTTTGAGGATGACGTTTGAGATGATGCCTTGCTAGATGCTTTCTTTTCTTTTGCTATCTATGATGTACTACACTTTGTTGTATTTTTAAATTTCAAGACAAGTGTTGTACTTCCTTTAAGACCTTTGTAAGATTAGTTGTTGTACTTTTGCTTTGGACATCGTATGTTGTAAGTTACTTCGTTGTTGCAAGATGAGAAATCTTATCATCTTTGATGCGGCTAAATTGGATATTCTGCTACTTTTTTTGAATATTCAACAAACTTCCTTTTTGTGGTTCTCCGGAAAAGCGCCAAAATCGATGTGTGATTGGTACACTTGGTCATCGAATCCTCTTCTTGGTTGGAAAACGACCTAATCCTGAGTTTTTTCTGCGGTTTGCGGCTTTGCTTTCTGGTTTCGGTTTACATCTACCTCTGTTTTGTTTCAGTTCTGATTTTTGGCTATGTATTTCTGCTTGTTTCATGTTATCTTGTAAACTCTGTAATTTCTTAACTTTCCAGCTTCTTGCTTGAAAGTTCTTTTTATACAACTATTGTTCAAAAAAATTATATAATATGTTATCACAATGTATCACTTCGAGTAAATGCTACCATCTCCCGTCACCGCGCTACTTGTTCAGAAAACCTGAGAAAGGGATTTGCTAAGAAGGAGAAGACACAATTTTCTTGAGATAAATCCTTGAATGCTCGAAGACGGTAAAATTATAAACGAACTCACCTTCCTCCCTACATGGACAAGCACACCGTTGAGCAGATTACGAAAAATACTCTTATGTTGGTATAATGATTAAAACACGCACGATATAATTAAATCCTTGAGATGATCAAGTGACAATTGAAATTAAAAATACAGATTGTCAATCCATAATCATGGCAAAAACAGTTAGACTTCAGCCTATCAATTCGAGCCACGTAGCGCTATAGCAGACCTCACCTGCGATCTTCAACTGCAACCTCCGACCCAGCCGAGATCTAGGGGGATTTTGACAAGGGTATAATCCTAAGAGTATTATTATTCTTTATATTGGGCCTTAAGCAGGTCAAATGATCAATGTGCTAGATCAACATAAGCCATACGTGGCCTCCAATCTAGTACGCTCCAAGGATTTGAGTCCAGATTAAGCCGACCTCATTCAAGTCGCCCTTAGATCTCAACCGACCTCACCCCAAGTACTGATAAGGAGACCCGACCATACAACTCACTCCTATGTGGTATAGGTTGCATCCGACCTCCAGAGAAGGCTATCGAACATTAGTGGGCATGATCTCCACGATTGATCTCCATTAACTGCCACAACCTACGTTTGATCACATCCCACGATCTTGGCCTCGTTCAGCCATGATCGCCCCACGTCCGGAATTACTTTGGTCCTCAACCGTAGGCTCTAAGAATAGGGATTCATGCTATAATTCCCATGCCGGAGCCTTATATAAATAACATCACCCTTGATCTTCAGAACTAGGTTACATTGGTTTGATCTCATACACATTGGGTAAGTAGGCAGTCTCAACGACACAACCATAATCTACGTCCGAAATATTCAATCCTATAGTTGATACGACGTGCTAGAAAGAAAAATGTAACAAATACTCCATTGGTATTTTAAATGGACTTATATTATGTGACAAATTTAAAAAGCTAAACAGACTTACATTTTGGGACGAAGGTAGTACAAATTAAGGAGATGAGTTAATACTTTGACTTTAATATCAAAATCACAATAACACCTCTTAAATATAATTAATACAATGTTGCTTTCAATCTCTTACCCCTTAATAAATAAGGGCAGATTTAGAAAACATAATAAATAGTGAATTAGAAATGTAACTACGATAATTTTTTTTATTATAAAAAATTACGAAAATTAAATATTAACAAATGAAGTAGTTTGTATTGTTTAAGAACTTGTGTATGGAATAAAATATCCGGACAAAAGAAATAATAGGAGTATTTATAGTAATGAGGTAAAAAGGAAAACTTTCAACAAACAGGTTGATCCTCAACACAAGTAGGCCCACCACCCCACCCTACATCTTCGTGGAGATGTAAATCGATGATTATGTATTAGTGGACCTAACCCTACACATTTGAAGAGGATGTAAATTGAGGATTATACATCAACGGTCTAGTATGTAAAGGGATTCTTGTATGTACACCTCATAGTTCCAAGAAAAGTCGGGGGATTGAAATCTCACAACCTAACTTAAAAGGCAAAAGCTACTACAACACCCTCTTTTTTTAACACTTAGATATGCCCTTGACATGTTTACGTTCAATATATTAAGGTATATTGTAGTATTCCTATTTTTGGAAAATGACAAACGTGTCATTTTTCTGAAAACGTAATATTATATTTATTTTTAATTTGGATTAAAGAATTATATATATGTATATGTGTATTTCGAATATATATATATATATATATATATATATATATATACACACACACTCACATTATTTTGGAAATTCGATTGAATGCATTGATGGGAAATTAATGGAGTTATTGCAATTAAGGGGTAATAAGTGGGAGGTTTTATTTGGGGAAATAACCTTCCTATTAACTAAAGGAGGTTGTTAGAATTCCTTCTACGTTCAAAGTTCAATGTTGATAGCAAATAGATTCGACAATGAGGCTTTCTTCAAATTCTTACAAAATATCTATCTGTTTTTATATTCAAGTAGATTGTTGGAATCGTGAGAGAACAAAGAACGTTTTGATACTAAAAGTTTGGAGTTTTGGTAAAGGTATGAATTTTGACCCTACTCATGGGATTGATCAAGTTTCAAGGTTTTGTTTGGTGTAATTCGTAGTTCTTTTGGTTTGGAAACCTTGAGCCTAATTAGTTCTTGAATTGATTGCGGATCAAATAGGTTGTTAGTTGAGTTTGGGGAAGTGCTGCAATCTTTTCTTGAAGTTTGGAGTTGGAATTGCTTGATTGTTAGGAAATCAATCGAGTAGCACAGCGGAATTTCAAAAATTGATTTCCCAATCCAGGATCGACTTCGTTTAAACAATAAACATATAAGAGAGGGGATGGTAATACTACTTTGGTTGATCTAAAAGATCGACGCTTTGACCGTTCGGTAGGAGTAGATGTGCGAGAGCCGTCCAAGTGTCCGGCCTCTACCAGTAATCCACACGAGCACCTCGCCGGAATCCCGCCAAGGATTGCTACTAGAAAAACTCGAATGCTAGGTCGATCTTTTCTCTCTCTATAATCTCCCTCTAAGAAGCTCTCTTATTTTTCACAAGAACAATTAGCTCTTGGAATTATGTTGTACAAAAGAGCTAGCCAAACCTTTCTTTTATAGTAGTTGGTGGCACCCTAAGTCAGTCCCAATCTGATTGTGATTAGCTTTTAGTAGATTGATGAGAGAGAAAACCATTTCCTAATAAAATAAGAAAAATCCCTTTGATTGATTTATCTCATTTAATATTCAATATCTTATATTAAATATTATATTGAATATATCTTTATCTTATTACCATAATTCTATTTTCCAAAAATCAATTAATATTCAATATTAATATTATGGTAATCTCATTAATTAAATTGCACAATCCAAGTGTATCTAATACACAAGAAGGTGGCGCCCCAAATCCCAAAATATTAGCTTCCGGAATATTTTTTAATTAATATAATGCCATGATTAATTAATTTGTAAAATACATGTTACACATATAAAGTTCGACTTACATGTATCTATATACATATTTAATTAATCAACATAATTAATATCTTGTATTATATTTATTCATAATAAATAAATACCACCATATTAATTACCACTATAACCTTTATAGTATGAGATAAAACTTTCCTTATTTGGTTATCAACTATAACCTCATTTTAACCCGACTTGATGTTCATATGTGCGTGACCCGATAGGCTTCCGAATATGTTGGCCGTAGACATAAGGCGCAATTACGAAAATGCCCTTCACCTTTATCGATCATGGATAGCGTCTAGCAACACGTCCATGACCCCCAATCATCGGAAGAGTCAATACACAATGACTACTACCTTTCATGTGCTTGGTTAGTGTGTAAATAGAATCCTATCGCTGTAGTAATATCCATACGGTCGTACGTCGAGTGTCAACATTGACGACCGTACCTTATAATCTGGATATCATGCTCTCTCGAAGTAACTCATTTACTTCCACTTTGCAAAGATTCATGAGAGTAAGACATTCCTTATAAGAAGGTCCTTTCGGATATTCACCCCTACTGATAGGGTACGCGATTCCCGGACGACCAAACATGTATACTCCGTATGTTTTAGTATCACACCCAATCATTATCGCATGATCGCCATGTGGCTAAGGGAAACCCCAACAGTGTCAAATCATGACAATCCACACCGTGATGCCATGTAGACTCCGGTCCTAAGGATAATTACACAACCGTCACATAGTGTGACACTTAACAGTGTAAGTGGGTCAGTCTAACGTACGCATTCTCTAATATACGTCCACATACAGTCCAAGTGTCTCTACACTTTGATAGACGAGATCTATCCCTGCCCTTAAAGACAGAAGACATCTAATACGTGCTAGCCTATTTGTACTATCAATGCCCTGTTTGATAGTACATAAGCCTAGAGACATTTAAGTATCAAACTTATTAAAGTGATAGAGATCTCATCAACCATAATCGCCTATCATGGTTTCTCTATCATAATTTAATACTAAGGACGTCATCATATAACAATTCATAATTGGTTCTTTAAAAGAACAAATATATGACAACAGAAAAGTCATTTACTATATATGTATAATCATAAAGAAATAGTAGAAATGATCCGACCCGGTCGGATCCGGTCCAACCCGATTGGATTTAGGACACTATTTCAACAATCTCACACTTGGCCTAAAACCAATCACTCGTATACACAAGACCAAGTTGAAACACAAGAATCTCATGCAATACTCGCAACTAGCCCTAGCCGTGAATGGATCGCTATCCGTGGGGACTCAGACTATCTTCATACCATGCTCCAAATGACCAAGTCAAAAGGAACCGCCTCAACACACATGAATCTCTGATGAGACCATGGTCCTTGCTTTAAGCAATGAATTCACAACTATATCATCTATATAGAAAATGTGGAAGAACTATACAAGGTTCATGAATGAACCTTTTAGATCCATGTACTGCTCCCGCTATCCCTCCAGGGCAATACTGTGTTTTGGCTCAGTTGTAGAATTCACAATGATCTCTTGCTAAGAGCATTTCTAGCTCACTGTATCACTTAATCAAAGTGACTGCAAACCCAGAATGTAGCTCTCACTCGCCTTCATAAGACTCAGGATACACGTCTGTATATCTATATTTATCTGATTCCAAGTTTCGATAAACTAGGAACCCATCCTTAACTTGTTTAAGGATATTCTAGACATTCACCAGATTTACTTTCATACTTGCTCATGACTCTTCATGGACTATGAACATATAGCATCATCTTTCACCTTATCTTAGGACTAACGTCCTAACATAGATAGATCTTGAGAACACCTGCTAGCAGTATGTCCTGTCGCGATCTATGCTAAACCCTTTTAGCATCACATCTATATAGGTAAACTATAAACTAACAGCAGTTAAATGTATCACTATAGATTCTCATTTCTGTTAATCCAAGTGCTTTCGTAAAGACCTTGAACTACCAAACATTGATTGACTGTGACAATGTGTGATAATTCCCGAGAGAAATATCCAATACCTTACTCAAAAATCGTAACACACTCCCACTATCCCTCTTACACATTAGGCATATCCATACTTTTGACTAAATCAAACTCTTTTGATTATCAAACAAAAAAATTGTCTAGAGAAACTTGTTTGAGTCCATAAATGGATCTCGTGGCCTCGCATATCATGTTGTCGTCTATGATCATTGAGTTGTTTGCCCAACATCTTCAACACTATTATATAGCCATGATACGAAGTTATAACAAGCATATATAGTCTGAATAGAACTGGGCTCAGCTTTCAGCATAAAGATAATTTCAAGGTTTACACCCCGGACCCTTTAGCCGTCATTATAGCCTTATGGTAATCATATTACTATCCGTGTCAGCCTTTCAAGGACATTCCCTCTAGGTAAGACAAACTAGGTTCACAACCTGGTTGTCACTGATGGAATTTAATTCAGATATTATAACTCCTGGCCATATCATTCTATCTTCCCTTTCAAACATTCCTTCATAAGTCGTGATATATTCATTTTTCAAGTTGAACATACCAACAGCCTTTTCAGGCTTGAGGTTATCCACAGACTTATAGAACTTTTATGTGCACTGAGCAGTGTTCAACACCTCATCACTATGTGGCGTCTGCTCACGTTCCTATGGATGAATCTCTCATTGTGGCTTTCAAACTCTATTGTGTTGTTTGACTTTCGGAACTTGTTGCACTCTTCTTTTGAAACTATGTTGTAAATTCCAGTTTGTATTTACCTTTGAGAATTCGTACGTTGTAAGTTTCAGATTATCGTTGTTGTAAGAATGCCTTTCTATTCTTGTTTTTGTCATAAAAAAGTACCCGAGTCTTTTAGTTTCTGTTTTTGCTTAACTCGACACGACGTAATAGATGCTTACGTATAATATTGAATTTATTTAACATTATACGTGCCGAACGTTTTTTCCAGATAAGAACTCGGTTTCCGGAAATGGAACGTTACATATATTAGAAAGTAGAGAACTGGAAACTACTTTGGTTATTTTATTCAAGTTGAGGTTTCAACTATTGGTTTTTCTATCATTGAATTATGCCCATGACATGTTTTACTTTTAAAATATCAGGGTAAGTTAGAAAGCAGAAAACTGGAAACTACTTTAGTTTTTTTATTGTAGTCGAAGTTTCAAGTGTTGGTTTTTTAATCATTGAATTATGCCCCGGACATGTTCTACTCTCAAAATATTAGGGTAGGCTAGAAAGCATAAAACTGGAAATTACATTAGTTATTTGGTTAGAGTCGAAGTTTCCAACTCCTTTCAAAAACCATATTAGTAGTTTTATTTAACAGTTCAGAAACGTACACTTCCTTCTTCTTTCAACCTCGTTGTGTTTGTTGCCAATTGCCAAAAGTATTTTGCACATAAATAATTGAGTGATTCATCTGTTGAATATTGGTATAAACACATAAATAAATGATTAAAATTATTGTCGGTTTTCGAAAAAGTCGTACACTACTACACCTCCAACTTTAAGAAAACAAGTTTCTTTAATACTTTTATTGTTGATATTTTTTTTTTTTTTTTTTTTTCTGAAACGAAAGGAGGGAAAGCGGGAAGGGGATCGAACCCCTGGGCTCCTCACAGCAGCCAGGAGAGTAAAGCGGGTGGCTAACCACCTGGGATGAGCCTTAAGCTCTTTATTGTTGATTCAAACTCTTTTTTAAAAACATTATTTATAGTTTCTTCTAACGGTGCATGCATAAGCGCACACTCTTATTATTTACTACTCCTCTGTTTCACAATAACTGAGACAGTTGTAAAAAATACACAGATTAAGAAAGTAATTAGTTGTTTTGACTTTGATTAAATAAAGACTAAAATACCCTTATTGAAAATTGAGTAAATAATGCTAGTGCATTTAAGATAGTGTATGGAAAAAAATAAAAAAGATGGGTAAAAAAAGGAAGAATGCATTAAATTTTGTATTGGAATGTGTTATGCCTCAGTTATTTTGGAACAAAATTTTTTGGCAACTGCCTCAGTTATTTTGGAACGGAGGAGTACCTCCGTCTAAAATGTAATTCCGTTTAGGTTTTTTTCATACAGATTAACAAATTTGATTAAATTGATTATATGTTATAAAAAATAACATTTGATGGTTATAAATGCCAAGTAATGAAAAGTGGGAGGGTAGATAATAAATGAAGGATAAAATGAGAAAAATTTACTAAATACTTCATTTTTCAATCTAAATGGATTTACATTATAGGACAAAACAAAAAAACTAAATTGACTTACATTTTGGGATGTATGTAGTATTTTAAAATTTTGCTATGAATACCCACAAATAGTGTTTGTAAGACTTAAGCCTCTCCTTGATTGGATTGTCTCATTTCTACCACTTTGATAGGTCTTACCATCGATCAACTTAATGAAAGTCCATTAAGGGAGAGGTTATTTGAGTATATGCTTAGTGACATGTGTTTGACCAAGAAGTCATACGCGTGACAATTTTTGGCCCTTTATCGAGTCACACTGGTAAATGGGTCAACCCAGGCTAAGCTCATGGGTCTCTCATTTAAAATAATTAGCTAAGACTTCACCGGCCACATTATGGTCGCTCTGGGCTAAGGTCGCTGGACTCATTCCCGGAAAGACTTTACATATATAAATCCAGCTCGGTAAAAGCTATCCATAACACTGAATAGCCGACTTGATGATTCACT
This sequence comes from Gentiana macrophylla, assembly GCA_026214975.1. Lineage (NCBI taxonomy): Eukaryota > Viridiplantae > Streptophyta > Magnoliopsida > Gentianales > Gentianaceae > Gentiana > Gentiana macrophylla. Next base: position 11,845,798 of record CM047812.1, on the reverse strand, counting down.
CACCTCGGTTGCTACAGAACATGTCATCTCTGACCTCGAAAGACATTGACAACTTATTAATGGACAAGATCCCATGATTGATTCTTCATTAACTACTATGATCCATGATTTATTACCTCCCACGTTTTAAGCCTAATTGAGCTATGACTGTCCTACATTGGCATCATACCGGCCCTTAATCACAAGCCCTAAAATCAAGAGATTTATGCATTAACTCCCCCACGCGGGATGCCTATAAAAGGATCTTCATCCTCACAATTCAGGTCTACGTTATTTCTTGTTCCTAAATTATAATCTCGGCCGTTTCAAGGAAACGTTACTCACTTCATAACTATTAGACACAAGGCGTTTCATGGAAGGATCTAGACAAGTCCCGGTTTCAAACGAATTTATTATGGTAATCTTCTTCATAGGAGTCCTCAAGCGAAGAAGGTTGTATGGCAAGATGAACAACACTCTACCCAATACTTTGGCCAAATGCATTTAGGTGATGGAAAAACTTGTCAGGGAGAAGAATCGAACTGGCTAAAAAAAGAAGCCGAAAGAGGAGATAAGTCAGAAAGGACTAACAAAATGTATGCAAGCTAGAAGATAAAGGTTTTTTTGGTGTCGGATGAGCACAACAATCAATGATCGGCTCAGAAATAAAAGGGCCTTCAATAAAGAGATTTTTACCCACTCAACCAGACTAGAACACATATTTTAGCCGTTATGGACAGGGAACCTAGAATAGCCGGCTTGATGACTCACTCACCTTAGTTGCTCATGAACAAAACAAGTCATCTCTGACCTCGAAGGACGGTTACAACTCATTAATGAGCATGAGGCCACGATTGATTCTCCATGAATTGTTATGATCAACGAGTGATTACCTCCTATGATTTAAGCATAACCGAGCCATGACTGCCCCACGTTGGCATCATATTGGCACTCAATCACAAGCCCTAACATCAAGGGATTCGAGCATTAACTCTCCCATGCGAGATGCCTATAAAAGAATCTTCATCCTCACAATTCAGAACTACGTTATTGCTTGATCCCAATTCATTGGGTACGTAGGCAGTCATCATCAACGTAGCTAATGATCACCATAAACACCACCAAATTACTAGTTATAATTCTCCCAAAATGATCCAATCACCCGCTTATCAAACCCAATGATTGGTGAGAGTCTACTTTGCTATAATTTTATGCGTATTTTACCCCCAATTTATAGCCTATTCGATGTGGTTTTGGGTAGTTTAGTGCGATTTATAATCACTTTTCCCCCACAGTTCGAATCACGAGACATAAGACAATTACGTCTGAAAATCTCGACATTTTGGGTGATTTGCGTGTGTTATCTTGGCATTTGTCACGCCCAGAAAGGTGTTTGTAGGTGGAGACCTGAACGGAGATGGAATAGCCGTAATAGGGTTTAAGACGGAGGAAATCGGTGGTAGAGTTGAGTAAAACTGAGAAATGGGTGGTCGGAAGGAAGGAGAAAGAGCAGCATTAATGATGGGAATGCTACCAAAGGGAATTCCAGTTGTGCTACCGAGAATCGATGTTGATGCAGCATCAGGAACCGAAGAAGAGGATGAATTGGTTTGGGGTGGTGTAGTAACCACCGTAGACGGTGGTCTCAGCCATTGAAGGCTCCGATACCCATTTAGGGAATGATTTTTTTCATTGATTCTCAACAGTCACAAATACAAACATTTATACTGTCTGCTACACCATGACACCTCAGCCATGTTTGTTACACAAAATCTGTCACAAGATTCTAGGTAGTACCAATATAACAAATACTAGTGCATTGACAATAATACACTCAACTATTGATACTACACTCTGACTGTTTTACGCTAGATGGGATTAGTTTAGTTAAGTACGTTTTTCTTTGCGTGTAAATTTTTATCTATGGCTCTTTGTACACTGTCTAATTCATTACACTTAATTATTGTGCTTCTTCTAGTCATATACTTGGCACATGTTTACATTTTATTTTTGCTGTTTGTGGCAGGCAGTTATTACTGAAAAATACGGCATTTCAGGGTGCAGTGTTGGTGAAGATAGCGGTTTTCCCCTGAATATCAATAGGCAAGCTTTCAACAATAAGTTTCTTTTGTGGTTTGAAGCATTAAAGAAGGCCATGTCACAAGGATTCTTTCTCTTGCATTTCTCTTACTAACAGTCGGTTATTTGCTCGTACAGGCTGTGGGAGATGACTTTCTAATGTCTAACCCAAAAAGAATCAAGATAGCAGTACGAGAATCGTCTTGTAATGCTTTGGTTCTTAAGTTATGTTTCCAAGCTTGTATAACCATCGTGATTTTTGGTCGGTATTAAGCTGAACATTGTAGGAACTGGGAAATCAAGCTGTTCTTGTAATAGACAAATAGCTTCAGTTATCGGACTTTGTACCACTAAAACGGCATGCATTTCTCCATATTTTTCTGTTCCTTTGATATTGCTGGGCCTATGAATGGCTTCCAGTTTTCAGCTGGCACATGGTGGACCATTTCACGGGGGCATTTTTTTCACGTTGTCTTTTATGATGCAATATTGCAAAACTAGTCCTGACTGGTTCTTTCAACTTTATGCTTGAAGACCTCTAATCTGGTGTGATCTGATATCTTAAATTCACGATTTATCTTATTTTGGTTTGTTTCTTCAAGTATATTTATGTAGGGGAGCTTTTATTTATGAATCTGTTTGGACTAAAATTAGGTGAATCAAGTTGGGATTGTGACAGAAGCTATTGAAGTTGTGAAGATGGCTAAGGATGCAGACTGGGGGGGGGGGGGGGGGTAGTGATTGCCCAAAGATGTGGGGAAACAGAAGATTCTTTCATTGCTGATTTAGTAGTCGGCCTTGGCACGGGTCAGATAAAAGCAGGCGGTCCTTGCCGAGGAGAAAGGCTAGCAACCAGGTTTGTTGGTTTACCTTCTCATGTAAGTTTTGATTCGTCTCTTCCTAGTGTAGAAACTGGGCTACGGAATTGCCCGCAGAGTTTGACTCTTAATTTACTCGGGGGTTCGATTTTGCATGGAGTTCTTAAACACGTTGGAGCAACTAAAAAAGTCTTGAGATTCGACCTCCTATAGCTATTATATAATTAACAAAAATTGATTATTATACAATTGCTCAGAATCGCGGAAGAACTTGGGGAGCAAGCCATCTTTGTTGGTGAGGATTGGAGAAAAAGCTGCTGACCATGTTAATTAAGGCTTTTTGTAATCTTGGATTTTGTTTTTGTGTTCTTTTTTGATATGCACATTATTTTGTTTAATACAACTGAAATATTAATTAGGAGTATTTGACAACAAAATGTTGGAGATATCCCATTTAAATAGGTTGAAACGGTCAATTTTGGTGCAAATTTCGGATATGCTCTGATGTGTTTCACCCGGAGCTTATTATGTCTAAAAATTCTACTCACGGAGTAGATAATATTTGTCTTTGGAATCGATCGATTCGGATATCGGATGAATGAGAAATTAATGGCTAAAGTTGGTTGAAAATGCGTAGGAGATAGGAGTTAAAGGGAGGACCTCAACTCAATCTCCCACATAGGTAACTTGAGGCTTGGGAGTTCAAGTAATAAGAGCTGGTGTGGCTCTTATAGATGTGCCCCAAGGGGCAAAGCACTTTTGTGCCGTAGGGAGGACTTAGATGGAAAGAATTTTCAGCCATAAAGGCTCCTATCCGATATTCAAATCACCAAGATTATCTCCTATAATTAAGGAAATTAAATCATAATGATCACTTCCCCTAGGGAACATGAAACCACAGTCCACCAAAGACACGGCCCATGCAAGCCTAAGGCACAAGCCGCTCTATATAAACCCTAAGGAATTACGATGACTTGATTCCTGACTAATTAACAGGATACGTAGGCATCTTGAGATACAATTTCTCAAGTCCAGTCTAAACCACCATAAACTACCCCGGCCCCTCGTTATTTTTTTAGGATTCTGGAAGCTTGTGCAGGTTGTCATAAGGATAAAAAATCCCCGGTTTTAATATCGACGATTTCCAACATCGTCAGTAGTCATTGCATTTGACTTTTCCGGTGATTGAGGTCATGACGTGTTACTAGACGCTATTCATTATCGTTAGGTATGAAGGGTATTTTAGTAAATTCACTTTGTGCCTACTAAAAAAATATTCGGAAGTCTATCGTGTCACACACATAAGAACATCTAGCCGGATTAATATGCGGTTATAGTGTTAACCAAATAAGGAAACTTTTTTATCTCGACCATAAAGTGTGATAGTGATAAATTAAAGGGGAAATGTCTAAAAGGACACAAAATAGACTTAATTAGGCAAATAGGACATGCAAAACATTTTATTGGTTATAAAAACACAAATTCAATAGATAGACAAAAATACCCTTAACGAAGAAAAATTAAAAAAAAAATGCGCATGGAAGTTGTTTGTATTTTTTCTTTTGTGGAGAATAGGCGCTCATGTTTTATTAATTTTTTTATGGAGAACATGCGTTGAGTGTTTTTTTTTTATATTTTACTTTTCTGGACGATGAAAAGTTAAAAAAAAATTGTTTTTTTTCTCACTTATTCAATATTTCAAACGGTTATATCTTTCATATAAAACTCCGATTATCGTAATTTTTCACCGTAATTCATATTTTTTCATCGACACGATGCAGTGACACTGTGATGCATTGACCACCGCAATACAGTGACCACCCCGATGCAGTGACCACCGTGATGCATTGAACACCCCCGATGCATTGACCACCCCTGATACATTGACCACCGCGATGCATTGACCACCCCTGATGCATTGACCACTGCGATACAGTGACCATCGCGAGGCAATGGCCACCACAATTCATTGACCACCGTGATGTAGTGACCACCACGATGCATTGACCACCTCGATGCATTGACAACCTTGATGCATTGACCATCCGATGTAGTGACCATCACGATGTATTGACCACTGCGATGGAGTAACGACTCCGATGCATTGACCACCACGATGCTGTGGCCACCATAATGCAGTGCCCACCCCCGATGCATTGACCACTGCGATGTAGTGACCATTCAAGCATTGGCTCCTCCTTTGCAGTGACCATTCAAACATTACAGATCTGGTCGATTTGTTATGGTTTATTTATCTCTAGATCAGTTTGGTTGAGGCCAAACTGAAAACTCTACTTCTACTCCTTCTTTGAGATCTATGTTCGTTTAAGGACGAACTGAATCAGATTTGTCAATCTTCTGTGTGTACAGGAATGTCAACAACTGTACAAAGGAGTACCTCTGGTGTGCCTACTGCTGCACCCGCTCAGTACAATTCTGGGCCTCAAAGGGAAAAACCAGAAAAGTTTGGTGGCTTGAACTACAAGAGGTGGAAACAGAAGATGCTGTTCTATCTGACCACTCTTGGCTTGACTCGGATGCTGACTGAGGATCCTCCTGTCATGACTGAAGGGGATCAACCGTCTGTTTAGGCGTTGGAAGCATAGAAGCACTCTAACTTCCTGTGCAAGAATTACATCCTCAGTTTCTTGGAGAACTCCATATATTGGGTATATTTGCTCACAGAAGTCTGCTAAATCCTTGTGGTAGGCTTTGGAGAAAAAAATATAAAATCGTGAATGCTGGTTCAAAGAAATTTGCAGTGGTCAAATTCATGGACTACAAGATGGTAGACTCCAAGACTGTTGTCAGTCAGATTGAGGAACTACATGTGATCATCTCTGATATCCTGGAAGAAAAATGGTGATTTGTGAACAATTCCAGGTTTCTACTGTGATTGGGAAACTCCCTCATTGTTGGAAGGATTTCAAGAACTAGTTGATGCACAAGCAGAAAGAGATGACCATGGAAGAGCTAGCAACATGTCTGCGTATTGAAGAGCAGAACAAGAGATCAGAATGAATCTTTCTTATGGGGCAGTCCAAGGCGAACTTGGTTGAAGTGAGCAACAAAGGCAAGAAGCGTAAGCAGCCTAATCAAGGTCCAAGATACAACAAGAAGGTTAAGCAACAGTTCACTCGAAGGTGTTTTAACGGTGGAAAGCCAGGGCATCGCCAAAGTGAATGCATGTCACAGAAAAATGGTAAGCTACATGCCATCTTGCTGAAGTGGTGGCTGAAGGCGTGCATGAGATGAACCTGTCGGCTGTGATTTCTGAATGCAACATAGTCGGGAATACCCACGAACGGTGGATTGACACAGGAGCTACTCGCCATGTTTGCGCACTGAAAGAGATGTTTTCGATGTTGATGCTATTAAAGAGCCATGCAAGCCATGCCATGCAAAGATATTCAAAAAGAACAGCAAACCAGCAAATTCAAATTAACAGCAGCAAATTCAAGATGGCTCGAATTATTTTTTGAATCATGATCAAGGAGAGATAAGGTGGATATTGGAGAGATAAGGAAGAGTTTTGATCATGTTTAAAATCATGTTTAAAATCGAGTACTTGGTGATCAAGAGTTTGAAAGCCACCCAATCTCTTGTGTAGTGATAAGATAGTTTGTTATGTTTAAATCTTGTTATGTTTAAATTTAATTAGATCATCAGATTATCCTTTAGTCTATTTCGAAATATAGGGCATTAGCATTGTAATAGCTATAAATACTAAGCTTTGTAAGACAAGAAGGAATTAAGAAAACATAATAAAAAGGCTCAGTTCCATATTATTTCTTCAGTTTTTCTACATGGTATCAGAGCTTATTGGTGTTTGATCACCACATAATCTACATCTCACAATCATGTCTGTTACATCAATCAATGTCAACAGCATCATATCTCTTAAACTTTCATCCAGAAATTACCCCTTATGGCGTGAACAAGCCCTAGCATTTGCAGACAGCCAAGATGTCCTAGGACATCTAACTGGGGATGATCCTGTCCCAAATCAGACACTAATCAGTACAGATGCTACTGCTGCACCAACCACAAATCCAGAATACACTAAATGGAAGAAGGCAGACAGATTATTAAGAGCATGGTTGATCGGATCACTAACAGAAGAATCATTAAGTCTGGTGATTGGATTGGACTCTGCAAAAGCTGTGTGGGATGCCCTCAAACGTGCCTATGCCCAAGAATCTCAAGAGAGAGAGTTTAATTTGAAGCAACAGGTAACCTACATGAGGAAAGATGAGTCAAAATCCATCAATGATCATGTCCAATACTTTAAGGGCCTGTGTGATAGTTTGGGTTGCCATTGGAAAACCAATACCGAGATCTTTGAAAAAGGTCTCACTTCCTGTTAACTAGTTTAGGTCCCCAATATGAGACCTTCACAACAACCATGCTCATGCACAAGCCAACCTATGAAGAATTAGTAGGTCACCTACAGAACTTGGATCAGAGAAGGTCATGGTTTGCTACAAAAGACTCAGACACCTCTCATCTAGCATTTTATGGACAAAGGCCACAACAAAGGAGTGATTCACAACCAAGGTTCAACTCTGCAGGTAGAGGTTTTCAGGCACAACAATCAAGAGGGGCATCAGGACCATCAGATCAGACTAAGAAGGTGTTCAGAAGGATGTCAGAGCAGAAAGAGATCAATATAAGGCTGAAACATGTGACTTCTGTGGAGTTCAGGGGCATATCTCCAAAATCTATTGGTGGAACAATAAGGCAAAAGAGGAGGTCCTTCCCCAAGCATTATCAGCCTTGACCCTTGGATAATACAGAGACACTGAGTGGCTGATGGACACAGGTGCCACCAACCACATGACAGGTAATCCTAAACTTTTGCATAATTTACACACATATTCGAGTTCCCTTATGTAATTGTTGGAAATGGAGCCTTCCCATCTGAGGGCATTGGAGATATTCATGTCACCTATAACAATGAAATTTTAGTCATTACTGAGATGTCTTGTTGGTGCCTAATATGACCAAAAACCTAATTTTGTTAGGCAACTTACAAAACAATATGATGCTCTTTGTTTGTTTACTAATCTTTGGTTTCATTCTTAAGGCAAACAAAGCAGATCAGATCTTCTGAAGGAGGATGTAGAGGGACCTATATGCTCTTCCAAGTGACCACCATGCCCCTTGCGAGTCCACAAAGACAAAGTCATGCACCACCAAGTCCGGCACCGAGAGATTAGGCCATATTGATTTCCCATGATTCATGCTTTAAAAATAAAGGATTCATTGATGTTTTAGGTACAAATAAGCAGGAGCATTTATGTGAAAGTTGTCAATTAGGCAAACTTTCAAAGCTCCCCTTTTCTCATTCTGAACATGTTTCTTCCAGTATTTTTGAATTGATCCACTGTGATCTTTGGGGCCCTGCCCCTGTTGAATCCATAGGCAAATTTCATTATTATGCTAGCTTTGTTGATGATTTCTCCAAATATGTTTGGCTTGTTCCTTTAAAGCACAAATCAGATTTCTTCACTGTTTTTATTCACTTTGAAAAATATGTTCAAACTCAGTTTAATAAGTCTATAAAACAGTTTCACTCAGATGGAGGGGGAGAATTTGTCAACTCTCCCCTCACAAATCACCTATTAAAACAAGGCATCACACACTTAATCACTTGCCCTCACACACCTCAACAGAATGGCCTTTGTTGAAAGAAGGCCTGAGAACCATCAGGAGGCCTGGGACTAACCATCTTCATTTCATATACAGCCCCTTTATTTTTGTGGGTTGAAGCTTTTTCCACAGCTGTATATATACTCAATAGAGTTCCCTCTCTCACCAATAAAACTGACTCCCCATACTATCTGCTGCATAACAAACAACCTGACTATACAAGCCTCAGAATCTTTGGTTCTAAATGTTACCCTTATACCTGGGATTCCAAGAAACATAAGTTTGATCCCAAAACCCTTCCTTGTGTCTTTGTAGGTTATAGCAACCAACACAAAGGATATAAGTGCTTTCATCCACCTTCCAGAAAATTTTACATTTCCAGACATGTTATTTTTGATGAAACCTTATTGCCCTATAAAACCATGAATACTATTAACAGGCCTTATGTCCTTACCATCTTTGATTCTTGGCTCCCCTCAACAACTCAACAACCTTCAACTAGCATCTCTCCCACTTCCAATACAGAGGAATCTAGCCTATCCAATATACCAGATGTTATCATTAAACAACCCATAGAACTATCGGATCAAGCCACATCCCTTACTATCACTACAGACTACACTGATCATTCCCAATCTTCCTCTCCATCTCCACCATCCACTCCAGATGATTTCCCTACTTCATCAGACTCCAACACTCCAGATGACCAAATTAATGATGACCAGTCCATGTCACCCACAGTTGCATCCACTAACCCACACAATGTCCCAATTTCTCCACATCTCTCTCCAAGGGCTACTAGGGCACAACATGGCATCTTTAGGCCAAACCCTAAATATGCCCTAACTGCCTCTTATACCACCATCCCAACAGAACCAAAAACAGTCAAAAGTGCCCTAAAACATGAAGGATGGAAAGCAGCAATGCAAGATGAGCTCATGAGCCCTCTTAGACAATCAGACATGGCACCTTGTCCCTAGGACTCCAGATATGCATGTTATAGGATCTAAATGGGTATTTAAGGCCAAACTCAAAGCTGATGGTACCCTAGACAGACTAAAGGCAAGATTAGTTGCCAAAGGGTATACCCAAGTAGATGGTCTGGATTATGTAGAAACTTACTCCCCTGTAGTCAAACCTAGCACCATTAGGATCCTCCTTTCCATTGCTCTATCCAGGCGGTGAGTGCATCAGGCGATTGGATGTTAAAAATGCATTCTTACATGGCAATATTTCGAAACTCTATACATGGAACAGCCTCCAGGTATGTGTGATCCTAAGTTCCCACAACATGTCTGCAAGTTAAGCAAAGCACTTTATGGGTTAAAACAAGCCCCAAGGGCTTGGTTTGACAGATTTAGTACTTTCTTACTTTCATATGGTTTTCATTGCAGTTTATCGATCCTCTCTATTTTATTATCATGCTAATCGAGCACCCTAGTGCTCCTTTTGTATGTGGATGATATGCTTATTCTGAGTTCAAATTCTCACCTATTGAGTTCATTCATCAAAGTACTCCATCTGAGTTTGCCATGAAGGATCTTGGCACTATACATCACTTCTTGGGGTCGGATCCAACGAGACATCACAAGGCATGCATCTGCATCAATCCCACTATGCAACAACTATCATTCAAAGGGCAGCCATGCAAGATTGCAAACCAGCAAACACTCCAATGGCTACTAAGCCTCTAGTTCCCCTAAGCTCACCTCCTGCAGATGCTACATTCTACAGAAGTATCATTGGTGCACTCCAGTACCTGACTTTCACCAGGCCAGACATCACATTTGCAGTTAATTATCTGTCCCAATTCATGCAAGCTCCCAATCAGTTCCATATGCAACAAGTTCAAAGGCTCCTAAGATATGTCAAGTCCACTTTACAACTAGGCATTTCTCTCAAGGCCACATCACACCTTAATCTCTATGCATTCTCGAGATCTTGATTAGGCGGTGTCCAACAACCGAGGAGATCGATTCACAGTCTGCACCTTCCTAGGACCCAACCTCATCTCTGGTGTGCAAAGAAAACAACCAAGATCTCGAGGTCAAGCCTGAGCGAGAATCTGAGCCATGGCACATACAAAGAAATTGAACTCACCTGGATCACTTATATTTTGAAAGAACTTCATGTTACTCTGCCTCAAGTTCCTACATTGCTATGTGACAACCTAAGCTCCTTATACATGACTATCAACCCTGTTTTTCATGCAAGAAGCAAGCATATTGAACTAGATTATCACTATGTGAGAGAGCAAGTGGCTAGAAAGCTTTTGATCACCAAACATGTCTCAGCACAAGACCAGTTGGCTGACATTTTCACAAAGTCATTGCCTAAGTATGTATTTCAACTACTCAGAGACAAACTCGGCCTGCTCCCAAGTCCCAGCCTCGTTTGAGGGGGAGTATTAAAGAGCCATGCAAGCCATGCCATGCAAAGATATTCAAAAAGAACAGCAAACCAGCAAATTCAAATTAACAGCAGCAAATTCAAGATGGCTCGAATTATTTTTTGAATCATGATCAAGGAGAGATAAGGTGGATATTGGAGAGATAAGGAAGAGTTTTGATCATGTTTAAAATCATGTTTAAAATCGAGTACTTGGTGATCAAGAGTTTGAAAGCCACCCAATCTCTTGTGTAGTGATAAGATAGTTTGTTATGTTTAAATCTTGTTATGTTTAAATTTAATTAGATCATCAGATTATCCTTTAGTCTATTTCGAAATATAGGGCATTAGCATTGTAATAGCTATAAATACTAAGCTTTGTAAGACAAGAAGGAATTAAGAAAACATAATAAAAAGGCTCAGTTCCATATTATTTCTTCAGTTTTTCTACAGATGCAGCACTTGGAACCGAAGAAGAGGATGGATTGGTTTGGGGTGGTGTAGTAACCACCGTAGACGGTGGTCTCAGCCATTGAAGGCTCCGATACCCATTCAGGGAATGATTTGTTTCATTGATTCTCAACAATCACCAATACAAACATTTATACTGCAGCTACACCATGACACCTCAGTACCTGTTTGTTACACAAAATCTGTCACAAGATTTTAGGTAGTACCAATATAACATATACTAGTGCATTGACAATAATACACTCAACTATTGATACTACACTTAACTGTTTTACGCTAGATGGGATTAGTTTAGTTATGTACGTTTTTCTTTGTGTGTAAATATTTATCTATGGTTCTTTGTACACTGTCTAATTCGTTACACTTAATTCTTGTGCTTTTTCTTGTCATATACTTGGCTCGTGTTTACATTTTATTTTTGCTCTTTGTGGCAGGCAGTTATTACTGAAAAATACGGCATTTCAGGGTGCAATGTCGGTGAAGATGGTGGTTTTTCCCCAAATATCAGTAGGCAAGCTTTCAACAATAAGTTTCTTTTGTTTATCCAAATTCTATAATCACTGACATTTGTGGTTTGCAGCATTAAAGAAGGCCTAGATCTGGTCAAAGATGCAATTGGAAGAACTGTGTACAATGGGAAGATAAAGATTGCTATAGATGTTGCTGCCACTGAATTTTGTATAGGTGCTCTTGATTTTCCCCTTATTTGGTGTGTGTGTGTCCACATCTCTATTTCCAGCAAGAAAAGACGAATTTCCTAATAATTGGGCGCTGCTATGAAAATTATCAGTGACATGTTACGGAAAAGAGATAACAAGATAATTACATTTGAATAGAAAATGGATTTGAATGTTTTGGTACATGTTTTAACATCTTAACATGCTATTCTAGCTTGAGGTGGTTCATTTAAGTTGAACCCCCTATTTGCAAATCTCATTGTATTCGGTTCTTAAAAGAAATATATTTGGCTCAGGTACCAAGTATGATTTAGATTTTAAATCTCCAAACAAATCAGGCCAAAACTTCAAGTCTGGAAAGGATATGATAAATATGTACAAAGAGCTCTGTACAGGTAGGTTAGTCCTTTACCATTCTGACTTAAGATTCCCTTCCTCCTGTTGGTGATTATATCACCAATGTGATTTAGTGTTATTGGACTTAGTTTGAGGTTTGGTAAGCTTGAAACAATCGATATGAGTTAGGAGATGCGGGGTGCATGCTTACAATTGATATTTACAAGCTTACGAGAGTATTAGATCAAGTGTTGAACAAAATCCAAATTCTGCTGCTTATTGGACGGGCGTCCATTTCATATGGACGGGCGTTTGACTTCAGACGGGCGTCTAGGTTCACCTTTGGGAAAGCGTCCGAAGAAATATTTACATGCTGAGGATGTAACCTGGTTGGATGGACGAGCGTCTTAAGAATGCGGGCGGGCGTCCGGCATTCTTCGACAGGCGCCCAAGATGTCAAGCGGGCGTCTGAAGTATGAATTTACATCTGAGGATGTGACATTGAGGATAGACGGCGTCTGAAGAAATCGGACGCGCCCGTCGGTATGCTTCGACGGGCGTCCAGGATTCTAAACGGGCGTCAGTAGGCGATTCAGTAGCTTGATTTTGGTGGTTTCTTTGATATCCTTTCGGGTTTTGGGTGTAATCGATTACGAAAGGGTGTGTATGTAGTGTTATATTAGTATAACATCACACACATATAAAAACACTTGGAACTTCATTTTAAACACAAGAATAGAATTTGAGAAGCAATTTTCTATTTTCTTTGAAATTCTTGAAGCCTCAAGTTTAAACACACATATCTACAAAATTTCTATAGCATTCTTTCATCTTATTGCCAAAGATTGGAAGAGAAGCGATTTATCCGTGATTATATTGAGTTAATTCCCGGAGGCAATTCAAAGGAGCGAATAATTTTCGCGCAGAAAGATTTCCAAATCGACTCTGCGATCATATCAAGTTATCTTGCATTTCAAGTTTAGACACCATTGTTCTAATCATCCTATAAACTCCCTAACAATGCGAAAATTATTGTGGTTTGAACAATGTCAAGTATCAAGGAGATGACTTCCAATTTCAAAGCAAATTGGAACAATTCAACAGTGAGGATTTTTGAAGGTGGCAAAAGAAAATGCACTTTCTTTTGACTGCATTGAAGGTTGTGTACGTGTTGAGTACACCATGCCCTCAGATTGATGATAACAGCACCATGGAAGAGTCGAGGAGAAAAAGTAAGTGGGAAAACGATGACTATATATGCCGTGGTCACATCCTGAACGGTATGTCTAATAATTTGTTTGATACATATCTTGAAATTGAAACATCTAAAGAGTTGTGGGATACTTTGGAGGCAAAGTATGTGAGTGAAGATGCTTCAAGTAAGAAATTTCTTGTTGGTAATTTTATGAAGTATGTTATGGTTGATAATCGTCCGGTTATGGATCAATATCATGAATTACTGCATTTGTTTGGTCAGTTTTCTATGCATAAAATGGCTATGGATGAGTCCATTTGTGTTTCAAGCATCATTGAAAAGTTGCCTCCCTCTTGGAGGGATTTTAAAAATTCCTTGAAACATAAGACGGAAGAACTTTCTTTGATTGAACTTGGTTCTCATCTTAGAATAGAGGAAAGTTTGCGTTTGCAAGAAAGTGGTAAAAATGTTGTAGGTTGCGGTAAGAACATTGCAGGTGGCTCAACTTCAATCAACATGGTTGAAGTTGGGGAAACTTCTAAGAAAAATAATAATAAGAGAAAGTTTGATTCCAACAACAACAAAAACAAAGCAAAATTCAACAAAAAGCCTAAAGGGGGCTGGTTGGTATTGCGTAAGGAAGGCCACTTTAGGGCGGATTGTCATGCTAGAAAGCATAACAATGGTAAAGGAACGGTAAAGGTTCGGGATGAAGTCGAAAGATCCGGATCCATCAAAACATCAAGGTACACTTGTTAATGATTGTGGCTTTAATTACGATATGAATTATGTACCGCGATTTCGAAGCATGTTATTTGCAGGATGATGATGTTAGTTGGTGGATAGACTCGGGGGCGACAAGACATGTATGCAAGGATAGATCGTGGTTTTCAACATATGAAAAAGTTGAAAGACGGATCCATTGTGCATATGGGAAAGCGAGTCTAAGTCCTTTGTTGTTGGAAGAGGACTTGTTAATTTGCAATTTAGTTCGGAAAATTTGTAACCTTAAACAATGTTTTACATGTTCCTTTAATCCGGAAAAACTTGGTTTTCGGTAGTATTTTATGTAAAGAGGGCTATAAACAAGTATATGAGTCCTCTCGTTATGTATTAACTAAACATGGCATGTTTGTAGGATTTGGTTATCTTAACAATGGTATGTTTATGCTTAATATTGTTAATAATGGTTTGTATGAAAGTCTTTGCTATGAATGTTATGCATGTAAATATTGATGATTCATACTTGTGGCATGCAAGGTTAGGTCATGTGCATTTTAGAAGAATGTTGCAAATGTCTAAAATGACTTAATTCTGTTTGTAATCACGACTATGAATAAGTGTGATACTTGTAACTTAACTAAAATTGTAAGACAACCTTTCAAAGGTGTTGAAAGGTCGTCTACTATTTTGGAACTTATTCATAGTGATCTTTGTGAATTTAGTTCTACACCATCTTTTGGAAACAAAAAGTATGTTGTTACTTTCATTGATGATTGCACTCGTATTTGTTATGTTTACTTGCTTTTACCAAAGACGAGGCAATGGAAAAGTTTAAAGTGTTTAAAACCGAAGTAGAATTGCAACTTGAAACTAAAATAAAGAAACTTTCGATGACGGATAGAGGTGGAGAATACTTTGATCCACCATTTTTGAATCTTGTGGGATTATACATGAACGAACTACACCTTATACACCACAACAAAATGGCATAAATGAAAGAAAGAATCGAACTCTAAAAGAGATGGTGAATGCTATGCTTTCTTACTCGGGATTGAGTGAGGGTTTTGGAGAGAAGCTATGTTGTTGACTTATTTGTTATTTATTGAATAGGATTCCTAATAAAAAGAGTCCTATTACCCCATATGAGCTTTGGTATAAGAAGAAGCCAAACTTGCATTATTTGCGTGTTTGGGGATGTAGGGCAGTCGTAAGACTACCCAATCCCAAGATTAAAACCTTGGGGGAAAGAGGCATTGATTGCATATTTATTGGATATGCTTTGCATTCCAAGGCATATAGGTTCTATGTTTTAGAACCAAATGATTCAGTTGCGGTTCATTCCGTAATTGAATCAAGGGATGCTCTCTTTGACGAAAGTCGGTTTTCTTCTATATCAAGGCCTAGAGATGTTGTTCCTATGAACATTGGATTTAAAGAAAGTTGTGGTGGTGTAGAGTCACAAGATGAGCCTTTGGAGCTTCGAAGAAGCAAAAAGGGCAAGGAAAGAAAAATCTTTTGGTCCCGATTTCCAAACATATTTGGTGGAGGGTACAGGAGATGAAGTAGGATTTCAATATGCATATTGTTATCATATTGATGATGATCCTAGAACTTATAAAGAGGCTATGGAGTCTCGGATGTTGCCTCTTGGAAGGAAGCCATTAATGATGAGATGGATTCCATTTTAGGCAATGATACGTGGAAATTAACGGATCTTCCACGTGGTTGTAAACCATTGGGTTGCAAATGGATTTTTAAAAGAAAAATGAAAATTGATGGATCTGTTGAAAGGTATAAAGCCCGGTTGGTGATACAAGGCTTTAGACAAAAAGAAGGCATTGATTATTTTGATACTTATGCCCCGGTTGCTAGAATCTCCACTATTAGATTGTTGATTGCCTTGGCAGCCATTAACAATCTTGTTATCCATCAAATGGATGTAAAAACAGCCTTCTTGAATGGGGATTTGGATGAAGAAATTTATATGAAACAACCGGAGGGTTTTGTGATACCCGGAAATGAGCATAAAGTATGTAAGCTTGTAAAATCATTTGTATGGGCTGAAACAAGCTCCCAAACAATGGCATAATAAGTTTGATGAAGTTGTATTGTCTAATGGTTTTAAGCTTAACCAAATGGACAAGTGTTTGTATAGCAAATTTGATGAAACCGGAAAAGGTGTAATCATTTGTCTATATGTTGATGACATGTTGATCTTTGGTACAAACCAAGATCAAGTTGACCAATGTAAATCATTTTTGTCATCAAGTTTTTCAATGAAAGATATGGGGGAGGCGGATGTTATCCTTGGAATAAAAATCATAAGGAATGACAAAGGGATTACTTTGACACAATCTCACTATATCGAAAGTGTTGAAGAAATTCAATTGTGAAAATTACGTTCCGGCAAGAACTCCCATGGATCCTCATGAGAAATTTGAGTTAAATTCGGGTAATCCGAGTCTCAACTTGAATATGCTCGAGTTATAGGATGTTTGATGTATGCAATGACTAGCACACGTCCGGACGTTGCATATCGCGGTTGGAAAACTTAGTAGATATACTAGTAATCCAAGTAGTGTTCATTGGCATGCGGTGACACGGGTGTTAAGGTACCTTAAGTTTACCAAAAATTTTGGTTTAACTTATGTTGGACATCCTTCGGTTATAGAAGGCTACTCGGATGCTAGTTGGATATCAAATGAAAATCATTCTTCTACGAGTGGTTGGGTGTTTCTACTTGGAGGTGGTGCCATTTCATGGGCTTCCAAGAAGCAAACATGTAATGCAAACTCAACAATGGAATCAGAATTTATTGCCTTGGCTTCGGCCAGTTTAGAGGCGGAATGGCTTAAACATCTGATTTACGAGATTCCATTGTGGCCAAAACCGATATCACCAATTTCTATCAATTGTGATAGTGAAAACACATTGGCTAAATGCTATAGTCAAGTGTACAACGGAAAGTCGCGACATATTGGAGTTAGGCATAGCTCGATTCGTGAGTTGATCACTCACGGGGTGATATCTGTTGCTTTTGTGAGATCTCAAAAGAATTTAGCCGATCATTTGACCAAGGCATTGGCTAAGGACTTGTTCATCAAGTCAGTTGTCGGGATGGGTCTACAACCCTTTGAATCTTTGCATTAGGATACCCAATTCCCTCTAATACGACATTAGGGGCTGAATTCAATGTGGAAGGCCTAGTGACTTAGATTTGGCACATGTGTTTTGTCCCGAAGGTATGTCTTTGAGCCTGCATGTGAGGTTGATATTAATCTTAATGAGTCTTATGAAAAAGTGTTGTTGCGGTACACGATTAATAAGACTCACCTATATGAGTATGAAGTTTGGCGCTTCAAGAAAGTTAGGGTTGGCTTTCTACATGCTCATGAATTGATATGGACACAAGGCCTGGATAAAGAGTGTCAAGCAAGCTATAGAAGTTGTTTCTTAATTCATTTGTGTATTATCTTTGAAGTATTCAAATGGGTAAAGGGTTCAATGCTTAGTCACACCCCAATACTAGAATATTTTGGAATGTGTAATATACTAGATGGTAATTCAATCTGCGTGATATTATTTTTGAAAGATGAATTGTTGTGTGTTAAAAAGTTTAACTAAGTCAAGGGTTACACTAAATGGGGGAGGATTGTTGGTGATTATATCACCAATGTGATTTAGTGTTATTGGACTTAGTTTAAGGTTTGGTAAGCTTGAAACAATCGATATGAGTTAGGAGACGCGGGTGCATGCTTACAATTGATATTTACAAGCTTACGAGAGTATTAGATCAAGTGTTGAACAAAATCCAAATTCTGCTGCTTATTGGACGGGCGTCCATTTCATATGGACGGGCGTTTGACTTCAGACGGGCGTCTAGGTTCACTGGACGGCGTCCTGAAGGTGCATTTACATACGAGGATGTAACCTGGTTGGATGGACGAGCGTCTTAAGAATGCGGACGGGCGTCGGCATTCTTCGACGGGCGCCCAAGATGTCAAGCGGGCGCCCAAGATGTCAAACGGGCGTCTCGAAGTATGAATTTACATACAGGATGTGACCTGTTCAGATGGACGAGCGTCTGAAGAAACTGGACGCCCGTCCAGTATGCTTCAGACGGGCGTCCAGGATTCTAAACGGGCGTCCGTGGCGATTGCCAGCGATTTTGGTCGGTTTCTTTGATATCCTTTCGGGTTTTGGGTAGTAATCGATTACGAAAGGGTGTGTATGTAGTGTTATATTAGTATAACATCACACACACATATAAAAACACTTGGAACTTCATTTTAAACACAAGAATAGAATTTGAGAAGCAATTTTTCTGTTTTCTTTGAAATTCTTGAAGCCTCAAGTTTAAACACACATATCTACAAAATTTCTATAGCATTCTTTCATCTTATTGCCAAAGATTGGAAGAGAAGCGATTTATCCGTGATTATATTCGAGTTAATTCCGGAGGCAATTCAAGGAGCGAATAATTTTCGCAGGAAAGATTTCCAAATCGACTCTGCGATCATATCAAGTTATCTTGCATTTCAAGTTTAGACACCATTGTTCTAATCATCCTATAAACTCCCTAACACCTCCCCCCCCCCCCCACCCCCTCCCCCCCTCCTCTCTTTCACACTTGTCATCATGATTCATGTGTGCTTCGTTGATCATTTTCTGCAATATAGTTTCTCTGTTTGCTTGATGGATATCGTCTTGTATTGTAGACTACCTTATCTTATCGATTGAGGATCCGTTTGACAAGGAGGATTGGCAGCATGTCAAGAAGCTCACAAATCTCGGAATCTGCCAGGTTGGTTTATTAACCTTATTTGTGAATTAGACTTTTTGATTGCTTAAATTTCATGCCAGTCCCTTGCATCATGTAAAACATTTAACGACTACGGGGGAACTTTGTTTTTGGGTGATACCAGTTCCATTTCCTTCATTCTTCAATTACTATACAAAGCAGCTTTTAAAGTTTTTACTTAACCAGTTATGATTAACAATGGTATTAGAGTATTTGAACTTTGGGTACCCTGTTTATTCTCACATCTGCTAGTCACTTCATATGCTGATTATCGTATCCTGGAACAAGAATTCTCTTGCAAACATATGCAGCGAAAGTAAACTCTCAAAGTGTTTTTTTTCTTGGTAACATTAAACTGCACACACCAGGGAGATCGAATTGACTAGGGTTTGACGTTAGTATAGTAAACAAGTTTTGGTACTTTGTATATTACTAACAGATGGTTATTGCGCGTGCAGGTAGTGGGAGATGACTTTCTGATGTCTAACCCAAAAAGAATCGAGAAAGCAGTACGGGAATTGTCTTGTAATGCATTGGTTCTTAAGGTATGTATCCAAACTTATATCCATGGTGTTTTTTTGTCAGTATGAAGCTGAACATCGTAGGCATTGGGAAAGCAAACCGTTGCTGGAGGAGACAAATAGCTTCAAATATCAGACATTGTGCCTCTAAAACTGCATGCCTTTTCCGTATTTTTCTGCTCGATTTGATTTTGATGAGCCTATGAATGACTTCCATTTTTCAGTTGGCACATCGTGCATGGCAAATTGCAAAATTCATATTTTTATGTTAAACCGTTTCACGTTTTAGTCTTTTATACGGTGACATGGCAAAATTCGTCCTCATAAACTGAATGCGTGTCGTTTTATGGCACATTGTGCATGTAAAAAATTGCCAAATTCGTCTTTTGTGTTGGAAAATTTCATGTATCATTGTTTTATGTTGCAACGTTGCAAAATTTGTCCCTCATGACCTTAATGCATGTAATTTTAACGAAAAATTTGCATTTGTTTTTAAAAGATAGTGTATGTAAATTGTTCTTCTGATTAAAAACAGTGCATGCAAATTAGATTTCTTAAAGAGTATGAAAATTGAAAAACAGTTAAAAATGACGAAAACCCTCAACTTTAACTGCACCTTCTGGTTCTATCAAGTTTATGCTTTAAGACCTCTAATCTAACATGATATTATCTTTTATGGTTTGTTTTTTCAAATATATTTATGTAGGGGAGCTTTTATTGATGAATCTGTTTGGACTAAAATTAGGTGAATCAAGTTGGGACGGTGACAGAAGCCATTGAAGTCGTCAAAGATGGCTAAGGATGCAAACTAAGGGGTAGTGATTGCTCAAAGATGTGGGGAAACCGAAGATTCTTTCATTGCTGATTTAGCAGTCGGCCTTGGCATAGTTCAGTTAAAAGCAGGCGGTCCTTGCCGAGGAGAAAGGCTAGCAAAGTACAACCAGGTTTGTTGTTTTACCTTCTCATGTAAGTTTTGATTCGTCTCTTCCTAGTGTAGAAACCGAGCTACGGAATTGCCTGGAGAGTTTGACTCTTTACTCAGGGGGTTCGATTTTGCATGGAGTTCTTTAACACGTTGGAGCCACTAAAAAAGTCTTGAGATTCGACCTCCTATAGCTATTATATTATTAACAAAAATTGATTATTATACAGTTGCTCAGAATCGCGGAAGAACTCGGGGAGCAAGCCATCTTTGTTGGTGAGGACTGGAGACAAAGCTGATGACCATGTTAATTAAGGCTTTTTGTAATCAATAATGATTAAGGCACCGAGCCTTACACAGAAATCATCCCCCAAAATGCTGATGTGTGGTGTATGTTTGTCTGTTTTTTTTTTTTTTTTCAAAATAAAAGACATGTGTGGTTGGTGTTAGCATTCATACAACCAACACAAGAATTGAAAAGGAGAAGATGAATACTGGAAGCTTGTGATATTACAATGAAAAGCATACCTAGTAGAATACAAGAGAGAGGCTTATATAGCCAGGCACAAAGCAAAACTAAAAGGAAAAAGACTAAAAAAGCCCTTAAGGCTAAAATACTAATAGCTGATATAAATATATATGCTAACACCCCCCCCCCCTCAAACTCACGATGGTACGACAAGAAGCATCGAGAGTTTGTCAACGAAAAAAATCTATGGACGCTCGGCGAGTGTGAGACTTCGTGAAGAAGTCGATAACCGCAAGGATGACGGAGTAAACGGTAGAGAAATGGTGCCGTGATCCAAATGATGCCGAGTGAAATGACAGTCAATCTCAATGTGTTTGGTGCGCTCATGAAACACCGTATTGTGAGCAATCTGAATGGCACTCTTATTATCACAATACATAGGAGTGGGGTCGAAAGAGTAACTCCCATGTCACCCAATAACCAACGCGCAACCATATAATCTCGGCCGTAGTGGAAGCCATATACGATACTCTCGCCTCGGTGGAAGAACGGAAACTACATCTTGTTTCTTGCTTTTCCACGAAATAAGAGAATCACCAAGAAAAATACAAACCCCGGTCGTGGACTTCGAAAAGTCGGATCACCACCACCCAATCTGCATCGAAAAAGCTCGAAGCTCCAAGGAAGAAGTGGATGGAAACAAAAGACTATGGTAAAGAGATCCCCGTAGTAACGCAAAATAATCGCTGCAATGACCCAATGTACGATGGTAGGTCTTTGAAATAAACTCGACTAACAATGTGAACAAAGATAGGCAATATCGAGGCGAGTGATCGTCAAATAAACAAGGCGCCAACAATGGACCTATACAGAGTGGGATCGCGGTAGAGAGTGCCATCATCTGGAGAATACTTTGCGTTCATTTCGAGAGGAGTGTCGAGGTGCGAGTGTCGATGAGCCGTGCACGGTGAATAATATCAAAGTGACATACTTGGGTCGAGAGAGAGGTAACCTCGTGATGAGGAGGCAACTTCAATTCCCAAAAAAATATCGTAAAGAGGCCCAAATCTTTCATCTCAAAGCAGCGGGACAAAGTTGCTTTCAAATCCACAATACCACCAACATCATCTCCCGTAATAATCATATCATCAACATATAACAAAAGGAGAACACGACCAGCAGAAGTCAATCGAACAAATAAAGCAGAGTCATAAGGGCTAGAGACAAATCCAAGGGAGATCACAACCCGAGAAAATCTATCATACCAAGCCCGAGGGGCTTGTTTAAGGCCATACAACGCCTTCTTAAGGCGACAAACCTGTCCTGGAGCATGAGAAACACCTGGTGGGGGAACCAAATACACTTCTTCCTTCAAGTCGCCATTCAAAAAGGCATTTTTAACATCCATCCGAGATATATGCCATCGACGAACAGATGCAACAAAGATCGAGGACACGGATGAAGTCATCTTGGCAGCGAGCAAAAGTCTCCTCATAATCTAAACCATACTCTTGAGCAAACCCCTTAGCAACTAAGCGGGCCTTGTATCGCTCAATAGAACCATCGGATTTCGTCTTAACTTTGTACACCCATCTAGAACCAATAGTCTTTTTACCTGCAGGAAGATAAACAAGGTCCCAAGTACCAGTCTTGTCTAAGGCAGACAGTTCCTCAGCCATAGCATTTTGCCAATCACGGGAACGAACAGCCTCCTTATAAGAGGAAGGCTCAGAGATAGGATCAATGGAAACAAGAAAGGAAGCAAAAGACTTAGAATAACAAGAATAGGCAAAATCAGGTAACTGAGTAGACTTACGTATGCGTACTGGATAGCGGGGCTCAGCAAGATCCGTCGTCACAAGCGGTGATTGGGTAGCCGTATCAGGGGTCGGAGAATCATCAATAATAGGTGCAGTAGGAGGTGAAGAGTCAGACGAGAAAGGATCAATGTGAATAAGATCAGATTTAGTCAAGTTGTGGGTGCTGGCGGGAATGGTAAAGAAAGGGATATGCTCAAGGAAGGAGACATGTCGAGACATGTATAGTTTTCGAGAGGAGGGATCATAACAACGATAACCTTTTTGACCTATACCATACCCAAGGAAAACACATATAGCAACACGAGAAGAAAGTTTGGACAGTTCTACATGTGGACGAAGAACAAAGCAAGTGGAACCGAAGACTCTTAAGAGAGAATAATTAGGTGTTTGACCAAATAATTGTTCATAAGGAGAAAGGCCAGAGTTATGAGCAGTCGGGATATGATTAATAATGTAAGCGGATGTGAGGACAGCTTCTCCCCAAAACTCATTTGGAACACTAGCGGATAGCAACATAGACCTAGCAGTTTCAACAATATGTCGGTGTTTTCTCTCAGCAACACCATTCTGCTGAGGGGTATCAGTGCATGAAGACTGATGCACAGTACCTTCAGAAAGAAAAAGATCAGAAAGGGTTCCACTAGTGTATTCCCCACCCAAATCGTAGCGGAAACACTTAACAACGAGTGGAATGTTGGGTTTTAACATAGGCTTGAAAATCGGTATAAATCTTAGTGAACTCAGAACGATGTTTCATCAAAAACACCCAAACATAACGAGTATAGTCATCAATAAAGGACACATAAAATCTAGACCCCCTTTGGTAGGAATAGGAGCGGGTCCCCAAACATCAGAGTGGACTAAATCAAAAGGCGCACAAGATTTTGATGAACTATTATGAAAAGGCAAAGCAGAAAATTTCCCAAGTTTACATCCACTAAAATCAGAAATATCATGAGATTTCAAATCACCCAAAACACCAGTGTTACACAAAAATTTCAAACGAGAGTGTGAAACATGACCAAGTCTAGAATGCCATAAAAATACTTAGAGGATGAACTGGTTAAATGAAAAGAAGATAAATCAACAGAGGTGGCAAATGTGATAGCCAGAGCACGCAGCTCATCCAAAACATATAGACCCCGCGCTACACGGCCTGTCCCAATCGACCTCTTGGAATCGGGATCCCGCATGCAGGAACAAGAAGTGGAAGAAAAATGAGCAGAATATCCGAGAATCACATAATTGACCAACAGATGCAAGGCGAGAGTAAGTTTAGGGATACAATAGACATTTGAGAGAGACACGTGGGAGTGTGAATAGTGCCAATGCCATCTAATTGCAAAGGTGAGCCATCAGCAGTAACAATAGTAGGGGAACATGAGTCAGAAGACAAAGATGTAAACTTAGATGAATCAGGAGACATATGAAAAGAAGCCCTGAGTCTAAAACCCATAGGGATGACGGTTTTACGAGGATTTGATGAAGGCAAACTGTTGGAGAAGCAGTCGTCATGGCAAAATCTTGAGGAGGCGGGGTATCGACTGAGGACGGAGATCGAGTAGCAAGGAATCTCTCAAAGCGTACGCAAGGGCATCCATATAAGGATTCGAGAAGAAGCCACATCCAAATCACTGTGAGTGCAGCCGCGACCATATAAGATGACCCACTACGGGGTGCTGTCACTCGTCGGTACCCCTGTGTGCGTGGTTTGTCCACCACGGTTCATTCTTTGAGACTTATCACCAGGCACGCCGAATTCTTCAAGGCTAATACTGAGGGCAATCGACTTTTCCAATGTCCAGGCTTCTTACAATAACGACACTCATCCTTTTTAGCGAGATTTGTCCAAGCTCGTTGAGATGGTCTTCGCTAAAACGGATGCGAAGATGGGCGGTTGGTACCTTTTCGGTTTGTGTTTTGCAGACGAGTTTCTTCACTAGCAACTCGTGAACCATCGAATCGACGAGAGGGCAAGGGATTACGATGCATAATCAAGCACGACAGCGATTGCTCATATTCAGACGAAGCGAGTGTAAGAGAGCTGAACAAGACGCGATTCCTCCCGATGAACAATATAAGGTTCAAAGGCCTTCAATTCGTGAGACTCTGTCATAGCCAATCGATCCCAAAGAGCGGTGATTTCAAAGATAAAATTCACGAATGCTGCGATCATTCGTGACAAAGCACGGATTTCCTTCTAATCGAAAACGAGCGGATATATTGTGCGCATAAACAGTCTTCCCAAGTAGTCCCAAACCTCCTTAGCAGTTTCATACTTAGCCAATTGCACACCAATCTTAACATCGACAGAATTATTAATCCAAGTAATAATTTTTGAATTGGCACAATCCCACTTATCAAGCAAATCAGCATAATTATCAGTACCTGTTGTGGGAGCTTTAGCAACCCCAGAAACATATTTCCACATTTCTTTCCCCCGAAGAAAATTTTTCATCACATAGCTCCAATATGAGTAATTTTTACCATCCAAACGAACACCAATTGACTGCAACGAGTCATCACTAGGGGCCATTGGTGAACCGAAAAAGACCCAAAAAAAAAAAGGCACAAGTCGAACTTCAAGCAAATCGGACAATACTACACGATGGCCGGAACCTCAAACAAAATGAAACAAAATCGAGACAAAAATCGATGCAAAACTGAATCAAAAACTCACCAAAGCGACAGTTGGGCTTTAGATGATTATAGGCTCTGATACCATGTTAGCATTCATACAACCAACACAAGAATTGAAAAGGAGAAGATGAATGCTGGAAGCTTGTGATATTACAATGAAAAGCATACCTAGTAGAATACAAGAGAGAGGCTTATATAGCCAGGCACAAAGCAAAACTAAAAGGAAAAAGACTAAAAAAGCCCTTAAGGCTAAAATACTAATAGCTGATATAAATATATATGCTAACAGTTGGAAGCTGAATTCTGTACAAATGTGTGGATGGAGGTCGGTACCTCCATCACTATCCTTTTGTAATCTTGGATTTTGTTTTTGTGTTCTTTTTTGCTATGCACATTATTTTGTTTAATACAACTGAAATTTTAATTAGGAGTATTTGACAACAAAATACATACCATGCTTTTGATAAAATTAGCAAGCAAACTGCTGTTGTACATTTGGTCTGATAAAAGAATATTATAGATATACGGATATCACAATGATTCTATCAGTGTACCACGCTAGAATCGACCTTGTGAAAGTCGGTTCTGGAACCAAAAAATGACTTCATGTAGGTGCTCTGGGAAAGTCGTTTTTTTGGCACCGATATTCATTAGATCGATTCTGTGTAATCGATATGATGCATAAGTAGGTGTAGTGGACTGGTATAATCAGTGTGGTGCAAATAAGAGGCTTCTCATTTGTTTTTTGTTTTCCCTTTGTGGGGGGTTTTTGTTTTCCCTTTGCAAATAATTGGATTTTTGTGTAATCGATGTGGTACATTAGTTTTCGTTTCACATGAAAAAAGTAAAATACATTACACCAAGTAACACATAAATCATACAAAGACGGCTGACGAGGCATGCCTTAGTTGTAAATACTCATGTCTTACGATCAAAATGTCTTCAGTTAAAGAAGACAACAAAAAAAAAAAAAAAAAAAAAAAAAAAAAAAAAGGATCAACATTTGAAATGGTACAAGAACCACCACCAAAGTATTCCCATTTGGTAAGCAAAGCCGGATTAATCCAGAGTTTGGTCCCGGGTCGTCCCTTTCGGAAACAAACCCACTCCAACGCACTTGACGGTTAAGTGTAAAAAAACATACAAAACGATGTGATTTAATATGTAAACTACAAACAAAACGATATTGTTTTGCAGTTTTATTCTTTCTTTTTTTTTTTATAATTTTCTTTTATTTTACACTTGACCGTCAACTACGTTGGAGGGATGTCCCGTCCCTTTCCGTCACCAATATTAGTTGCTGAAATGTAAGTAAGCAAACGTATGAGATATGGATTCAAATATTAAACACGTAGCGGTAACTCTAAGTTGTGCAATACTTAATTAACAATTTAAGATGGTTAACAAATTTATTTACTTATTTATTTATTTATCTTTTGCTTAAAGCCTCCGATATCCGGAACCATCTGGTCCGACTAATTCGGAGTTCGGCCGGATCGTGGATGGTTAACATTTTTAATTGGTTCAGAAGAGTTCATTAGACATGAATCAAGCCACCCTTATTCTTTATCTTTTAATTTTTAGGAAGTTTTTATTCTTATTCATAGAATATATTAGGGCATTGTTAATGGCACCATGCGCGATATTTCGAAGTAGCACATCTTGTACAAATTTCGATTTTGTAGAGGTGAAATCTGCTTTCAACCCCTCCAGAGTCGAAGTTATGTACAAAATTCGACTTTGGAGGGGTTGAAAACAGATTTCGACCTCTACAAAGTCGAAATTTACACAAAGTGTGGTGACCGAGTAAATTGATCGTGGCGCCATTAACGGTGTCCAATATATTATTGTAATAAAAATATAAAATCTTATGTATTGCAAGTCAAAATATAAGAATATTAGAGCAACCGATATACAAAAAAAATTAAGAAATAGAAAAAGAAAAACTCTAGAGAAAATAAATTGAGACGGACAACTAATAGTTATCATATATAAACATCCTATGTATGCGATTTTATTACGATAAACACCTCTATGTATGTATGTGTTTCGTTATGATAAACACCCAAATGTATGTGTTTAGTTACGATAATCACCCATGTATGTTTTTTGGTTACAATTATAGGACAACTCACGATGTGTTAATCGTAACAAAAACACATACATTAGGGTGTTGATCATAACAATGAAACATACACATGGGTGTTTATCATAACAAAAACACATACATGTAAGTGTTTATCGTAACGGTGAAAGATATATGCTAGTTTTGAGAAGATAAAGAAAACACGAGGACTAAAAATGTAATTATCCCTATAAAAAACTATGGAATAAGAAATCTAGTACCTAATTTCAATGTTGATTTCCTCAGCAGATTCATCAGCAATCTTTTGAAATGCATCATCAGACAGAGTTAAAGTGTCCTCACAATCAATTCCCTCGTAAAAACTTGCCATTTGCACAAACACGTACGCATCTTTATATGCACATTGACCACGGCCGTCTTTACACGTAACCGAAAGGAATCCTCCACATCCTCCATATGTTTCCCATAAACAAGAAGGAACCGATGCAAGCAAGGGTGCAGATCTCAAAGATTGGTATAGACAAAATGCATCTGCAACATGACATGAACATTAGTCACCTTCACTTGTTATATACCTATCACTGGCTGATTGAGAAAAATTTCTCATTCGGTGGTATCCGAGCAAATTCAAAGATTTAGGGAATATCTACTCTGGCACCTAAATTTAAGGCATCATATATACTTTCACATCTTATTCTACTTAAGGTGCTGCACTAATTTTTAGATATACCACTGCACCACAGTTTAATTACTAAAATGTCCAAAATCTCCAAAAATTTCTTCCTCTTCCTTCTCCAACATCCGTCCTTTATCTCATTTTTTCCTTCTTAACTATATTTCATCTCCCTCTTTTCCTCATACCACATATTGAAAAGAAATAAAAGGATTATAGTGTGACACTTAGCATTATTGTAGAAGTGACACCTAGAGAGTTAGTTAGGATAAGATGTATCACTAGATCCTTATCCAAGTAATTGTAGTAGTATATGTATGTGGAATGCTGGTATTGTGCAATTAATCAAAATAGAATGCATAATTAATATTCTCTCATATTCTTTCTTGGTATCAGAGCCAACTTGCCGGAGATATGGCGGATGATCCTCCACCACCACCAGCTTCCACCATGAATGTCGAAACCACTTCTCCACCAACAACAACAATAGCTTTGAGCTCCTCCCATATTGTTACTGGCATTCCTCTCACTCATTTTCCTCCTTTCACAGCTCAAAACTTACCTCTTTCGTCAACTCTACCATTTTTTAACTCACTAAGTTCTCTGCCAGAATCCTCCATGTTTCCCACACCTCCTGCTATACCCACTCTTCCTACTAGATCTGGTGTTCTTTCAGCTCGATCACCTGGATCTATGGTGCCATTCAACACCTTGTCACCATCTCCTTTTCACAGTCATCTCAATCAATCAACTAAAGTTAAACTTACTAGAGACAATTACATGCTATGGAGTTATACCATTCTACCGATTGTGAAGGGATACAAGCTTGATGGACATCTTCTGGGCACCAATCCATGACCGAATGAGTTTGGAACATTGAACAGAGCTGCTGTGGATGAACGGGACTCAATTGACTCATTGCTAATGGGATGGTTACTTGGATCCCTGACTGAACAAGCAGTCACTGAGGTAATTGGCTGTTCTACATCTCATGAAGTTTGGTCTACCTTGGAATTGCTATTTAATAATCAATCAGAGGCCCGTATGTTAAAATATAATAGTGCATTAACTAAGGCTGAAAAGGGAAGTAAGACTATGGCAGATTATCTTGCAATGATGAAATCTTATAGTGACAATCTAACTGTAGCTGGGTACCCTATTTCTAAGTCTGAACTCATTTTAGCTACACTTGGTGGCCTAGACAAGGATTATGAGGCTGTAATTATGAATATTACAGCCAGAATTGGTTCATTAAACTGGCAGGAGGTTCAATCCCAGTTAATTACTCATGAACGACTTTTAGCCAGGTTCAACCCCACTGCTCATATGCATTTGTCACAGCAAAATGTCACAGCTAATGTTGCAACATATTCTGGAAGTCCCAGGTCAGGAAATAGATCACCCTCACCTAGTCAGAACTCTTTTCGAGGTAGAGGTGGTGGTAGAAATGGCAGAGGCAGGGGAAGAGGAGGTGGAAGATCCAATAGCCCTGCAAACAATCAAGGTGCTCCTAGAGTGGTGTGTCAATTATGTGGAAAGGGAGGACACACAGTTGGGATATGTTGGCACAGATTTGAAACTGATTTCCAGCCTGTGGATATGCAACAATAGACTAGGCCTAGGCAAAATTCAGCTTTCATTGCCACACCAAGTTTAGTTTCTGATCATGCATGGTATTTAGACAGTGGAGCCACTAATCATGTCACTTCAGACTTGGCCAATCTCAGTATGAATTCTCCTTATAATGGTAATGATACATTGACTGTAGGAAATGGTGAAAATCTAGTGATTGCACACACTGGCAATAATACCTTACACACTCCCACACTGCATCTTTGTATCTTACTGACATTCTTCATGTCCCTCAGATTACTAGAAATCTCATTAGCCTCTCTAAATTAGTCTCTGATAATGATATTGTTGTTGAATTTAACTCTACTGTTTGTTTGGTTAAGGACAAGTCAACATGGACAGTTCTTCTCAAGGGTCAACTCAAGGATGGGCTCTATCAAATAGCCAATCTGGATGCTATGAAAAATCAGATCTCCCTTCAATCCGATCACAAAGTTGTGCATCTTAGTCAAGTTCAACCACAGTCTCTTAAGTCTGTCAGTCTAGATAGTAATACTAATGTGTGGCATATGAGACTTGGCCACCCTTCTAGTGTTATTTTGAGTCAAGTTCTGAAAGATTGTAATCCCCAATTGAATATTAATGAAAAACTTGTTTTTTGTGATGCTTGCCAATTTGGCAAATCGCATGCCTTGCCTCATTCTTCTTCTCATTCCCATGCTATTGCACCCTTTAATATTGTTCACACTGATCTATGAGGACCAACTCCCATAAAATCCACAGAAGGACATCTTTACTACATACACTTTATAGATGATCATACCAGGTTTACCTGGATTTATGCCTTAAAATCTAAATCTGAAGCCCTATCTACCTTTACCTTGTTCTGTAGTATGATAGAAACTCATTTTTCCTCACCATTAAGTGTCTTCAATCTAATTGGGGAAGTGAATATAGGTCTTTTCAACCCTACCTTGACCAGAGAGGCATCCAGTTTAGACATTCATGTCCCTATGATCATGCTCAACAAGGAAGAGCAGAAAGGAAGCACAGACATATAGTGGAACTAGGTCTTACCCTTTTAGCTCAAGCCTCTATGCCATTATCCTTTTGGTGGCATAGCTTTCAAGCTGCTGTTTCTCTTATCAATGCCTTTCCTACTTCTGTCCTTAAGTTGAAGTCCCCATATGAATGTTTGTACCAAGCCAAACCTGACTACACCAGATTCAGAACCTTTGGTTGCACAGCCTATCCTTACCTTAGACCATTCCAGACTACCAAATTCCAATATCACACCACAAAATGTGTTAACCTAGGTCATAGTCCTATCCACAAGGGCTACAAGTGTCTGGATCCTACTGGCAGGATTTATATTTCTAATAATGTTGTTTTTAATGAACTCCAGTTTCCTTTTTCAGAAAGCTTCTGTCCAGGTCCTTCTAGACAAACCTTGGTTGATACCTCACCCTCCAACATTCTACCCTTCAGTCTGACTCATCCAGAGGGGCAATCATATGATCAGTCTGAGCCAGACTCAAATTCAAGAAGAACTGTTGCTGCTGTTCCCACTGATTCTGTAAGTCAGGATTTTGTAAGTCAGGTCACTCTACCTTCTGTGATTTTACATGATGCACCAAGTCCACCTCTATCACATAGTGCATCAAGTACAAGTACACCAAGTACACCCTTGTCACAAAATGCATCCAACACAGCCATGTCTCAATCTAGCACTCAGAATACCACCAGTTCACACACATCATCTGCTAGTAGTAACACTTCTCCATCACCACAACCGCAACCACAACCTCATCCTTCACAACCACAACCACGTCATATGCAGACTAGATCTAAAAGTGGTATTTTCAAACCAAAAACCTACTCTGCTGCAGTCACTAACTTGGCACCACTTCCTACTGAACCAACAAATGTATCAGAGGCATTAGGGAGTTCAGAATGGAGAGAGGCAATGGTAGAAGAGTATAAAGCTCTCTTGAATAATCAAACATGGGACTTAGTCCAACCTTGTTCTGGACAGAATATAGTAGGGAGCAGATGGGTGTTCAAATTGAAGATTAAGCCAGATGGGACAATGTTGAAGCATATAAAGCAAGATTGGTGGCTAAAGGTTATAGTCAACATTATGGGATAGACTTTACAGAGACATTTAGTCCTGTGGCTAAGTCCTCAACTATCAAAATTGTTTTAGCTATAGTTGTATCTATGAACTGGCCTATACAACAAATTGATATAAATAATGCTTTTCTGAATGGTCCCCTACAGGAACCTGTATTTATGAAGCAACCAGAAGGCTTTGAAGATCCTAGCAAGCCAGGGTATGTTAGTAGACTCAAAAAGGCCCTATATAGGCTAAAGCAGGCCCTTATGGTATGGTTTGAAGCTCTCAGTAACTAGATGATCAGTTGGGGCTTCACTCAAACAGTATCAGATACTTCTTTGTTTATGCTTCAAAAGGATGATACAGTATTGTTTGCCTTAGTATATGTTGATGATATATTGTTGACAGGAAATTCTTCAGGGCTGCTTCAGAAGTTCATAAACATGCTCAATTCTAAATTTTCCCTGAAGGATCTTGGCCCTGTGTCATATTTCTTGGGTATGCAGGTTACAAGAATGAGGATGGGCTGCATCTGACACAGTCACATTATGCTTCACAACTGTTACACAGACTGGGATTAGATCACCTGAAGCCATGTCCAACACCTATGGTGACAGGAAAGCTATTACTGCCCAAACAGGGAGAACCGTATCTATAGAAGTGCTATTGGTGGGTTACAGTACCTCACACTGACCAGGCCTGACATTGCCTTTGCTGTCAACACACTAAGTCAGTTTATGCAAGAACCTCACACAGTTCATTGGCAGGCACTAAAAAGGCTGTTTAGATATGTTGCAGGAACACTTAACCTGGGATTGTTGTTTACGCCATCTGGTTCTCTTGAGCTGCATGGGTTTTTAGATGCTAACTGGGCAGTGTGCCCTATAGATATGAAGTCTACTGGAGGTTACTGTGTGTACTTGGGAAAATCTTTGGTTTCTTGGAGCTCAAAGAAGCAGGATGTAGTGGCTAGGTCAAGCTGTGAATCAGAATATAGGGCCTTAGCAAATTTAGATGCAGAAATCAAGTGGATCAAGCAGTTGCTCAGGGAGATGAAGTTCAAGTTGCATGCTGTCCCTATCTTATGGTGTGACAATATATGAGCTAACTCTCTTGCACAAAATCCAGTGTACCATGCAAGAACAAAGCATATTGAAGTAGATGTTCACTACATCAGAAATCAAGTGCTTAACAAGGAAGATGTTGTTTGCTATATACCCACAGGAGATCAAATAGCTGACTGTTTCACCAAAGAATTGCCGGTCAGTTCCTTTACTAGTTTTAGGGACAAACTCAATGTGACAATGCCTCACATTGGTTTGAGAGGGGCTGAAAAGAAATAAAAGGATTATAGTGTGACACTTGGCATTAGTTAGGATAAGATCTATCACTAGATCCTTATCCAAGTAATTGTAGTAGTATATGTATGTGGAATGCTGGTACTGTTCAATTAATCAAAATAGAATGCATAATTAATATTCTCTCATATTCTTTCTCATATCATCAAGCAAGGAGCAAAGAATTTTTTTTTCCGGATGGGCTGGATTGTAACCACCAGAACTGAAACACACGGAGGACATTAATATTTTACAAGCTAAACCCATTAGACACGTGTATACTAATACTTCATCGATGCTAGCTTTTTATTAAAAGTGTCAACATGACTTAATATATACTAAATACTCTACATCAATATTGGAATAACATACTGGGATAGAAATCACCCAAAAATTCAATAGTGGCACACTAGGCTAGGATACACGCACAGATACTTCATCCTACAAGCGTATCCCATACCCGGGTTACGGGATATTCAGAGTCCAAGTTACACCAATTCAAGCACAAATGCCGCTGCATAAGTGAATCAAACTAATCAAAACATCACCAAACTAAAGCAAGACACTATCCAAACTAAACATCTAACAACTCGTGACTTGAAGCGGCTTAGATCTCCTCCCAATTAATAGAACCCCCAATCTCTCTATTAGAGATCCACTGAAAGGATATCGTTAAAGGTGTTATCAAGAGATGGCAAGACCGAATTAAGCACCACGTTATACCTTTGGAGCCATGTATATATGTATATGTATTAGACGTACATATACACATATATATATATATATATATATATATATATATATATATATATATATATATAGATGTATAATCATTTAATTTTTATTATTTACAGTTTAGTCTTTATATTTTAATTATTTACAAATACACCCCGTGTTCGTACGTATCCTATATTTTCATTAAATCGCGTATCTACGTATCCCGTATCCGCGTATTTCGTATTCACGTATCCGTACCAGTGCATCCTAGACACCAAGTAGGTGCAGTCGGGTTATTTTTAAACAGCCACTGCCTATTTCCATGATTTGGTGCTGATGGTGAAATGGTGATAGGAAAGAAGTGGTTGACGGAGATGGTGGAGAAGTGGTTGGATTGGTTAAAAGGCTCTCATGGTGAAAAGAGTGGCTGAAGGGTGGTTTGGGTTGGATTGGTGTTGGAGAAATTTCGCTGGGAAAGATTGTGGGAAGAAATTGTTATGGTGATAGATAGGAAGGAAATGATGGTTGAAGGAAGAAGAAGAAGGCTCACATGGTGAAAATGGTGGGTGAAAGACGAGATCGGTTGGGAACTTTAAATATTTGAAATCCAGACAAGAAAAAGAACATAGAAATAAGCTTAGACCGGGAGGCGGGAAGACTTACCAGGAATAATGCCGCCAGGAACAGCCGTAATTGGAAGCTGAGCATTGAAAGCCATGGTTATATTTGTGTGTGCGCTCGTGCACGTCTATCTTCTTTTTATAGGGCAAATAGTGCCGCCCATTAAATATATATATATATATATATATATATTTTTTTTTTCCCAAATAATGTTCGCCGTGTCTGGTGATAGAAATGATTTATTACCAGAGGTTAAATGATAAGATCGAGTGCCAAAGATGATATCACCAAATTGTAAATTTTGTATAATTCTTCAATACGGCAAATATTGCCGTGTTTGTGTTTGTGTTTTTGTTTTTGTTTTTGTTTTTGTTTTTTTTCCAAATGATTCACTGTGACTTTTGATAGAAATGATTCATTACATGATGCTAAATGAAAAGATCGAGTCATATATATATATATATCTTAGCTAATAATACGCGTCTTACGCATCTTTAGACATATATAATTATATAAAATAAAAAGTTTGCATAATGAACAGGTGGTTAAATTTTACTAAAATAAGAAGAAAATTAGTCATCTGATCGTACGGTAAAATCTAAGTACATAAATTAACATGTGATTGCAGTGTGTCACATGATTTCTTTTTCTCAAAAAAGAAAAATGTTATGGTGGGTTTTCATGCTAAGATAAATGTTAATCATATCGATTAATAGTTGTATACATTTGTTGTTAAGTATTTATGTATGATGTGAAACCGGAAAGAAAAATATTCGTCATGGAAGTGTAATTCTTTCTTTTTATTGAGAATAAGAGAATTGTTTTGGAAGGATTGAAATAAATAATCTTTACCAATTTTTTTAGGTAATGATCATCAAATGCATATTGCATTAAATATTTCACTTACATATTTTTATATTATATAGAGAACACATATTAATCAATTAGTGATATACTTTTGTGAATAATAAAAATTGTATAATAATTATCTTACGGTTATATACTTTTATCAATAATAAGAAATTGTATAATGATTATCTCTGTAGATCATCAAATAGCTATCAGTTAAAAAAGAAATTCCTCCCACGGCGAGTCAAAGTGCAATGTTGATATTTTAAGAAGTAAAATAAGATTACACGTGTGTAAATCTTCATTTCAAATACTCTTCTATTGACGACCGTAAATGATTATTTTAGCTTCTCCATCATTGCTTCATCATGAGTGATTCTTTGTCACTCCCGATCTTCCCTCAAAAAAAAAAAAAAAAAACCTCCCGATCAAATAAAAAAATTATCTTCAATAAGCTTCTTTGGCATGGTTTATTTGAAGGAATTTGCCGCAGAATTTGATATTTTTTTTTAACTTCCTCCTTTTTTAATATGTTCTTTCAAACTTCATTTTGTTAGTTTCCTAATTAATCTCTCAATTATCAAGGGGTATATAGTGTGATAGTGTATGCATAGGTTTTTATCATAATTTTCAGATGTGTCTTAGCTATGAAGGCAAACTGATGTTACTCTGTTTGGAGTTCATTGCTAATTTTAAACAATGAATATTATCTAAAATAAAGAAAGACATGGATAATAAAAAGAGTTTTGATAGGATGCGGATAATGAGCCCCATTCAAGATGCTTTCGAAGATTGTAAGTTTTGTTTGTTAAAAAATCTGCTAGTGTACTTATGTTTTTGTTAAATGGGTACTTATGTTTTGGTTGTGCAATATGTGGGTTCATTCGTACCGTTTTAGAGAGTTTCCTATGATTGAATTAAAGGAAATGATGGAAAAAATAAGGGGAAAAATGATAAACAAATAGCCTTAAAAACACTCAACGATAGAAAAGAAATGAGAGCAAAGTACCAAACCGTGCCTTATTCAAAAAAAAAAAAAAACATTAGTCATGATGAAAGAAACGGTACCATTTACATGATTGAAGCACAAAAAAAAAATAATGGACGATCAGGAAAAAGAAAAAGAACCTACTCAGTGTCTGCAGGTATTAGTCACCAAAACGAATCCCGGTAAATGATTAGTAAAACAAATGAAAAAGAAAGAATGAAAATGAAGGGTGATTATCCGAAATTTAAAAATATAAAGCTAAAATATAGTACATTAAAATTTCTACTACGTACTACGGCGTCAAAAGGAACATGCAAAGCATAGTACCTGTGAAACTGAAACCAAGTTTTACCCACAAAAACAAAGAAGCAGCAAAATAAACACCAGCAAGGAAATATTGAAGAGACAAATAAAAATAACGTTACACATATAATGGAAGAAGTCCTCAATTTATTAAGGGCACAATTTTTTTGATATAAATACAAAACAAAATAAAATGTTGATTTTACTTTACGTGTGAGAATAATTAATGAATAAAATTGTAACATAAAAAAATATTACCGGTAGTCCGTGTCCATATAGAAATCTTAATTGATTTACCCATTCTAATACTAAAATATTAATCGCCATCAACAGACAATCAATTCTGATAAAAATTATGAAGAAAAAGGAAACATAATATGGGTAATACCGTGTGAACATAATTAATGATTAAAATTCTAACATAAAAAAATACGGGTAAAAAAAATTACGGTAAAAAAAACAAAATAAAAACATAATATAGATGATAATGTGTAAACATAATTAATGAATAGCATCCCAAAAAACAAAAAAATTAGTCACCATTAATAGGCAATCAATTCTAATAAAAAGTATACAAAAAAGAAAAAGAAAAAAAACATAATATGGGTAGTAATGTGTGAACGTAATAAATGAATAAAATTCTAAACAAAAAAAAGATTACATGTACAAAAAATATTACGTTTAAAAAGAAGAAAAAAATATTTAGGTCATAACATGTAAACATATTTTACGTATATAACATTCTAATATCCCGAAAAATCAATCACCATTAAGAGGCAATCAATTCTGATAAAAATTATAAAGAAAAAAAGAAAACATAATATGGATAATAGCGTGTGAACATAGTTAATGAACAGAATTCAAACAAAAAAAAGATTACGGGTAAATAAAAAAAATTAAGGTAAAAAACCCCTAAAAAACGTTCAATGTTTTAAGCCGAGAGAAATGTAGTGTTACGGCGTTATTTTTTTTAAACATAAATTCAGAAAAAAAAAAAAAAAAAAAGAAGAAGAACAAATTTGAACATGTAACACATAAATTCAAAAAGATTTTGAACAAATTTGAGCAGCCGCCATTATTGCATTAGATTCAAAAGATTCTGAACGAATTTGAGTAGCTACCATTATTGCTCTAATTTTTATTTTAATTTTTTGTCCAACACAATTAGTAGGAGATATAATGTTTTTTTCACCGGCCGGGTTTGAAACGGTTTCAATAGTATAATTAGCGGGTTTAGGTCAAATTTAATTTTATTTCCCTTCCTTTTTATATATATAGTATAGATAGATAGATACAGATATAAATTATAACCGTCAATAAAAAAAAACTAATTCTATCAAAATGAATAAAATAGAACAATAGATTATTATAGTGATTTTATTCATAAACAAAAGGTCACCACATATTTAGGAAAAAAAACATAAGACATTTTTACTACATGATCTAAAAGAATTATTATACCTGAAGGGGGTGGGGCTTGCAGATAGCTGGAACACGACGAAAAGAAGGGGAAAGAGGAGAAGAGAACCAAAAAAAATGATAACTATACTGCAAAAGGGAACAAAAAAAATACCAAAATGTAAAATACGTTTTTTAAGAAACAACAATTGTAAAATAAATTGAAATAGTGTATTAAAAAAATTGGCAATTTTATTGAAATAAATAAAATAGTTAATTTATATGAAAGATGCTACACATTTTGACAAAAGAACTATTTTACCTAAAAGCGTGGTGGCGGTTGTAAGTAGGCATGGCGGAGAGAGGCGGTCGGAGAAGAAACAAAAAGACCAATATCCTGCAAAAAGAAAAATAAATAAATAAAGAAAACCTATATCAAAACAAATTAAACATAGATAAGGATAGTGTTGTAGAAAAAAAATATAGAGGAAATGTGGAAATATAGAGATGAAGAGGAAATGTGGTGGTGACGGTTGATTTTGAGGGCCGGATTTGAGGCATGTGATTTTAAAATTTGAAAGTTTGAAGACCGAGAGGATTTTAGGAGAATTTGTTGCAATTTTTATTATTATATAGATATAGATATATAGATTTTCGGAATCTCGTAAATAAGATTTTGAATTTTAAAATTTGAATTTTGAATTTTGAATAATAATCATGAATTTAATGCAATATTTTTGGAATCTGAAATAAAAGGAAATAGTGAATTTGAATAATAATTTTGAATTCCGGGAATAATATTAGTAAGTATTTGAAATAGCAATTAATGCTGGATTTTAAAAATATTTGTTTTTTTATAAATGAATCGGATTTGGAGTGAGTCAATCGGGTATTTTTTGGGTCTCGGTCAAAATCAATTTTATTTCCTCTCCTAAATATATAGATACTAGCAATTTACCCGTGCTATGCACGGAGATAACTCAACGTAATATAAAACAGTGAATCATCCATAATTTATAAAAATTTAAGAAAATACTCTTCTGAAAAAAAAATTAAACAAACCCAATGCATGATCATACGATAAAATGAAATTAAAATAAATAACTTGCAACATTTCAATCATTAAAGGATGTCAAAGAAGATAGAATCTCAATCATTAAAGGATGTCAAAGAAGGTAGCATCTTTTGTCTTACATATAGATAATGAATTTGATATTGCACAACATTCATGCCGATCAAATTTAAGCAAGACCTGAAAATGATCGTTCAAAATTTGTCAGTGCTTTGGATCAACAAAAACTTTATTAGTAAAAATAGAATAGATGTATGAATAGAACTTCTCACGCCACATGTTGAAAGTGGATTGGGAAGAAGCATGTGGCCATGCTTTCAGACGTCATCACGAAAACAATGACACTAGACGTGAGAAGTTCTATTCATACATCTATTCTATTTTTACTAATAAAGTTTTTGTTGATCCAAAGCACTGACAAATTTTGAACGATCATTTTCAGGTCTTGCTTAAATTTGATCGGTCCGAATGTTGTGCAATATCGAATTCATTATCTATATCTAAGACAAAAGATGCTATCTTCTTTGATATCCTTTAATGATTGAAATGTTACCAAGTTATTTATTTTAATTTCATTTTATCGTATGATCATGAATTGGGTTTGTTTAATATTTTTTTTCAGAAGAGTATTTTTTAAAATTTTATAAATTATGGATGATTCACTGTTTTATATGTTATCTCCGTGCATAGCACGGGTAAATTGCTAGTAATGAATAAAAAACAATTTCTTATTTTGTAAATAGTGTGAATGTAGAGAGGTTAATTATTAGAAAAAATCAACTTTTTAAAAGTCAAATTTTGCAATTAATAGTGTGATTGGAGAGAAAGGTTATTTATTGCAAAAGAAGATTATGTAATTATGGCATGTTCAATTTTTTTTGGATATTTTTCTTATTCTTATATTATTTATGATTGATTATGTTCTTATTCAACTATTGTATACTATAAATATCAATATCCCGAGAAATCTAAAAACTGTGTTTCCCTAAATATTCTATTAGGGATGTACAAAATATTACAGACGTATTTACAACAGCTGCATAATTTTTTCGAGAAGGATGAATCCCGAAAATTAGTGATTCGTGAATTTGTCTATTAATGGTGAGAAATGAATTTTTTTGAATTTCGACGATTGTATTTCGGATGAATTTAAACAGTGAATTTATTAATTATGATTGATTTTGTTTTTATTCAACTATTGTATGCTATAAAAAAATTATTCTGTAATTAGTGTGATTGGAGAGAGGGGTTAATTATTCGGAAAATCAAATTTTAAAAATTCAAATTTGGTAATTAATAGTGTGATTGGAGAGAGGGGTTAATTATTAGGAAAATCAAATTTTAATAGTCAAATTAGGGCATGTTCAAATTTTTTGGATAATTTTCAATTTTTTATTAATGATTGATTATGTTCTTATTCAACTATTGTATACTATAAATATCATTATCCTGAGAAATCTAAAAACTTTGTTTTTACGTAAATATTCTATTGCACAGTATTACACCGTATTTACAACTTTTTCATTTCTGATTTTATTTGTCTATTAATGGTTCTACATAATTAGACAAATCAAATTTAGAAAGTGTAATTAGTGTGATTTTTTTTTCGTATTTCCCTATTAATTATGAGTGATTCTTTTTTTATTCAACTAATGTATACTATTAAAAAACCTTTTTATTAATTAAGTATTCTGAGCTTAATGTTATATTTTGTATAAAAAAACCTTTTTATTAATTAAATATTCTTAGCTTAATATTTTGCATTAAATGATATTTTCGAGTTTAGATATTTTTTCAAAATATAATTTAATGTTAGAATATTTTGCTTTAATTGGTAAAATTGAATTTATCATATTATAAATATTATAATTTAATTAAAAAATATTTCGCATTAAGTGGAATAAATTTAAGAATATTTCACATTATTTTAAGATGGCTAATTTATAAGGGATAGATTTATCATGACTGATTCATATGAATGTATTTAATGTGAGAATATTCTATAAATTAATTTATATGAGATGTATTTAATATCTGCATATTTCAAATTAAATGGCATATTTGAGTTTAGATATTTTTTGAAATATAATTTAATGTTAGAATATTTTGTTGGTAAATTGAATTTATCATTTTTTAAATATTACAATTTAATCCTAAAGCATTAAATGACATATTTGAGTTTAGACATTTTTCAAAATATAATTTAATGTTAGAATATTTTTCATTAATTGGTAAAATTGAATAATTTGTATTATATTTGAGTTTAGATATTTTTTAAAAGGCAATTTAATGTTAGAATATTCTGCAATAATGGAAAACACTAAATTTATCATTTTTTAAATATTATAAGTTATTCTACATTATTTGAGTTTAGATATTTTTGAAAATGTAATCATTGTTAGAATATTCTGCATTAATTGACAAAATTCAAGTTATCATTTTTTAAATACTATAAGTTAATGGAAAAATATTTCGCATTAAGTGTCATAATATTATGAGTATTTGACATTATATTGGGATGCTAATTTATAATTAAATTTGGTTATATTTCAAAATGTAATGTAATTTAAGAATGTTTGGTATTAATTGGGATGACAATTTGCAGGAAATGATTTTCTTTATCATAATTGTATTAAGCAACATAGAGCAAAGAAACTTGGAAAAAAAAAACCAACAGAATTTCACATGCAAGCTCAAGAGATAAGTCCATATGAATAAGCATAATCTAGAGTTCAATAACATTTTGTTAAAAAAAATTCAATAACATGGTAAGTTCACGGAGCTTTCAAAATAAGAAAAAGTGAAAATACAAACCTGGTTAGTCTTTCTTCTCAGCCTTAGGTTGCTTCAAAAGCTTGGCTTTTCAAAGGAAAAAAATAGAGAAACGAATAAGCACATTCATTTTAAAATATCAAATATCTTAACGTCATATACTTTTCCAAAAAAATTGTTATAGTCTCTGCAAAATCATAGATGAAGTCAAGGAAAAAACCCAAAGCAATCAAAGAAAAACTTTTTACCGTTGCAGATTACCTATTTACACTATCTCTGTCACAAAACCTACAACTAAATTGTGAAATTACCCTTTCAAAAAGTTATTGACCGTGTCTTGAAAGCCCTGCAGCCAAATCAAATTTGTAATACGTTAAAACCAAAGCAATCAAAGAAAAGATTTTTAGTGTTTATTGCTGCTATATCGAATTTTTAAACCGCCAGCAATACTTTAAAACTGAATCGATCAAAGAAAAGCTCCGTACAACCAAAAGTAGGATGATGGAGATAACGATTTTGGAGAGCTTATTTCATATACTTTTTCCGGAAATTTTGTTATAGTCACTTTTATAGAACGACAACTTATTTCATATACTTTTTCCGGAAATTTTGTTATAGTCACT
This sequence comes from Gentiana macrophylla, assembly GCA_026214975.1. Lineage (NCBI taxonomy): Eukaryota > Viridiplantae > Streptophyta > Magnoliopsida > Gentianales > Gentianaceae > Gentiana > Gentiana macrophylla. The sequence continues at coordinate 11,803,180 of CM047812.1, read as the reverse complement.
TTTATAGAATGACAAATTGAAGGCGAAAGCAATTAGGAATATCAACAAAGAACAACATATGGCATCAATTGCACATAATCACTTGCTAGGATTATCCAAACCAATTCTCCCGTTTTTCTGTAAAAAAGCATGGCATGCATGCTCTGTTTTTTAAGAAGGGAGATGATGAAATTTTAAAGAAGGAAAATGATGAGATTTTATAGAATCATCATAGGGAAGATTATACCTTTCAATTTATTGTTGTTTTCCCGAACTTGTGTGCAACCATTGTAGAAGATGATATGAAATTAGTTTAGTTGAGATATCCATTTCATATGAAGGCTATATGTAAATAGAAGATTTGATATCACTGTGATGGAATTAGGTTTTTTTTTGACAGTAATGCAAGGGATTTTTGGACATTAATATTGATATTAAATTAATGCAAGGGATTTTTGGCATTAATGATGGAATAAGCGGGGTTTTTATTGGGTTTGGGACGGGTTTATGTGGGTTAACGGGTCAATTGTTTTTATTTCCTCTCCTAAATATATATATATACTAGTAGGAAAACTCGTGCAATGCACGGGGGTAACATAGGACTTAAAAACTAATAATGATCATATCATAATGCACCACTACACCGACCCTATTGTAATACAAAATTGCTTTATAAACATCAATAATATAGGCGAATGAGCCTTAACAAAGCGGTTAAGCCCATGACAATACCAACAGTAGAAGGTTTAATGAGATATAATACATTAGTTCAGCTATGGCCTTATAAAACCCAGCACAGGCCACCATGTCTTTCCTGAAAATGTATTCAAGTTTAGACCCCTTTATTTTAACCGACACCTCCCTTAATAGCCCGGAAGACATATTAGGCCAACAACTTTGCCTCAACCCATCAATCTTCCTCGGCTTTGCCTCATCCACAAAGGAGCAATCATGAACCTCATTTTGTGCACTCAATCTTTGCTTCACTCAATTTTGTGCATGAAATCCAATGTAGATTTTTTAATTTTTACGCATAGTTTAGAGATTTCAATGCAATTCTCTGAAAAAGGGCATGTTACATAGTCCAAAGAGAAGAAACATACCATGTTGAACTCCATCTTTTCAACTTACCAATCTCTCGGTCTTTTACAGCATAAGACTCCCGTATCAAAAGTAATAAAGCAGAAGGTAGGGAACAAAGCCTGTCATGAATCATGCTCTTCGAATAACAGCAAATACATACCCGTTTATTTCCAGTAGAACATCTACATTTTAACAAAGACATGTCTGTAATATATTTTACAACTTCCATCATCACAGGCTCAAGGCTTCCATGATTATCGTTAACCATGAATAGTTTTACATAAGCTGCTCTTAGGCTATTAATATGCAGTTCGAACATCAATCTAAGAACATCACTATGACATACTTATTGACATAAATATGAAAAAAACATGCCAAAAATTAAAACATAGGTCACATAAAAACAAATAAAAAATGTCATTTATATGGGAAAAGAATAAGTGAAATTTAGGATAAAAGTTCACACCATTCTACACCAAAAGTTGCAGCATTTCCGTGTAAAGAATTTACGGTGAGTCGTCAACAAAAACGAAACAAAAAAAACCAAAAAGATAGATAAAAGAAATGGCATTGAAGAACTATTTCATAAACTATTTCTTAATCCTTCTTTAGTCAAACGGGATGGATTAACATCCGTCACTAACTTTGATGCACCCTGTCATTCTTTTTAGAGATAATGACAAAGATTGAAGATTAATTGCTACCATATCTTTGGATACTGCTAATAATGATGATTGATTGTCATTTGATATTATTTGATTCTGTCTTTATTATTCACTTGTTGGCCAAGTATATTGTCCTATAAATATTGTAATCATCTTTCAGTATTATCAATACAATCAATTATCGTTTCTCTATTATTCTATCATGGTATCAGAGCTCTAGACTAACGTCTTTTCGATCCTGAGCAAGCTTTACGAAAAAGAATGTTTGGGTGGGGGTTTGTGACATCAATATGATCAAACCCTCACCCCTCCCAATTTTTTTTTTTAATTTTTATTTTCACGTTGAATTTTTTTTTCCTTTCGAAATAAACATGGCTGATTGAAAGGCTCCGGTGGCGTCAAAATTGAAAGCCGAATTAGGCTCCCAAGCATCCTCCTTCTTCATCGCCGCTCCAGGTTCATTCAAGCTTCTCGCCGGATTCTATGGCTGAAGCCTTTTCAACCCCTGTTGCACAGCGATTTCGCAATATATAGCAGCACTCAGCCTCACCGCAATGCCGATATTAGCACGGCCCTTCCGCAAACGCTGCTCATCTCCATGGGCCACCAAAGCCTCCGGCAGCCTCCTTGTGTCTTTAATATTTTCTTCTTCTTCTTATTATTATTTTTATTTTTAATAAATATCAATCTTGTCATTATCTTATCCACAAACCCGTATCCACCTTCAACTCATTTCTATATTTCTTTTCTCCACCTTCTACCATGCGCTTCTTTTTATTTTTTGTTAGGGCATGACCCTCCGTTCCTTTTTATTTTTGTTAGGGTATATCCCTCCATTTATTTATTTATGTTTGGGTACAACCCTCCAAGCCTTTCTTTCTGTTAGGGTATATCCCTCCACTCATTTAATTTTGCTAGGGTACATCCCTTCAACTATCGTTTTTCCTTTAGGGTTATATCCCTCCATGCTTTCCTTATGAGCCAATCTCCATGTTCATTGTATTACCATGGGATTGCGGGGGCGTATTAGAGATAATGACAAAGATTGAAGATTAATTGCTACCATATCTTTGGATACTGCTAATAATGATGATTGATTGTCATTTGATATTATTTGATTCTGTCTTTATTATTCACTTGTTGGCAAGTATATTGTCCTATAAATATTGTAATCATCTTTCAGTATTATCAATACAATCAATTATCGTTTCTCTATTATTCTATCAGATTGTCGTAAGACGAATACAAATACTGGAAAAGTTGTAATTAGTTTCGGGCCCCAAGCATAAAAAAAGTAAGATAATATGTTTCTAACATGAATATGAATAGTATCTAAGAAAAAGCATCCAAAATGATGAAAAGAACTACAGTAGCAGAAAACATGTGTGTGGTTCTGCTCACTTTGGAGAGAAGACTTGTCAGAATAATTTTTTTTAGAAGCAGAAAGTTGGGGTCTTAAGCACCTGAAATGGAAAGGGAAATAAAGGATTATAAACATAGGCAGAACATATTTGAATACTAATGCACACACACCTTACTTTAAAAACATGATAGAAATCTTTAAAAAGTAAAAGCCAACCTCTGAAAATGCATACAGAAGATATCATGTAAGTTACACGTAATAATTTCAAAGGGAAAAGAAAATTGTATCAAATCTTACGGGTGAGTGTTTTACTCATGCCAAACATTACCACACCATGTGTAATTAGAAAAACATTACCAAATGAAAGCTGTCGGAGAAAAAAATAAATCGGGTAAAACATTTTTTAACAATGTTTTGTTAGGAACAAAGAATGTGTGCAATCTATAAGAAAAAAATATGTAGGACATAAAGCACTAACAGAAAGCATACCATCGAACTTTTGAAAGATTTTGATATGTTTTTGCTTACGCTAGCAGAAACAGGGAAAATACAAACCGCATGTGAAAGTAAATATCACAGACATGAAAGAAGCTATAGCCCTCGTGGTAGACTCGAGGTGTGATCCTAATAAGTAACAACTGAGCAATAAAAAACGATCCTAACAGGCAACCGAAATAAGGATCTCAAATTTTCGTTTTCTAATCGTTAAATATTGCATCATAAGACATTAAAAATGATCTTTTGGTCTGAAAACTACTATGTATTAATCACTACCGTAAAAATATAAAGAAACATGATACAATTGAATCTTGGTGCTGTTGTGTCGTAAGCGGTAGGTCCAAACACTTGGAATATAGAACTTGATATTTTATTGATACACAAAATATACAACAAATGGGACACTTGAAAAATACAAGAAGAGAGCAACTAGAAAGTGTTTGATGTGGGAGACTCACTTCACAACTTGTGTGTGTTGTTGTTGGCCTAAGTTACAACTCCTATTTATAGGAAAGGTAAGAATATCCTAGAAAAAGTAGTAGAACCTTCTAGAGAAATGCACACTAGATGTTTCTAGGCAAAGTATGCATTAGATATTTATCTAAGTATTTTCTAGAATTCTAGACTATTCTCTAAGGAAATAATTTCTAGATTTTTCCCATGTACTAGTTGTAGAATAATCTAGAAGTCATTGACTTCTAACACTCCCCCTCAATGACTTCTTTCTTTTGACGACGAGCTCATTTGCATCCCAAGAGCATTTCTGAATTCCTCGAGCTTGCGTCCGCTTAATCCTTTTGTGAATATATCTGCTAATTGATCTTCAGTCTTCACGTGAATCATCTGTATCTCATCTTGAAGAACCTTCTCTCGAATAAAGTGGTAGTGCACTTCAATGTGCTTGGTCCTTGCATGAAATACTGGATTCTCTGCTAGTTGTAGTGATGATATATTGTCGCAATGTAAATCCACTGGGTAGTCAACTGGCTGATGTAAGTCTCTTAATAACTGCACAAGCCAAGTGACTTCTTGAGCTGCTACAGCGGCTGCCCGGTACTCTGCCTCAGTAGTTGATAGAGATACAGTAGGTTGTCTTTTGCTACACCAGGATATTACTCCAGAACCAAGGCTGAACACGTAACCGGTAGTTGATCGAAGAGTGTCATGATCCCCAGCATAATCAGCGTCACAGTATCCGACAAGTCTACATGGCACTCCTTTCCGATAGAATATACCGTAGTCATAAGTTCCTTTGACGTACCTCATAACTTTCTGAACTAACTGCCAATGTGGCTTCCTTGGACTCTGCATAAATCTGCTTGCAACGCCAACTGCAAAGGAAATGTCTGGTCTTGTCAACGTCAAGTATATCAGGCTTCCTACTAGTCGTCGATAACTTGTAGGATCATCCAACTCTTTGCCTTCTTTTGAGCTCATCTTGGCATTGACTTCAATTGGTGTTGGAAGGCTTGCGATCTATCATTCCGGACTTCTTTAACAGATCCTTAACATACTACATTTGGCGGAGGAACAACCCATCTTTAGTGTACTCGACTTCAAGTCCAAGAAAGTGCTTAAGCTCTCCCAGTTCTTTCATTTGAAACCGGACCGATAAGTTCCTCTTGACTTGTTGGACTTCTTTGTCATCATCTCCAGTGATGATGAGATCATCAACATATACCAACACGACTGTTAATTTGTTATTTTGATGCTTGATGAACAAACTTGAGTCGGACGGAGCCATAGAGAATCCACTATGAGTCAAGAACTCGCAATTTTCCCATTTCAAGCCCTTGGCGCTGTTTCAATCCATATAACGCCTTTCTTAACTTGCACACGTATTTAGGATGAGTCGTACTCGAATCCCTTTGGTTGCTCCATGTATATGTCTCGATCGATCTCGCCATGTAGGAAGGCATTCTTCACATCCATCCGCCATAGTTTCCAAGACTTACTAGCCGCTAGTGCCGAAGAAACTCTCATCTTGTAGTTATCTTCGCCACCGGGCTAAACGTCTCATCATAGTCTAAGCCATATTGTTGTGAGAAACCTCGAGCAACTAATTGAGCTTTATGTCTTTCTATGGATCCGTCTTGTCGTGTTTTCACCTTGTAAACCCATTTGCAAGATATTGGTTTACTCTTCCGGAAGAGGAACAAGTTCCCAAGTGCGGTTTTGCTTAAGCGCTTGAATTTCCTCTTTCATCGCTGGATCCATTCATCCTTTTTAGATGCCTCCTCATAGCTTGAAGGCTCCATAGATGCGAGTATCATCAACTGTCGCAATGTTAGCATACTTAGGATTTGGTTTCATTGTCGAGATGATCTCCTAAGTTGTTGTTCATGAGGATCAACTTCCTCCATCTCCGGTGTTGGACTTTCGACATTGCTATATTCCATCTCTTGAGTTGTTGCGATTTCTCTTGACCATCATCATTTACTTTGAGTGCATAACTCTTCTCTGGGTCTTTTCTCTTATTTTTTCTTCTAGAATAGGTGAGTCGAAAGCTCCTCATCTTGAGATGACCACCAAGAAGATGCTTCATCAAATACAACATTTCTTGATACCATACATCGATTCGTTCTTGGGTCACAACACTTCCATCCTTTTCTTTCCTCATCGTATCCCAAGAATATGCATCCGATTGCTTTCTTGTCAAATTTGCTTCAGAGCTCATCCGGGACGAATACATGAATGCACCACGACCAAATACTTTGAAATGACTTACAGTTGGTTTTCTCTTTGAGTTTCGATATGGTGAGATGAATCCAAGCTTTGCTTGTGGTAGCCGATTGATCACGTGGCTGCGGTCTTCATGCATTACGCTTGAAGCGGGTGGGACATTCTTTGCATGTATCATACTCCGACATGTCTCAGCTAAATGTCGATTCTTTCTTTCAGCTACCCCGTTTTGTTGCGGCGTTCTCGGACAAGTCAATTGCCGGCGAATATTATTTTGCTTTAGATATTCCGAGAACTTGGTGGATGTATACTCACCTCCATTATCTGTGCGGAGACACCGGACTCTCTCCGGAAATTCTACTTCTACTTTACATTTGAATTCCTTGAATTTCTCCAATGCTTGCGATTTCTCCTTCATAAAATCCACCCACGTATATCTTGAGAAATCATCAATGAAGGTGATCATATACTTTGCTCCTCCAATTGACTGTTGCTTTACTGGTCCAAAAACATCTGAATGAATCAACTCGAGCGGCTCCTTTGCTCGGTATTTTGACTCCTTATATGGGAGCTGATGCGCTTTTCCATATTGGCATCCGGCACAAACTGTGTCTTCCCGACATTCCAACTTAGGAAGTCCTTTGAGCATAGACTCTTTCATCATGACCTTAAGTCTCTTATAACCGACATGTCCTGCACGCGTGCATGCCATAGATCAATTTGTGTCATTTTTCCTAGTTTTTCTACATATCTTTGCTCAATTGATCGGTACATATCTTGACTCCTTCTTTTCACCTTCGAGTTGGAGTCCCAACGACTCTAAGATCACGATAAACCTTCACATCTTGTGGGTGAACAATACATAATTACGACTCGTGAGTTGTGATAATCGACAAGAGATTTTTCTTCATTCCATCAACATGCATCACATTTTGCAAAGTATCACCGGGTGAGAATTTGAGCTTGGCGTGATCTTTGTTTCTCCAATGTGTCTAATTGGAAGCTTAGTGTTATCCGCCGTTACGACAACACGACCTCCTTTGTATTCTGTCATACTTTGAAGTCTTTCTTTATCACCGGTCATATGATTGCCAGCTCCTGAGTCAACGATCCACAGATTGTGAAAGTTAACACGCCCAATATCACTTGTCATAGTTGTTGCACAAGTTACTTGGTCTTCTTCTTTCACCATAGTAGTGTCAATATTTTCTTGCTCGGACTTCAACCCTGAGAAAGATGCTTGGACATCCCATTCTGTTTCACTTTGGTCATCTCGGGTATCTGAAGTGGCAGCGTTTCCTTCGACTTGTCTCTTCTTGAATCTACAATCTCTTGCAAAATGTCCCTTTTTGCCACAATTGAAGCAAGCATTTTGTTGCTTGTGAAAGCGTTTGTCTCCTCCTTGAGGTCTATCATTACTTTTCTTATTATCATGTCTCTTCTCTTCAGCTCCCCCTCTTTGGTAACTCTGTCCTTCGTCCTTTTGTTGTTTTCCACCATATTGTCTTTTGAATCCCTTATTGTTATATCTATTTGACTTTCCTCTTGCTTGACTTGCATACAACGCCTCTTCTTCTGACTTTATAACTACGCCTGCCATCTGCTTAGCTAGCGACTCTTGGTCTGCTAATAAATTTTCCAGCTCATCAATGGTTGGTTGTGTGGCCCAACCTTGTATTGCCGTTGTGAAACTACGATACTCGGGTTTTAAACCGTGTATCAATATTCTTCTCATCCGAGACTCACCAATTTTGGACTCTGGATCTAATTCGGAAATCTCATAACACAGCGATTTTACCTTGGTGAAATAATCTCTGATTGATAGATTTCCCTGGGTGAGCGACATCAACTCATTCTCCGAGATTTGCGGCGTGAAATGTTCTTCCTCGAAAAACGACTAGCCAACGTGTCCCATGCTTCCTTCGGCGTGGTGGCTTTCCGGATATGCTCAATCATCTCATCTTCGATCGATGTCTTTATAGCAAACATGGCTTTCGCGGCTTTCACCTTCCATTTACGGAAAACCGTTGCATCTGTTGAAGCGGGCGGCGTTGCGTCACTTCCGGTGACATACTCCAATAAATCTTGGCTCTCCAGGTAGGACACCATACACGATTGCCATGTGCTATAATTATGATTATTTAATTTTTTAATATTACTCACCGAAAAATCCGCCATCGTGACTTAGTTTTGTTGCACTGTCAAACACTAAGTAAGCTAGGTCCCAGACCAAACAGCTCCACAGTCCCGGACTGCGCACGAACAAGAATCGTTGATTGATTCTTCTCAACCGGTGAATAATACCCTCCGACCTTTATTTCGGCAGAGTGACGACGTCGTTGGTCTCCGACCAAATATCACCACCACAAAAAAAAAAAACCTATGCCCGATCGATGAGGCTCCGATACCACTTGTTGTGTCGTAAGCGGTAGGTCCAAACACTTGGAATATAGAACTTGATATTTTATTGATACACAAAATATACAACAAATGGGACACTTGAAAAATACAAGAAGAGAGCAACTAGAAAGTGTTTGATGTGGGAGACTCACATCACAACTTGTGTGTGTTGTTGTTGGCCTAAGTTACAACTCCTATTTATAGGAAAGGTAAGAATATCCTAGAAAAAGTAGTAGAACCTTCTAGAGAAATGCACACTAGATGTTTCTAGGCAAAGTATGCATTAGATATTTATCTAAGTATTTTCTAGAATTCTAGACTATTCTCTAAGGAAATAATTTCTAGATTTTTCCCATGTACTAGTTGTAGAATAATCTAGAAGTCATTGACTTCTAACAGGTGCGTTTCAAGTTTCTAACATTTACTACCTGATTGAATTTCCTAGATTTAGCAAACACATTTTCTTTTGTGCGTTACCTAAAAATTCATGATATGCTTTTTTATGTGTTTGATGAATATGTAAACGTTTCAATTCGTAAGTGTGTAATGTAAACATTTCAGTTATGATTCATACAAACATTGACGGTAGGATTCATTGATGGATGGTGTTGCATAGATATAAAACTTGTGCAGATTGTTTCTTGACATATTTTCGACTGCTGATAGTAAACATGTGAGCAAACATCCTTCAGAATTAAAGACACATGTTCTTTTGATGCACAACCTTCGAACCTTCTATCTCTTGCACTACGCTTTGAACCTTCGTAAAAAGATGAACATACAACTAATCCAAGTAAACAAAAAAATAACTGAGCCAGGTAAGTTTGGACCATAAAGCTTAAATGGTTTATTGTACCGACAATTATCTTCTAAATAAATAGAATTCATGTAACTCTTTGTTTGCTTTTCCGTGAAGAAGCGTACTCCCAAATCATTTACATCATTAGAAGAAGTACATGTTGCATTTGTACACATTTTCCTTTATACATAACCACCAACATACTACAGTTCGCCAATAAAACACTCAAATTGATTACGATATGAAAAATTACAAGACCTACTACCTGAATGAGAACTGAAAGTATTCCAGTTCATAAGGAGTAATTAAAGGATTCTGCACTGTTGAGATTGCGCGATTTGCATGAAACACATAAAATCCATGTAAAACATTATTGCTGGAATTACCTCATAATAGCCACAGCGACAACATCTATGAAAATCCATAACCGTAACGGTGAGATGTATATGGAAAAGTGGAATAATACACAGAATGAGAAACAAAATCCCTCCTGAAGATTATATATATAATTTTCTTCAATCATCTGCCTTGACAAATAATTGGATAAAGCGGTGGCATGGCTGCTTTTGGTTCGGTTTCATCCCATCAAAATTTTCCAAGTTTGTCTGAAATTCAAAAAAAAAAAAAAAAAAATTCAATAAAAACAAATGAACGCTACAAAAAAGTTCTTCTTGTGACAAAGTTTTAGTGAAAAATACAAAATTTGTCACAAATTCATAGCTTCTTGTGACTACAACTTTTTTTGTCATAAAATGTGTATTGTTAGTGACAACAAGACAATGTTGTCACAAGAGGTTTTCAGATTTGTCACAGGTACAATGGCATTTCAAGAGAAGATTGTAACATAACTTGGTATAATATTTTGTGACAAGCCAATTGTCATAAAATGCACAGTAAAGCTTTTTGCCACTCAAAAAGCTCTTTGTATTTAATTTATTTTTTTATATATTTTTTTTGGATGAGTATTGGTAAAGTCATCCAAAAATCCGGAGTCCTAAAATCATTGACAATGCTTCCAATCCTTTTCGCTGAGCCCTAAAAGCTGTCGACACCGTCGAGGCCTCTGCGCTTCCGGAAAATCGAATTCACGTTCATCAACCGAAACCCAGGTAAGCTTTTTTGAGTCCTTTAAGTACAATCTTAAGGCTCATTTGAATCTTCATTTTGATTTTTTATCTCTCAAATTTGAGTTTTATTTCAACTATCATTGAAAATGCTAAATCTTTTATTATCCTTGCAAAATACACTATGAATTCATTGGTCTGATTGATTGTAAGTGGCATTTGCTTTGGATGTGTGTTCAGTTTTGTGGAATTGTTTCATAAAGTGAATTTGATTTGACAATTTAAGCATTTTGCTGCTTATCCAGTTGTTTTGATGGTCTCGTTTCTTTCTGGTTAATAGCTTTGCTCATGAGCGTGTTATTAGTGGGTTTCTTTTTCAAGAAATATTAGTGGCAATTTGCTAGATAAGTTATCAAAATATGACAATGATATGCTAAATGTGTCATATTTGGACTTGATGATGGGAAGAGTGTTAGTTTTCAGAGTTGTTCTGGTTTTTCCTTTCATTTTTGCTATTTTTGAGGGTTGTGTGGCTGATGCTTTGATGGAGCTTTTTTTCTTGTAATGGGGGCATACTTGTAATTTTGGATGGTTCCTATAGAACATACCATATTATGAAATGTAAGTTGTGTACTTGTGTTTATAATGAAAAATGGCTGGAATTAAAGCTTAGTACTGTATGTGTTTTCAATGGTTCATGAGACTGAATCCGTAGTTGACAGATCCCCTGACAATTTCTTCCTTCTTCCTTTGTAATAGGCACCATACAAAAGGCCTTTCTGCCAGCTAATTAAATGCAACACCCAAAGAGATTAATAAAAAATTGCACTTTAGTCTTCAAAGTGAAATCACTCTGTGAAGAACGGTTCTATCAAATAAATCACTTTTTTAAGTTGTAAACGCATAGATTATTTCACTAGAATCGGTTTCTGTTAACCAACGGTTCTGTTTTTAGCCTATCTGCTTGATTACAGATAACTTGGTAACCATGAACTTTAACCAACAGTTCTGTTATTTTCTCACAGCTTAAAATTCATGAATCTTTTACCATGTTGTTTACCAAGTTATTTTATGTCTATTCCATTCTCTGTTTTTAAATCTATGTGATTCTGGGCACAAGATTTGTGGGAGCTTTGCCGATCTACCACTATTTTGGAGGGCCACTTGTGCGACTACCACTCTCTTGTCGAAATACCACTCCTATTTTCGCGTTTTAGGTGTTTTTGGAACCAAACTAAACTCTAATTGGGAAGGGGAACCCAATAGGGGAAGGGTGTACCTTAAGATCGTGCACAAAGGTGAAAAAAACGGGAGAAAATCGCGTCCCAAAATTGTTTTTTTTTGCCTTGGGTGGTATATCCACAAATTGTTCCAGAAATTGGTGGCAACCCAGAAAAAATCCCCAAGAGATTTGTAGAGTTTAATTTTGTCCAGCGTGTCATTTCGTGTCATTTCAGGTATACAAATGGACAAAACTTGGATATTTGAAAAAGATACATTTTCTGAGCGTTATAAAAAAGGTGTTGAAGCATTTCTTGAATTTTCGACGGCTAATGTTTTAGGAAATGATTGCAAGCTATTTTGTCCTTGTCGGCGATGCAAAAACAACAACAGGAAAAATGTTGCCGATGTCAAACGAGATTTACATGTAAATGGATTCTCAAGTTATTATACCAATTGGATTTTCCATGGGGAAATGATCCAACCACCTAGGGAATCTACCAATCCTATTGAAATGGAGTATAATGATGCAAATAACGAGAATGATGACAATAGTCCTATTGATGAGTTGCCTGAGTTGCTTGAAGAAGTTCGGGAGGCAAGAAACTCAAGATCTTCTATGGATCATGATTCAGATGACTTTGAAAGATTGATGAATGATGCCAAAAAAGAAGCATATCCTGGTTGTCAGAAGTATTCAGTGCTTCTTTATGTGGTTACCTTGCTTCATATTAAGGTGATGGGTCATTAGAGCAACAAATCCTTTAATATGTTACTTGAGTTCCTGAAGGATTTACTACCTGAAGGAAATAATGTTCCTTCAACTTTGTATGGGGCAAAGACTATGCTTTCAGAGATATGTATGAAATACGAAAAAGATTGACGCTTGTCAGCATGATTGTGCACTTTTCTGGAAAGAAAATCAAGATAAGGATGATTGTCCTATATGTGGAGAATCACGATGGAAGTTTACTAATAAAAAAGGAAATAAAGTACCACATAAGGTTCTTTGGTACTTTCCTTTGCAGCCACGATTGCAAAGACACTTTATGTCCTCAAAAAGTGCTTCAAACATGAGGTGGCATGCAGAAAAACGCATCAAAGAAGATGGAGTTATGAGGCATCCTGCTGATTCTCCTGCTTGGAAAGACTTTGATACTCAATATCCTGATTTTGCTCAAGACCCACGTAATGTCAGGCTTGGGTTGGCAGTTGATGGTTTTACTCCATTTGGGGACAAGAGCAATGCATATAGCATCTGATCTTGACATTGCACCTAGTTGACTGAGTCTGTAATCTAATTTTATGTAATCTGGTGCACATATTTCTTTGGTTTGCTCGTCTTTGAGCACCTTGTCTGCTTGGTTACGATTGAGCACTTAACCTCTCCTGCTAATTCCTTGATTTGAGTTGATCTTCGCTCTGCATATCACTCATGATCCTTGGTGAAGTTTGGATAATTTGTTCTTGTTTTGTGTTTGTTCTTAAATGAGATATAGTGGATCTTGATCATTCTAACCGCTTTGCTCCCTTTGTTCATTTTGGCTTTTATTACCGCAGAGACGCTCGAAAAAACAAGGATAACCGGAGTAAATCGCCGTACCTTCATTCCTCGGGGACACAGTCATTCCATATGCGTTATTATAGAATGGTAGTGGTATTTTGACATTTTTTGTAAGTGTAAAATAATAATATGATAAAAAGTTTATCTCTTGCAAACAAAATAAGTGAAGTGTGTTACAAATGCAGACGAAAGAAGAACGCAATCATGTGAAAAATTGGAGAGACCGCCACACTAAGAAAAATGGCCGCATGGTGAATGATATAACGGAATTACTTGATGTAAGTCAACGTTATTTTGCAATTTATGTTGGACCTTTATTTTGTGACCAATACATGTCATTGCTCATATGTAGGAGGAGATGGATACGAGTAAAAAGGCAACGGTATGTTTGGAGAACACGTCGTGGAGGAAGAAATCTTAGTGAAACATTGGGCAAACAAACAAAGTTATAGAAAAGGGTTGGGTTATGGGTTTGTGCCTTCACAACCAACAACACGTGTCGACATCCATAATTGAAGCTTTCAAAAATGCACGTGAGCAAATTCAGAACAACAATCCTAGCTTGTGCGTAAAGCAGACACATTGAAATTCAACAAATCACTATCGAACAACAAAATGCTAAGATTGAAGAGCAAATTGTCATGATCGAACAACAAAACTCTGAAATAAATACTTTGCATCTCGAATTGGGAGTCTAAAGCAGAACTGAGAAGACATTAGAAGCTAAGATCGAAAAGATGTTTGATATCTTTGGATGCTTCTAAGGTATAAACATCTTGCCTTTTGTTAATTTATGTTTGTTTCAGTAAAATATATATACATTATGAACTTAATTTAGTGTTTGATTTTGTGGATAGGTAAGCTGGAAGAGTTGGGAGCCGCTTGTGGTCTGCTCATTCTATCTCGAGGTAACGCTTTGTATTACTTAATGCTCGAGTTCAAGTTTAGATTTGTTGTGGTTATTCTCGCTTTATAAAAGGTGGTAGGTTGGTGGGGTTGACTTTGTTTTCAACGAGAGACATAGCGGCTGTTTGAACCGAAATGATACACCACAATTTATATTTTATATTGGAATACGATCAGTTTTTGTTGGTCTAATTAGTTGCTTGCTTGGCCGTTCGTTGTTCTTATTCTTTTGTCCCCTTGGCTTTAAAGCTTCAACTTTTTGCTTTTGTTTCACTAATGCAACGATGCACATTTGGTAGTTCCTTTGTTGAATATTTACTTTCATTTTAGCTCATATACAAACACATGTAAGTTTATTTTTCTTCTTGGAATTGCTTCTGTGTATCTTTTAAGATTCTTTGCTGATCTCTATTTCTTGAATCTTTCGGATAATGAGGGAGAAACGACAGCGTCTCGTCTTGATTAATTGGTCTATTTTGGTTGTTTGATGGTGTATGCTATTGTTTTTGCTTGTTGACTTACATTTCTCATGGCATTATTTGTAGCAGAGAATATCTTAATAGTTGCCAATGTCATTTGCTTATAAATGGTAGCTACTACTTAATACGTCGAATCTTCTTTTGCAATTTAGTGTTATGGTGTTTGCTCGTGAAGTCACTTATCGTTTTGAGCCTGCAATCTAAGTTTGTGGTAATTTGTGGTACGGTGCAGTCAACCCCACCAACCTACCATCTTTATTTTTCTGCATTCTTTGAAATAATTTCATAATTTCCATCTCAATTTTTGTGAAATGCAGGTATGTTCGAGTAGATGGATTTCGTGGAGTGAGAAGCTGATTTTGCTAAAACACATATTTTGTTACTTTTTAGCTTTTGGTATTATTATTTGGTATTCTTGTATGTAGACATGTTTATTACCAGTGAACATTAATATTAATATCTGTTTTTTTTGAGAGGATTATTATTATTATTATTATTATTATTGGGAAAATAAATTCTGGATTTTTTTTGAGAGGATTATTATTATTATTATTATTGGGAAAATGAATTATTGGGAAAATGAATTCTGGAAAATAAATTCCGGATTATTATTATTATTATTATTATTTTTCTGGAAAATAAATTCTGGAGTTTTTTGTGACAACAGTGCTTTTTAGTGACAACAGTCATATTAAAGATCTGGAAAGTTTTAGTGACAATAGTCACTTAAGTTGACTTCTAGTGACAAATTGTTTGTCATTGAAGAAGAAATGTGTTTTAATGAACAATTATTCAGTGATGAAATCTGGAGTCTTTTATGACAAAAGTATAGTCACATTTAGGGCTTTATAGTGACAACATTCACTAAAGATCTGGAAAGATTTAGTCACAACAGTCACTAAAGATCTTGAAAGTTTTTGTGACTATTCGTCACATTAGAGATCTTTTTGCGACAAATATTACACTTGTCTCTAAGAACCCTTTAGCGTCGGCATATATGCGACAATCGTCGCAATAAAAAAGTTCGTCGCAAAAGGTCTCTAGTGACAAAAATTTGCATTTTTAGTGACGATGGTTTTGTCACAAAAAAACCTTTTTTTTGGTAGTGTGAAGAGCGAGAAACAATTATGTGCAGATGATTTCAACAATAAAACAAAATGTAGAACGAAACATCAAAGCATCAACGATTAAACCTAAGAACAGAAAATACACAATAAGAAGTAATCAAAGGCAAGAAACCACACACACCAACCCAAGTGGCGAAAAAATTTGTGGACAAATATGCGGAGTTAAATTACAAACCCAAATCCCCCTAAAATAAATCACAAAACCGAATAAATAATTGATGATTTTGGCATTACAGTGTTAGCAATAATGGATGGGTAAGGAAGAATAGAAGAGAAAGACTTTACCATTTTACAAAATCCGACTTATGCGTAATACTACTTATTGTCATACTCTGTTTTCCTCATTTCTTAACGGCGCCATTATCCTGCATAAAAGAATTTGTGAGTCAAATATCATCAAGAGAAGTGTTAAGTTCCAAAGGAATTTTGCCAAATCGAAAGAAAAAAAAAATACTTATACGATGTAACATTTTTCCCACCTACCACGACCGCATCTTTTTCCACTTACCACGACTGGGTTTTGCAACCTAAATCGGCACTGCAGATGAACGAAACTTCTCAAGATTTAAAGAAAAAACTAAAAATATTCAAGGCAAATTTAAATTAAAAATAAAAAAATGTACCTTTTTTAATTTCATTTTCACAAAATCATCAACAATTCATAATCTGATCACCAGAAATTTCATTATCCATAAATCAAGGATCTTTTGCGAACTAATTTTACTTTTCAATTCGATGATTCACAAATTGGATCCCTCGTTTAACACCTTAACAATCAGAACCCTTTGAGCCTCCAAAAGCGACCGGTTGAGTCACGCATTTTGGGATGTAAAGGTTGAAAACATAAGCATTTATACGACGGAAATGATATGAGGATGAGCAGGAAGTGTGGAAGGAGAAGCTATTGATGAGAATGGATCGGAGGACGGTGTTTTTTTGTGTGTGTGTTTTGAATAGAATGAGACGGTGAGTTGTTTGGAAGGAACAAATGTAGTTGTTGGAGGATGGGTGTTTCGTGGGTGGTTTTGTTGATAGTGGGTTAGGGGTGGGCCCAACTTTAAGAATCCAACGTGTGTGAATGGAGGAGAAATTGGGTTTGGGTCGGGTAATAGCAAAGAAACGGGTCCAATTGGCAGTTTTTTCCTTGAATATATATATATACTAGTCAAAAACCCGTGCATAATGCACGGGAACATCGAAATTAAGAAAGAAGTACCTCAAGAATAAATTGCATGTTTATTAAAAAAAAATTAACTACATTTTTTTTTCATATTTTATCTCTATCGTGCCAAATTACACCGACATTGTGCGACGGCATGATTCCTAAACACATTCACCTCCTTGAAATTAAAAAATGACTCAATTCGGTGACAAAATCATAGCTGATATTCTTTCTTGATAAGGCAATTCCCCCTGCCTATAGAACCCAATCCAAAGTAAGAAAAAGTGTCAGCTGAAAAAGTGCATACACGACATATTCGAATGTGAAAATGATAAAACAAAACAACAATTTTCCATAAGACAAAACGGAGTGAAAACAGAACCGGATTTCATTTCTTTGAAGTCCACTTAATGTAATATCCAACAAAATAGATCAATTAAGTTGTAACAATTTTGAAGAGAATTGACTCACCAAAGTCGATGCAATGAAGTAAAAGTTGCACATTGGAAGGACAAAGTAGATCTCAGTATGAGGTAGATCACCAACACAGTTTTCTCTTTAATGATGTCAAAAGCAGTCCACTTGATTCGCTTTCGAGGCTTAAGACGCGTAGGAGCTCAATGAACTATTTCGGCAAGCATAGTTACACTAAATGCGAGAGATTACACTATGAAATATAATTCAAAATTTCCTTTTACCAATTCAATGATCCACGATCTGGATAAAATGTTCCTGGTACCACATGATCATTGTTTATTCATTACACCTATGAGACATTAACATCAAAAGTTTTTCCAAAGAGCTTTGAAGATTTATGGGGTGCATTAAAATAGTCTTTTTCAAGGTTTGTTTAGCGATCAAAAACAATTTCCTTCAGTGCATGTGCATAACATTGCAGCAAATGACTAAACGTGATCAAAAAAATTATATTTATTAATGGTTTTGAGCACACAATTATCATCCCATTAGAATTCTCATTACTGTGTACCATCTTTCGTATTGATAGAAAACTACTGTTGATTTCTTACAAATACACATGAACCAAATACACGGTGATTTTTACTTCAATACCTCCGCCTATTTCATGAAATTCCCAAAGACTGTTTAGCATCCAATTTGTTTCAAAGAACACATATATTCATCAGTTTTGCCATTAGTATCACATCACAATATCAAAGTAGATATATCATCTAAATCACCAATGCAGTAATGCTTGAGCATCTGATGGTGCGCAAATACAAAATACCAAAACCACAACACGATTTCCTTAAGGAAAATGATTCCAGGGCGAACGGATTATATTTTTTTAATTAAATATATTTTGAAATAATAAAGTCCATCTTTGTCATAAAACTTAGGCACTTTGTAATACAATAGGCATACTAAATGAAGCAAATCCTCTATATTAGAATATGCACGCTTATCATTCAGTATAGACAACTCACACATGTGAAAAATGATTTGGAAATTAAGACAAAAAGAAGCATGGAGAAAAATGAATTAAGGAAGATAGAATGAAAAATTAGAGAGAAAAGATATATCACCTAGTTCGGTCCCGCAATTTTGTTGTTATTTTTGGAAGGGAGGTCATGCAATATTGTTGATCCAAACATTGCAATGAATAGTTGTTCAATGACTATCGAACAAAAAAATACACATTAATTGTGTGAAATGGAAAACAACGAATGAATGAGCGAAAGAGGAATCATACCTTATGAAGTTGCCGTCATGGAATCGAGATCTTCTTTCGGGCGATCCTAGAAATCTTGGTTTTATGGCATAAACCTTTGTTAGCCCTCTGCCATTCCCAGACCTGCTCAACTATTGAGAAGGGCCGTTTCGCTAACAGAGGCCGCCTTAAAAAAACGATTCATGGGTCTGAAGATGTAACAGTTGTGTTCCTATGAAACTGCAAGAAATGGTGTAGTACCATTGGAATATCAAATATGATACGTTACTTGTAAACTATTATGCAGAAGAACATAATTAACTTGATCTGAAACCTATCCTTACATACAAAAAATTGGGTAAGTGAAAATGACTCGCCTTTCCTCACAAACATGTCTTGGTAAAGAATGTTCTATAAGCATATATTCTTCCCATGTTTCACAACATTGAACATCAGTTTCTCACAAAAACAAACTTTCATAGACATTATGTGAGAACATTAACACCGTGAGGAATGAAATGGCCTATGGTAAGTCATATAAAAAAACCTTTCAATCATGTACACAATCCGACAACACCGTACTTACGTTAGATACTTAAAATATAAAGAAAAATTAGTCATATAAAAAAATTAAAATCCAAATGGATTCAAAGATAAGAAAACATGTCTACTGCAAGAAGCTCATGTTCCACCGGGCCGAGATGGATACCAAACCGTAATGATGCACAATATTGGAATCATTTTCATTCACATATTTGCATGCAAATTAGATTGTCAACAATCAACAACAAAATTCAACGAAAAATAAAATGTGTCAGTTGTTGCTTCTTCTTACGAAATAGAACATAAGATGGAATTAACGAAATAACCTCTCCCCTGTGAAAAAAAAGGTCTATCTGGTAGGTTACACTTTTCAGTCAAAACAGAAAAATTGAATAGAATTTTTATGCAAAGATAAGTCCTTTTAACACTTGACGTACACTTTAAAACTGGAATGAATTGAACAAAATGGAATATTATACATGGATGATACTCAGTAAGGGAGGTTTATTCAGGGGAGTAAAGAAGATGAAGCGAACAATATTTTTTTTAAAGTAACGGCATCATTTTATGTTGGACAGATAAATTAGACATGATACTTACACAGGAGATCCCGCACCCATCTTTATCACAGTTGTCTTTGGCTTCCCATCCTTATCTCGCTTCATATCACCTTTCGTAACGGTCCTGCATCACAAATATGACCGACACAGTTTTGGTGCTTCCGACCGCTTTAATTGCAACATGTTTGTTTTTAAGCTTCAGGACTCACTTTCTCTCTGTGAATCACATTGTTCATTTTTTTTTAATTTCACCAACATTGACATCAAAGTCTCAATACAGAACAAATGTATGTGCATAATTCATTAAGGAAAAAAAAAAGATATGTATCGCACAATGCACACAAAACCATGCCATGCCGTTTACTATAAAATCGCTCAACTGCATTCATTACTTCAAACAAAAACAAAACAACCGTACAGCTTCATTGAAAATTACTCAAAATTTTCCGATTTCTACAATTGCAGGAGGCACGATTACTCAAAAACTCTTACTCTTGATGCAATGAATATGTTATCGTTGTCGCTGAATTCCTGCAAGCTATTACACGGTGGCTTCTTTTCATTTGGTTTAGAAGCATACTGAAGCAGATATCGGGAAAACCCACTCTCAATCTCAATTTTCATGCAATCACCGCAAATGAAGATTTCATAATAAAAGAAAAAAATTAAAACTTCCCCAAATCATTGAGCAATTTTGTGCTATAGGGCTTTGCGATTTGGAATCGACAGGCCTTTGTTGTCCTTATGGTCTTTGAAATAATCAATAAGCCTTCATTTTTCCTCTCAAACGAAGCCATGAATTGAAAATGTAGATTAATATGGTTTATTTTGCGGTAAACATAAAAAAGATAAAGAAGAAAAAAATCCTAGAAATGAATATGCAAAGTGTTAATCGATCGAACATGCCTACCGTAATAAAGCTTTATCATGTGTTGAGCACCACATTTCTCATCTTCACCCTTCATCATGAAAACAGAATACGGGATGGCGAAATAGGGTTTTTGTGATCGCTAATGCTTGAATAATGGGGTGAGAAAAAAAAGGGAAGTTATAGGAGGATTTAGGGGAGTGGGGGAGATTGAGGGGCGTGGGGAATTGAGGAATTAACTGGGGGAGCAAAAACGTGGGGAATTAACAAACACACTATTCCCACTAACAAACACACTATTCCCACTAACAATCCATTATCCGTTTTTTAATAATATTTTTCTTTTATTTTCTACCGGTTTTGGTATGGAAAACGGGTTTTATAGTGTTTTTCCGGGTCAATTAACGGGTAATTGGGTTAAAACCCTTCCTCTATATATATATATATATATATATATATATATATATATATATATATTATCTTGGAAATTGGAGTAAATGCATTGATGGGAAATTAATGGAGTTATTGCAATTAAGGGGTAATAAGTGGGAGGTTTTATTTGTGGAAATAAAACCCCATTAACTAAAGGAGGTTGTCAGAATTCCTTCTACGTTCAAAGTTCAATGTTGAGAGCAAATAGAATTGACAATGAGGCTTTCTTCAAATTCTCAAGATATCTATCTGTTTTCAAATTCAAGTAGACCGTTGGAATCGTGAGAGAACAAGGAACGCTTTGATACTAAAAGTTTGGAGTTTTGGTAAAGGTATGTATTTCGACCCTACTGATGGGATTGATCAAGTTTCAAGGTTTTGTTTGGTGTAATTAGTAGTTCTTTTGGTTTAGAAACCTTGAGCCTAATTGGTTCTTGAATTGATTATGGATAAATAGATTGTTGGTTGAGTTTGGGGAAGTACTGCAGTCTTTTCTTGAAGTTTGATGTTGAAATTGCTTGCTATCAAGTAAGTGGCTATTCCTATGGTTTAATTATGTTTTATGGTGTTAAGGTTTGCTTTTTGAGATGTTTTGGTGTTAGAATCCATGCCTTGATGTTGTCATGGTTGTATGAAGTTTTATGGTATGTTAAAGTGATGTTTCCTGTCAAATTAATGTTGATCATGTTTGGACTGGGTTAAAAATCGTTTAAGTGCAGATAATTGCTGTTTGGGGCAATTTTATGGTTTTAGTACGCACATTGGGGGCGTAGAGTGCACCAAAATAGGTTCAGGAAGTGTGGAATTGATCAGAGAGGTTTTAGCGCATGCATGGGGTCATAGCGCATGCTAAAACGGACCAGAAAGCATCCTGAATCATACAAAGAGCTTTTAGCATGCGCTATGGGCTTTCAGCGTGTGCCAAAAGCAAGTCAGAAGCAGAAGGAGGAATAGAAGATTAGCAGAGTAATTTCACAAGTCAGCCGAGGCATATTTGTCGCCACAGTCACGAGCCAAGTCTCATCGATGCCAAGGCTGCTGAAGGAAATGTTACACAGTCAAACTTACAAAATTCAAAAATCAAATGGCGGGATATTTATTGTATCCTTGTAACCGTAGTTACACGATCTGACTGTTACAAAACATTATGGAAAAGTAATGGGCCACGTGTCAAGACAGCATTCACTCAGATTTAATCATGGTTAATACCACAGTACGTGCTCTGACAGTTACAACTATCTCTGTCTATATATACAGAGTTCACACTCACAACTCTCAATCTGCGATTTCGCTGAAATTACTTTGTGTGAACATAGATTTGAAATCTTTCTTCTTCACCTCATTCACTTATCATGGCAAATAAGGATGATGTTTAGATTGGTACCAGTCAAAGTTTTAGAGGTTATGTTAATGACTGTCACTCTACTGAGCTAGCCATTAACACATGACGAAGAATCAGACGGTTTGCTGGTTTGAAGAATGTTATCAATAGAAGATTGGAGATAATTTCATATGTTAATGTATTGGAATTCTGGAGGAATATTGTCATACATGAAGGTAGAGAGGCCTTCACTACGACAGTTAATTGAAGAGAGATTGAAATATCTTCAGACCTACCGAGAAGGTTATTTCATTTTGGAACTGGAAATGGTGCTCCTACCAATCCAGAAGCGATGAATCTGCCAAGAATGAAGTTCATGGATGCGATAAAGACAAATGAGGATATACCTTCATCTCTAGGCATTAATGTGAAGCATATTGGATATGAGTACAACCTGCTGAGCAAATTGATTGCAAAAACCATTTTGGGATTCATTGGGAGTCTAGATACACTGTCTGGACCTAAGATAGACATGCTAATCATCATCTGCAGAAGTATGAAGTTTGATTGGGATGGATTCTTTATACACTACATGAAGAAGGTGTTTATTGAAGATAGAGATGGTATAAGAAAGTCCAAAGTCAAGCCCCTAGGTCTACTGATTCAGACCTTGTTGAATCATTTTCAGATACCTGATATTTCATCTGAAAAGATTAACAAATCCAGAAGTTGCTACTCCTATTCCTGGATTAGATGATGATGAAGATGTGGTTGAGGAGGCCACAGAAAGTGATGATGATGGTGGAGATGATGATGCTGGTGGTTAGCAGGTTAAGCAAGTTGCAAAGCCTACTGCACCTAAAAAGGTTGCTGAGAAGAGAAAGGCTGCTGACACAAGAAAGATAACAGAAATGTTAAAGCCAAGAACAAGGAAGCAAACAACACAATTTCATTGAGTCTGCTGAGGTCCATTGAAATTGAGATTATCGACCTCTTTGTAGTTGCAAAGAAGAAGTCTATTGCTGAAGTTTTAAAGGAGCAACAGAAGGAAGCCAGTAGAAAGAGGAAGGCTACTGAAGTTGAATCAGAGGAACTTTCCAAAAGAATGAAGGAAATTGCCAAGAAAAAGAAACATGGCAAAGGGAAACA
This sequence comes from Gentiana macrophylla, assembly GCA_026214975.1. NCBI lineage: Eukaryota > Viridiplantae > Streptophyta > Magnoliopsida > Gentianales > Gentianaceae > Gentiana > Gentiana macrophylla. The sequence goes on along the minus strand of CM047812.1, from coordinate 11,779,646 downwards.
TTTGAGGATTTTGGAGACTCAGGGGGAAGAAGAGGCAATTGAGGCTGAGCCCCTAACAACTATTAAACCTACTGAGATAGTAGAGGTTGCTGTTGAGCAACCTACTGAAGAATCACATCAGACTGATGTACTTGAGCCTGCTGTAGATGTTGTTGAATCCTCCCCTGTAGAGGCTGCTGAGCCTAATGAAGCTGCTCAAGTTGTTGTTGAACAACTTGTTGAAGAACCACAACAGACTACTGAGTCTGCACCTGCTGTGGAAGTTGGTACATTGGTACAAGACCCTGCAAGTTCTGCAAGAAGTCAGAGGGAATAGCAGTCTGCTGCTAACCCTACTGATGAGCATGTTAGTCGGGGGAACCCACTGTGGAACAGATGGAGGTAGTAGGCACTAATGTACAATCTGAGCAACCTACTAACCTAGAAGCATCTGTGGAAGAGACACTTAACCTGCTTGTTGAGAGGTGGTTAGCAAGGTTTTCCAACTGCTCCCAGAAGGCCAACCATGTCATTTGAAAGGAAGGAGAAGAGAAGAATAAAGAAGGATATGTTGTCCTAAACTCCTACTGGTTGCAAACTACTTTCAATGGAAATTTGGGCTTTATAATAGACAAAAGCCAGCTGTAGAACCAATGACATATTTTGAGGACTGGGCTTTTGAGAAGTTGGGAGTAGAGAATTTACTTGATCTGATTGATACCTCTTTGTTGGAATCAAGATTGATAGATCTTATTGATGAGCAAAGGAAGGAAGAGGGTATCAAGTTCAGAGATCCTAGAGAAGAATCAGACAGTGATGACTCTTCATCAACTGATTCTGGTGATGATCATCCCTCCGGTCCAGGAGGAGTCAGTAGGACTGTGTTTTGAAATGAACCAAGTATACAACAATCCACTAATACTGGTAGGTCTGCTGAGGGCCAGCAGACTAGTCAAATGGAGGAAGATCTGGAGGATCTCACCATAGATTGTCTGGAGGCCTTGATAAACGATGGGATAAATCTTGGAGGCAACAGACTGGTTGGTGCATCAGATACTTCATTTGTTGTAGAAGCTGCTGAACAACCTGAGGATCAGCAGAATGAAGATTTAGATGATGAAAGGGTTACTGATCTTAGTGACCTTGATGTCAATTCTGAGGATTCAGCTCAATATCAAGACTCGATTGACACTGAGGGCACCTTATCCAAAACTGCCAACTTTCTATGAAGGATTGCTGATGTTAAGGAATTTCAAATAGATAATATGGCTGAATTCCCCGCAATTCCTGTACAGAGAGTGCTAACCACTGAGGAACAGACAGTGATTGCATAGAGATTGGATATGGTGATGGGATCTGAAGGATCACCTTTGATTAAGGATGTACAGGTTGCTAAGGATCAGACAGCACCTGAACAAAGGTTGGAACCGGTGGTACGGGTTGCTGGGGTACAAACAGCACCTGGACAACGGTTGGAACTAACTTTGGGTTTGGAGGAAACCCCTGTTGTTGTTAAACAGGCTGCTGTAGTGGAGCCTGCTGGAGGAAAGGTCATTGAAGGGAAAGATAGTCAGTAGACTGATGTTATTGATGAGGATGAGCAGCTGGTGGACTATGACTACAGTGATGAAGAATTTCAAATGTCTGAAGAAGAACATATTGATGATGAACCCCCACAGGCTTTTGTACCAGTTTTTAAAGAACCTGCTCTTGATCCTATTCAGGAGGAATTCCGAGGACCTAACCCTGCTGGAAGGGATATGAGCTATGCCTTGGTTATCAGCAGACAGAGAGCACAGTATAATGTGGAAGAACCTGCTAATGGAGCTGATAGAGGAATGGCTGGTGGAGTACCAGCACATGTCTTGGAAGAGTTGAGGGCTGTCAGGAGTGACATTACAAGTTTAAGAACTCAACTTGACAAGCAAGAGTAGAGGTTTGAAGACTTAATGAATATAGTGGAAAATAGAGGGAGGACTACAAAAATAGTTGCCTCCAATATTACTTCCACTCAGTATGCTCTTGCTGACCTTACCCAATATGTGAGAGGAATTAAGCAAGGTAATACACTGAAGGACAAGTTTTTGAAAGACCAATTTGCATCTATTCATCAAAAACTTGATAAACTTGCTGAGGCACCCAAGCCTGCTGTGGCTGAGGCTGCTGGAACACTTCAACCTGCTAGATTTGATACTACGTTTACTGAGAGGATCAATCTACTGGAGCAGACTATGCAACAACGGATTACTGCAGTTGATACTTGAACTAAAATCATGGAAGGACAACTGAGTAATCTAGTCATCACACATGAGAGTGTTCATGGCCTGCTATCCCGTTTTGTTGATGATGTCAATAAGGGGGAAGAGATCCAAATAGCAGTAGCAAAAGAGGCTGCTAGAATCTTTGCTAAGAAAAGATGGGAAGATGACATCAATGCATTCAGAGAATCTGCACCTGGCAGACTTCCACTCACTGATGATCTTCTTAGAGAATATAAGAAGGTTTACAACATCAAGAGGAGACCTCATCATACAAGGGCTTTCATGAAGGGTTGAACTCCTTTCTGGGACTCAAGTTTTGGGAAACAAGATTCAAAGCCTTGAGAGCTGCACATAGAGGTGGAAGAGGTGGTAGAGGTGGAAGGAGTTTACCTACCACATCAGAAAAGGAATCACTGAATGAATTCAAAGAAGTATACATGCGTTTAGGCTTTAGAGTACATCAAATCAATCTTACCCTACCTGAAGCATGGAAATGGTGGAAAGAAGTGAATCCTCACATTGATTTCTCTCTTATTAAAAATGAATGGATGAGAGAAATGATTAGAGAAATAAGAGCCTATCAAGAGCAAGTAGAGAAAGCAAGAGAAGAAAGAGAAAGAAGACACTAGATCAGCATACTTCATATGCTTTATTCTTGCTGATTCTAGACTGTAATAATTTTGAACAACTGATTATAATGAGAAATGGCTGAAATTTGTTCTGTTTTTGTTTTTAATCTTTTTGCTTTGCTGTAAGGAGGGTATTGACATCATCACCAAAAAGGGGGAAATTGTTGGACTTATTTTTAAGTTTTAGTGATGAGTGCCAGACTAGCTGTTATAGAGCAAAGGCAAAAAGATGTCTAGATAAAATGTATAGGTTTATTAGAGTTTGATCTTTGTATAGGTTTGATCAAACAAGCACTGTAAAAGGTCAGCTGACTTTCATCAGTAGATCTGTCTAGGTCAGTAGGGTACCTAGGTCAGTAGACTAGTTAGCAACCTGCTGAAGACTGAAGGCTGAGGGCTCAAACTCAGTTATTGAAGGCTAAGGGATCAAACTTAGTAATTAAAGTAAAGGATATGGAATCAAAATTTAGGGAAGTCTGTGATGACCTAAACTGATTACATATACCTTGTGTACAAGGTCTAAGTTCCATAAGTTAAGTGGTGATTGGAACTTAGTTATATTTCAAATGGTGTAGTCTAACTTCACAATAAAAAGTTAGATAAAAGTAGTCAGCTGTATTGTTTCATAAACACATAAAAATATGGATCAGTTCACTGATATGTACTTCAGCAGACTTATGATCACAGGAACCTGCTGATACATATACTTTGAATTATTCAAAGGTTACATTGGAAGACTACAAAGAAAGGGACAACTAACAACCTCTGATTTTATCAAACAAATCAATGGTTAAGATTAAAGGGACGTTGGGATGATTCAGACCTTTATCCAATGGATACAAGTCAAAGGGTGGACAGACTGTATACTGTCAAAAAAGAATCTGACAGTGTCAGTCCTAGGAACAGTCAAAAAAAGCAAGTCAAGATGGGACAAGTCTGAAACGGCTATTTTTGAATTTCAAATATAAGTCACAAGGATTCCTACCTATAAATAGAGGACTCCCAATTCAGATACAAGTGATGATTTTTGAGGAATAACAACAGAAAATCTTGAGCTTCAAATTCTTATCTAGAAAGTCACCCTGCTGACCCTACTGAGCTTAAAGCTACTGATCCAGTAAATTCTTCAAGTGTAATCTACTTTCAAGCTACATCGAGTTTACACACTTGAAGACCAGAAGCTGCTGATCATATCATCATGATCATGCTGCTGAAAGCTGAATAACTTACTTGATTCAATCTTTGTTTACAAGAAACCTGCCGAGATAGTGAAGCATCTTTTGAGGTGTCAAGGACTGTTGTTTGTGGTGGAGCTGGTGAAGAGCCAATCCTACCCTTCAAGGACCAGTGGAAGACTTTGGAGCAGCAATCTTACCTATTCCAAGTGTTCAGTTTGTGAAGCCATAGTTATTGGTGAAGGACAAGCAACTTAGGGATTTTTGTAACAACTACATCAAAGATCTCTAATGAATTACCTCCAACATCACAGGAGAAGAGTGGAGTACAGGATTACACCACCTGGAACCACTATAAAAACTGCCTACTTACTTTCTGGTATCTAATACTTGGTATCATATTTTAACAACAAGTATTAAGGCTTAATTTAATTATATTCCGTTGCAACAAATTCAGTAAAAGTCAATAGTCAGAATCGAGTGTCGTGAGACTCATCGAGTATCGATGATCTGCTTTGAAGTTCTTGAGTTTGTTAACTCCAAAAGTTTTAAGTGTTAAGTTTATTCACCCCCCCCTCTAAACTTAACCAAAGCTTTTTCAAGGGACCAACAGCACTCAAGAACCAAGCATATTGCTGTGAGACATCATTTTATAAGAGATCATGTTGAAAAGAAATATGTGGTGGTTCTTTACATCCCTACTGAAGATCAACTTGCTGACATTTTCACTAAACCATTGGATAGTGAAAGATTTGCTAAGTTAAGGACTAAACTTGGAATTATAAAAGTTGGTGATACACTATGATGATCAAGAATGTCTTGGAATTCACCAAGAGGATTAGTCTTTGCTATGTTGGGTGAGCTCACTTAGCAGGTTAGTCATTGGTATCAACAATTCCATGTACTTATGTTTGGACAATTGAGCAAATGAAGTTGCCAAGGGGATTGATCTTTGTCATGTTGGGTGAGCTCACTTGACAGATCAGTCATTGGTATTAAACTTCATCTTGTATTATCAATTGGACAAAACAAGAAGAATTGAAGATCAGCAGATTAACTCTGTCAGTAGGCTGCTGCAGAAACATTTTGTTAGCAGACTGCTGAGCCAAGTCTACTGATGGCAAAGTCTGCTGAGGAATACGTTACAGTCAAACCTTAACAAAAGTCAAAAAGCAAAATAACGGGATATTTATGCTATCTTTATAACCACAGTTACACGATCGAACGGTTACCATTCTTTATGGATAAGTTATGGGCCACGTGTCAAGATCTCAATTATTCAAATTTAATTGTGGTTAATGCTACAGTACGTGCTCTGACAGTTTCCAACCATTACTCTCTGTTATATATACAGACCTATACACAGAAGATAGTTACAACTCTCATATTGCCATTCTCTGCAAATACTTTGTGTGAACACAGATTTGAAAGCTTTCTTCTTCAGAAGGATAGTTGGGTTGGAAAATGTTATCAACAAAAGCTGGAAAGAATCTCATATGTCAACGTGTTGGAATTCTGAAAGAACATAGTTATACATGAAGAAAGAGAGGCCTTCACTTCAACGGTTAATGGTAGAGAGATTGAAATCTCTTCAGACCTACTGAGAGAGATTTTTCACTTTGGACCTGGAAATGGTGCTCCTACCAATCCAGAAGCAATGAATCTGCCAAGAATGAAGTTTGTGGATGCAATAACGATAAATGAGAAGATATCTTCATCACTAGGAATTAATGTGAAGCATATTAGATATGAGTATAATCTGTTGAGCAAATTAATTGCCAAAACCATTTTGGGATTCATTGGGTGTCTAGATACACTGTCTGGACCTAAAATAAACCTACTAATCATCATCTACAGAAGTATGAAGTTTGATTGGGATGGATTCTTTATACATTACATGAAGAAGGTGTTTACTGAAGATAGAGATGGTGTAAGGAAGTCCAAAATCAAACCTCTAGGTCTACTGATTCAGACCTTGTTGAATCATTTTCAGATACCTGATGTTGCATCAGAGAAGATTAACAAATCCAGATACAAGCCAGAAGTTGCTACTCCTATTCCTGGATTAGATGATGATGAAGAATGTAAATGATGATGCTACAAAAAGTGATAATGATGGTGGAGATGATGATGCTGGTGGCGAGCAGGTTAAGCAAGTTGCTAAGTCTGCTGCACCTAAAAAGACTGTTGAGAAGAGAAAGGCTGCTGACACAAGAAAAATCACAGAAATGTTAAAGCCTAGGAAAACAAGGAAACAGACTGCTGAGTCTACTGAGGGTCCAGTTGAAATTGAGGTTACTGACCTTGCTATCACAAAGAAGAAGTCTGCTGCTGATATTTTAAGAGAACAACAGAAAGCAGATAGTAGAAAGAGAAAAGCTACTGAGGTTGAAGCTGAACAACCTTCTAAGAGAATGAAGGAGATTGCCAAGAAAAAGAAACATGACAAAGGCAAGGAACTGAGGGTCCTTGATGAACAAAGGGAAGAAGTAGTGCAAGAGGCTATTGAGGCTGAACCTTTAAAGATTGTTTTGCCTACTGTGAGTGGAGAGGTTGTTGTTGAGCAACCTACTAAGGTTACTGAAGAACCACAACAGACTACTGCGTCTGCACCTACTGTGGATGTTGATATAACAATACAAGACCCTGTAATTTCTGCAATAGTTCACAGGGAAGAGCAGTCTGCTGCTAACCCTGCTGATGAGCATGTAAGTCTGGGGGAAGCAAGTGTAGAACATATGGAGGTGGTAGGTACAAATGTACAACAAGAAGAACCTACTGACCTAGAAGCATCTGTTGAAGAAACACTGAATCTACTTGTTGAGACCTTTGGAGGTCAGCAAAGTGGACAAACAGCTCATCGAAAGCCAACTATGCCCTTTGAAATGAGAGAAAAAAAAAGGAAGGGTATGTTGATCCTAAGCTCCTGCTGGTTGCTAACTACTTTCAATGGAAGTTTGGATTTTACAAGAAACAAAAATCAGCAGCTGAGCCGATGACAGACTTTGAGGAGTGGGATTTTGAGAGGTTAGGAGTGGAGAACTTACTTGATTTGGTTGATACTTCCTTGTTGGAAATGAGCCTGATGGAACTCATTGATGCATGAAAGAAGGAGGAAGGTATCGCTTTCAGGGATCCTACATATGGATCAGATAGTGATGATTCATCATCATATGACTCTGATGATGGTCATCCCCCACATCAAGGAGAAGCTAGTGGGACTGCCATGTTAAATAAACCCAGAGTTGAACAGTCCACTGGTGCTAGCAAGTCTGCTGAGGGCCAGCAGACTAGTCAAATGGATGAGGATCTGGAAGATCTCACCATAGATGATCTAGAGGCCTTGATCAATGATGGTATTAACCTTGGAGGTAACAGAATGGTTGGCACATCTGATGCATTCAAGGTTGTAGAGGCTGATATGAATCCTGAGGATAAGCAGATTGAAGATTTGGATGAGGAAAGAGTTATTGAATATAGTGAGCCTGATGTTAGTTCTGAAGACTCAGTTCAATATCAAGATTGGATTGACACTCAGGGCACTATCTCCAAATCTGCTGAGGATCTACAAAAGATTGCTGATGCTTGAGGGATTCTAGAGGAAAACATGGCAAATTTTCCTCTCATACGTGTAGAAGAGAGTGTCCTAATCACTGAGGAACAGACAGTGACTAGACATGAGGTTCAGGCTGCTGAGGTTCGAACAGCACCTGAAAAAAGGTCGGAAGTGGTGGTACAGGTTGCTGAGGACCAAACAGCACCTGGACAAAGGTTGGAACTACCAATAGGTTTGGAGGAAACCCATGTAGTTGTTGGAGAACATGCTGTTGTAGTGGAGCCTGCTAGAGTAAAGGTGACTAAAGGGAAGGATGGTCAGCAGACTGCTGTTATTGATGAGGATGAGCAGCTGCTAGACTATGACTTCAGTGCTGAGGAGTTTCAAATGCCTGAGGAGGAACAAATTGAAGATGAACCACAACAGGCATTTGTACCAATCTTGGAAGAACCTGCCCTAGATCCAATCCTGGAGGAATTCCAAGGTCCTAACCCTGCTGGAAGGGATATGAGTTGGGCTATGGTTGTCAGCAGACAGAGGGCACAGTACAATGTGGAAGAGCCTACTGATGAGTCTGCTGGACATATGACTGGAGGAATGGCTGGTGGGATACCAGCACAGGTGATGGATGAGTTGAGGGCTGTCAGAAATGACATTACAAGTTTAAGGACTCAACTTGACAGGCAAGAGCAGAGGTTTGAAGATTTGATGAATCTAGTGGAAAATAGAGGGAGAACCCCTGAGACTGTTGCTTCCAATATTACCTCCACTCAGTATGCTCTTGCTGACCTAGCTCTAGATGTAAAGGGAATTAGACAAGGTAATACAATGAAGGAGAAGTTTTTGAAAGACCAACTTGCATCCATTCACCCGAAACTGGACAAACTTGCTGATGCACCCAAGCCTGCTGAGGCTGAATCTTCTGGAACACTTTACCCTACTGGATTGGATCCTAAGCTTACTGAGAGGATCAATCTACTGGAGCAGACATTGCAAGGGAGGATCACTGCAGTTGGCACTCGAACAGAGATTATGGAGGGTCAACTAAGCAATCTAGTGATCACACATGAGAGTGTTCATGGCTTGTCTGTCCCATTTTGTTGATGATGTTAATAAGGGGAAGAGAGCCAAACAACAGTAGCAAAAGAGGCTGCTAGGATCTTTGCACAGAAGAGATGGGAAGCCGACACCAATGCATTTAGAGAACCTGCTCCTGGCCGACTTCCACGTACTGATGATCTTTTCAATGAGTACAAGAAACTCTACTATGACAAGAAACTCTTGCACCTGGCACACTTCCACTTACTGATGATCTTTTCATGGAGTACAAGAAACTCTACTATAACAAGAGAAGACCTTACCATGACAAGGGCTTTCATGAGGGACTCAATTCTTTTTGGGGCTTAAATTTTGGGAAGCAAGAGTTAGAGCCTTGAGATCTTCACACAGGGATGGAAGAGGTGGTAGAGGTGGTAGAGGTGGTAGAGGTGGAAGGATTCTACCTACTACATCAGCTAAAGATTCACTGAATGAATTCAAGGAATTATACATGCGTTTAGGCTTCAGAGTACATCAGATCAACCTTACTCTACCTGAAGCATGGAAATGGTGGAAAGAAGTGAATCCCCATATTGATTTTTCCCTTATAGAAAATGAATGGATGAGACAAATGGTTAGGGAAATAAGGGATTATCATGAGCAGCAAGAGAAGAAGAGGCAAGAAAAGAAAGAAGAAACTAGATCAACATACTCATCTATTTTATTTTTGCTGAATCTAGTCTGTAATACTTTTTGAACAAATATGATTATAATGAGACATGACTGAATTTGTTCGGTTTTTGTTTTTACTCTTTTTGCTTTGTTGTAAGGAGGGTATTGGCATCATCACCAAAAATGGGGAAATTGTTGGACTTATTTTAAGTTTTAGTGATGAGTGCCAGACTAGATGTTATAGAGCAAAGGCAAAAATATGTCTAGATCAAATGTATAGGCTTATTAGAGTTTGATCTTTGTATAGGTTTGATCAAACAAGCACTGTAAAAGTTCAGCTGACTTTCATCAGCAGACCTGTCTAGGTCAATAGGGTACCTAGGTCAGTAGACTAGTTTAGGAACCTGCTGAAGACTAAAGGCTGAGGGCTCAAACTCAGTTATTGAAGGTTAAGAGATCAAACTTAGTATTTAAAGTCAAGGATATGGAATCAGAATTTAGGGAAGTCTATGTTGACCTAAACTGGTTGCATACACCTGGTGTACAAGGTCTAAGTTCCACAAGTTAAATGGTAATTGGAACTTGGTTATGATTAAAATGGTGTAATCTAACTTAATAATAAAAAGTTAGATACGAGAGAAGTCAGCTGAAGTGTTTTTATAAACACAGCAACTTTGGAACAATTTGATCGATATGTATTTGCCAGACTAATACCCAGGAACTGGCGATATATATCTCGAATAATTCAAATGTTACATTGGAAGAATACAAGGATAAGGACAGATAAAAACCCCTGATTCTATCAAACAAATCAATGGTTAAGATTAAAGGGACGTTGGAAAGAAACAGAGCTTTATCCAATGGATACAAGTCAAAGGGTGACATGATGAAAATCGTAAAAAAACCAATCGGCGATTGTCGATTACTATGTCTGAGGACAAAATGCAAGTCAGGCAAAGGACAAGTCTGAAATGGCTATGTTTGAATTTCAAACATAAGTCACAAGGATTTCTACCTATAAATAGAGGACTCCTAATTCAGATACAAGTGATGAAAATTAAGGATCTATCTTGAGCTATCAGATTTCAATCTTTTAAAGGATCTATCTTGAGCTATCAGATTTCAATCTTTTAAAGTGTAATCTATGAAAATTAAGGATCTATCTCCTAATTCATCCAGGAAACTTCTTCAAGTGTAATCTATTATCAAGCTACATCAAGTTTACACACTTGAAGAATTCAAGCTGCTGATCATATCATCCTGATCAAGCTACTGAAGACTAAATCACTTACTTGATTCAAACTTTCTTTTATAAGAAATCAATGAAAGGCAGTGAAGCATCTTTGGGTGTGTCAGGATTGTTGCTTGTGGTGTGGAGTGGTGAAGAGGCAATCCTACCCTTCAAGGACAGTGGAAGACTTTGGAGCAAACAATCCTACATGTTCCAAGTGTTCGGTTTGTGAAGCCATAGTTATTGGTGAAGGACAAACAACTTAGGGATTTTTGTAATCGCTACCTCAAGGATCTCTACAGTGAATTACCTCCAACATCACAGGAGAAGAGTGGGTGACAGATTACACCACTCAGAACCACTATAAAATTGCCTACTTACTTTCAGCATTTACATTCTGCACTTAGTATATTTAGCACATCAATCTACTGAACTAGCAACTGAATCACACACATATACTACTGAGTATCTAATACTTGGTATTATATTTTAACAATAAGTAATAAGGCTAAATTTAAATATATTCCGCTGCAACAAATTCAGTAAAGTCAGTAATTAGCAGACTCATCGAGAGTCGAGAGATGAGTTATCGCAGTCTTTGAAGTTCTTGAGTTTGTTAACTCCAAAAGTTTTAAGTGTTAAGTTTATGCACCCTCCCTCTAAACTTAACCAAAGCCTTTTCAAGGGACCAACAGTTGAAAACTCCGTGAGATGTCGTAGAAAGTCTCCCTGGCTCCTCGTTTGCTCTCAGCCGCGTTTTCTCAAGAATGTGGGAGAGAAATTCTGATTTCTAATTGGTTTAATATATAATGGGGACTATTTTTCCTTAAATAAGTTTTCCCAAAAATAACATATTTCCTTAATTACCCCTTTTTACTTAAAATCAGATTTTTCCCTTAAATATATATATATATATATACATATATATATATATATATATATATATATATATATATATATATATATATATATATATATATATATATATATATATATATATATAAAATTAAAAAAATACTTAAACTCGAATAAAAGGAACTGAACCCAATATTTCATTTTCGCAAAATGACACGTCTGCTTTCCGAAAATCGGAATATTACAATAATCATTCGATATTACAAGAAAATATTTATTCCTCTTTTATCTATCTTACCCTTAATTTATTAACAATTCTACTATTTTTCAAAATTTTATAATCATTTCATTATTGATAGTCAAACAATATTTTAGAAATTTATTTTTCAAATTGATGGTATTCAATCATTTTATTAATCTCTGTGAAAACACAAAAAAAACAAAGATTTTGGGTTTGAGAAAATATTCATTAACAAGTGTGATCATGCCAAAAAAAAAATTAAAAAAAATTTCCATTGTTAGTGTCAAAATAAATTAATCACTTTTCGGTAATATAAATAGAGAATCTTTGTTTTTGTTTTTTATTATTAATTGTTTTTTGTTTTTTTTCTCTTTGGAAGTAGAGAATCTTTGTATTTGCATCTACCTCCAAGAGTTCAAACACATTTTCAATCTTTCATTTCTTATAATTCTTTTGATTTTTGTCCGACAAGTAATAAATTATGACAACCATTTTGATGTCGTGAATTGACAACTTCATGTCGATGATCACAACTTCTTCTTCTTCTTTTTTAGGGGAGGGGAGGGAGGGGGTGGGGGCGGAGGTTGGCCTCTTGAACAGTTCAAACTAATATACTCCGTCAATGCGGAAGGTTTTGAATATATATATATATATATATATATATATATATATAGAAATGAGTTCATATACATACACTATTGATCCACTAAATGCATATACTACTAAAATAGTCGTCGATCATTTATTTTAGTCTTGACTTCAATTATTGTTTCAATTTCTGAACTGACAAATTGAGGAGAGTTTTAGTTGGGTTTTTAGTTTCTACAAATAACGCCGATTTGTAGTTCAGACCGAAACAATATATATGCACTAAAATAATGATCGAGATCATTATTTAAGATGCATATCTCTGATATATTATGTAGAATATATATATATATATATGACTCGATCTTATCATTTAGCATCTTGTAATAAATCATTTCTATCAAAAGACACGGTGAACATTATTTGGAAAAAAAAAAAAAAAAGGCGGCAATATTTTCCGTATTGAAGAATTATACAAAATTTACAATACGGTGATATCCTCCTTGGCAATATAAAGAAGCAAACTTACTGAACACGAATATAGACGCGCTTGCACACACACAAATACAAATGGAAACAAGAACCAAAATTGTGTTTCTAGTTACCATGCTTTCAATGCTTCAGTTGATCATGGCTTTCAATGCTGAGTTTCCAATTACGGCTGTTCCTGGCGGCATAATTCCTGGTAAGTCTTCCGGCCACCCTTTTGGGCACGTTGGTCTAAGCTTGTTTCTATGTTCTTTTGTTTTCTTGGTTTTCAAATATTTAACGTACCCAACCCATGTCATCTTTCACCCACCATTTTCACCATTTCCTTTAACAATTTGTTCCCACATGAGATCCTTCTTCTTCTTCCCTTCTCCACCATCTCCGTAAACCATTTCTTTCCTCTCACCATTTCACCATCAGCACCAAATCATTGAAATAGGCGGTGGCTGTTAAAAAAAAAACCGACTGTACCTACCTGGTGTCTAGGATGCACTAGTATGGATACGTGGATACGAGATATGCGGATACGCGATTAAATGAAAATATAGAATACGGATACGAGGTGTATTTTTAAATAATTAAAATATAAGGATTAAATTGTAAATAATTAACTAATACAGTTGCTAAAATCCTTTGTTCTATTTTATGTGAGACATTACAATTTCCAATACAATATTTATTGTGTTTTACATGATTTACCTTTATTTATTACAGTACCAGATATAAAAAAAGACCACTTTAATTATATTCAAGGACATTCTAGTCATTTCATTATAAAGTTAATGCATTAACTCACATCCTTCATAGGCGTGATTTTAGCAACTACCTCAGATAAATTGGAACGGAGGGAGTATATATATACGTACAAACATATTAGGATGCCAACTTATTCTTTTAAGTATCATGTTTTTCGGATACTTGTATCTGTAGTCAAGATACATATATCCCGTAAATTATCCAACTTTTGAAAATTACAATTTGCCCCAACGGCGTATACAGGGTATTCGTCGAGTAACAGTATCCGACACGTACTGGATACGGGATACGCTTGCATAGTGCTGTTAACGAACCGAGCTGAACCGAGTATCAGTTGTTCAAGCTCTGTTTAGCTTGTTCATGTTCGTTCGTTTAATAAATGAACAGAAAAAATGTTCAAACTTGGTTTGTTAAGGTAACGAGTTTGTTCGCGAACGTTCGCATAATAAATTAAACGAATATAAAATTATGTTGAAACTCAGCTCTTTTATAAAGAAATTTCGTTTGACTTGTGTTCGAGTTTGACATGCTACATGTATTTTTTTGCCTCTCAATTCGAGTTTGGCTTGTTAAGCTATACAATATTAAGTCCAATTAAATAAATAACAAAATACAAAGCAATATTCAAATATTATAGTAATAGAAATATTATGACAACTCTATCAATATTCCTATAAAATTACTCTAAAGTATATGTTTGATTAATAGATGTCTTATCTCAACATATGAGTTAAAGTTTGGTTGTACATTGATACATCTATATAAGCAAATTCGCGAATATAATCTAACGTTCATGAGTAAGTTCATATTCCTTTGTTTAGGAAACGAGCTTAAAATCTTGTTCAAACATGATTCGTTAAACTATACAAACGAAAGATCACAGATACGAACAAGTCGAACACGAGTTTGTTCGTGAGTCGCTATGTTCGTTTAACAGCACAACGCTTGCATGATGAAGTATCCGTGCATCCTAGCCTGGTGTGCCGCTTTTGGATTTCTGGGTGATTTCTATCCCAATATGTTATTCCAGTATTGATGAATTCTATCCCAAAAGCATGTCAAGTGATGTAGAGTACTTAGTATTAAGTCATGTCGACACTTTTAATAAAAATCCAGCTTCGACGAAGTGTGGAAAGAGGAATGAGGTATTAGTATACACGTGTCTAATGGGTTAGCTTGTAAAAAATTAATGTCCTCCGTGTGTTTCAGTTCCGGTGGTTTAGAGTGATTTATCGCTTAATTCTATTCTTTTACGAAATTTGTGCGGTATAAATAACACTACAATCTAGCCCATCCGAAATAAAAAATATGGCTCCGTCCATGATGATAATGGTATGAAGAAAAGAGGGAGATGAAATATAGTTAAGAAGGAAAAAATAGATAAAGGAAGGAGTTGGAGAAGGAAGAAGGCGAAATTTTCGATTTTGTTGGAGGTGAGTCGAAGGAGTCGATAGTTTATGTGAGTTTTGGAGGGAAAATGTGTGGTGTCATGGGTAAGGGTTATTTCGTAAAAATCAAAAGTTTAAGGTTTGTATTGTTTTTTTTTTAATGAACGAAGCCTTTTATTAAAAAGAAAAGAAAAGGTTCGTACAAAGCCGTATCATGGCTCTCCACTTATACCAAATTACGTAGACGAAACATAGCACTGCCTCCTTAAAACCTATGCGTGGCAAACCCGGTGTAGGAAAATCCCGCGCATAGGAAAGAGTACAACACCCTATGCTTTCAAAAAATAAAAAACCCCCAAAAATATAGTCGAAATGCAAAATATATATGGTAATCGAAACTTTGTTTGTGATTAGCATCCTCCGTCTTGAAAGAAAGGGTGATTGTCGTCTCATCAAGATTATGGATAGTTGAAGTGATGAGTGTCCAGAGTGATGGATAGTTTAAGGTTTGTATTGTATTTATTTTGATACGAGATGAATTTTATTTTCAGATGTGGTTCCCTAGATATAAATGACATTTTAGTAATTAAACTGTGGTGCAGTGGTATATCTAAAAATTAGTGCAATGCCTTAAGTAGAATAAGATATGAAAGTGTAATACCTTAAATTTAGGTGTCAGAGTAGATACCCCTTAAATCTTCGAATTTTCTCCGATACTACTTAATGGGAAATTTTTCTGAGTCCGCCAATGATAGGTATATAACAAGTGAAAGTAACTAATGTTCAAGTCATGTTGCAGAGGAAGATTGTCAGTACAAATATTTGAAATTTGCACCCTTGCTTGCATCGGTTCCTTTTTGTTTGTGGGAAAAACATGGAGGATGTGGAGGATACCTTTCACTTACATGTAAAGACGGCCTTGGTCAATGTGCATATAAAGATGCATACGTGTTTGTGCAAATGGCAAGTTATTACGAGGGAATTGATTGTGAGGACACTTTAACTATATCTGATGAAGCATTTGAAAAGATTGCTGATGATTCTGCTGAGGAAATCAACATTGAAATTAAGTAAGGTTCTTATTCAACGAATTTTTATAGGGATGATTACATTTTTATTCCTCGTGTTTCTTTATCTTCTCAAAACTAACATCTATCTTTCACCGATAAAGACTCATATGTATGTGTTTTTGTTACGATAAACACCCATGTGTATGTTTCATTGTTACGATTAACACCCCAATGTATGTGTTTTTGTTACCATAAATGCATCGTGAGTTGTCCTATAATTGTAACCAAAAAACATATATGAGTGTTTATCATAACTCAACACATACGTAGAGGTGTTTATCGTAATAAAAACGCATAAGAGGATGTTTATACATGATAAGTGATAACTATTAGTGATCCGTCTCAATTTATTTTCTCTAGATTTTAATTTTTTATTTTTTTTGTTGTCTATCGGTCGCCCTAATATTCTTATATTTTTACTTGCAATACATACGATTTAATATTTTTATTACAATAATATATTCTATGAATATGAATAAAAACTTTCTAAAAATTAAAGATAAAGAATAAGGGCGGCTTGATTCATGTCTAATGAACTCTTCCGAACCAATTAAATATGTTAACCATCTGAAAAAAAATATATATATATTTTTTTTTGGCAAAACCATGTGAAATTGTTAATTAGTTATTGCACAAATTAAAGTTACCGCTACGTGTTTAATATTTGAATCCATTTCTCATATGTTTGCTTAATTACATTTCAGAAGCTAATATTCATGACGGAAAGGGACTGGACGGAACATCACTCCAATGCATTTAACGGCCAACGGTAAAAAAACTACAAAACGATATCGTTTTATTTGTAGTTTACACATTAAACCACATCGTTTTATATGCTTTTTTATATTTACCAGTTTTTGGTGGTGGTTCTTGTACCATTTCAATCGTTGATCCTGTTTTTCTTTTCTTTTTTTTTTTTTTTTTTTTTCCTTTCTTAAATAAAGACATTATGATCGTAAGACATCAGTATTTACAACTAAAGCATGCTTCGTCAGCTGTCTTTGTATGATTTATGTGTTACTTGGTGTAACAGTATGTATTGTATTTTACTTTTTTTCATGTGCAATGAAAACTAATGCATCAAATCGATTAGACATAATCCAATTATTTGCAAAGATAAAACAAAAACAAATGAGAAGTCTATTATTTACACCACATTGATTCTACTGGTCCATCACACCTACTTATGCATCATATCGATTAAACGGAATCGATCTAATGAAAGTCGGTCCTTTTGAGCCAAAAAAAACGACTTTCCCAAAGCACCTACAGGAAATCAATTTTTGACTCTAGAATCGACTTTCACAAGGTCGATTTTATTTTAGTACACCCGATTGAATCAGTGGTATATCTATATTATTCTTTTATCAGACCAAACGTACAACAGCAGTTTGCTTGCTAATTTATCAAAAGCATGGTATTTATTTTGTTGATACTCCTAAATATTTCAGTTGTATTAATAAAAAATTAATGTGCATAGCAAAAAAAAAAACACATAACACATAACAAAATCCAAGATTACAAATGCCTTAACATGGTAATCAGCTTTTTCTCCGGTCCTCACCAACAAAGATGGCTTGCTGCCCGAGTTCTTCCGCTTTTCTAAAAAGGGAAACTAAAGTTCATTAAACTTCACATTATTGGAAATGTAGATTCTCCTTGATCTATCAAGACACTTGTAGCCTTTGTAATGGGGACTAAGCCCTAATTTAACACACTGAGTGGTATGGTACTGAAATTTAGTAGTATGGAAGGGTCTAAGGTAGGGATATGCTGCACAACCAAACAACTTAAATGTGGTATAATCAGGTTTCCTTCTGAAAAGACACTCATAGGGAAATTTGAGATCAGCACAGGGGTTGGAAGACAGTTAATGATGGATACAGATGCTTGAAAACTATGCCACCAAAAACTGAGAGGCATGGATGCTTGTGCCAACAAGGCCAATCTTAACTCTGTTATGTGTCTATGCTTTCTTTCTGCTCTTTTATTTTGGGCATGATCATGTGGACATGGGTGTCTAAAGGCTATGCCATGATGCTTTCGGAAAGACTCAAAAACTCTGTACTCACCCCACAATCTGATTGGACACATTTTATTTTAGCATTGAATTATGTTTCCACTAGGGTGTTGAAGTGAGTAAACACATAGAGAGCTTCAGATTTGGCTTTTAGTGGGAAAATCAAAGTGAACCTAGTATGATCATTTATGAAATGGATATAATACAGGTGTCCTTCTGTGGATTTACCTAGAGCAGGGCCCCAGATGTCAGTGTGAACTAAATAAAACAATGAAGCATCATGAGAAAAAGAATTTA
This sequence comes from Gentiana macrophylla, assembly GCA_026214975.1. Lineage (NCBI taxonomy): Eukaryota > Viridiplantae > Streptophyta > Magnoliopsida > Gentianales > Gentianaceae > Gentiana > Gentiana macrophylla. The sequence goes on along the minus strand of CM047812.1, from coordinate 11,761,401 downwards.
AATGAGGTAAAGAATGAGATTTCCCAAATTGGCAAGCATAAAAAAAAAAAAGTTTTCCATTGATAACAGTATTACAATCATTTAGGATTTGACTCAAGATTCTACTAGAGTGGTATCCTAACCTCTTATGTCACACATTAGGATCCATATTAAGTTCAAGAACATCTAGGGACTTGACATTTCAAGACTTAGTGGACAATTGACCAAGAAAAACAGCAGATTGCTTGAACTGGGGTGACTTGGATTGAAGGGAGGTCTTTTCTGACTCACTGTCCAATGGCACTATCTGATAGAGCCCATCCTTGAGTTGACCCTTGAGCATTGGTCTTCTTGTTGCCTTGTCCTTAACAAAACATGAGTTGTCAGTGAAATTCAGCAAACACATCATTATTAGACATTAATTTGGAAATACAAAGTAGATTTCTGGTAATTTGAGGAACATGGAAGACAGTATTTTGGAATAGGGCTCCAATGCGTGTGTGAAGTACAATGTTACCAGTGTGCTCAATATATAAATAAGTGTTCACCATTCTCCACTGTTAGTGTATCACTACCATTGTAAGCAATACTCTGGTTAAGATTACCCAAGTCAGATATCACATGATTTGTTGCCCCACTGTCTAAGTACCAATCATGATCTGCAACTGTACTAGGTGTGTCCATGTAAGCATATGGTCAATTAGGACTTGCTGCATTATTGAGATCTGGTGGCTAAAAAACTGTCTCAAACTTATGCCAAAAAATTGCAACAGTATGCTCATTCTTGCCACAAAGTTCACACTGCACCTTAGCATTTCCTGAATTTCTGCCATCACATCTTCCTCCTCTATTTCTTCCTCCTCTTGAACCTCCACCCCTACCTCTGTAGGAGTTCTGTCCTGGTCCTGTTGGTCTATCATTGGATTTGCCTGGCCCAAAACCACCATTGTAACTGTCCAAATGTGTAGTAGGATTAATGGCATATCCTTGTGGTTAGGGATTGAATCTGGCCAAAATCCTCTCATAAGTAATGAGTTGTGATTGAACTTCCTGCCAATATAGAGATCCAATCCGAGCAGTTAAGTTAACAATTACAGCTTCACAGTCTCTATCTAACCCCCCAGGGTAGCCAATACTAACTCATACTTGGAGATGGGGTAGCCTGCAGCTGTCAAGCTATCACTATAAGATTTCATGGTTGTCACATAGTCTGCCATGGATTTTGACCCTTTTTTCAGCTTTTGTAAGTGCACTTTTGTACTCCAACATCCTTGATTGAGACTAATTGTTGAATAGAACTTCTAGAGTGGACCATATTTCTTGAGAAGTGGAGCATCCAACCACTTTAGTTAATGCTGGATCTGTCAATGAGCCAAGAAGCCATCTAGTGAGTAGAGAATCCACTAAGTCCCATTCCGCTACAGCTAGATTTGGTGGAAGTCTAGGTATCTCCGGTGGCCGGGGTTTAGTTCCAAACAAATATCCATCAAGTTTATAGCCTTTAATTACCGGTAAAACAGTGTACCTCCACAGTAGGTAGTTGTCTCTTGTTAATTTAACAGTGGTGGACTGGCTCAAATGGCCAATGAAGGGAACTGGATTCAGATTGTTGAACGGTGAAGTGGGACTAGTAGATAGGAAAATGGGTGTGATATTTTCGGCCTACTGAGCAAGAGAGACTATGTCAGGGAGGGAAGAGTGGATCCAAGGTTCAAATCTAAAATGGAGGAGCCAACATAAAGAGGACTTGCTCTGGTGAAAGTCAGAAACGAACTGCCTGGATAGAACGTGGTGGATGAAGGAAATGGAAGTCCGGAAACAGGAATTCCGGTGACAACCCCTGGTAAGAATGTTGAAGATGGGATGCTGCTTCCTATTGAGAGTGTAGCTGAGCTTCCTTCACCTCCGGATTCGGTGATAAGAGCGGACCGCGGTGGTGGTTCCTCCATACCAGGCTTTGATACCAACAAACGAAATTAGATACCGGCTAATTCATTAATTGCCTTTCATTCTGTGTATTACACCCTTATATCACTGACGATACAGGGCTTCACCCCTCCACGTGTCATCTATCGGTTGGTCCTCATATTATGAATAAGTACCAAGGTACGCATGTCGAGGCTCGAGGTAATCTACGATGACCGACGTTCGGGCAGTGTAGGATAAGGTTCCTAGAGTCGGTTACCGCAAGAAAGTTAAGTCGGCGTCGAGGATAGAGTCCGCACCAGCTACGAAGGCCCGTTATCAGCATGATAACTTGGGCGAGGGACAAGGCGCATTAAGGGTAAATATGACAATAGCTAAGACCGACCTAATATTAGGGTTAGGGCACGCATTATCATTATAAATACCACGTTCCAGGAACTACGTAAGGCTTGATTCCTGGACAATTACAAGATACGTAGGAAATCTAAGACAAGTTCTTAGACTCAGCCGCAAATCATAAAACCAACCACAACGTCCTTGAGGCATTAGGGTTTTGGGTGTTCATCACTAGATTCATTCAGGCCCGGATTAATTAGGTGACATAATTTGTCATCGTCATTGGCGCTAGAAGGAGGGACTTCTATTGATGAATACACTCATATCACGATGCCTCCTAAGGATAAGACCGCCAAGAAAACTACTTCCAAAGCCACAGATCAATAGTGTTTGCAGATCAACGAGCAGATGGATCTGGATCCATAAAAAACAAAGGATCCAGTGCTAGATCCTGTCCACGAAGATCCCCAGAAGGAGAAGCAAGGTCTTGCTCCAGAGCATCAAGCTATCGTGGATCAATTGGCAGGGGCTGATCGCGAATTGATGTCCAGAATTATAGCGGAGGCGTTCATGGCTCAGCAACAGGTAGACGGCGGCAAGAAGGAGGACGCCGACAACGCCAAGAACGTCCCCAGGGAAGAGATTAGTTCGTCTTCCAGCTCCGTGGAGAGAAAGAGACGCGAAATTCAACAGAAGAATCAAAGGATGGATGAAGATAGCGTTAGACAGGAGCTAGACGTTATTCTGGGCAAAAACCAAGTCTCACTATGGATAGAATCGCCCTTCACAATAGAAATCGAGGATTTCCCCAAACCCAAAGGGTTCAAGATACCGAAGATAGAACCTTATGATGGCACCACTGATCCAGAGGACCATCTACACAGGTACCTGTCTCAGATGAGGTTGGATGGCACACCCGATGCAATGTGATGTCGGGCTTTCAAGACATTGCTCATTGGTCGAGCCAGAGAATGGTTCACCAAGCTACGACCCAGGTCAATCTCTAGTTTTGCTATGCTAGCCCGTAAATTTCGAGAAGCGTTCATCATGAACAAAAAGTTCCATTTAAGTGCTACGCACCTCATGAATATGAAGCAACAAAAAATGAAACGGTGATAAATTATCTCAAGAGATTTAATCTTGAATCCATGCAAGTCGAGAATGCCGATGATCGACTTCTGATCACATCATTTGTGGGAGGGTTGCATAATACCAAGTTATATATGAAGTTGAGCAGAGATGTCCCTCGTCCCATGGATGAGTGTGTTAATGTGGTGCATAGATTCTCTCAAGGGGAAGAGGCAGTGCGTAGGCACGCCCAATCTAACTGGATGGATTCGAAGAAGGACACTCGAGGTCCGAATAAAAATCAATCCAAATGGTAGAACACCGAGAGCAAGCCGATAGTGTGGGACCGTATCACAGCGCCCGTCTCAGACCGTTTGGGAAAGAAAGGGGCTCTACGCGATAAAGATTTCATTCACCTCAATCGGTCTCGAGGGGAAGTATTATCCATTATGATCTCAAAGGGCTTAGCAAAAAACCAAGGCCACTAAAAAGCCTCGAGAAAAGAGAAACCCCAAAAAGTATTGTGAGTTTCATGAGGATATAGGTCATACAACCGAGGATTGTGACGACCTGAAAAGAGACATCGATGCTTGTATTCAAGAAGGCAAGCTAGATGAGGTGGTTGACAGGTCTCAGGGCAGCGAGCCCAAAGGCACAGAGAGTTTAAAAGGAAGAATTCTGATCAAGATTGAGATTGAGGTCGTGACGCTCCGAGGCATAGAGATCGATCACCACGTCGGGACCGATCTCCAGATCGAGAGAGAAACAACATAGATGACCCCGATCGAGATAGGCATGACGATAATCGACCCAACAATTACGTCAATACGATCTTCGAGCCAGCTGAGAATGATAAAGACGGAGTCAGTCGAGAGCCAATCGACAGTTCGAGGGAAAATAATAGACTGAGATTTACAACGAAAATCGGGTATGGACCCAAAGATGATATTCCCAAGTGTCGGAGTCACAGTGAGGGGTTAGTAATTGAAGCGGTGATTAGCCGAACTCGGGTATCGAGAGTCTGCGTCGATAATGGTAGTGCAGTAAACCTCTTGTATTACTCGGCTTTAAAGGTGATGAAACTAAAAGAGAAGTACATAGCTCCTCTTGTGTCTCCTTTGTTTGGGTTCACAGGACAAGCGGTCAATCCCATAGGATCGATAAAGTTGCTAACGACGGTCGGGGATAGCGAGAAGGGAAGGATCCTTGAGTTAAACTAAGTGGTAGTCAAGGCTCCTTCGGCCTACAATGTCATCTTGGGACGACCTGGTCTCTTCGACCTGCGCGCTATCATCTTCACTTTCCACAACAGCATGAAGTTTCCTACCAGGAATGGCTCCCATGAAGTAAGAGGAGACATGGATGTTTGCGGAGCTGTAACTCCATAGTCATGGACGGAAAAATGGCAGTACAATAGGTCCTGGTCGAGGAACTGATTCCGGAGGAAGAAAGGGAGAAGAGTAAGATCTCAGTTGATCCAGTCGAAAATGTTAATCTATGGGCAGGCGAAGATGATCAGTGTGTACAGGTCGGGGATTGGATCCCGGCCAAAGAAAAACAATTACTGGTCGAGCTGCTAAACGAGTTCAGAGATGTTTTTGCTTGGAGGGCTGATGACATGCCGGGACTGTCCAAAGATATCGCGGTCCATAAACTCGAAATTGATCAAGCCAAGAAACCAGTTAGAGAGAAAAAGAAGAGCTTTGTGCATGATCGAGTCGAAGCCATAGAGAAAGAAGTCGGGAAGTTATTAACCGCCAGGATAGTAAGAGAAGTGTTTTATCCCGAATGGCTAGCCAACCCTATGTTAGTCAAGAAGCACGACGGCAGCTGGCGTATGTGTGTGGACTTCACCGATCTTAATAAAGCATGTCCAAAGGACTCATATCCATTTCCAAAAATCAATAGGTTAGTAGACTCTACTATCGACTTCGAAGTGTTTGGTTTTTTAGATGCATACAAGGGTTATCATTAGATCCTAATGGATCCTCGAGACGCTGAGAAGACGGCTTTCATTACGGAATTTGGAACTTTCTGCTATGTAACTATGCCGTTCGGTTTGAAAAACGCCGGGGCTACATATCATAGAGCAGTCAACAGAATTTTCGCTAAACAGATCGGGAGATGTATGGAAGTGTATGTAGACGACTTACTCATCAAGAGTCGATCCATGAATCAGAATTTGATAGATGCTCGAGAACTATTTGAGGTGTTGAGGGACATGAAGATGAAGTTAAATCCGAAGAAGTGCACCTTTGGGGTCAGGTCGGGGAAATTTTTGGGATACATGATCTCGAAGGATGGGATTCGGGCGAACCCGGAAAAAATCAACACGTTGAAAAACATGCCTGCACCTCGAAATATAATGGAAGTACAGAGACTTACCGGTCGAATGCCCGCCCTCAACAGGTTTCTATCGAGATCCGCGCAGCGCGCACTACCATTTTTTAAGATCCTCCGTAAGGCCAGTCCTTTCTATTAGGATGAAGAATGTCAGACAGCCTCGAGGATTTGAAAGCCTACTTAACTGAACTACCCACTCTCACTTCACTTCGAGAAGGAGAGAAACTGTTGCTCTACTTAGCAGTATATGAAGAAGTAGTGAGTGCGGTTCTAATCCGGGAAGGGGTCCACGGCCAGGTGCCAATTTATTTCGTTAGTAAAGCATTACATGGACCCGAGATCAGGTACTCACCAGTAGAGAAGTTGGCATTATGTCTGGTGCACGCCTCGAGAAGACTGAGGCCTTATTTCCATGCCCATCCCATCACGGTGGTTACTGACCAACCATTGAAGCAGATCTTAGCAAAGCCCGATACTTCGGATCGATTATCACAATGGGTAGTGGAAATGGGTCAGTATGACATCGATTTTGTGCCTCGAACTGCGGTTAAAGCCCAGGCCCTGGTGGATTTTCTAGCCGAATGTATTTCCATCCAACTCGAGCAAGAGAAGGAAAGTACAGAAGAACAGTGGACTCTCCAAGTCGATGGGGAGTCAAGCAAAGAAGAGGCAGGAGCCGGACTCCTATTAATCAGCCCGAAAGGCGAAGAATTTCCATACGCCCTCCGTTCGACTTCAAAGCAATGAACAATGAGGCTGAATATGAAGCTATGATCACAGGTCTGAAACTTGCTTTGAAATTGGGAGTTGATAATTTACTAGTGTACAGCGACTCGCAGTTGGTGGTGAATCATATCATGGAGGAGCATGAAGCCAAGGAAGAAACCATGAAGAACTACCTAACAGTGGTGCAAGGCCTCATACCTAAGTTCAAATCAGTTCAGATCGAGCAGGTCCCCCGAAGTCAGAACAAGAGAGCCGATGCATTATCTAAGCTAGCTTCAAACTTCGTCTTGAGCAAGAAAGTCTTAGTCGAGTTGTTGACGGACAGAAGCTACAAGGAATCAGAAGTGCAGCCGATCGCTCAACAGGCGACTTGGATGGATCCAATAGCCCTTTACCTTAAGGACGAAATTCTACCATCCGACAAGGTTCAAGCACGAAAAATCCGACTTCGGTCAGCACGGTATGCTTTCTTCGACTCCATCCTTTATTGAAAACCATTTGTAGCGCCCTAGTTAAGATGTGCATCAGAAGAAGAGGGTGAATAGCTTCTCGAAGAAATTCACAGAGAGGCTTGTGGAAATCATTGCGGGGCTAAGATGCTTGCCCGAAAATGTAAGCTAGCTGGGTACTTTTGACCATCGATGCAACGAGATGCGAATCACCTAGTTCAGAGATGTAGGACTTGTCAGATCCAAGATAATATCACCCATCTACATGCCCAAGAAATGAAAGTCATCTCGTCAGCTTGGCCCTTTGACCAATGGGGCGTCGACATCGTTGGACCTTTACCCCGAGCTTCGGGTAACAACAGATACGTGGTCGTCGTCGTAGGGACTACTTCACGAAATGGTTCAAGGCCAAGGCTTTGACCGACATCAGAGCAGCGACCATCAAGAAATTCTTGTATGTTGATATTTTATGCAGGTATGGAATTCCCAGGGCTCTGATCTCGGACAATGGCACTCAGTTCGAAGACCGAAAAGTTAGAGATGGTGTGATGAATATCATATCAGTCAGCACTTCACTTTGGTAGCTCACCCACAAGAAAATGGTCAGGTTGAGTAGACAAATCGATAGATCAAACTAGGGTTGAAAAAGAGACAAGAAGCCGAAGGTCGAGACTGGGTAGCGCAACTTCCGAGCATCCTATGGTCGTATAGGATAGCTCCAAATTCATCGACAGGAGAAACACCCTTCTCTATGGTCTACGGATGCGAGGCAGTAGTTCCCGCCGAGATCGGTCTTCCCTCTCCTCGAGTTCTAGCATACAATATCGAAACCAACGATCCCGCTCTTCGACATGAAAAAGATAGCGTTGAGGAGCGAAAAGAAATAGCTTCAGCTCGAATGGAAAGATATAAACAGAAGATCTCGCAATATTATAACTCCAGGGTCAAGTACAAATACTTCAAAGTCGGAGATTTGGTCCTCAGGAAAAATGAAGCAAGCCGACAAGAAGCGACTGGTAAGTTAAACCTGAATTGGGAAGGTCCGTATCAGATCTTGAAGGTTCACCCCAAAGGATCCTACCAACTCGGACGAGCAGATGGAACCACGGTTCCTCGACAATGGCATGCCAATAATATGAGGAAGTATTACGTTTAATTAATCTTTATGTCGATTCGTTCTTGTTTTCACATTTTGTAATAAGTCTGTTTGACAATTTTATGAATATTCTAATAAACGTGTCTGTTTCCGAGATGAATTTATGCTTGTTAGGATATACAGCCTTAACATTACGAGTCTAATGCGATACAAAATGTCAAAGGCAATGCAGTCGACCACGAGAAGGGAACATCCGCAAGTCGGACCCCTCAATATGGCCAAAAGAAAAACGAGCCTAATGGGCAAAAAATGCTAAGGCAAATGGAGAGTTTGCAAAGTCGGACCGAACGCCCAAATAATCGACCAGCCAAAAAGCAAAACGAGCCTAATGGGCAAAAAATGCTAAGGCAGAGGGACGGTTCGCAAAGTCGGACCAAACGCCCAGAGAATCGATCCATCTATGGAAAAACTAGTCCGTGAGACAAAATATGCTAAGGTGACCATGGCAATCTCAATTAAACTAGACTCACAAGTGCAATAAGAACCAAAGGTTCATAATACACTTGGGGGGCAAAACGACATCGATAAGGCAAAACAGCAGACAGAGCCAGAGGCTCGACAAGCGAAGAGCTAAAAGACATCGAAACGTGAAAGATAGACAACAAAAAGAAAAGGGAATAAAATACTACAAAATCAAAGCAAATTTGAAGCAAAATCAATATAAAATAAGGCCAAGTCGAAAAGACCAGCCTTAACAAGGAAAAGTATAATATTACAGATCAAATTCAAGTTAGAAGGACCAAGTTCAGTGTTAGGTGTAGTGCCCGAAAGACAATTATCTAATTGTTTTAGGACAAAATTAATAATTCATCTTATTATATGCATGGATGCTTATAATTAAGACACTAATGAAAACCCTAAGTACCTCGTTTATGTAATCACATAACTCAGTGCATGGCTATACACAAGAGGATTGAGTTAGTGAGATGTACTTAAAATTAACTTAGTCCGTAGTGTTTATTAATCTGAGTACGGGTCTCATGATTAATTTGCTATTAATGCGCCCAGAACACTTTACGGTGTGACAGTCTTATCCGGACTGTCGGTAATAGGGTACCTAGTGGGGCATTTATATATGATGATAATCATATAGGGCTGGACCGATTTGATTTGAGTTCTCGATACAATTCCATGATCGAGAAGTCTTATCGAATCACAAGATGATCATATATGGATTAATCTCAATCCCGAGGTGATCACAAACAAATGCTTAAACTAGGGTAGAGTTTGATGTGTTAGTAAGGATCACTTCGCAGTATGTGGTCCAACACTTCTCGTTGGCTATATTAAAGGATGAGTGAGTAGTCTGTGCTATCACAGATATGGAATCCATTGCTTCCCTCGGGAAGTAGACAGACAGTTTCCTTATTTGTTAATCCTAGAAATTGATCGATCCGCGGAGTTCATATTAATTGATCACTAGGGGTTAATGGTAAATAAGGATAAGAGGTTTCGAGAAGGGTCTACGGAGATATCCCGAATTGAAATGAACAGTCTATGGAGGATTTATCCGTATGTAATGATTATCTCAGTGGACACCTTATCAACTCATGGTTGAGTGTAAGTTATCTATATTCGGCAGAGTTCAGTTTCGGGTTTATGGTGGTGTAATCCCGGAATTAATAGATTGAATATTATTGTTCGGTGTGATGGATAATATTATTTAATTTATTGTAGCTACTGAATATGGGTCCATGGTCCCCGACGTGGCTCCTAACATAGCATAGGTTTTTCTCGTCGTTTCACCTCAATTATAATTAAATAGTTGGATTGGACTATTTAATTGATATGTGGAATAATTGTGAGTTGGACTAGATAATTAAATACAAGGAAAAGAAATTTTTCGTGGACTCGGCCCAATGTGTCAAAATGCGTGTGACCCTTGTATGATAGGGTTTAAGGTGGCACAATTTTGATTTTATTATTTGTTGGGAAATTAGTTTTCTTGATAAATAATAAGACGTGTGATTAAATTATTTATTTGTTAAATAATTTAAGGAAAAGAAAATCTTTTATATATCCTTATTAATTTGGGAATATCCTAGATTTATCTTTTTAAGGAAAATGATTAATTTGATTGATTTTGTATTAATTAAATAAATCATTGGAGGACAATGATTAGTCTCCTATATAAAGAGAGTTCTCCCAAGCCAAATCACATACATAATTTCGAATTATTGGAGTATTATAGCTTGGAATTTTCGGCTATAATACTAGGGTTTCGAGTTGGGATAATCCTCGGGATTATTCCGGTAGCATATCGAGGAAGTCCGGAGGTTTGAAACACCATCCACCTGGTGGTGCTTGGAGATACACGTTGGAAGACTTTGGCTTCTCAACTAGCTTGGATTGAAGATTGTTCAAGACGTTTATTCACAATAAACCGGTAAGCAATCTAAACCCCCTCGTAGGTTAGATCTATTATTTTATGTGCTTTGATTGTTTAGATCTAGAACTTGTACTTTCCGCTGCGTAATCGGGTGGATCTATAATCCATCCGGCGATATTACATTCTACAAGTGGTATCGAAGCCTTTTATCTATCAATCAAAGTATGTGAATTTTAGATCTAGGAGTGGAATAACATGCTTTAGATGTTTTATTTCGTTTTTTTTTTATAATTTCGAAATATGTGTCATGTTGTATGCTTTTGTGAATGTCTTGGTTGAAGAAATGGATTGAGGTTGGTACTTGATAAGGGAAAAATTCATAGTTATTTTTATAACTTTTTACCCCGTTTCTAATATCATTTTGAGCACTTTTATATCATTTCAAGTCATTAATTCCTTAGATTCATCCAAATATATAAGTAGTAGTTATTTTATAAAATATCGTATTTTTATCATGTTTTTGTAGATTTTGTACCGGTTTAGTAACCGGAATGTCGTGTCGGATTTACGTTTGGTATTTTGGTGGTTTATTGCAGAATTATAGGTTGACCAAAATCCCGAGTGACGACACGTTTTGAGGCTTAAAAAGAGGTATTTTGAAGGACGGAAGAATGTTCCACAAGCTTACAAGTTCAACGGGTCGGTTTTTCTGCATACTTGATAAATATGAGACCCGACTTAGATGCATTTTCAGGGAAGTGTTCTTCATGAAAGTTTTAGATCTTCAAATGAGCTTTCCAACGCATTTTGAATCACGTCAATCGGAGGTCTACAACTCAAGATATGGGCGTTTTATCGAACATTTGAAATCCCGCTCGAACCGGATAAATCCCGATTCAGCTGGTGCAAAACAAATTGCATATTTTAGGAGCTAGCTTGCTCACATGGGATGTTATTATGAGGAATATTAGCAATGATGATAAATATTCCCTCCCACATGCTAAATTCCATCCCATATACAAACTTCCCCAATAACTACCTCCCTTATATCACCTCTCCCATACATAGATACAACCTTCCTTTTTCCCTATATATACCTTCCCTTTCATGAAGAAACATGGACCTTCCCTTCCTCCCTTCCCCATTTTCGCCCCCTCTCCTCCTTTCTTCTTCTCCATTTTCTTTTTCCCAAACTTCCATCTCCTAATTTCTTCCATCTTCTCTCTTTTTCCCCAAACACTTTCTTTTCTTCAAACACTTTCTTTTCTTCCCAACTCCCTTCACCTTGCCCCTTCTCTTTTTATTTTGTTTTGTTTTATTTCTTGTTATGTAATATAACATATATAGATATAAATATATTTCCTTTTTGTTTCTTTTATTTTCTTGTCTTTCTTTCTTTTTGCTTTGTAGTACTATATATATATATATATATATCCTTTGTCCCCTTGTCCCCTTATCTTTTATTCTCTTTGTCTCTTTTTTTTTTTTCCTTTTTAGTAGCATGTAGTATTTATATATATATATATATATATATATATATATATATATATATATATATATATATATATATATATATATATATATATATTTACTTACGCATTTACTTTACGCACTTATATATATATATATATATATATATTTACTTACGCATTTATTTATTATTACACTTATATATATATATATATATTTACTTACGCACTTATATATATATATATATATTTACTTTTATGCACTTATATATATCTATGTATATGTATATATATAGTATATTTTCCTTTCCCGCTGTTATGAATAGCTAAACTTATCATAGCCGAATCATGTAAAATTTGGTGAAATCAACCTTTGGAAGATAAAATTGGGAGTGTGTTGTGCTTTTTATTGTTGAATCTCACATATTTCACGTCTTAGAACTTGTTATAACGGATTTGGGCTAGATTAGCTACCTAGGTCAAAAATCACACACATCATTCTCGAGAGTTGTTCAGAGAGAGTGGTGTGGGAAAAAGGGTTCTAAGATCGGGAGGTAAAACATATCGGGGTTTTAGGTCGTGAATTCAGGCCCGCGCTCATCGATGTTTTATTATCAACATAGTAACTTGAATGTGGTAGTCTAGATTAGTGTAGTTTAGTGTTAGACCCCGGGGTTGAACTATGAAGTGCCGGGTGGTTCTTGAGCCAACGATGACAAGTTGTTTCACGGAGTCTCTCGGGTAGACCATGGATTAGGTAATACTTCGGTTTTCTTCTTTGACACATTCGCGTTAAGATGTTTGGTGTAGTACGTTGGTGAGTATGAATCGGTAGTAACTTCGACCGAGTAATTTTTGGACTTGTTTCCATAACGAGGGTTATATCAAGCGTCTCACAGCACTTAATCATGTTAGGATAATCGGTTTTCTAAAAAGAGAATTAATTAACCTCACATAGGATGTTGAAGGAGAGTTGTTCAGATCTTAACATCAGAATTAGGAGCACGCACCCGTGAGATTGAATGTGAGAGTTCATTTGTTATAATGCACACTTCCGGTTTTGTCTATACTTGGGGTTGAAATTAGCTATTTTGATCATGGTTCGGCTATGTCTTTTAACTTATCTTTAAAACCTAGTAGTTTAACTTTCTTTCTCTCTTTTCTCTCTTTAGACTTGATTATTTTAGTGTCGTGTAGTAACAAACCTTCCAAAAACTTGATCGCCTAGACTAAGACACACGTTCACTTTGGTACTTACAAACACTTTTCCCTTGGGATCGACCTCGTTCTCTGTAGCTATTCTAACAATCGACCCGGTACTCACTTTGGTTAGAGAGTTAGTTTACCCACGGTTTTCGAGTCTTTATAAATATATATTCGAGGGGTAAATTTAAGCTCATCAAAATTGGCGCCGTTGCCGGGGACAAGTGTGCTATTTGTGATATCTTGTAAGTGAACCGAAGGCTTGGGCCTAGGTTTTATTTTATTGTTTTCTTGTTGTTTGATTTTTGTAGTGCATGACCAGGAGCTCTCAAACACCACTCGAACCATACATAGACGGAATTGAAGCCTACGCAAGACAAAGGAATAGTCAGAGAAGAAGAGGTCGTCTGTTAGGGGAGTCAAAACCGGACTTTGAAGAGAGTAGTTTGGGTGAGTTGGGAGAAAGTTCCGTTATGGCACACAACGGTGAACAAGTTTTTGATGGAAATAATGGAGGCCAGAATCAAAACCCACCGCCTAACAATAACAATGCACAAGGGGGTGGGGATGGACAAGAAAATCAAATGGATCCCCATGTCATGCAACAGTTTTAATGCATGGATGAGGAATCGGTTTCTACAAAACCAACCTCAAGCTCAAAACCGGGTGCAAATGCAATGCCGCATTGGTTTAATGGACAACAAGAGCAAAATCAAGGTGGTTTGACATGTAGAGACTTTGTGATGGCACCTACGGCAATAATGGGGCATAGTCCAATCCGAATGCCGCCGGTGGCCGCAAATAATTTAGAGTTGAATCGAAACATCATACATCTGTTGGGAGATAATGCCATATTCAGGGGAACCGCCATGGAAAATCCTCACTTGTTCATTGATCATTTTCTCCAAGTGATCAACTCAACAAAGATCAATGGAGTGAGTGATGAAGCACTTAAACTTATGCTTTTTCCATTCGCCTTGAAGGATCAAGCTAAGAGGTGGTATGATTCGTTGCCTAACGATTCTCTACACTCATGGGAGGACGTGATCAAAACTTATCTACTCAAGTACTATCCCCCATCAAAGACCATGGACATGAAAGAAGCTATCATGTCATTCAATGCATATGAAGGAGAAGAACTACATGAGTCTTGGGACCGATTTAAAGCTTTATTGAGGGAGTGCCCGGGACACGGTTTGAGATCCTATGAGGTAGTTCATGCGTTCTTCCGAGGTTTAGATCAAGTTCACCAAAGTACCTTGCATGCTTCGTGCAATGGTGATATCATGAGTATGGTGCCCGAGGTAGCCATGAATCAAATAGAGAAGATCTCGGAGACTTCGAGGCAATACATTTCTTCAAGTAGAAGAGGGGCAAGGAGTAAGAAGCCCAGTTTGGTAGAAGTGAAAGAAGTGGAATCAAGCGATCAATATCATGCCCAAGTTCAAGCAATGGAACAAAAATTGGGAAGGTTTCAGAAAGAGATGGAAAATGCTAAGATGTGCCAAATTTGTAGTGGATCGCACTCGGCAAAGGATTGTAGGATGACAACAAAAGCTCAAAACATGGCTTATCCACAATCTTCGAATCAGGGGCAATCTAGCAATGTACCTCAAATAAATATGGAAGAATTGGCAAAACGAATGATGAGTGTTTGCTCGATGGAGCAATGGAATGTGGGACCTCAATTTCAAAACCAATTGCAAGGCCAATCTGTAGGAGACCAACAAGGTGCACCACCGTTTGAGGAGCCTCAAGATGTGAACTATGTAGGGCAAGGTCAAGGAGGAAATTTTGGAAATCAAGGTGATGGTTTATGGAGGAATAACAACAACCAAGGTTGGAACCGAAACCAAAACCAAGGCTATCGACAAGGCCCAAACCAAGGACAGTCTTCTCAAGGGCAATTTTACCAACCACCACACCAAAGGCAACTACAAGGAGGGTATAACCAACAAGGTACTAACACATATCAAAACCCTCCACCTTTGGCACCTATACCTCAAAAGAGTGCAACCGATGTCCTAGCGGAACAAGTAAGCAAAGTTCTTGTGGAGATGAAAGAGATGAAGAAGGACATGGTCGAAATGAATTACAAACATGGGTCCGCTTATAAAAATATTGAGACTCAAATTGGTCAAATAGTGGAACATGTACAATTAAAAGGCGGCTTACCAAGCAACACCGAGAAAAATCCAAGGAATGTAAGCGCCATTGCAACTCGGAGTGGTAAAGTGTTGGGCACAAGTGGTGAGAAAAGAGTCCTACGGGAAGACAAAGATAGAAAAGCTTCTATTGAGACCGAAGCGGGAGCCATGGATGGTGATATTGATGAAGTTGAGGATAATGTCAATCATGAAGAGTTTGCCAAGAGGAAGGAAGTTGAGAGAAAAGAGGCACAAGCTAGAGGTGACTTTGTGGTGCTTGATATAAAAGAGGAGGAACCTACGAGAAAGAAAGGAAATGAGCCAATAAAAGAGCCATCTTCCCCACGAGCGAAAGGTAAAAAAGGTATAATTCCTCCTCCTCCTGATTTTGATTTGAGCACTCTCCCTTTTCCCCCCAAAAATCATAGGCAAAGTTGTTTGAACAAAGCACAAACTCGTTTCATTGAAATTTTGCGGAAAATTGATTTAAATATCCCTTTTCTTGAAGCACTTGCAAACATGCCCTCTTATTGTAAGTTCTTAAAGGGTTTGCTAGCTAACAAGAATAAATTGGAAGAAGTTGTGTGCTTAAATGAAGAATGTTCCGCTATTTTCAATGCTAAATCTAGAATTCCCCCGAAGGTTAGAGACAAAGGTAGTTTTACTATTCCAGTCACAATTGGTACGACTCATTTTCCTAGTGTTTTATGCGATTTGGGGGCTAGTGTAAGCTTGATGCCCCGTGCTATATATGAAAGTCTTGACCTAGGAGAGTTGGAACCAACGGGGATGACCCTTCAAATGGCGGATAGGTCCATTAGAGAACCTATGGGTGTGATAGAGGATGTGATTGTGCAAGTTGATAAGTTTGCCTTTCCGGTGGATTTTGTGGTTTTAGACATGGAGATGGACTCCAAAACACCCTTGTTGTTAGGACGTCCCTTTTTAAACACCGGAAGGACCTTGATAGATGTTGCGAGTGGAGAGATAATTTTGAGAGTTGGAGAAGAAACAGTCACGGTGAATGTGTATAAGTCTATGAAACACCCTATAGAGAGTACCGAGGACTGTTTTTCCATTGATATTGTAGATGCTTGTGTTTCGGAATATATTGACATGCAGGAGTATAAAGACAAATCCAATGAATGTATAGTAAGAGAAAGCAAGGTGATGGATGAGAATAAAGAGTTGGATCTTGAAGAGACAGCTTTCGTGGGCAAGCAATGGAGTGAAAAGATCGATCTTGGTCTCGAAGGGGACCTAGACAAACCATCAATTGAAGACCCACCCAAAGATTTGAAGATGAAGCCACTTCCACCCCACTTGAAGTATGTTTTTCTTGAAAATGATGAATTACTTCCTTTGATTATTCTCGCTACACTAACATCCTTGCGGGAAGAACAATTGGTAACATGCTTAAAAAGCACAAGTGTGCTTTTGGGTGGAAGATGTGTGATCTCAAGGGTATAAGCCCCACAATTTGCCAACACAAGATCATATTAGAAGATGAGGCAAAGCCAGTAAGACAACCTCAAAGAAGACTTAATCCACATCCGCAAGAGGTGGTGAAGAAGAAGGATGTGGTCACCATGTTGAAGCTTGGGATCATATATGCCATTTCTGATAGCAAGTGGGTGAGTCCCACTCAAGTGGTGCCGAAGAAGGGAGGTATGACTATTCAAATCAATGAAAAAGGTGAGGCGGTGCCTATGCGGTTGGTAAGTGGTCACAGATTTGCATTGATTACCGTGAAGTTGAATGATCAAACTCGAAAAAGACCATTTCCCCCTCCCCTTTATTGATCAAATGCTTGAAAGGTTGAGTGGTCATGCTTTTTATTGTTTTCTTGATGGGTTTAGTGGATATTATCAAATACATGTGTCCTTAGAAGACCAAGAGAAGACCACCTATACTTGTCCTTATGGCACTTTTGCTTTCCGTAGGATGCCGTTCGGGTTGTGTAATGCACCCGCGACTTTCCAACGATGCATGGTTGCCATTTTTGCGGATATGATTGAAAAGTTTTTAGAAGTTTTCATGGATGATTTTAGCGTATTTGGTGATTCCTTTGAGGAGTGTCTCGACAATTTAGAGAAAGTGTTGGGTAGATGTGAGGAGACGAACTTAGTGTTAAATTGGGAGAAGTGTCATTTGATGGTTACGGAGGGGATAGTCTTAGGTCATAAGATATCTAGTAAGGGTATAGAAGTCGATTGGGCTAAGGTTGAGGCGATAGATAAACTTCCTCCACCCAACAACCTAAAAACTCTTAGAGGTTTCCTAGGTCACGTGGGGTTCTATCGTAGGTTCATCAAAGATTTTTCGAAAATAGCCCGTCCTCTTACTCTTCTTCTTGGAAAAGACGTTCCATTCGATTTCAACCAAGCTTGCATTAAGGCATTCACGTTGCTCAAGAAATTGCTTGTATCCGCTCCGATCATAGTTGCTCCAAAATGGGACCAAGAGTTTGAATTGATGTGTGACGCGAGTGACACCGCGGTTGGTGTGGTGCTCGGTCAAAAGATTGATAAAATTTTCAAGCCCATTGCCTATGCGAGTTATACCTTGAATCCTGCCCAACAAAACTACACCACCACAGAAAAAGAACTTTTAGCAGTTGTCTTTGCATTCGATAAATTTCGATCTTATCTTATTGGTACTCGTGTAGTTGTCCATACGGATCATGCCGCCTTGCGGTACCTCTTTGCCAAACAAGATGCCAAACCCCGCCTTTTGAGGTGGATCTTGCTCTTACAAGAGTTTAACCTTGAGATTCGTGATAGAAAAGGGTGTGAGAATGTTGTAGCGGACCACTTAAGTCGTTTAGAGCTTAGTGAGGAGTTGTTTAAAGCGCAAAGAGAGATAAATGATGTTTTCCCTCATGAGCAACTTTATGCTATCGACACCATCCTATCAGTTAAGAAAGGAAACTTTCTAAAAATTGGTAAGGAAGGTAGCCCGTGGTTCGCACCATTTGTCAACTACCATGAGTGTGGTTTCGTAGATCCTGATTTTGATTCGAATCAAAGACGTAAGTTTCTTAGTGAAGTGGGTAAGTATGTGTGGGAGGATCCCTATTTGTATCGATTGTGCCCGGATGGCATCCTGAGAAGGTGCATCCCCGACAGTGAGATCGTAAGCGTGCTTTCGTTTTGTCATGATAAAGAGGCCGGGGGCCACTTTTCGGGGGAGAGGACCGCTTTGAAAGTGTTACAAAGTGGGCTATATTGGCCCACTCTATTTCGAGATGCACATGCTTATGTGAAATCATGTGGACGCTTGTCAAAGATCCGGTCGTATTTCTAAGAGGAATGAGATGCCTCAAAATCCAATAATCATTTGTGAAGTCTTCGATGTTTGGGGCATTGATTTCATGGGACCCTATCCATCCTCGTGTGGTAACAAATACATCCTAGTTGCTTGCGATTATGTGTCAAAATGGGTTGAGGCCTTAGCCTCACCTACCAACGATAGGAAGGTTGTTATCCGTTTTCTTAAAAGATACATCTTTTGTAGGTTTGGGGTGCCCCGAGCTATAATTAGTGACAATGGTAGCCATTTTGCCAACATGCCATTTGATAAACTCTTAGAAAAGTATGGGGTGGAGCACAAACTCGGAACCGCTTACCATCCCCAAACGAGTGGCCAAGTTGAGGTCACAAATAGGGGTATTAAGCGTATCTTGGAAAGGACGGTAGATATGAATGTTAAGAGTTGGTCCTTGAAACTAGATGATGCTCTTTGGGCCCATGGGGGATGCCTTTTAAGACACCGCTAGGCATGTCACCTTACATGATAGTCTATGGAAAGTCATGTCACCTCCCGTGGAAGTTGAACACAAGGCGTATTGGGCAATAAAAATGCTAAATTTAGATGACACCTTAATTGGTGAGAGGAGGATGGCTCAATTGAATGAATTGGATGAATTCCGCCTTCGTGCTTATGATCTTTCGACGAAGTATAAGGAAAGGACTAAGTTGATCCATGATAAGTTGATCAAAGTTCGAGTTTTTAATGAGGGCGATGAAGTCTTATTCTACAACACCCGTCTCCATCTTTTCCAAGGAAGTTAAAATCTAGGTGGTCCGGTCCCTATGTAGTGTCAATGATATTTTCGTCAGAGCTATCAAGATCACCCACCCTAAGTTTGGTACTTTTACCACAAACGGCTTAAGGTTGAAAAAGTATGCACGGTTACCTTATGATGAAGCTTTAGAGATAGTGACTCTCGAGGATCCTGTCCCTTGTGACAAATCATGCAAGTCTTGTCACGGACTATAAACTTTGACTCGTTTAATCTTTCACCCATCCTTCGTCTTTTTCTATCTTTCCTCGCCTTGATTGCCAATAGTATAACTTTGAAAAAGTTGGCACCGTATAATTCATCTTGTCGAGCCAACGACGTTAAACAAAAGCGCTACGGGAGGCAGCCCGTTAATAATAATAATAATAAGACTAGTCTTAATGAGATGAAGAATCAGAAGAAAAAAATGAACACAATGGAAGATTAACACAAAGTACAACTAAGTCTTAGGATGAAAGTTTGAATGTAATTAAAGGAACGATTAGGTGGTTATCCGAAAATCCCGAGGAGAACAAAGAAAAATTCAAATGCATCATTTCTTGGACTTAGGAGTATATGAGTAAGTGATACTTGCTTTTACGGATGATGATTGACTACGCACTATGGATATTGTTTTTCTATTATATGCCTCTGTGGTTTTCTTTTATGCTTAGATGTTCTGTACTTTACCCGTTGGGGATATTTATCCATCTATAGCAATCCATTAGTTGTGTTGCATATTGCGTATCGAGTTTTCTGACGTAGCAGTGCCTTAACATTGTATACCCCCCATATCCCTATTCTATATTCTCGCTCGAGGACTATGTCCCGTGTATGCTTTTGTTGTTTTTTGCTCACGTTGATATAGGGATTCGGTCGGCTTACACGAGGTCATTCACGGGATTCGATAGCGCCTTTCTTCCGGGTTTATAAGCTAAGTCTTCCTTAATACTTTGCCGCACATTTCATTTTATAATCTAGTCTGTTTCCAATAATGTGTGACATATCTTTCTTATTATGTATTAGTTCAACTACTATGTAATATTGTGTGTTTTAAATCAATAAAAGTTCATGTGGTGTGTTTATCTACCTTTTGTTACTACACTGTTACACTCCACACACTTTTATTTTATTTCTACACACAATGGTCATAACTTTGACCCACCCACACACCCTTTTATATCATCTTGGTAATTATTTGAATTGTTTTGGTGAACCATTATTTTTCCAACCACTTTTATTTACCCTCACTATGCATTGAGGACACTGCAAGTTCGTAAGTGGGGGGTAGAGTCGTGGTTGGTCTAGCAATGGCATTAGTGCTTGTTTTGTATCGAGAAAATCCCTTAGTTTTCGATCTTTTCGAGCATTATTTAGTTGATTAAAATAAATTGTATAAGGTATATATTTCATGGATTTGATAATGTAATGATCGACTTGGATGTATATAACCAAAGTGAACCGTAAGTGCATTTTAACCCCAAATTTATTTGTGTAACATGAATTCATTGTTCACGTAAGCCTTTGATATTGAAGCGAAAATTTTAAAGTGTATCCATTCAGTATCCTAGTGGTTATTCTAGAGATAATTGCAGTAACTTAGTACCTAATTTTTGAATGTGTACTGTGAATATCTGAAGGTTTGAATGTGATAGAAAGGATATAAGTTAAGTGGAATAAAAAGAAAAATACCAAATTAAGAAGAACTATATATATGTCGGTTGTAGCTACCAATGATTTGAGTGCAGTAGGGCGTTATCACGAAACGTCCTATATCACTATGAGGTTTAAAAGCTCCCGACTGCCCGATGAAAGTAGTCCAGCTAGGGTGTTATCACGAAACGCCCTATTCTTTGGGAAAAGAGGGCAATCGCTGATGATAGTAGTCCACTAGGGGTTATCACGAAACGCCCTATTGCTTTGGGAATGAAGGCATATGCTACAAATGTGAAAAAAAAAAAAAAAAAAAAAAAAAAAAAAAAAAAAAAAAAAGCAGAGCATGGTTGAAAACTTAGTTATCTTTCGACTATCCCCAAAGATAAATCGAATGATATGCTTTAGGAATTATCCTAATAAGTACACGGAAGGACTTTGTGTGGGAATCATATCGCTATACCTAGGAAAGTCATTAGGACTATGTCTGAATGGATATTTGTGCGTATTGCTTGAATTATTCAAGAGAGGATAGTGGAAATTGAAAAGGCTTGTCACACACACACTCTGTTATACATTTATATTGAGGTTAACGCCTGGTTGTAATTCTAATGGTTATATCGTCTGGTTGTCCCTATTATCTTATCTTTGCATGAATTTTTCCTTCATTCATTTTGTTTTATCGCTTGTTTTGCTCGAGGACGACCAAAAGCTAAGTGGGGGGTTGTTGATAAGGGAAAAATTCATAGTTATTTTTATAACTTTTTACCCCGTTTCTAATATCATTTTGAGCACTTTTATATCATTTCAAGTCATTAATTCCTTAGATTCATCCAAATATATAAGTAGTAGTTATTTTATAAAATATCGTATTTTTATCATGTTTTTGTAGATTTTGTACCGGTTTAGTAACCGGAATGTCGTGTCGGATTTACGTTTGGTATTTTGGTGGTTTATTGCAGAATTATAGGTTGACCAAAATCCCGAGTGACGACACGTTTTGAGGCTTAAAAAGAGGTATTTTGAAGGACGGAAGAATGTTCCACAAGCTTACAAGTTCAACGGGTCGGTTTTTCTGCATACTTGATAAATATGAGACCCGACTTAGAGGCATTTTCAGGGAAGTGTTCTTCATGAAAGTTTTAGATCTTCAAATGAGCTTTCCAACGCATTTTGAATCACGTCAATCGGAGGTCTACAACTCAAGATATGGGCGTTTTATCGAACAAGAAATCCCGGCTCGAACCGGATAAATCCCGATTCGAGCTGGTGCAAAACAAATTGCATATTTTAGGAGCTAGCTTGCTCACATGGGATGTTATTATGAGGAATATTAGCAATGATGATAAATATTCCCTCCCACATGCTAAATTCCATCCCATATACAAACTTCCCCAATAACTACCTCCCTTATATCACCTCTCCCATACATAGATACAACCTTCCTTTTTCCCTATATATACCTTCCCTTTCATGAAGAAACATGGACCTTCCCTTCCTCCCTTCCCCATTTTCGCCCCCTCTCCTCCTTTCTTCTTCTCCATTTTCTTTTTCCCAAACTTCCATCTCCTAATTTCTTCCATCTTCTCTCTTTTTCCCCAAACACTTTCTTTTCTTCAAACACTTTCTTTTCTTCCCAACTCCCTTCACCTTGCCGCCCCCTTCTCTTTTTATTTTGTTTTGTTTTATTTCTTGTTATGTAATATAACATATATAGATATAAATATATTTCCTTTTTGTTTCTTTTATTTTCTTGTCTTTCTTTCTTTTTGCTTTGTAGTACTATATATATATATATATATCCTTTGTCCCCTTGTCCCCATATATATATATATATATATATATATATATATATATATATATCCCTTGTCCCCTTGTCCCCCTTATCTTTTATTCTCTTTGTCTCCTTTTGTTTTTTTTCCTTTTTCGTAGCATGTAGTATTTATATATATATATATATATATATATATATATATATATATATATATATATATATATATATATATATATTTACTTACGCATTTATTTACGCACTTATATATATATATATATATATTTACTTTTATGCACTTATATATATCTATGTATATGTATATATATAGTATATTTTCCTTTCCCATTGTTATGAATAGCTAAACTTATCATAATGAATCATGTAAAATTTGGTGAAATCAACCTTTGGAAGATAAAATTGGGAGTGTGTTGTGCTTTTTTATTGTTGAATCTCACATATTTCACGTCTTAGAACTTGTTATAACGGATTTGGGCTAGATTAGCTACCTAGGTCAAAAATCACACACATCATTCTCGAGAGTTGTTCGAGAGAGTGGTGTGGGAAAAAGGGTTCTAAGATCGGGAGGTAAAACATATCGGGGTTTTAGGTCGTGAATTCAGGCCGCGGCTCATCGATGTTTTATTATCAACATAGTAACTTGAATGTGGTAGTCTAGATTAGTGTAGTTTAGTGTTAGACCCGGGGTTGAACTATGAAGTGCCGGGTGGTTCTTGAGCCAACGATGACAAGTTGTTTCACTGAGTCTCTCGGTAGACCATGGATTAGGTAATACTGGTTTTCTTCTTTGACACATTCGCGTTAAGATGTTTGGTGTAGTACGTTGGTGAGTATGAATCGGTAGTAACTTCGACCGAGTAATTTTTGGACTTGTTTCCATAACGAGGGTTATATCAAGCGTCTCACAGCACTTAATCATGTTAGGATAATCGGTTTTCTAAAAAGAGAATTAATTAACCTCACATAGGATGTTGAAGGAGAGTTGTTCAGATCTTAACATCAGAATTAGGAGCACGCACCCGTGAGATTGAATGTGAGAGTTCATTTGTTATAATGCACACTTCCGGTTTTGTCTATCCTTGGGGTTGAAATTAGCTATTTTGATCATGGTTCGGCTATGTCTTTTAACTTATCTTTAAAACCTAGTAGTTTAACTTTATTTCTCTCTTTTCTCTCTTTAGACTTGATTATTTTAGTGTCGTGTAGTAACAAACCTTCCAAAAACTTGATCGCCTAGACTAAGACACACGTTCACTTTGGTACTTACAAACACTTTTCCCTTGGGATCGACCTCGTTCTCCTGTAGCTATTCTAACAATCGACCGGTACTACTTTGGTTAGAGAGTTAGTTTACCCTGATGTTTTCGAGTCTTTATAAATATATTTTCGAGGGGTAAATTTAAGCTCATCGATCTTGTTTACCCGTAGATCTGTTTTGTAGCTCTTTGATTAGTATCAATTGAGCATAGGATGTGTAATTTATTTTATGTCATGCGAAAAATTGTAAAAGGTAGTACCTTTGTATTTATTTTTATTTGTTCCGGATTCGAGACGACGAAGATCATGGTGTTAAAGATTATCAAGAAGGTAAAACGGGAGGAGGCCAAAATTGTTTTTTTTTGTTTACTTGGTCTCGGCAAAAATGTGTTCATGCGGCTTGGTTGTTTTTTTTTTTTTTTTTTCGGAAACGAAATGATAACACCATGCATACGCCCCAAACGGGGTTCGAAACCTGGACTCCCCACTGGGCAGATGTATTTTATTAACTAATTGTTTTTAGTGCTCCGGCACTAATGTGATCATGTGTTCATGCGGCCGAAATTGTTTTTAGATAGGTCACGGCTATTAACCTTGTTAAGACCATTAGGTCTTTGGTGAAACATAAAATAAAAATTTATAAAAAAAAAATTTGCCGTGAGATTAAAAATTAAAAAATTAAAAAAAAGGAAAGTTTTTTTAACTTGGCCGAGATCCTTTAATAAATAAAAAAATTAAAAAAAAAACAATTATTAATATAGATATATTTTAAATATATTGGTATATTACGGTCTCCTCTCCTCGTCGTTCGTGATTCGTGTCAAGATCGAATGTTCGAGATCCGGAAGTTTCAAGATCAAGATCGAAAATCGAGATTTGAAGACTTAGATTAGTTTTACTTTTCCCTAGAAATAGGTTAGTCGGCGGTACCAACCGTCCATCTCGGTGTTTAATTTTTCCGTTTATTTTTTCGTGTAAGATCGAAATTATGTGATTGAACCGGAAAATTGCCATGACATGCATCATATTATAATTCCACTCCAATGCATACATGTAGCTAGTTTATTTCGAATAAATTAGGCATGTATAACTCGTATAATTAGTTAAAAGCTTTTTTAATTAATATGTGGTAGTTAATTAATTAAGTAACAAATTATAAAAACCGAGGAACCGGGTTATGTCAATCGTTACGATTCTAGTGATGGATTCTCGGTGAATCCCACTTAGATGAATCGTTGAGTTTTCGGTGATGGCTTCTCAGTGAACCCACCTTAAACAGAAACGAGATTACGCTTTGGGTGACAATTTAGAAATCGGAAAATCTTAGTACATGGGTTCGGAAATGGTCTAACCATGGTTGGGCGAGTTCAGCAGAGCTTCGGCTCGATCGACTCCCCACCACGTGTGATGTACGTTACAGTGGTTCGACAAGACTTAGCATAGCCGATAAGCCTTCGGGCTAAACGGGGCTTCTCTTGCCGGATCAGCCTGAACTGTCACATATGTTCCAACGAATAAGACAGCGTAGTCTTGCCTACATAACCGACCCTGTTCGGAGTACATGATTTATTGTTTCTTATTGTCAAGACCGAAACCGTAATTAGTAAATCCACCACTTTTTTCAAATTATTGAGTGGGAGCGGGGAAGGCGACAGCCGACCCCACGGCCTCTACTATAGGTGCAAGCACGTGAGAGAATGGTGACTCCTCGTGCCACTTTGATTTCGGCCCCCTTCGGATGGCGTTCACCACTATCAAAATTCAAGGCTTGGTCTCCGAAAGGATAGGATTTCGGGTACTCGTCGGGTCACTAACCTGCCCCTCGTAGGCATACTCGGGGCGTACTCTGAGATCTGATATAGTAGGTCACACTCATTAAGGGTATTTTAGAAATATCTTGGCTAGAAAAAGGAAGGTAATCAATGATTAAGGTCTGGGATTTCTGATTCTCGTGAGATGTTTGATTCTCGAAGCTTAATCATTGAGAGAGATTGTCTCAGTTTAACCGTCATAGTGCTGATATCGACCCTCTCGGACAGTACTATGCGAGGTTAAATCCTTGGAATGGTAGGATAGACTTTTAACAAGTTTATTATTCCTAAAATAAAAATCTAGTAGTGAAAATTTAATTTTTTGAATTTAATTTTTGTCATATTTTTACAACTAAATCTCTAGGCTACTAAACTGTTAGTAATAGGACTTCATTAAAAATGTGGAAAGTAACAAGTACGTTGTAATTATCAAGAATGCAGTTAACTTTTCGGAAGAGATCATTCCCTTGAGCCTTTAAAAACTTAATGATAAAGTATAGGTATGTCACAGATGTCGCTCATGTAAAACGAGAAACGACCGTACTTAGTTTACAAAAGATGATTTAGGACTATATATAAAATTCATTTAGTGAGTTTTAAAAGTGTAATTACACATCAAATTTCTAATTGAAAAATCGGAAAATCATACATAAGGCGTTGCTAGTTAGATGGTATTTGGAACCGAAAAACTAGTGGGAGCCTTAGTCTTATGATTTGTTGTTTTTCTGAATCATTAGATATGTGTAATAGACTGCACAGGAGTTTCTCCATTTATTGGAAAAACAAGAATAAAGCGTTACTAGTTAGACAGTATTTGGAACTGATAAACTAGTGGGAGCTTAGTTCTAGGGGATTTTCTAATCTTTGAAAAATCATAAATACAAAGTGTTGCTAGTTAGACGGTATTTGGAACCGATAAACTAGTGGGAGCTTTGGTCTTATGATTTGTCGATTAGAAAAATCGAATAGTCCAAGCTAGTAACACATCATTAGACATCCCACAGTTCAAGAGTAGTGTCTACTCAGACGAACTGCTAGTTCAAGACTGTTTCCATTTAAGGAAAGTCGAGATTGGGAAAGAAAGTTTATACATGTTAGTCATTTAAACTAAGTATTTTTAAGGCTAAACCGGAAAATTAATAGATTGTTTATTAGAGGATAAGGAAAGTGATTTCGGATCACTGACCAATGCATTCTCAGAAATTTCCTCGAAAGCTAAGTTCTTTGGTAGAACTAGGTAGCTATGCATTAAAAGATAAATAAAATAGACAACGGGCAGTTATTTCAGCTAAACTAGTGGGAGTGATATAAGGAAATGAATCTCGGATTCTATTCTTGAGTATCACAGAAAAATCAAATTCTATTTTCGGATTCGTTGGAACGAACGTATTCATTTTCAATAGGATAATTTGTTTGTCTTATTGATGATGATTATAACATTCATAGCACGAACCCAAGACTCGGACTTTTGTTTGATAAAGTCAGAACCACTAAGAAATGCTGAATAGGTATATGTAACACATCTTAAACAATATAAATGCAAATGGTTTCCGTATTTCGATAAACGCCTCTTTCTATTCTATTAATTAGTGCATATTTCCTAAAGATAAAATCTGAAGACTGGCTTAGGGTGATTCCCATCTCCCAGTCAAAGGAACACTGTCTCAAAGGAACAATGACTAAGTTTCCTTTCAATCAGGAAAGGGTAATAGATTTAAAGAAGTAACATAGCTTGTTCATAACAACCTTCGGGGTCATATGAAAGGTACAAGCTAGTAGGAGTTTATGAAGTAGTGACATCTTGTCGGACAACTACTCGAAACTCCAATAAGTTTATCCAAAATATTTGGAGGAAATCTCTGATTTAACCAGAGATAGAGTATTCCATACTCAGAAATAGGTTATTGCATAGTCTTCGGGACTGATGCTCGGCCTGCCTCCCAGTGAAATGTTTTCACTAAGGGATACACCGTAAATTTGCCTTATATAGTTATTGATGTACTATGATACACTGCTAAACTCATTTAAGATATTGGTTGCAAAATAACGGTTTACGTTGTAATGAAAAACCGAAAAGTCTACCTAAAAGATGCCTACACATTTGTGGATAAGGAGTGAATTCGGTTCACCCGACTTCAGTAAATATAGACATTTAGCATTTAGTGCTTGAAGGTAGGACTGGAAATTTTGCATACACATTCAGGTCGTGAAATATCTTAATGCATTGAGTAAAGGTTGGTTATAAAACTCGTAAAATCAGAGAAAGACGGTTATACTGTCAAACTCGGTCTGATAGAGTCTATAAATAACAACCTTAGATCTTGAAGTATTTGTACTCAATGTGTTACTAACTGATTTGTTCAGTCCACATCCATCACCGGCAGTTGGTGATAACACTAATAAAAACTACTAAACTAGATCAGTATATCAATCCACCCCGAATGCAATGGGAGTATGGTTTGTCCATTACCCATTGCTGGACCTTACGGTCTATAGGGTAGATTGATGACCTATAGTCCTTCATGGGCTGTGTATGATCCTGATCATAGAGGTTGGTTTAAAAGCCATAACCCTGTGAATGGAGTTTGATACTCCAGTTCTGTTGAAACTCTTGTAGAACCACCTGAGTATCTCAGGCCCTATAGGAGTATTTGGAACTACACGGAGAAGAGTCGAATGAATAGGAAAGTTTAACTTTCAATGCAAAGCTAAGTAATTTAGGGGTGATTCCCTAAAAGGTAGAGAGTTAACCAGACCGTGATCTCTCTTACCACTCAGTCTTTCTTGATTTCGTCAGAAAGCGGGAAATAGGGGTGATTCCCTAAGACTTCCTTGCCGAAAAACAGAATCTGAACTCATTTAGAACATAAGGGTTTTAGCAAAGAACAAATGACAGATTCGTTATAAACCAGAAAATAGGGGTGATTCCCTAAGACATTTTTTGCGAGGCTAACGGTATCTTAATTTATTCAGAAAGAACCTTTGGCAGGATGCCTGCCATAGCTTATATCCTTTGGGGATTAAACCAAACCTCTAGGTCATTTCAAAGTCATATATTTTAATGTGTGGACTTGACCAGAATATTGATAAGTCTTTCGTAGACTGGGCATCAATATTAGTAAAGTAGTATGTAGATTAGTGTTTGTGAATGGTAACACTGAAACAGTTGGAAACAACATGGGTGTGTTATCTGAAGTCAGAGTCTGACATGCCATCGGGATTCATTCTAAAGGATTTGATTCGCTCAAATTCTCAAGAATCGATTATTGGCAATCCCATCCATTCACATGGTTAAGATATTCTTGCATTTATGCAACATTCAACGATGTAGTCTACCCTACCTCTCAGGAATGGTTATCTAAACCTACAGATGAATACGAAATGGGATGTTTAGTGAATCCTCAAGTCTCTTCGGGAGAATGAGTAATAATATGCTAGTATATTCAGGTGCAAACTAGAACAGAATAGTCCTAAGAAGACATGATCCCAAGCCCACTCGATCATAAGTCCCCGGCTGGTATCATTCTTAAGACCACCAGAACCTACGTACGTGTCAATCAAGGCCTCCTTAAGTGATAACACTGATTCTAGCTTTAGGTCGGATTAAGGATGCTCGTTAAGTCGATCTCGTCCTCAGTGTTGGCTCAAAGGCATATTGAAATCGTACCACCGGATTAGATGGAAAGGCGACGTTTCGATCCCAAAGATTGACTCAAGCTGCCAACCTACCTAATCAATGTACCAAGTCACATGGTATTCGGATTCTAAGTACGCGCCGGGTCACTGACCTACCTTCCGGCGGCACACTCCAGTCGGGCTTGGAAGGATGAATTACTAAGATGCACTTGGAGGGTACAGATTTGAGGGATACGTCTCACTTGTTTTGAGCAAGTGGGAGAATATTGTAGATATATATATATATATAAGGGGTGTGCTCTAAAACAATTAATCCACTTGCCTTTCGTGCAAGTGGGAGATTGTTAGGTGTAGTGCCCGAAAGACAATTATCTAATTTTTAGGACAGAATTAATAATTCATCTTATTATATGCATGTATGCTAATAATTAAGACACTCATCAAAACCCTAAGTACCTCGTTTATGTAATCACATAACTCAAAGTGTATGGCTATACACAAGAGGATTGAGTTAGTGAGATGTACTTAAAATTAACTTAGTCCATAGCGTTTATTAATCGAGCACGGGTCTCATGATTAATTTGCTATTAATGCGCCTGTAACACTTTACGGTGAGACAGTCTTATCCGGATTTGCCGGTAATAGGGTACTAGTGGGGCATTTATATATGATGATAATCATATAGAAATTTGGACCGATTTGATTTGAGTTCTCGATATAATTCTGTGATCGAGAAGTCTTATCGAATCACAAGATGATCATATATGGATTAATCTCAATTCTGAGGTGATCACAGACAACTGCTTAAACTAGGGTAGAGTTTGATGTGTTAGTAAGGATCACTTCGCAGTATGTGGTTCAACACTTCTTGTTGGCTCTATTTTAGGATGAGTGAGTAGTCTGTGATATCACAGATATGGAATCCATTCCTTCCCTCGGGAAGTAGCAGATGACGCCCCTTATTTGTTAATCCTAGAAAGCGATCGATCCGCGGAGTTCATATTATATTAGTTATGAACTAATTGATCACTAGAGGGTTAATGGTAAATAAGGATAAGAGATTTCGAGAAGGGTCTACGTAGATATCCCGAATCGAAACGAACAGTGTATGGAGGATTTATCCGTATGTAATGATTATATCAGTGGACACCTTATCAACTCATGGTTGAGTGTAAGTTATCTATATTCGTGAGTTGATTTGGATTTATGGTGGTGTAATCCCGAAATTAATAGATTGAATATTATTGTTTGGTCTGAAGGATAATATTATTTAATTTATTGTAGCTACTGAATGTGGGTCCATGGTCCCCGACGTGGCTCCTAACATAACATAGGTTTTCTCGTCGTTTCACCTCAATTATAATTAAATAGTTGGATTGGACTATTTAATTGATATGTGGATTAATTGTGTAGTTGGACTAGATAATTAAATACATGGAAAAGAAATTTTTGTGGACTCGGCCCTATGTGTCAAAATGTGTGTGACCCTTGTATGATAGGGTTTAAGGTGGCGCAATTTTGATTTTATTATTTGTTGGGAAATTAGTTTTCCTGATAAATAATAAGACATGTGATTAAATTATTTATTTGTTAAATAATTGAAGGAAAAGAAAATATTTTATATATCCTTATTAATTTGGGAATATCATAGATTTATCTTTTTAATGAAAAGGATCAATTTGATTGATTTTGTATTAATTAAATAAATCCTTGGAGGGAATTGAAAATGGCACGCTAATATCATGTAAAAGAAGAAGTAACTCCGGAGTAACTCCGGCCACTGCAGATCTTCTTCTCAGATCACTATTTTTCGTTTTTCTGTCTTCTTCCATTTTTCTTGTTTCCAGTCTTCAAGTTTTTTCGCTTTTCGATGGCTACGGAGGTGAAAACCTATCTTGATGCGGTTCGGCCAGGCCGCTCTCCTCCGCCGGAACTCACACCGGAAATTTCATCTTACAAAGGAGAAATAGCGACACGTTTCTCCAAGGAGCAAATTGAGCTACTAGCAGCTCCTTTTCAATACGCCTTAATCGGTAAGTTCTCACAAGGTAAACCTAATTTGGATGCAATCAAGCGCTTCTTAGAGGTACAAAACTATATGCCGAACAATACACAGTGGGTGTGTTAGATTCAAGCATATTCTTATAAATTTCACAGGGAAAAGGATTTCATCCGGCTATATTCTAGAAGCCAATGGTTTGTCACTAGCAAACCAATGCGTATTCTAAAGTGGACGCCGGATTTTCATGTTGATGTTGAGTCTTCTATTGTCCCTACTTGGATTCTACTACCGAAATTGCTCTGCACATCTTATGAAAGTAGAAGCCCTTAAGGGCATTGTTTCGAGTTTCGGAAAGTTGCTAAGGGATGATGCTTCGACTACATCTTTGAAACGACCTTCCACTGCCAGAATTCAAGTTGAAATTGACCTACTCAAGGCCTTCCCACGAAGAATTTGGATACAGCAGGGAGACTCCTCAGGATTCTGGCAATGTGTAGAGCTGGAAGCAGATTTACCCTCATATTGTGTTTACTATTGTCACATTGGTCATGTTGAGGAAACATGTAGGATAAAAAATCCACAAGCTCATTATGCTGACTATCAAAATCAAGAAGCTGGGCACAATGCTAGGAAAACTAGAACATCGGGGCCCCCAAATTTGATTTGGAGGCAAAAGCGACCATCCTCCTCTAACTCTGAACAACATCAACAACTGTGAATGAATCTTCACAATTGGAGGGATGAGAACTTTAGGGAACTGCAAAATCAATTGAGTCATTATACACAACATTTTAATCCATTAAGTAATTCCCCCCACATGTAGAACTTGAAGGAGTAGCTACAACTTCAGATCTCTTCTACTCTCGATGTACATCAAATGGTGGCCAAGAGAAATAAGGAAGTTGATTTGGGTGAATGTGATAATGTTGCAACTCATCGCGCATTTGAGAAAGTTGATTTGGCTTTTCTTTAGTCACAAAGGCTGCAGGTCATGAAAATTATGCACCAAGAAAGACACAAGCAGCTCTGGTCCAATGGTTGCTATAGAAGGGACTCGACTTAAGGGAATGGAACATTCCCATGAAGTTAAAAGGTTGAAGGAATCAATCTTCTTCGCTGAAAAATCGATCAGGCACATAAAGGTTTCGCATCCTGTGATCGAGAATAATTTTGAGAACTCGGGCGACAAGGCATTAACTACAAGAATGGATGGTGGCTCTCGAAAACATGATGTTGCAGCAAACCAAGGGCCTAAAAGCTGTACCAACAATCACGAGAAGGTTCGCAGAATCGTTAAGGAGGAGTACTTATAGCAACCCCTATTTGTTCGGTAAATCAAGCGATAGAATACTCCGAAGGTTGTCAAATAAGCAATCCGTTCGAGATCTTATCTATGCCCTCGACAGAGAAAGCTCTAAAACCATTAGGTATACATAATCAAGCCTCTATCCAAGAGGAGCTCAGATTTATGAGTTTAGACCCAAAAGTGTGGAGGGGGTGTATTTCGGATGAGGTTTTTGAAGAAAAGTTTACTCCGGCTAAGAAGATTACTCGAACTCGGAAGAAAAAAAAGATATTTGATCTTTAGTTTCGTTGGTTTTTTTGTCTTTTCATGTTTTCTTTTTTCTCCTAAAAAGCTCGAAACTCGGCTTGTGAGTTTCAAAATGTTTTTATGAAATAAATTCTTAAAAAAAAATAAAAAAAATAAATCCTTGGAGGAAAATGATTACTCTCCTATATAAAGAGAGTTCTCTCAAGCCAAATCACATATATAATTTCGAATTATTGTAGTATTATAGCTTGGAATTTTCGGCTATAATACTAGGGTTTCGAGTTGGGATAATCCTCGGGATTATTCCGGTAGCATATCGAGGAGGTCCGGCGGCTTGAAACACCATCCACCTTGTGGTGCTTGGAGATACACGTTGGAAGACTTTGGCTTCTCAACTAGCTTGGATTGAAGATTGTTCTAGATATTTATTTACAATAAACCGGTAAGCAATCTATACCCCCTCGTAGTTTAGATCTATTATTTTATGTATTTTGGTTGACTAGATCTAGATATATACTATTCCGCTGCGTAATCGGGTGGATCTTGATCCATCCGACGATATTTGATCGGGGTCAATCAGGTTATAATATACTTGACCACCATAAACCAATACTAGCAAGAGGACTAGGCCCATCGTAGTATAGCTATAGTGAATCAAGGTCGATCCCACAAGGAACCAATTGTGGATCATCTTATATACAAACAATTAATTAAACATGTCAAGGACATAGAGGCGGTCTACGACCAATATAAGACAAGAAAGGTAAAGACACGACTCGACACAACGTAATTAACCTTCCCAATTATAGTCTTTATCGTTTGGACCTAGATAATTTATATAATAAACTGAACTTATTAACTGTCAATCCGTTTGTATCTATCTTAGATTGGCTACGGGAGTCATCCTCTTTAACTTGACTTAGCACCGGTTAGGTTGCTAGATCACTGTGCTACATTACGTGACTTCACCTTTTGGGTATCCATCTCATATAACTTGCACGCTTACGACACTAAGGATGCCGATATTAATCGTACACCTCGTCTAGGCAACATTCCTATGGTTAGGCGTACTTATACTTCCTAAACGATTACTCAAGCTCTCGTCCAACAAGCAAATACCAAGTTATAGTCTCATGCTAATCTACGACGTACGTATAATCAGGTGCATGCAATTCCCAAATATAAACCTACCTAGATATTGCTGAACGTCCGTGAAGAGCAATTCATAAGCCATACCTAAGAGTTTTATATTGGTATTTCCTTTTTACACGTTTTAATTAAACTAAGCGAGTAACGTAGCCATAGCCATACCTACGTAGCTTAACTCGTTTAAGAATCAGTTTGGTACCATTAGACGTCTCCAAACTATTATCTCTAAAACCTACACACTTTAAGATAGAATACTGAGCCGTTCTGACATCACCAAAGTCACCTGGAGTGTACAATGTGAAAAACTCACTTCTTGAAGTAGCATGAACCGAAGCACCACTGTGTGATCGCGTGTAAGTCACTAACGTCGATATTACTAGCAAGAATACTAGGTACATCGTAGTATAGCAAATGCGAGTCAAGGTCGATCTCACAGAGACAATGCAACTATAAGTATAAACGATTCTAACCTAATTAAGAAGCAACATAGAGGCGATCATTGACCAACAATAAACAATAAGAAAACAAAGTTTGTATTCCTCCCCCTCTTCTCACCGATCTACTAACTTGGATTAGTTAATCGTTATGTTTACTTCCCCACATAATTTCCTTAAATTAATCGTGAGCTTTCGTTTTAATTATCATTATGAGCAACGGGTGCAATTCCTACTCCTATCTACTCCAACAATAGTAGTAGACAATCTATGCGCAAGCTACCCTCCTTAATTGGTCCGTAATTGCCGATACGCATAAAGATCTAGAATTGTCGATATCGAGCGCTAACTCATACCGCTAACCCGCCTACACAGCCATCGACATTGATCGGCACGTTCCTAGGGTCCATTCTAGACAATGTCCAAACTTAGCACTTCACTATTCGTATTTCATGCTAGTTTATGATTACACTAAGCAGATTGGCCAGATCTAACCTACCGTTAATAAAACATGTCGATCAACATAGCTGTAGTGAATCCCAGTTTTAGGATTTCTATATAATGCCTCGGTAAACCGGTATAGACCGCCGGGTTACCGGGGTCAGCTTTTCCTATTCCTGGATCATTGCTCAATTACGATTAAAATAAGTAAATTATGAGGTCTTTAAACATGCAGATTAACTAAAACACATAAATACAAATAGATCTACCATATTGAAGACAAAAAGGAATGTTCAAAGCTTCATACCTTCAACAATAGTGATCTAGCTCGATTTACTCAAGCTAGAGATGATGGAAGAAGGGAGGAAACCATAAATAACTCTTTCAAAGCTCAAATAACTTTCTTTCATCAAATATATAATGTAATTGAAGAATTGATAATGAACTATGACAATTGTATACAATAATCTGGAAACGCGCCCTTATATAGATACAACGACCGACTTAAGACTCTCTAAAACCTTAACCGACCTAGATAATGCGGCAGAATCATTTTCGTGCCCAACAAGTCCTCGGTTTACCGGCCTTAGCCTCCGGTAAACCGGGCCGACTTTTCTCCTTTTTCTTCAGCATGCTTCTTCTTGGACTTTAATCACTTGGCCCAATATATTTCTTTGTCCAGATCCACTCTCCAATGCTCCATTTTCGATACATCCTATAAAACACGCAAAACGAGACAAAACAGTACCAAATCTTCGAGAAAATAACATAGATGCAGAATTATGATCCTGGAAACACTCACATAGCATTTAACACATATTCCACATAATAACGAGTCTATCTATCCTCTCTTGAGCAGAATTCAGGGTGAATAAGGGTATAATTATTGATACCATTTAGGGCGTTATCAACTACCCCCACTTAGCTTTTGATCGTCCCGAGCAAAAAGGCGAAAAGAAAACAACACTCTGATCAGTACGCAAGTTAATTAAAAACAACTATGCCTCACAAAGTCAAGATTAAGATCATGCCACTCATATCCGTCAGTAACGCGTTAAACACTATTCATGTCATGAGCCAATGTGTGTGTGTAATAACTTTCACAACCGCTTAGTAATGCAGACAATCTCACATTACATCAACCCGTAGTCGAACTTACCAGTCTCGAACATGTTATTTATCAATTAATTGAGCTGGCAAGGTGGATCGAGAACCGAGTATATATTACTCTTAGGCTCGTGTTTATCGGTCTATGCAAAAAGTCGTGCGTCTAACGCTCCATCGACTAAGATTTTTTGCCAAAGAGAATATAGATGTATATATTTCAATGCACTTCTCTTTCTTGGCGAGTAAACTCTCATTAATTTAACTATCCTCATGGCCCCACTCATGATAAACTACCGAATCCGAAATTCCATTGCCTTTATAAGCGTTGGTGGAACATGATTCGTGATGAAGCCAGGGTCAACTCTAGTCAAAGAAATATGCTATCGACTACACACCAAGGGAAGTGAGTTATACGTGCTTAAAATGGTGGCTCATAACAGAATATGCGCTTAATACGCCACTACTTCAGAAGTGGGCATTTACTCTTACTCGTACAAAGCGAAACAAAGATGAAGTCAATTAACTTGAAAAGATTAAAGATATCATATTTTTTTCAAAATTCCGTCGAAATGAATCAAATTCTAAGTGGTGAATCGTGCATCAAAGAGAATCAAGATAATCATGCAATTTACGGAATATAGCGCTAAGAAGCTAAGTGACGTTCCTTTACCCCCCCCCCACTTAATCGAAACATTGTCCCTAATGGGTAAGATGAAAAAATGAAAAATGAAAAGGAACTTAGCTTCGGTTAAGGGTGGAACCATAGAAGAATCGGATCGTCGTACAAATCATCGGGCTCATGTAATTAATCCTTGAAGAATCTGTGCTAAGTATCTCAAACAAACCAAGAAGAATAGCGGTGACAACAAACCATATAATAAAATGGCGGCAGTAAAAGAGAAACTAATGAACTCCAAAACAAATTAAGCCGTCAAAACATTATATTAATATGATTCTGCTACATCAACCAGAAAGAAAAATAAAAACAAGAAAATGGAAAACAACAACAACGAAAAGAAAAAGAACTATCCTCATCAGAATAGCCCACCCAGTCATCTCTAGGCTCAAAACCGGGAGGTGGACCAGAACTCGAGGCAGCAGCTGCCGAAGAAAAGGCTCAGTGATGTAGGGAAGTCCTAGGTGGTGGGGTTGCTGGAGGTATGCCAAAAAAGTCTATAATCCGATCCATTTTGCGATGCAAACTCGAAATCTCTCGTGAGTGCTCCTCTAGCATAGCTATCTGAGTCCGGGGTGCTCCGAGGACTGGAGTATGCTCCCTCTCAGCTCTTCCAACCCATCTTGGAACTCGTTGAACCGACTTTAAACTGATCATCAGCACATGGTCTTCCCAATCATCACTGACGAGAACTTTCACCTCGTCTTCCAAAGCAAACATGTCAATCATCGGCCCGTATGGCAATAGTTTGCGCTCAGATACGGCAGCAAGATCATGAATACGGCTATGCATCAGAAGAATGATGTTGACCGGTGATCCCTGCTCCAGATAAAACATCAACTCCGCCCTCTTGGTAGTGACAGAGACCGTGTGCTTGGTCGGTAGAAGGCGGGCACAAACAAATCTGTTAACCATCTTCCGGTCCCAGGATAACTCGTTCTCTAGGAAGATGGTGGGGGCTCCAACAGGATTCCGCTTCCATTGCACCCCAAAATACTCAGCTATCATGTCCATCCTCTCCAAATATTCAATGTTGCTCGAGGATGTGTACTCATCCGGGCCCACCGGTGGATGTCTAACCCGAAAATGTTCATTGATCCGCTCAATAGAAAATTCAACTTTAACCCCTCGGACCATAGCAAATGTAACTCCAGGGTTATGCGAAACGTAAGAATAAAATTCCCTTACCACCGTGACGTTGAACCGAGTTGGTGAATCTGCCATATTCAAAATATCTTGTGCTTGTAGGGCTCCGGGCAAGATCGAACCGCAATCGTCCAGTTCTACCCCTCGTTCTCGAGCTACTGGACTTGCGTTCCAATGGCCTCGGAACTACTCATAGATAGCCAAAGAATGGAATTGCTCAACCCCATCAATCAAAGGGTTGGCATCTCCATAGATAGTCTGATAACCATTGGGACGAACAGCTGAACGGCTACGCTTTGGACCCATCATGGATGATAATACAAGCTGATACTGAAGCTGATTCTAAAAACTGACCATTGGTAAACAGGCAGGTAGGTCCGATTTACCGGCCTGATTTTTCTGAATTTCTTTCTGGACAGTGCCTCTGATGATAAAAGATGAAGAACTGTGGCACCTCACTAGCACAGCAGCACTAGACAGCTACATAGGTGAAAGAAATAGGAGTTTTGGTTGGTAAAAATGGAAGGAAGGTTTGATTTTTGTGGTGGTTTGGTGGTGATAATGGTGGTGACGGTGGCTGACTGGATGTAAGAAGAAGAAGAAATAGGAGAAGTTTGGTGATTTGAGGAGATGATGGTAGATGGAATGAGAAGAATGGTGGTGAATGGGTGGTTTAAAGAGGAAGAAATGAGTGAAGGTGGAAGGATTTAGTGGGATAGTGGGTAGAGAAGTTATTAGGGTGAGGGATTTGAGAAGTTGATTGATGGGATTGAGGTGGAGTTATGGTGGAGTGTGGGAAAGGATGAAAATTTTGATAAGAGGGGGAAATGGGACGGTTTCTGCTGACTAGTAATGCCTGGTGCAACGTGTGTCCTCCACGTGCCTCTAAAAATTCAGCTTTTTAAACTGACGTTTGGAAATCTAAAAATCCGGCCTCGGTAACCCGGGTGTAACCTAGGGTTTACCGGGGGTACTTTTTCCTCATATTTCTCTGTCTCCTTCACTGCACACTTTACTCAATCTCTCTGCTCAATTCTATCCTCAAATTGACTAGCGCTTACTTCCTTTGTTGTTATTTCCGACTCAATCCTAACCAACTTCACTAGAATCCACAACGAGTAAAAAAACCATTTCACAACCGTCGGTTTCAAGCCTAAGGGTGCGGTATGATGAAAAAAGCTCGTCCCTTCATCTGGCTACTTTTATTCATTCCTAATCTACCTAAGGGTTTGAAGAAATAGTTTTGAGTTTATAGTCGCTAGGTCGACTTTCTTCAGATTTCCGATCATTCAGGGGTTGGAGCTTCAACTTCCCAAACTTTCGCTCCAGAGGTTCGTACCATCACAGAACCTTTTTGAGCTCTTTTCCTAGCACGCCTCTCTCTCTTAGCTTGCGTACTAGGTCTGCCTCTACGTCGAGATTTAGATTTCAGATCCAAGGACTCCACATTTTCCATTTTTAGCTCAACTCGTTCACTATGCAACACGGAAGGACTAGCTTCCGTGAGCATCTTGTTGTGGTCCTTCTCTTCTCTCTCTTTTAGCATTAGTCTCATGAATTCCTGCTCAATGGTTTCTATTATAACCTCTCTATTCTTATGCCCCTCTATTTCCATACTTTCCACCTTTCCTGAAGCATACGTCATCTTGAAACTTTCCGGTCGGTTTTTTAGGGGTTCTAAGATCTTAAAAGATACAGCATCATTATTCAACCTCAACGTAATCTCTCCCTTATCAAAATCAATGACAGCCCTGCTTGTCGCTAAGAAAGGTCTCCCTTAACAGAACTGGGGAACTCGGGTCCTCTGGTACGCCTATCACCGTAAAATCGATTGGATAACTGAACCCTCCTGCCTTAATCGTGCACTTCTTATGCAGACCAGCAGGCATATCTCTAATTCTATCAATGAAAGTCATCGACCTGGTTTGATTCATTACGACCGGAAGCTTGATCTTTTGGCAGAGGGAAAAGGTAGAATGTTGCAACTCGAGCCACAGTCGCAGAGACCTAATCCAACTGATATACCATTAACCGAAATCGGGAGTCAGAACGTGCCAGGGTCTCCTAACTTCACCACGGTGTCTGAGTCGATCTGGGTAATCCTCAGGCTCAGAAAACATCATGTCGGGATCCTCTTCAGGATCATTAGAATCATAATCCGAAGACGATATTTCAATTAACTCGCAAGGGAACTCACCTGGACGATACATGATATACTCCTTAAGGTTCTCTTCAGGCTCTAGCTTGATTGCTTCTTTCACTTTTTCCAACCGTTTCTTTATAGCTTCATAATGCTCTCTTTCTTTAGATCCAGGGTACATGGAAATCGGTGAGATGTTCAATATCGTTTTACACATATTGCTTGACTTGTTTGCTCTTTTTCAACTCCGGTTTGATCGAATCTCTGAAGTGTTCTGATCTTTCTATGAAAAGACAAAATAAAACAAGGAAAAGGTTAGCAACTTCCTCTTCAGCTGGGTGTGATCCCAATTATCGCGGACCTACTAACTAAAATCAACAGTGAATAACACAGAATAACAAAGGCTGTAGAGAAATTGATTTTTCAGGCCTCGGTAACCTGGGGGTTAGCCACGATAAAACGGCCCTGAAATTTCTTTTTCTGGCAGTTTAACAAGTGTAGGGTTGATATAGAACGACTCAAGACTCAAAATAAAATAAAATAGAATAAAAACGACTTCTTAATAAGAATTAAAACGTTTATATTTAAAATTGGCCATTGTCCCCGACAACGGCGCAAAAAATCTTGATCGCGTGTAAGTCACTAACGTCGATATTACTAGCAATAATACTAGGTACATCGTAGTATAGTAAATGCGAGTCAAGGTCGATCCCACAGAGACAATGCAACTATAAGTATAAAAGATTATAACCTAATTAAGAAGCAACATAGAGGCGGTCATTGACCAACAATAATTAATAAGAAAACAAACTTGGCATTCCTCCCCTCTTCTCATCTACTCTACTAACTTGGATTAGTGAATCCCAGTTTTAGGTTTTCTAAATAATGCCTCGGTAAACCGGTATAGACCGCCGGGTTACCGGGGTCAGTATTTCCTATTCCTGGATCTACATTGCTCAATTACGATTAAAATAAGTAAATTATGAGGTCTTTAAACATGCAGATTAACTAAAACACATAAATACGAATAGATCTACCATATTGAAGAAAAAAGGAACGTTCAAAGCTTCATACCTTCAACAATAGTGATCTAGCTCGATTTACTCAAGCTAGAGATGATGGAAGAAGGGAGGAAACCATAAATAATTCTTCCAAAGCTCAAATAACTTTATTTCATCAAAATATATAATGTAATTGAAGAATTGATAATGAAATATGACAATTGTATACAATAATCTGTAAACGGGGCCTTATATAGATAGAATGACCGACTTAAGACTCTTTAAAACCCTAACCGACCTAGATAATGCGGCAAAATTAGTTTCGTGTCCAACAAGTCCTCGGTTTACCGGGCCGAATTTTCTCCTTTTTCTTCAGCAGGCTTCTTCTTGGACTTTAATCACTTGGCCAATATATTTCTTTTGGTCCAGATCCACTCTCCAATGCTCCATATTCGGTACATCCTATAAAACGCGTAAAACGAGACAAAACGGTACCAAATCTTCGGGAAAATAACATAGATGCAGAATTACGATCCTGGAAACACTCACATAGCATTTAACATATATTCCACATAATAACGAGAGTCTGTCTATCCTCTCTTGAGCAGCATTCAGGGTGAATAATGGTATAATTATTGGTACCATTTAGGGCGTTATCAACTAGTCATATCATCAACAAGAATAACATCATCAACCTCTTGAAACACAAGTAAGTCATCAGAAGAAGCTGTATTAACTTTATCTTCCTTTTTCTCATCATCTTTCTTGTCACTGTTTTCCTTTTTCTCCCGTTTCAATTTAAAGCAAAATTTCTTGATGTGTCCCTTCTTGCCACAGTGATTGCATTCATAATTTTTATACTTGCTTCTACTCCGACCTCTATCTTTAGAAGTTATGTTTTGACTTCTCCCTCGTGACTTGGTAACAAAGACATCCGACTGTGAGGAAACACCATGTGTCTTCCTCCTTATATCTTCTTCCAACACACTAGCCTTGGCAAGATCAATGGTCATAGCACCATCTGGGATAGAATTAGATAGAGAACTTCAAAAAATTTCCCACGATTCCGGTAAAGAGCCAAGAAACATCCATCCCTGCACTTCATCATCAAACTTAATACCCATAGCATTAAGTTGGTTCATAATACCCAAGAAAGTATTCAAATGATAGTTCCATCATGATATCTCAAATTCATCAATTGATATATCAAAAGCATCTTATTGTTTCTAGTTTTTCGGGCATACAAGTCTTCAAGGTTTTTCCACAAAGACCTAGCATGTTTCTCCTCACTAATGTGATTTAAATTATTGTCATAAACCCATTGCTTAATATAACCACAAACTTGCCTATGCAACAAATTTCACTCTTCATCTGTTTTATCATCATGTTTTTCAGGACTGAAAACCGGCAAGAAATAATTTTTCACATACAAAAGATCCTCCATTTTATTTTTCCATATGGCATAGTTAGACCCATTCAAAGTGATCATTCTATTCAAGTTGTCTTCCATTTCACCAATAAAAAAGGTTCACCAAAAACACTTCAAAACAAAATCAACTAAACAGGGCTCCGATACCACTTGTTGGGAAAACAAACAACCGCAATACCACATGTATCACAAATACCCACAAAGTTTTCTCAATGACACACAACGGAATTTAACGAGGCAGCCTCAACGAAGCTAAATCACAAATAAAGCAAAACAAAAACACAAGAAAATCAACACCATAATTTTAATGTATAAAACCCTCTCGATGTGAGAGAGTAAAAACCACGAGGCCGAGGCCCACAAAAATCTCCACTAATCAGCAAAAGATGATACAAAAGTGTTTCAAACACATCAACCAACTCAGCTACACCAAAGCATCAACTAAGAATGCAAAATACAAGAGTTGTTGAAAAATATCACTAGAAACGCAGCAGTCAGGTCGTCGCCTTATTCCTGGTGATTGAACCGTTGAAACGAAAATTTCACAATTCATATTGAAGAAGAATGAGAGATGAACAAGACCTCAAACTTTCGTGCCGATCGGAGTCCGTTTCGATGCCCGATCGTCGTCGTAAAGTTGCTGCTGCAACACCAATAAAAGCTGCGAATTTCTTTTCTTTTTGCCTCCTTAAAATTGTGAAGATTGGGGAAAATTAACTTAATTTATTCCCTTAAATACTACTTGACATATTATTATTTTTTCAATTATTTAGTAGTCTTGGGCTTCACAAAGAAGTGATCCACCCAACAGTAAGATACCGAAACTCCTAAACTATGAGTAATGATACGTGCATTATTGACAAACCAGGTCTAAAACAAATTTTTAGTAACAAATTGACCATTATTGAAGCATAGTTCCGTAAATCGAGTCATTCCCCGGCATGTGAAAACTAAATGTATTAACTAATTCTCAAATGAGTTAACATACAATTTATAAAAGATAAACTCGGAAGCTAGAAATAATAATTGAATTTGGCTCGAACAAAAGTTTTCAAAATTAAACTTCTCCCACCGCAACACCGGTACTCAGAAACTCATGAATCCATCAACTCTGAACACTGCTCCTTAAGCAAATAGGGCGGAAGTTGTGTGGTACTGGAAAAGGCAAAAATGCAATATCTAGACCGCATTTGTGCCCATGTTGCTGATGCATTGCCATTGGTGCCGATGTTGGTATCATATAATAAACTCTGGGACATACTGGAGCCAAAATGGTTCAATTCTATCTTTGAATGTAAATTCTAGGAATTTCTAGGAGCCAAAAGGATTCTTCATGGGGTCGGTCCTTAGGGGGGCCGGATCCTCCAACTTTTGACACATGTATAACACAGACCTCTGAGCTCGGTCGGGAAGACATGCAAAAATTCTCAATATGCGTTATCAAGACTACATCACTCACACTACATTTTCCTCGAAAAGTCCCTCTCCTCCATCACCTCTCCCGTCATCTTCCTCAGGTACTCGGTATCCTCTATCATATTTTGTTGATTTTCATCAGTTTTCTGACAAACATCATCAATATATAGTGGCGATTACTGCAAGAACTCCTCCATGTAATTTTGTAGAAGCTAAGAAACTTGCAAGTTGGCAGTAGGCCATGGCCGAGGAAATTCATGCTTTGGAGGATCAGG
This sequence comes from Gentiana macrophylla, assembly GCA_026214975.1. Lineage (NCBI taxonomy): Eukaryota > Viridiplantae > Streptophyta > Magnoliopsida > Gentianales > Gentianaceae > Gentiana > Gentiana macrophylla. The sequence goes on along the minus strand of CM047812.1, from coordinate 11,717,290 downwards.
GCACGTGGGAGTTACAACCTCTTCCTCCAGGGAAAAAGGTTTTTGGCAGTAAATAAATGTACACTAAGAAATATGATGAGCATGGCAAGTTTCAACGCCTAAAGGCACAACTTGTCGCTTTTGGCCATCATCCGGTTGAAGGCATTCACTGTAATGAAACTTTCGCCCCTGTAGCGAAGATGGTGAGGGTACATACTTTTTTAGCCGTGGCATCTACTAAATAGTGGGAGGTTCATCAGTTTCATGTTCAGAATTCCTTCTTCCATGGAGATTTGGATGAGGAGATTTATATGCGGATTCCACCGGGGTTTGATAAGTCCCATAAGCATTTGGTTTGTTGGATGAAGAAATATCTTTATGTGCTGAAGAAGGCTCCTCGTTGTTGGTTTGCCAAGTTGGCTCCCGCGTTAACCGACTATGTCTTTAAGTGTTCTTATTCGGATTATTCATTTTTTACCTTGCAAAAAGATAATATTTGCATCAATGTTCCTGTTTAAGTGGATGATATGATTATCACGGGAAATGATTCTATGGCTCTGGCAATTTTCAAGTCATATTTGGGGCGTTGTTTTAAGATGGTGGACTTGGGAGCTGTCAAGTATTTTCTGGGCCTCGAGGTTGCTCGTTCTAAGCAGGGTCTTTTTTTGTCCCAACTCAAATATGCTTTGAATATCATTTATGATTGTGGTTTGTTAGCTACTAAGCATGTCTCATTTCCGATGGAGCAAAATCATCGGCATGCCTTGGATGATTCGGCCTTTTTGCATGAACCTGGGTCGTCTTAATTATCTTGGCGTGACCGTCCAGACATGGCCTACTCTGTCCACATTTTGTCTCAGTTCATGCAGCAGCCACGAGTTGTCCATTGGGAGGCGGCCTTACGCGTGGTTTGCTATATTAAACAACATCTGGGGCATGGTATTTTGTTGCCGGCCGATAGTGATCTTACTCTAGAAAGGTGTTGTGACTCAAATTGGGCGAGTTGTCCTCTCACTCGTCGTTCCTTATATGGCTGGCTTGTTTTGCTTGGCCTCTCTTCTATATCGTAGAAGACAAAGAAGCATCTTACGGTCTCTCGTTCCTCGGCGGAGACCAAATATCGTTCTATGGTAGCCATCACTTGTGAGTTGATATGGTTGCGTCAGTTATTAATGGACCTCGGGATTCACATTTCCAGTGGCATGCGTTTATATTGTGATAGCCAGTCCGCATTGCATATTGCACAGAATCTTAGGTTTCATTAGCGTACTAAGCATATTGAGGGGGATTGTCATTTTGTTCGTGATTCCATCTCTGACGGCCTTATTCTACCTTCTTACACCCCAACGACTTTCCAGCTGGCGGATCCTCTTACGAAAGAATTGGGCAAGCAACAATTTGAGTTTCTTCTTGGCAAGATGGGCGTTCGAGACCTCTCCGCTCCACCTTGAGGGGGGTTATTACGGGATTATATGTTATATTCTGATTATTATTGTAAAATATGGAATATATTTAACATAAGGGTAGATTGAGAAATTTGTATTTGGCTAGGGCTCATATGTAATTATATATATACATTACTCTACTGATAAACGGAGGACAAGACTTTTACATGAATTTGACAGTTTTTCAATGCGCGGTAAAAAGTCCGACACAATAGCCTATGTTTCTTGTAGTGATACTCAATCTTATCATTTAGCATCTTGTAATAAATCATTTCTATGAAAAGACACGGAGAACATTATTTGGGAAAAAGGCGGCAATATTTGCCATATTGAAGAATACAAAGTTTACCGTTCGGCGGGATATATATGCCTCATATATATATATATATATATATATATATACATATATATATATATATATATATATATATACACACACACACACACACACACATATCACTCGATCATGTCATTTAACATCTTGTAATAAATCATTTCTATCAACAGACACGGCGAACATTCTGGGCCGGTCCTTGAAATTTTTGGGCCTTCGGCGAAATCGTCGAATTAGACATTTTAGTTCGAAGTTTTTTTTACTCGAAAAAACATACTTACAAAATATTACTTCAATATCTCTTTTTTAACATCCGTATATGTAAATTTCAATTCATTGATAGCCTTAAAACATACCTACAAAGTGGTAAAATTTAACATCTCTTTTCTTGCATATTTAGGTCTTTTATTTCGAACCTTGTTTTTTTCTTTATATATATACATACATATACATACATATATATATAGCCGTAACCGAAGAGTACTCATGTTTGTGTTTTTTTATTTTATTTAATATTTTTGTTTTTCTCAAAAATTGGTGAAAAGATTTGGGAACATTCAATTTCCTATAATTATTCCTTCATTGATTGCCAGGATTTACTTCCATTTATTTCCTCCTCCTTCCATAGTTATAAAATAAGGGTATTATCGAAACTATAAATTAATTTTGTCCTTATTAATCATATGTATACTTCTAGCTTAATTTATTAGTGAATGTGTCCATAGAAAAAATCTATTTTATTTTTTTTGCAAAACACGTAATTTTAAAAAACGCCTCCTCCGCCTACACATTGGGCCGGCCGTGCGAACATTTTACAAAATTTACAATTTGGTGATATCCTTGTTGGCATATATATATACTAGTAGGAAACCCGTGCGATGCACGGAAAATGCTATATTTAAAAAGTCGATCTGAGTAAAATTCGAACATTGATGCACCACTATGTATGGCGTGGGTATAACGCAAGAAGAGATGTGTATTAGAAGGAGACGTCTATGTAAATGTGAAACTATTATTGTAATCTCTTTCGTTATTCAAAGAAATACTGAACACTCTGGAACACATACCTTTTACTAAATAACAACATTCCAAAATGTCAATTGATCCCTCAGTTTTTTCTCCTCAACATATCAAAAGTTGTATATCCCGGGTATATGAAATGTTAATCAATCCCTTACACTTGTTTTCACTACATCAAAGATGCTATGTCAACCTTCTTTGAAAAAAGAAGAAGATGATGCCGGTATGTCAACTGAGAATGAGCAACAAAAATGTTAACAAAAAGACACACAATTCACGTAAGGATGAGGCTAACGGAAATTTCTGCTTGTTTATTATTATAGTTCATCGACAAAAATTCCGGACACACAACGAAAGGGAGGTGTAGAAGTATTGGCAGATAGACTCAAGTTTTACAAATCATAGCAGCCATACAACCTACTCACAAAATAAACATGGATTTGAAACCAAAGGTTGAAGAATAGAAAATGATCTATCTTGTGTGAAACATAAAGTTCTAATTGAGGAAAAGATATCCTCATTCGCATACGACCAACTATATTGAAAAACAACACCATACATCTAAAGTGTCAAACGTATATCCTCAATGATATTGTTCCCAAAAAATATAAACTCGACACTTCAACTAAAGTGTTTTTTTTTTTTTTTTTTTTTTAAAAACAACTAAAGTGTTAAGGATAAACAAAACCATTTCACCTGAAAGCTGAAAGTGTGATCAAAGGCATAATGTACATGTTAATGCATTACAACATTAAACATACCATTAGCTTCGGCTTCTCTCTCATGAATCGATTTTGCCAGTCTGAGAAACTGGCCTCATGCTCCTGCATATGAATCCTATGTGAAAGACGGGACAAAATAAAGTAGAAAAAAAATGGGCACCCATAAGACAGGAACACAAAACAAAGTTTACCTCAGGATAGACTGGCATCGTTTCCATGTCATTTCTGGCAAGAGCTGCCCGTTGAAGCAGTTTTTTGCTATCATTTTTCATTAAGTAGAAAGGCTTGAGCCTGCAAAACAGCAAACTAAATCTCACAACATTCTCAGAAGTAATGCAAAAAATGAGATTCTCATATTTGAAGCAAGCCACATGTGTGATGAAAAATGGATGTCAAGGAACTAAAAATTCATGTTAAAAATCCAACTCACAAAGACAAACTGGAGCAAAGCAGAAGAAACAATATATGAAGTTCTTCATTTGAAACTTACATTTCCATTTGGATTCTTCTCTACTTTTGAACCTGTAAAATCACAGAAGATATTCTATCTCGCCTTTATTTATTGCACTCGCTCCTTTCGCTAACATGTGATTAAGTGGCAGTTATAAGAGAAGCAGAAGTAGAAAAGAAATTACAAAAATTAAATGAGAAAACATATTATAAGAAGAAATAGAACAACTTTGGCATTTCTCTACATTAATACATATATTCCTCTTTCTGTGGGAGAATCAACGGGTTTAAAATACAACTGAAAATCTGCATTTTGGTATGAAGATGACCAAAGTGCATCTCAAAAAGAGAAGGAAGCCATGTTAGTTCCTCCACCAAAAAAAATTTCCATTATAGGAGATTAAATAGTGTACAATGAAGTACAACACCAAAAACAAAAACCCTCAAAGTCGATAAGGTGAGGATTCCAATCCTAAACCAACTCACAAAACAATTTACAAAAATATAAACAACTAAGAGAAGACACCTTTAGACCAAAGGAGAAATGACATCAATTCCAACGAAGATTCAACAAAAAGACATCAATGTCAAATACCTATTTTGCTAATGCCTTTTTTGTTAAGTGCATTCAATTGTACATGACCGAAAATGTCTGGTCAATGTCAAATACCTATTTTGCTAATTCCCTATGACGCACCAATAATTCTGTCTAGTAACGTGTCCTGTATCCCAAACCGATACGGACAATTTTGTAATTTTTAAAAGTCTGATTCGGGATTCCTATATGCATATTCATAACTCGGATATCTGAAACGAAGAATCATGTTGATAATGGAGTAAATAACGTTACAAAATGAATGAAAAAGCTGTCCAAAATGATTTAATACTACAAAAAATAAAGGGGACCAATACTTATATTTGTAAAATATTTACACAAATGCTCCCGTACCCATATGGTAATTGTCCAAAAATCCTGCACCTGGGTATTCCGTATTCACAACGTAAGCATTTATCGATTTCAAAAGAAGATCAAAGGCAAAACATTTCCTCTTTGTACAGAACTTCAATCAAATATGGTTGGGAAAACTAAGGCAAATATTTTTAATCTACTACGACTCTCCTTATCACTCTCCTTTTATCCTTATAGATTCCATGATACTTAAATATTAGAAAGAAAAAGCCCATATATAATAACAACAACGTTATTTGTGTTCCATTTTGCTTATGCAAGTGATTTGATAAAACAACGGTGAATACATAATTGAGAACAAAGTAAAATTCTTTGTACTTATTTCTGTTAAAATAAAAAGGCCAAAAGCTACGATCAGCAGCTGAAATGCTGAATTCCAAGGAAATAAAGTGAAGTAAAAGAAAATAAAAAAGAGAGAGAAGGAAATACTTGCAGAACTCTAGCCACTTCTTGTGCGGATCCTTATCGGCCTTTCCCTTCTTCACCGGTTTCATGCCGGCTGCCACATGGCCCACATCTTTCTGAACAGTAACCCTAACGACACCAATTTCAAAACATAAAAAGGCTAAACATTTTGCCCCAGAGAAGGCCTTTTCAGGATGCTGCATACAAACACACCCAAGAAGGTTTTTAAAGTTAGTATTATATATATATATATAAAAGATGGCGTCTTTAACGACACCACTACCAAATCTCTAAAGTGTCGCGATAAAGTTTTCAGTATAGTGTCACGGTAAAAACTCCGTGGATATACACACACTTAGGGAGTTAAGATATAGAATTAGTTGAGTATACTCACCTCATCCATAAACTTCTTCAACATATCTTGTTTCTGCATCTCATCACTTGTGGGAAGGCCCATTTGCTTCTGTCGCTGATCAAACTGTTCAATGCATTTGGGAAAAAAGTCAAAAACCCACAATCACCAATCAAATAAGCATAATTTGAAGCCAGAAAAACACTTTAACACAAACCAGCATTCAGTAAAGAAAAATATCACTTTAGCATTAAAAGGAGTAGTTAAAAAGCCAAGAGATAGAGCATACCATCATCTTCTCCACCGCCGACCTTGTTTCTAAATCCAGTTCAGATAGTCTGCTACTGTCGGGTTCCACCTTATGGTTATCAATTTCAGGTTCACCCTTCACCAAATACTTCCACCAATCCATCTGATCCTGCTTAGTTAACAGAATAGACCGATTTCTGATCCTCTGCAAACAATCAAGAAAGTAAATTTCAACCATTATAAATTATCAACCTAATAAAACAGACCAACTAACTGCCACCGGCAAGGTGCAGACAATAAAGATGGCCATCAAATTATACCTAAGCTCCAAAAGCTTTCATCAACTTTCAACGGCCGATATAGTTCCCCTTGTGCACAGATAAAGAAGAATGTTACCAATCCAATAGGTGACCATATCATCAAGGCATCTGAAACGTGACCCTAAAGAACATTAATGATAAAAACATGTCACATTATCATTCCAACATAATCAACATACATCAATTATTGGGGGCTGACCCTTGAGACCAACTTTGAGATGCTTCCTCTTTATCTCACAGACAATGAACCTTGATTTTGTTCCAGCAGGAACAGGAACATTGATATTAAACACCAGTTTCAATCATTTTTTCCAACTTCCGTAAATGAAAAGGAAGCTAGGAATAAATGAAATATTACATAGAAAAAGAACCAACTTTTACCTGTTCATTCAATCGATTATTCCAAGTAGACAATAAGATTGTGACCTGGCCGGCGTCCACCATGAAATCCACCAACCCGTCGCCGATACCGTCGCGTCAAAGAGCCTGACATTCATTTGTAGAGTCGCACATGTTGATTCACCGGATAATGTAGGCCCAAAAAAATCATTTTGTGCTCAGGATGAGTCCTGGTAAATTTCAATGTTAGTTCTCAGATTTGTCAGAAAATCCTCAACAATTTAAAATCTGATTATCAGAAACTGATTTTACTTTGAACGCATATCAATAGAATCAGAACCCTTTGAGCCTCCCAGTGCTTTCTCCTTTCATGCTCCAAAAGAGACCGGTTGATTCAGTGTCCAGCCTTTTCCACTTACCATGACTATCAGTATCACGATCTGGAGGTTGAATAGAAAACTGAAAAAGACTATCACGATCTGGAGGTTGGAGAAGGGAAATTTTCTATCACATAAGTGGGAGTGGAGATGGGATACGTGGTAGAGTAGAGTGGAGCCGGTTTATAGTTAGATTTTTTTTAATCTGTATTTAAGGTTTTTCTTTTATTAATTAATTTGGCAGGGATATTATATGCATTGATCTCGATCTTATCATTTAACCTATGGTAATTCAGTTCTATCACTAGACACGGTGAACATTATTTGGAAAGAAAATTAATAGGCGGCAATATTTTCTGTATAAAAAGAAGCAAACTTATTGAACACCAAGATAGACGTGCACACACGCACACACAAATACAAATGTAAAGAAGAACCAAAATTATGGCTGTTCCTGGAGGCATTATTCCTGGTAAGTCTTCCGGCCTCCCTTATGGGCACGTTGGTCTAAAGTACCCAACCCATGTCGTCTTTCACCCATCATTTTCACCATGTGAGCCTTCTCCTTTTTAGTGCAGTGCCTTAAATAGAATAAGATGTGAAAGTGTGATGCATTATATTTAGGTGCCAGAGTAGATAACCCTAAATCTTCGACTTTTCTCCGATACCACCTAATGAGAAATTTTTCTGAAAGTGACTAATGTTCAAGTCATGTTGCAGATGAATATTGTGGGTACAGATCTTTGAGATATGCACCCTTTCTTGCATCGGTTCCTTCTTGTTTATGGGAAAGCTATATATGGAGGATGTGGAGGATTCCTTTCAGTTAAGTGTAAAGACGGCCTTGGTCAATGTGCATATAAAGATGCATATGTGTTTGTGCAAATGGCAAGTTTTTACGAGGGAATTGATTGTGAGGACACTTTAACTCTGTCTGATGCTGCATTTCAAAAGATTGCTGATGAATCTGCTGAGGAAATCAACATTGAAATTAGGTACCAGATTTCTTATTCCATGATTTTTTATAGGGATCATTACATTTTCAGTCATCATGTTTCTTTATCTTCTCAAAACTAACATATATCTTTCATCGGTACGATAAACACCTCTATGTATGTGTTTTTGTTACGATAAATATCTCTATGTATGTTTCATTGTTACAATCAACACCCTAGTGTATGTATTTTTGTTACGATAAACGCATCGTTAGTTGTCCTATAATTGTAGCAAAAAAATATACATGGGTGTTTATCGTAAAAAAACACATATATTATGGTGTTTATCATAACAAAAACGTATACATAAAGGTGATTATCGTAATAAAAACGCATACACAGGGTGTTTATATATGATAACTGTTAGTTATCCGTCTCAATTTTATTTTCTGTTGATTTTTTTTTTTTTTTTTTGTCGTCTATGGGTTGCTCTAATTTTCTTATATTTTTACTTGCAATACATATACGATTTTATTTTATTATTGTTACAATAATATATTCTATGAATAAGGATAAAAATTTCCTAAAAATTAAAGATAAAGAATAAGGGCGAGATTCCTTGTCGCTTAAGCAAGAGGTCTCGGGTTCGAGCCCTTGTGGATGCAGCAAATATTGTTGGGAGATGTCTCATCTTTGATGTCCGACAGTACCTCGTAGTCTCGACAATTATCTGAAGATAATTTACGAAAGGAAAAAAAAATGTTAACCATCTAAAATTGTTAATTGATTATTATTGCACATATTAAAGTTACCGCTACGTGTTTAATATTTGAATGCATATCTCATATGTTTGTGTACTTACATTTCAGCTACTAATATTGGTGATGGAAAGGGATGGGACCGTGATCCCATCTAATGCACTTGACGGTTAAGTGTAAAAAAAACCTATAAAACGATGTCGTTTTGTTTGCGGTTTACACGATAAACCACGCCGACGCTTTGTTTTTTTTTTACACTTAACGCCAAACGATTAGAGTATGAATTTTTTCTAGCGAACTTAGCCAGCCGGGACCATACACTTAACCGTCAAATGCATTAGAGTGGAATTTTTTCCGAAAGGAACGAGCCGGGACCAAACTCTTGATTAGTCCGGCTTTGCTAAGCAAATGGGAATACTTTGGTGGTGGTTCTTGTACCATTTCAATCGTTGATCCTGTTTTACTTTTTTTCTTTCTTAATTCAAGACATTTTGATCGTAAAACATCATTATTTACATTTAAGGCATGTCTTTTCCGCTGTTTTTGTATGATTTATGTTTTACTTGTAATAACAGTATGGGTTGTATTTTACTCTTTTTTTTTTATATCGTTTTTATGTGAAACGAAAACCAACATATAAAGATCAAAATAGAAAATAAAAAAGCAAAAACGTCCATCAAAACAGTGGGAAAAAAAGACCCACAAAGGGAAAAACAAAAACAAATGAGCACACAACATCGATTACACAGAATCGATCTAATGAAAGTCAGTTTTTTTTAGCCAATGCAAAAACCGACTTTCCCAAAGCACCTACGGGAAATTGGTTTTTGGTTCCAAAACCGACTTTCACAAGGTCGGTGATGCACCGATAGATTCATTGTGTGGTATATCTATTTATTCTTTTATCAGACCAAATGTACAACAGCAGTTTGCTTGCTAATTTTATCAAAAGCATGGTATGTATTTTGTTAGTCAAATACTCCTAATTAATATTTCAGTAGTATTAAACAAAATAATGTGCATAGCAAAAAGACACAAAAACACAAAACAAAATCCAAGATTACAAAAGTCTTACTTAGCATGGTCATCAGCTTTGTCTCCAGTCCTCACCAACAAAGATGGCTTGCTCTCCGAGTTCTTCTGCGATTCTGAGCAACTGTATAATAATCAATTTTTGTTAATAATATAATAGGTATAGGAGGTCGAATTTCAAGACTTTTTTAGTGGCTCCAACGTGTTTAAGAACTCCATGCAAAATCGAACCCCCGAGTAAATTAAGAGTCAAGCTCTGCGGGCAATTCCGTAGCCCAGATTCTAAACTAGGAAGAGATGTTATTTATACCACTACCTTGTCACGCATGGAGTAAATCAATGAGGATGGCACTGATTACGAAGAACAAGGTCGGATTCATAGACGGTACTGTTCTGCGCCTAGACGAGAGTGATAGGACTTTCGAAACATGGAATCAATGTAACACCATGGTCACCTCGTGGATTCTGAACTCAGTAAGTAATACTATCGCTCGTAGCGTACTTTGGCTCAATTCTGCGCAGGAAGTATGGGAGGATTTGAAGGATAGGTTTTTGAATCTGGATTCATACCGATTATCCGACTTATTAGAAGAATTGAATAGCGTGAAGCAAGGAAATTCATCTGTGACCGAATATTACACTAAGATGAGGATTATTTAGGATGAGATAGGGATTTTGAGGCCTATTCCTAAGTGTGCATGTCCTCCTGGTTGCAATTGCAAAGCAATTGTGAAGGTTTTTGTTGATTACTTCGATTCAGAGTATGTGATTCGTTTCCTGGAGAGGCTGAATGAAGATTATGCACATGTAAGCAATCAAGTGATGATAATGTCGCCTATGCCACATATTAAGGCAGTGTTTGGCATGGCACTCAAACTTGAAAGGCAGATGCATTATGCAAGTGAGAAATGCACCAACAATGCACCCATGGTGTTTGCCAATCGGGGACAAAACAAGGCATAGAGGAATCAGTTTGCAGATAAGGGGACAAAAGTCACACAAGGGCAAGGAAAGAAGGCTCAGTGCACACATTGTGGTTTTCATAGGTACACTATGGACACTTGCTACAGAATCCATGGTTTTCCACCTGGTATCAAGTCCAAGTGCAAGGTTAGTATGGTTGAAAGTGTTGTAGGTGTTTAAGTCAATGCACAAGGGTCTGGGAAAGGGACTACTGATCAGGAACACACTGGTGTGGGAGCAGTATCAGGAGATCTTGAAGATGATCCAGCACAACCTTGTTGGAGAGTCATCACAGAGAGTAGGGGTGGTGAATCAAGCATCTGCACTGAAATCATCATTCAATCCAATTGATAGCAGTGCAGGTAACTTGTCTAAAACCTTGAGTGTATACTCAGGGGCAACGGATCATATTGTTTGTTCAGTGTCCTTATTAGTTAAATCCATTCATGTTAAAGGCATAACAGTAGTATTACCAAATGGAAATCGGGTCATTTTTACTCACACAGGGACTGTCAAATTGCTAGAGGACATCTTGCTGAAAAATGAGTTGTGCTTTCCTAGTTTTGCCTTCAATCTGATCTCCATTGGGTGCCTGACTAAAGATAACAATGTTTCTGTGATTTTTAAGTCTTGTACTTTTGACATTCAGGACATGAGGAGTGGGAGGAGGATTGGAGCAGCTAAGCTTCTGAAAGGTCTTTACATTCTACATTCTGAAGAGTTACAACATGTTTCTAGAGATAAGGTTTGTTGTGTTACAACATATGTTATCCCATCTGATTTACCGTGGCACTTCAGGTTGGGACATCTGTCTAAGAGTGTGTTAACACAACTTCCTTTTGTAAATTCAAATATTGAAACATGTAATAATAGTGTCTGTCATATTTGCCCTCTAGCTAAGCAAAAAAAAAAACTTACTTTTCCTTTGAAAGAATCTGTTTCAACTTCTCTTTTTGCTTTGGTTCACATGGACATTTGGGGTCCATACAGTGGTCACAGATATTTCTTAACTGTGTTCGATGACTACTCTAGGTCCACATGGATTTACCTATTGAAATCTAAGGCAGAGGTTCAGGGTATAGTACAAGGTTTTTGTGAGTACGTGTCTACACAGTTAAACCAAAAGGTATAGGTTCGTAGAACTGACAATGGTAGAGAATTTGACCTCAAGGAATTTTATACTAATAAGGGGATAATTCATCAGAATAGCTGTGTAGAACCCCTCAACAAAATGGGATTGTTGAGAGAAAACACCAACATTTATTAAACGTTGCTAGGGCCTTGAAGTTTCAAGCCAATTTACCCATGTCCTTTTGGGGTTATTGTGTCCTGCATGCCACTGATCTCATAAATAGTTTACCCACACATGTGCTACAAGGAGTCTATAATAAAGAGGTGCATTATACTCGGTTTAAGGTTTTTGGATGTCTTGTCTATGCTTGTACTTTGGCACAACACATGACAAAATTTGAACCTAGGAGCAGGTTGAGTGTTTACATTGGGAATTCAAAGACCACCAAGGGTTACATATTACTTGATTACACCACTAGGGAAGTGTTCATATACAGAGATGTGGTTTTCCATGAGTCATATATCCCACTCCATACCTCCTTCAAAACAGGACCACATCAACTGTTTGAAATGATCTCTCTACTAGTTCCTTGGTCCTCCCCACACTATTCCCAAAACTCACAACCTCTGAGTGAGCCACATGTTTCAGAACCAACAAACACAGCTAATCATGCCTATTCTACTGATGATCACTCTGATCCCGAGGTATCATCCAAATCTCCTACACCTAATAATTCCCCTATATTACTTCCTGATGCTCCTCAAGTTAGGAGATCAGTCAGAGACAAACATATGCCCACCTATCTAAAGGACTATCTTTGTGCACAAGTTTCCAAGAAAACTTCCCATTGTTTCACAACCTCACTATCCCACACACAATTCCATCCACTTACTGAACCTACTTCATATAATCAAGCAGTCAAAGATCCTGAGTGGAGAGAAGCAATGAACAAAGAAATTACAGCTCTTGAACAAACACAGACCTAGGAATCAGTGACTCTTCCTCACGAGAAGCATCCCATTGGTTGTAAGTGGGTCTTTAAAATCAAGTATAAACCAGAAGGGACTGTTGAGAGGTACAAGGCTAGACTAGTAGCCAAAGGTTATACACAAACCTATGGGGTGGACTATGAGGAGACCTTCTCCCCCGTAGCAAATATTACCACTATCAGGCTGCTTATTGCTATTGTTGCTATCAAGAATTGGCACCTCAATGCCTTCCTCCATAGGAATTTGGAGGAAGAAGTGTACGTGAAGATGCCACCAGGGTATCATGGGGTTCACAATAATCAAGTTTGCAAGCTGAAAAAAATCTATCTATGGCCTTAAACAGGCCAGTAGACAGTGGAATCACAAGATTACCACTGCACTACTCAGCCAAGGATATTCTCAGTCCAAGCATGACTATAGCTTGTTTACAAAAGGATTAGGGGCCACCTTTGTTGCACTTGTTGTATATATGGATGACAATTGTGGCCAGCTCTGATTTGAGAGTATAAATCAAATCAAACATTTTCTACGTGCTTTTTTTTTCAGATTAAAGACCTTGGAGATTTGCAGTATTTCTTGGGGATTGAAGTTCATAGGTCAAAAAAAGGTATTCACATCTCACAGACTCAATATGCTATGAAGCTCTGGGAAACTTTTGGTTTTCTTGCTGCCAAACTAGTAGACACCCCTCTTGCCACAAAAGCAGACCTACATTGTTGGGATTCTAAGCTCAGGCCAATAATACAGAGTATAGAAGCCTCGTTGGGAAACTTCTCTACCTCACAATCACTAGACCGGATCTTTCCTTTGCCGTTCAACAGCTGTCACGGTTTTTAGATAAACCCACTGCCACTCACATGAAAGTAGGCCATAGACTCCTTAGGTATATAAAAAAGGCACCAGGGCAAGGTTATTCTATTCAGCTGATATTAATCTGGTCCTGACAGGCTATGTAGATTCTGACTGGGCAGGCTGCCAATTAACTAGAAGATAAGTTTCAGGTTTTGGGATGTTCCTTAGGAGCTCTTTGGTATCTGGGAAAGCCAAGAAACAAACTACTGTGGCAAGGAGTTCGTCTGAGGTAGAATATAGGGCCTTCGCAAATGCTACTTGTGAGGTTATGTGGTTACAATTTTTGCTTCAAGATTTTCAGCTTTTTGACAATACAGCTACTATGCTCTACTGTGATAGCCAAAGTGCCATCCATATAGCTCAGAACCCGGTTTTCCATGAACGAACTAAGCATTTCGAGATTGATTGTCATCTTGTGCGAGAGAAAGTGCAAGATGGTGTTATCATGCTCTTGCCAGTCTCAACTGTCAACCAGCTGGCTGACATTTTTACAAAGGCCCTAGACGCTTCTGTTTTTCAAGGGTTGTTGCAGCGTTTCAATGTTGGTCATTGGCTTGACACTCCATCTTGATGGGGTGTTGTTTATATTACTTTTATTGTATTGGTTTCCTTTTTTCCCTTTGACCAGGTAGTGGTATAAATACCAACTGGCAAGGACTTTTGTTGTAACAGAAATAGATTTTATTCATTCAATACACAAAAATATCTAAAAGAGCAGATCTGAGAAAATGGAGATCTGCTAGGGTTTCGTTTTTCCCCTTCCCATGTTACTTTTTCTTCAAGAGACGAATCAAAACTTACATCAGAAGGTAAAACAACAAACCTGGTTGTACTTTGCTAGCCTTTTTCCTCGGCAAGGACCGACTGTTTTTATCTGACCTGTGCCAAGGCCTACTGCTAAATCATCAATGAAAGAATCTTCGGTTTCCCCACATCTTTGAGCAATCACTAACCCCCAGTTTGCATCCTTAGCCATCTTCACAACATCAATGGCTTCTGTCACCGTCCCAACTTGATTCACCAAATTTTAGTTCAAACAAATGCATCAATAAAAGCTCTCTACATAAATACTTGAAGAAACAAAGCAAAATAAGATAAATCATCAATTTAAGATATTAGATCACCCCAGATTAAAGGTCTTAAAGCATAAAGTAGAAAGAACCAGTCAGGACTAGTTTTGCAATATTGCAACTAGTTTTCCTCTGATTTTGAGAGGAAACATGTTTTAGTGAAATGGTTTTGTCTTCAATATTTTCCTTGATGAAGTGTCTGTCAATGACCACATGTTTGTTCTTGTCATGATGGATTGGATTTTCTACCATGCATAGGGAAGAATTGTTGTCACGGTAGAGATGGATAGGTTGAGTCAGTTGAATTTTGAGTTCACAGAGCACTCTTCTTATCCATAGTCCTTCACAAACGCCTAAAACAAGAGCCTTCAATTCTGCTTCTACACAACCTCTAGAAACTGTAGGTTGTTCCTTACTTTTCCATGTGGTAGATTGCCCTAAATGTAGGAGCAATATACAGCGGTAGATCTTCTATCAGTGTTACTGCCTGCCCAATCAGCATTTGTGTATCTATCCCTCCGATTTCTTATTTCTTGAAGTGAAGTCCTTGGCCAGGAGTCATTTTTAGGTACCTCAATATTCTGTAAACAGCCTCTCAGCACTCCTTTGTGGGTTGATGCATGAACTGACTCACAAGGCTGACTGCATAGGAAATGTCAGGCCTAGTGTGTGAGAGATTTCCTACTAGCCTTTGGTATCTTTCTTTATGGACAGACTCTGTGCCATGATTGAGCTTTCAGCCCGGATGAACAGGATAGATGGCAGGTTTACATCCTAACATCCATGTTTCCTTCAGAAGATCAAGGATGTACTTCCTTTAGGAAAAGAGATGGCTTCACTGGTTCTTGTAACTTCCATGCCAAGGAAGTGCTTGAATTTCCCCAAGTCTTTAACTTCAAAAGATTGAGCAAGCAGGTCCTTAAGTTTCTGGATTTCAATTTGATCTTTTCCCGTCAGTATAAGGTCATCCACATACACAATAAGTATAGACCTTTTTACCCTTGGTAATTTTAACAATCATAGTATGATCAGAATTACATTGAGTATAGCCAGCACTTTTGACAGTAGAGGTTAGTCTACCAAACCAAGCCCTAGATGATTGTTCTAGACCATATAGGGATTTTCTCAATTTGCAAACCTTTCCTTTATTAGTAGGATTCCCAAAACCAGGGGGAATTGTCATAAAGACTTCCTCTTCTAAATATCCATTGAGAAAAGCATTTTTAATGTCTAAATGATAAAGAGGCCAGTCAAGGTGAACAGCTAGAGACAGCAAAATTCTTATGGAATTAAGTTTAGACACGGGAGCAAAAGTTTCTTTGTAGTCTAAACCATAAGTTTGAGTAAATCCCTGAGCCACAAGCCTAGCTTTATATTTGTTCAAGTTACCATTCACATTGTATTTAATGGTAAATAGCCATCTACAGCTGACAGGTCTCTTTCCTGGAGGAAGAGTGGTTAGATCCCAAGTGTGATTATTTAGGAGAGCAGATATTTCTGCCTTAATAGCACTTTACCAGTTAAGGTCATTGAGAGATTCTTGAACATTTTTTGGAACGGACTCTTTATCTAATTTCTTTGTAAATAAACTGAATGCATGAGATAATTTATCATAAGAGTGAAAGGTATAAATAGGATGTTTAGTACAGAGTCTTTTACCTTTTCTGAGAGCTATAGGCCTATCATCAATAGTAGGAGGAGAGATACTACCTGATACTTGAGGTATGGAACTGGTATAACCTTCTTGGGTGCTAGGAGGAGGAGGTACAGCTTTGAACTTGTTTCTTTGATAGACTTTTACAATTGGAGGTCTATCAATCTGTTGTGGATTGGCAGGATGCTCCTCAGCATCTATACTAGTATGATGGTCTTATGTATCCTTGTGGACTTGCTGCTTAGGAGCTAGTGAAGAAGGAATACAGGAAACCGGAATATAAAAAATATCCCAATCATCAACATTTTCAGATAAAGTTTCAGTCTGACTACTATAATAGGCTTCAAAAAATTTGAAATCCATGGAGTTATAAAACCTTTTTGTGACAAGTGAGTAACATTAGTACCCCTTTTGATTAGATGAATAGCCCAGAAAGATACAATTTTGTACTTTGGGATCCAGTTTACTTCAATAATGAGCATGACATAAACAAAAACAGTACATCCAAATATCTTAAGGGGGAGCTATGTAGTGAGGTGTGTGCATGAATGGACAGTCATAAGAGTTTGCATAGGAGTTTTGAAATCCATGACTATGCTAGGTAGTCTATTGATTAGGTAGGTAGCATTAAGGATGGCTTTCACCCCATAAGTACTTAGGTACGTTCATAGAGAACATTAAGGACCTAGCCATTTCAAGAAGATTTCTGTTCTTCCTCTCAACAATTCCATTTTACTAAGGGGTTTCAACACAATTACTTATATGTACTATGCCTTTATCTTTTAATAATGTACTTAAGTTAGTTTCAAAATACTCTTTTGCATTATTAGTTTTCAGCACCTTTATTTTAGTGTTAAACTGAGTGGAGACCATGTTATAAAAGGTTTGAAAGATTACCCCTACTTTTGATTTATATTTCATAAAAAATAGCCATGTTACTCTAGAATGATCATCAATAAAGTTAACAAACCATCTACTATTAGTTATGTGTTTGACCCTTGAAGTGCCAAAGACATCACTATGGATTAGAGAAAAAGGATGAGACTGTAAGTAAGGAAGTTTAGCATACACAGATTTGGTGATTTTTAGCAAACTGACAAATCTCACATTGCATAGAGTTAACATTACAGCCTTTGAATTTTTCTTGAAATATAGTTTTTAAATAAGCATAACTAGGGTGGCCTAACCTATAGTGCCACACCATTACATCATTCATTTTACAGCTACTAGCATTAGAAGCAAAATGTAACTAGCTTTTTTTTCCTGATTCTTTATTCTTATTAAAGGATAAATAGGCCAGAACATGATTTAGCATTGCCAGTTATCTTCTAAGAAGAATGATCCTGAAAAACACATTGTTTAGAGGAAAAAACAACATCCCAATTTAGGTCATTTGTCAGTTTACTCACAGAAATATAAGATTACAGTCAAGGTTAGGAACATAAAGAACATTTATTAGTATCTAGTAACTGGAAATGGCAACATCTCCATTTCCTTGAGCATAAGAAATAGATTCATAAGCAACCTTAACTTTATGAATATATTTGCAGGGTTTAAAGTTACTAAGTAAATGTTTACTTCTAGACATATGAGAAGATGCCCCTGAATCTACAATCAGAGGATTGTGAGATTCAGTTACATTATTAGCAAACACAGAAATACTTGATTTGACATGTGTAGCAGAGTCATTCCCTGTTGAGTCAGATACTTGCTGTATTATGGAGGTCTTGAGTGCCTCCAGTTGATCCTTGCCAAAAGTAGGGCCTTCCTTTTTCTCTTCTGACACTATGAATTTCCTTGGAACTTTGTCTGGATGACTACCAATTCTCTAGCTTTCCATGTATCTTCCAAGTTTCTTGGTATGATTAGTTCTCATGTAGTGATCACACCATAGTTTGTCCCTCTTGTTTTTACTGGAAGAGTTCTTGGAAGTGGAGTTATCAAAGTGCTCCATAGCTTTCCCCTATGATATGAGAGCAGATCCTTCAACCACAACATCAAAGGTGGAGTTATCCTTGAGCATCAGTTTTCTTCTGCTTTCCTCATGTTTGATTTCAGAGAAAACAGTCTTTAGAGAAGGTAGGGTTTTATGGACAAGACCATGCCCCTAACATCATCCAGTGAGGGATTTAGACCCATGAGAAACTTAAAGATACGTTTCTGTTCAATAACAGATTTATAGAGATTCGCATCATCCACGGTCTTCCAAGCAGCTCTTCAAACATGTCAAGATGTTGCCAAGCTCTGGTAAGTTGGTTAAAAAACTGGGTGACAGGCTAACAGTAAGATCTCCTTGCCTATACACTTGAATTTGAGCATCTATCTCATAAATTTCAGAGGTATTATCCTTCTTAGAGTAGATTTCTCGAGCAGAAGCCCAGATTTCTTGGGCCGTATCATAGAACATGAAATTCTCACTGATTTCTTTGGTCATAGACCTGAGAAGGATAGTCATAACCTGGTTATTTTCAGTATCCTATGCTTCAAACTTCTCATCATCAGCCTCTGGTGCAACTTTGGATCCAATAAGGTATCTCATCTTGCTTTGGCCATTGATGAACATTTTGATGGATCTTGACCATAAGAGATAGTTGTTGCCATCAATTTTGTGGCTAGTGAATGGAGTAGATATTTGGTCATTCAGCCCATAATTTTGGATATTTTATGGCTCGGTTGAAGAAACATCAGAGAGAGAAGACACTTTGGAAATGCAACTGATTACGATCTTGAAGAGTTAGGCTCTGATACCATGAAGAGATAAACAAACAAGAAAAGGAGAGAAACTCTTCTATATTTCATTATAGGAAAGAGGGAGTTTTAATAGTATACAAATGGGAGTCCAAAGGTTTGGACAAAAGTACTAAGGGGACCAGCAGACACAGTGTTAAATGTTGTGTAGAGATGGGTTATGCTAACTGGACAGCCACCTAACCTAGAGATAATTGCAACGGTAATTAAAGGATTAACACCCCAACCATAATACTTTAAAGAGAAATATTAAAGAGAAATATTACCCTTAAGTAGTATGATTCAGATGATAATAAAAGACTTAATAATAAGACTTATAACAGATACTAATATAACACTAATATTTCAACATTTTGCGAGATAAATTCTTATTCCAGAATATAACAGGCTTACAATTACCGGCAGTTGAAGTGACAAGCGTATGTGAGGATAAATACGGTACCCAAAGTTCAGAAGATGCCCCGGAGATACAACATAAATGCAAAGAAGAACTATCTACAAACATGTTAGCTCCCTAAAATACCATAGTTAATCATAAGTGGTTAAATACAAGTTGTAAACCATTTTAAAAAGATGGTAAATTAACGGATCCTCAATGGATACGATAGGGTAGGGTAGTCTACATTGCAAGAAGATATTATACATATAGTACTTGTTTTATATATATATATATATATTGATAGATAAACAAGAACTATATGTATAATATATTGCATCTTTGACCAGATCTAGGCCTTCTTTAATGGTGCAAACCACAAATGTCAGTGATTAGAGAATTTGGGGAAAAACCATAATCTTCACCAACATTGCACCCTGAATGCCGTATTTTTCAGAAATAACTGCCTGCCACAAACAGCAAAAATAAAATGTAAACATGAGCCATGCAAGCATATGACTAGAAGAAGCACAAGAATTAAGTGTAACGAATTAGACAATGTACAAAGAACCAAAGATAAATATTTACACATGACACAAAGAAAAACGTACATAATTAAACTAATCCCATCTAGCGTAAAACAGTTAAAGTGTAGTATCAATAGTTGAGTTTATTATTGTCAATGCACTAGTATTTGTTATATTGGTACTACCTAGAATCTTGTGGCAGATTTTGTGTAACAAACAGGTGCTGAGGTGGCATGGTGTAGCAAACAGTATAAATGTTTGTATTGGTGACTGTTGAGAAATAGTGAAACAAATCATTCCCTAAATAGGTATCGGAGCCTTCAATGGCTAAGACCACCGTCTACGTGTTAAGATAACATTTGATTTAAATTCAAAAGATAAAGCAGCAATTTTGGATAAAGAAGAGAAGAAGGGCGACAGGCAGCAGTAGCAGTACGGCAACTTTGAATCACCTAACCCTATCCTTATATTTTATCTTCTCTTTGTTTTCTATTTTGTAATTTAATTATAGTTTATATAATTTCCCATTTATCCTATTTCCTATATAAAAGTATGTACTGAGACTTCACGTTGAATCATTGAATGAAAAGTTCTTTTCCCTTTTTATTATTTATTTCTTTCATGGTATCAGATGGCCCAACTAACGTCTTTCAGATCCTGGTCAATCGTATAGAAATTTGTTTGGGTGGAGGTTCGTGACCGTGATCTAAACGAACCCTCACCCCTCAATTCTTCATTATTTTATTTTACTCGTCTCAACCCGTCTTTTTTTTCCCTCTCCTCTGCAAATTTTCTGAGATCTAGTTCATCTTTTAACGTGAATTCATGTGTCTACATTAGGTCGATCCGCTAAAGATTTTTTTTAGAGACTGAATTTGTCGCAAAATCTGTCATGTTGGCTGTCGGACAAAGAAGTGTCATACACCGCCACCGTGTTAGAGAAATTTCTCAGATTCATCTTCTTCTGCTGCTGTTTTGAATTCTTCAAAGAAATCATCGTCTTATCAAACGTCCGCTCCTCCTCTATCTACTTTCTTTTAAAATTATGCTTGATGATTATTATTATATTATTAAAATTATTATTATTATTTTATTTTAAAATGGTTCCAGTTCTTAAGAGCCATGACTTGATGGGTTTCGTGGATAGTTCTAAACCGTGTCCATCAAAATTTACAATTGATAATATAGGTAATCCTACAACAATTTTAAATCCTGAATTTCACTTATGGCAGCGAAAGGATCAGCTAGTTCTCGGCTAGATCAAGCATCTCGAGGTCGATTTTCACTTTATTCATGAGAAAGTCTTCAACCGGGATGTTCTTCTCCGACATATTTCCTACGACGAATAGGTTGCCGATTTGTTCACAAAGGGTGTCTCTAAAGCTCATTTCCGGTTTCTTTTAGACAAGCTTCCCATTCGAACACTCTCGCTAGTGATGAGAGTCAACTTTACTATGCTTCGGTGCATGTTTTTACCCCCATTTCTGACATTTTTGGCTTGTATTGAGTAGTTTAGACCATTTATAGGGCAAAATGCATTGCACACTCACTTTGAGGCAAACCGTCAAATAGATGGAAAACCTAACTATTTTACGGTATTTTGACCATTTTCGAGCCCTAGTTATCTTGCGGAGTTATGATTGGTATGCATTTGAATGTTGTGATGCAGGATCTTGGTTAGTTATGAGCCCGGAAGATAAGGCATAAGACTTAGAGTGGCATAACCGAAGCCCGGGGATGGAAACGGATCAAAAATAGTTGGTGCTTTCGCCTTACATTCACTTTATCTGCAATTTTCTCCAATATACATGCTTTTTCTTGACTTGTGTTATTCACAAAGGTTGTATACAATTGAATGATATTTCCAACGCATTTTGAATCACTCAAATCGGAGCTCTACACACGCAAAGATATCGCCAAATTACTAAAGGCCATCAATGCTGACAAGGCAATGCGCACGCATTCACTCGAATGCCTACGCATTCCTAGAGCAGAATGTGCGGATTTGGGGCATTTTGAGCAATGCGTATGCATTCGAGTGAATGCGTACGCATTCGGACGTTTTTGGGCACCTATATATACATTTTTTCACAGATTTTCAGTAATGGCTTCTCCTCCTTAGAACCCTAACTATTAGATTAGGTTGATCTCTTCCCTTTTGGCTCTCTAAACTCTTTCCTACTTCAATTTCTCTTAGATTAAACATAATCTAGCTTAGATTCTTGCTTAACTCTCTTGGATTTTGCATTTTGTATTCTTCTTCTCCCCCGAGTGACATGGGTGTGGATGAAGTTTGATGTAATCCGACATGTACTACGATTTTGGTGATAAATTCTAGTTCTCTTTCTCTTTTATGGCTTTAATCTTCTCTTTGATTGTTATTTCATGCTTTGTGATGAGTAGCTAATTTACTACATAGCTAAACCATGTGAAAGTTGAAGAAATCACCCTCTAGTTGATTAATTGGGATTGGGTAGTGCTTAATTATTGTTATATGGATGAATTCATGTCTTAAAACTTGTTCTTATTGCTTGAATTAGCTTGATCACCTAGTTCATGATTTCACACACCACTTTTATAAATGTATGTTACGAAGGGGTGTGGGAAAAGGGGTTTTAAGATCTTTATTTACAATTGACTAAGTTGTTTAGATCGATTGGGTAGCGAGGTTTGTCGGTGTAAATCGAGCGGCTCTAGAGCGTTTATCTTGTTCCGGTCAGTTAAATCCTTAAAGGGTACTAGGTTGTTGCATGGCGTCTAGTACTATCTTAGGAGTTTGCACCCATGAACGAGTCGATATAAGCATTAGGATGGTTGGTTGGTAGTTTCTATTCCCAAATAATCGATTAGAGGGGCGAAAGTATTCAATTGGATCTTGATTTGGCTATGTCTCTTTCTCTTTCTCTCTCGTTTAAATATCATATTAGCATAATCAAAACTTGAATGCACTTGATTAACCTAAACTAAGTATTAGAACGACTTTGGTATTCGATTGATTCCTCGTGGGATACGACCTTGCTCTCCACTATAGTGCTTCCGACCCGGTACTCTGCCGGTTAAGTTTGATCGTTACTATTTTGGTCATCAAGTTTTTTGGCGCCATTGCCGGGGAATCATATCGATATCTAACAAGTCTTTTGAAGACTTAGGCTTAGGTTGTTTTTTTATTTTGTTTTTTTTCTTTCTTCTTTCTTGATGTTGGTTTTTCGTTGAAAAGTCACACCATTTACTATGGTAGTGGTGGTGACTAGATACCGTGATTGTGTTCTTATTTTTTTCCTTGAATCGCAGTGTATGGATCCATGTGGCCATGAGGGCTCTTCTCCTTACTCATTTGGAGGCTTTAATTTTAGTGGTATGAGTTTTGGATTCTAACCATATTATCAATTCAACCCGTACACATCACAATACAATAATGAGTGGGATAGTCCTTCAAGTTCTCAGTTTCAACACACCAATGCCTATTTGCAATATGCACAACCTTCACAAATATCTCTTCCTCCACAAAAGAGCTCAACCGACATACTCTTGGAGTAAATCAACAAGACTTTGCAAGAGCAAGGCCGTGTGTTAAAAGAGCAAGGCCGAGCTTTGCAAGAGCAAGGTCGGGAGTTGATGGATATTAAAACGAATGCTACTACTCTTCAATTGGAATTAAATAACTTGGAGAACCGGGTAGAGCAATTGATTGAGAAGTGGAAGGTTGAGATGAGGGCTAAAAATGATGAAATTTTATTTGCTCCACCGTCGAATCTTGAGGTAATCACCCCTCACGAATGTCATAAAGAAGGTACAAATAATGCTACTAGTGAATCATTTATTCCTTCTCATTTGAACCTTATTGAAAGAATTGTGGTGGTGGATCACATTGAATATGTTGATGTTGTGGTTGAGCTAAAATGTTATTGCTTGGTGTTTGAATCTTTGTTACTTGGCATATGCTCTCATTCGGGAGGTTGAATTCATTGAGTTATGCAATAAATTTCTTGAACCAATCATGGTGGTGGGGATTGAGCCCGTTGGTTTTCCTGCTCTATTTTAGAGGTGTGCTCAATTCTTATGATGTGTGTAGGGAGACGCAACGGTTTTCTCTCCTTTGGTACAACTATCCTTAGCATTGTTGGGGGTAGAAAGTCGAACTAAGGACTTTAAACTTAGAATGTTTTAGATAGATGTTTTTATTTTTGTTAAAAAATAAAAGTGGATGAAAGTTTTTTTTTTTAAATTTCCATGTTCTTGATGCTATTGAGCAAAAGATGTGCAATTTTTTTCTTTCATTCCACTCGTGCTTTGTTGCTTTTCCTTTAGTTTCTTAATAAGTCAAGCCAATGACATAAAACAAAGGCGCTTGGGGGAGGCAACCCACCATTTCTCTGTTTTTGCTTTAGTTTTTGTGCTAAGAGTGGTCTAGGGTGATACTTTTGGGGTATGGGTATCGTTTTTGAGTGGTTCTTCTTCGATCCGTTGTTGGCTCGTATCTTTTTGCATGGATGTTGTTTTACATGTTTGATTGTTATTGTATCGCATGCGCCTCGAGTCGGTTCCCTTTTTTGGTTTCATATGATCGTGTATGTGACTTTGCGCTCTTTTATTATATCTCGATATATGTTGCTTGATTTTGGCACAGTGGATGTTCCCCGTGCATGCATTTTCTTGGTGTTTTTGTCATATGGCTTCAGGTATTCGAGTGGAACTTTCATTGATAAGTCATGTATATGGTTTGCGCCTCTCTCCCAGGTTAAGCTAAGCCTTCTTTCTCCTTTATCATTCACACATTGAGGACATTGTTGCATTTAAAGTGGGGGGTGGTAGGCTTAGCTTTGATGTGCTTCATTGTTTTTCTGGCCATTGTGTTGTATGTTTAGTGTTTGGTCACTTCTTTGGCAAAAATTTGAGCACTTTTTAAATTTTTCCATGGTATTGATGTTGCATTCGTATGTTGAGCCTTCACATTGATAGGATAAACGGAGTAGTGAATGTTTGAATTCATGCTACTTGGCTTACTACCTTATCTTGGAAATTAGATTTTCATGCACGTATAGCTTCGATTTCATGAGCCATGGTAACTAGTGACCGATTATGGTAGACTTAGGCACAATTCGGCTACCTAGAACTCATATCATTAACTTTGAGACGAAATAGAAGGGCCGACCTTGGTAGAGTTTGGGATGACAGTTATGGCGTTTCTTTGACCCGACCAGAGCCAAATAGCCATCCCGTGACATATTTCCACAGTAACCCCTCTAAGCCTTGGTAGGATGGTTAGACCCCCATCCAACATTTAACCGTTCTTATTTAGCCCATAATTACCCGACCCTTGAGCTTTATTTGTGGTCTACATTCCCTTGAACACCATACGAGTTGAGATTAATCTTTTCATCTAGATCACACTTGCTTAGGCAAGTGTGGGGTGGTAGAGTGGTGTGTATGTTGAGAGGAGTTGGTGTTTTTACGAGCTATTTCACGATTTTAGAGGGTAGGAGCTCATTTTTACACAGTATGTATGTGATGACCTTTGACTCAAACCTATTAAATGTGTATAATCAGCTTTCTTGAAAAAAAAGAATTAAGAAAGAAAGAGGAAAAAAAAAAAAAAAAATAAGAGAAGTCAAAAATCAAAAGAAAATGAAATCAATCAAAGAAATCTTGCAAAATAAAGTGTTGAAAAGTGTAATAAAGGTTTAGTCAAAGAAAGCCAAGTGTCTAGGACTCACGTATTGACTTGTTTGATGTTGATGTTGGGGTGAGTCCTTAGTGTAGAAACATGACTCTTATACATTTTTGCCTCGTTACACTTGAGACAAAGTGCGATATGGCATTTTATTTTGTGGATCATGTTTCTAGTTTCATTTTGAGCTAGAGAAGGGTAGAGCTAGCTATGTTTTGTATTGTTACACACTGTGATTAAGCTTGCTCGTGTTTATCTTTATGTTGTATATTCCACAAAAATTCCCTTCGGTTAGCCCCGACCCGAGCCTAACATTACAACCTTGAAAGTCCTACTCGACCTTGCTTAACCATGGTTGGCCCCGATTAGTGGAGATGCTTATGCAGTATGAGCCTATGGTGTAGTCGCAATAACCTAGCATCCATAATCCAAACCGGTAAACCATGGTAAATGTAGGAGAAGCTATTCACACACACACACATCCCGCTTGCTTGATAAGGTATGGTTAAGGTGCATTAATTTACTCTTTTACTTGTCGGTTATCTTTGATGTGTGATTAACTTGACCTACGCGAGTAACGTTGGCTCTTTGGATTCTTTTATAATGCTTATTTTTCTCGAGGTCGAGCAAACGCTAAGTGGGGGTGGTTGGTGATAGTCAACTTTACTATGATTCGGTGCATGTTTTAACCCCCATTTCTGACACTTTTGGCTTGTATTGGGTAGTTTTAGACCATTTATAGGGAAAAATGCATTGCACACTCACTTTGAGGCAAACCGTCAAAAAGATGGAAAACCTCACTATTTTACTGTATTTTGACCATTTTCGAGCCCTAGTTATCTTGCGGAGTTATGATTGGTATGCGTTTGAAAGTTGTGATGCAGGATCTTGGTTAGTTATGAGCCCGGAAGACAAGGCATGAGACTTAGAGTGGCATAACCGAAGCCCGGGGATGGAAACGGATCAAAAATAGTTAGTGCTTTCGCCAAGATACATGCTTGTTATGGACTTTTGTTCTTCACAAAATTTGTAGAAAATTGAATGATCTTTCCAACGCATTTTGAATCACTCAAATTGGAGCTCTACACGCAAAGATATCGCCAAATTACTGAAGGCCATCAATGATGACAGGGCAATGCGCACGCATTCACACGAATGCCTACGCATTCCTGGAGAAGAATGTGCGGAATTGGGGCATTTTGAGCAATGCGTACGCATTCGGACGTTTTTGGGCACCTATATATACATTTTTACACAGATTTTCAGCAATGGCTTCTCCTCCTTAGAACCCTAACTATTAGATTAGGTCGATCTCTTCCCTTTTGGCTCTCTAAACTCTTTCTTACTTCAATTTATCTTAGATTAAACATAATCTGGCTTAGATTCTTGCTTAACTCTCTTGGATTTTGCATTTTGTATTCTTCTTCTCCTCCGAGTGACATGGGTGTGGATGAAGTTTGATGTAATCCGACTTGTACTATGATTTTGGTAGTAAATTCTAGTTCTCTTTCTCTTTTATGGCTTTAATCTTCTCTTTGGTTGTTATTTCATGCTTTGTGATGAGTAGCTAATTTACTACATAGCTAAACCATGTGAAAGTTGAAGAAATCACCCTCTAGTTGATTAATTGGGATTGAGTAGTGCTTAATTGTTGTTATATGGATGAATTCATGTCTTAAAACTTGTTCTTATTGCTTCAATTAGCTTGATCACCTAGTTCATGATTTCACACACCACTTTTATAAATGTATGTTGCGAAAGGGGTGTGGGAAAAGAGGTTTTAAGATCTTTATTTACAATTGACTAAGTTGTTTAGATCGATTGGGTAGCGAGGTTTGTCGGTGTAAATCGAGCGGCTCTAGAGCGTTTATCTTGTTCTGGTCAGTTAAATCCTTAAAGGCGGACTGTTGAATCGGACAAAGGGTACTAGGTTGTTGCATGGCGTCTAGTACTATCTGAGGAGTTTTCATCCATGAACGAGTCGATATAAGCATTAGGATGGTTGGTTGGTAGTTTCCATTCCCAAATAATCGATTACAGGGGCGAAAGTATTCTATTGGATCGTGATTTGGCTATGTCTCTTTCTCTCTTTCTCTCTCGTTTAAATATCATCTTAGCATAATCAAAACTTGAATGCACTTGATTAACCTAAACTAAGTATGAGAACGACTTTGGTATTCGATTGATTCCTCGTGGGATACGACATTGCTCTCCACTATAGTGCTTCCGACCCGGTACTCTTCCGGTTAAGGTTGGTCGTTACTATTTTGGTCATCACTCAGCTTACGGGGCGTTGTTAAGATAACATTTGATTTAAATTCAAAAGATAAACAGCAATTTTGGATAAAGAAGAGAAGAAGGGCGACAGACAGCAGTAGCAGTACGGCAACTTTGAATCACCTAACCATATCCTTTATATTTTTTATTCTCTTTGTTTTCTATTTTGTAATTTAATTATAGTTTAAATAATTTCCCATTTATCCTATTTCCTATATAAAAGTATGTACTGAGACTTCACGTTGAATCATTGAATGAAAAGTTCTTTTCCCTTTTTATTATTTATTTCTTTCACTACGGTGGTTGCTACACCACCCCAACCCAATTCATCCTCTTCTTCGGTTCCAGGTGCTGCATCAAAATCGATTCTCGGTAGCACAACTGCAATTCCGTTTAGTAGCATTCCCAACTTTAATGCTGCTCTTTCTCCTTCTTTCCGACCACCCATTTTTCAGTTTTACTCCACTCTACCACCGATTTCCTCCGTCTTAAACCCTATTACGGCTATTCCATCTCCTTTCAGTTCTCCACCTGCAAACACCTTTCTGGGCGTGACAAATACCAATATAACACACGCAAATCACCAAAAAATGTTGAGATTTTCGGACGTAATTGTCTTCTGTCTCGTGATTTGAACTGTGGTGAAAAGTGATTATAAATCGCATTAAACTACCCAAAACCACATCGAATAGGCTATAAATTGGTGGTAAAATACAAATAAGATTATAGCAAATTTGACTCTCACCAATCGTCGGGTTTGATAAGCGGGTGATTGGATCATTTTGGGAGAATTATAACTAGTAATTTGATGGTGTTTATGGTGATTATTAGTTACGATGATGACGACTGCCTACGTACCCAATAAATTTGGGATCAAGCAATAACATAGTTCTGAATTGTGAGGACGAAGATTCTTTTATAGGCATCTCGCATGAGAGAGTTAATGCTCGAATCCCTTGATGTTAGGCTTGTGATTGAGTGCCCATATGATGCCAACGTGGGGCAGTCATGGCTCAGTTACGCATAAATTGTGGGAGGTAATCAATCGTTGATTATAACAATTGATGGAGAATCAATCGTGGGCTCATGCTCATTAATGAGTTGTAACCATCTTTTGAGGTCAGAGATGACTTGTTTTGTTCAAGAGCAACTTAGGTGAGTGAGTCATCAGGCCGCCTATTCTGGGTTCCCTATCCATAACGGCTAAAATATGTGTTCTAGTCTTGTTGAGTGGGTAAAAATCTCTTTATTGAAAGGCCCCTTTATTTCTGAGTCGATCATTGATTGTTGTGCTCATCCGGCACCAAAAAAACCTTTATCTTCTAGCCTGCGTACATTTTGTTAGTCCTTTCTGACTTATCTCCTCTTTCGGCTTCTCTTTTTAGCCAGTTCGATTCTTCGCCCGGACAAGTTTTTGCATCACCTTAAGGCATTTGGCCAAAGTATAGGGTAGAATGTTGTTCAGCTTGCCATACAACCTTCTTCTCTTGAGGCCTCCTATGAAAAAGATTACCATAATAAATTCATCTGAAACCGGGACTTGTCTGGATTCTTCCATGAAACGCCTTGTGTCTAATAGTTATGAAGTGAGTGACATTTCCTTGAAACGGCCGAGCTTATATGAACGTAGTGAATTTAGGAACAAGAAATAACGTAGACCTGAATTGTGAGGACGAAGATCCTTTTATAGGCATCCCGCGTGGGGAGTTAATGCATAAATCTCTTGAATTTAGGGCCTGTGATTAAGGGCCGGTATGATGCCAATGTAGGACAATCATAGCTCAATTAGGCTTAAATCGTGGAGGTAATAAATCATGGATCATAGTAGTTAATGAAGAATCAATCGTGGGATCCTGCCCATTAATAAGTTGTCACTGTCTTTCGAGGTCGGAGATGACATGTTTTGTAGCAACCGAGGTGAGTGAATCATCAAGTCGGCTATTCAGTGTTATGGATAGCTTTTACCGAGCTGGAATTATATATGTAAAGTCTTTCCGGGAATGAGTCTAGCGACCTTAGCCCAGAGCGACCATAATGTGACCGGTGAAGTCTTAGCTAATTATTTTAAATGAGAGACCCATGAGCTTAGCCTGGGTTGACCCATTTACCAGTTTGACTCGATTAAGGGCAAAAAATTGTCACGCGTGTGACTTCTTGGTCAAACACATGTCACTGAGCATATAATCAAATAACCTCTCCCTTAATGGACTTTCATTAAGTTGATCGATGATAAGACCTATCAAAATGGTAGAAAAGAGACAATCCAATCAAGGAGATGCTTAAGTCTTACAAACACTATTTGTGGGTATTCATAGCAAAATTTTAAAATACTACATTAATCCCAAAATGTAAATCCATTTAATTTTTTTGTTTTGTCCGATAGTGTAAGTCCATTTAGATTGAAAAATGAAGTATTTATTAAATTTTTCTCATTTTATCCTTCATTTATTATCTACTCATCCACTTTTCATTACTTTGCATTTATAACCGTCAAATGTAATTTTTTATAATATATAATTAATTTAATTAAATTTGTTAATCTGTATGAAAAACCTAAACGAAATTACATTTTAGGACGGAGAGTAGTAAATAATAAGAGTGTGCGCTTATGCATGCACCGTTAGAAGAAACTATAAATAATGTTTTTTAAAAGAGTTTGAATCAACAGTTAAAGTATTAAAGAAACTTGTTTTCTTAAAGTTGGAGGTGTAGTAGTGTGCGACTTTTCGAAAACCGACAATAATTATGTTAGGCTAAGTGGGCCAAAGCCCAAATTTGATTAACTTGTATAATTTTGTTATCCCACATCGGGAGTTTTGATGATGGCCGCCGACTCAAGCTCCTATTTAAGTAGTCTTTGGCTTTGTATTTTAGGTGTGTAATTCGTGTGTCAATTTGTGTACCAATTAAGATAAACTCTCAATTGCCTTAGCTATTTTGACTATTGTTTTAGTTTTTAGGAGAGTTGTATCTTTTGTATTTCTCCTCTTTAGTATTATTTCTCTTTCGCCCGTGGACTAGTCGGCATATTGCCGGAAACCACGTAAATTTGGTGTTTTGTCTTTTTTTCTTCCGTTTGTTATTTTGTGTTACCGTCGTTAAGGGCTATCGCTCGGTTCGTTTTTCCTAACAAACTGGTATCGGAGCAAGGTTTTTTCCGGAGATTTTTTTTTGTGGTGTTTTTTTTAGTGCTGAGGTTTTACGAGCCGAGATATTTGTTGAGATTTTCCGAGTAGCCACCATGATGGTAACTAAGTATTATTTTGAGAATTTCGACAGAAACGTCAACTTCGGGATGTGGCAGTTGAAGATGGAGGCTATGCTGATTCAGGAGGGCTTCGATATTGCGCTGCTTGGGAAGGAGAAAAAGCCGGAGAAAATGTCGGATGGGGAGTTTGATGGTCTCGACAAGAAGGCCAGGTCAGGTATCATCTTGTGTCTTTTTAATGAGGTTTTAAGAGAGGTAGCCACTGAGTCTACTGCTAAGGATTTGTGGGAAAAATTAAAATCCTTATATATGAAGAAAACCGTTGAGAATAGACTTTATTTAAAGAAGAGTTTGTATATGCTTCGTATGTCTGAAAGGTCATCTATATTATCGCACTTAGATAAATTTGATTCCCTGCTTATGGATTTGAGTAATATAGATGCTAAGATTGATGATGAGGATCAGGCCCTGTTGTTATTGTGTTCTCTTCCCCGGTCGTTTAAGCATTTTAGGGAAACGATGCTTTATGGTAAGGAAACTATTTCTTACAAAGAAATTAAGTCGATTTTGAAATCGAAAGAGCACATTGATAAAGATATAACTAGGGGAAGTAGTAGTAGTCAGGCAGACGTGCTGGTAGTTCGGGGCAGATCAAATAAGAAGGATGCAGATAGTGAGAATTATGTTTTGAATCTCAGACATAAAGATTTGACGTGCAATTATTGTAAAAAGATTGGGCATATCAAATCTGATTGCTTTCGTCTTAAGAACAAAGAAAAACGTGAAAAGAAGAAAGAGCATAGTAAAGAGTCTGATCAGGCCGGTTTCGTTGAAGATGAGAGTGATGGAGATATTTTCTTTGTTGATGATAAATTAAAGTCTGTTGATGAATGAATCTTGGATTCTGGTTGCACGTATCATATGTGTCCCAATAGGGTTTGGTTTTCCACGTATGATTCAGTTCAAGGTGGAGTTGTTTCGTTGGGCAACGACACAGTTTTCAAGGTTGCTGGTATTGGTACGGTTAGAATCAAGACCCATGATGGTGTTGTCAGAACACTTAAGAGAGTCAGACATGTTCTGGATTTGAAGAAAAATCTCATCTCTTTGGGCGCATTTGAGACTCTTGGATTTAGGTACCACGCTAAAGGTGGAGTTCTGAAGATAATTAAAGGTGCTCTTGTTGTTATGAAATCTTGCAGGTCTGGTGGTTTGTATGTTTTGCAAGGATTCACAGTTATTGGAAATTCTGCAATCCCTATGTCATCGCGTTCAGAGTTAGACATTCCTAACAGTTTATCTATGGGCCCGTATCTTGATTTGCCACTATGAAACAATTCCTCCCTGTAAATTTATCAATATTTACGTTCATTGATGGTATCCTTCTAGTTAAAGAATAGACCTTTGTTCACAGAATCCTAGCACCGGTCACCAGTCTTAGTGAAGATCAACTCCGTTCAACCTGTAAACTCCTCTGGATCCACGAACCTTTTTCTCTGATACCAGTTTGTTAAAACACGGACGAGAAACATGCAGTTTAAGAAATATTAAGACAGAATCAATGCAAACATAAAGTATGGTGAAAATTGACAAAACACAGAAACAAAGAGAACACAAGGATTTAACGTGGTTTAGTTTCTTCTTAAGGCAGCTTTCAGGTTTGACTGCTGAGGTTTTTATGAGTACGTCTGAGTTTTAAATCTGAGCAGTTTATTACAAGTCTGGGAGAGTCTGTTTTGAGTTGAGTTTCATCTGGTTGATAACAGCTGGAGCTGGGGTCCATATCTGGGGTATTTATGGCAGTTCCGACAAAGTTCTTATGGCGGCTAGGGTTTAGGGAATTGTGTTTATAAATACCAATGTTGTAATCAATGCAATATGTGTCTTTCACAAGTGTGTGAAAATCTTTGTAAGTTTGTGCATAGTAAAATATCTCATTTTATGTCCGAGCAATAACCCTTTGACTGTGTAACATTTCCTTCAAAGCAAATTTTTGGCATCGGTAGATTTGGCTCAAGACCTGCCGACAAATATGCCTCAAGACACTCTTGATGTGAATTACTCTGCTAATCTTCTATTCCTCCTTGTTTTGTTCAACTGATAATACAAGATGAAGTTTAATACCAATGACTGATCTGTCAAGTGAGCTCACCCAACATGACAAATACCAATCCCTTTGGCAACTTCATTTGCTCAACTGTCCAAACATAAGTACATGAAATTGTTGATACCAATGACTAATCTGCTAAGTGAGCTCACCCAACATAGCAAAGACTAATCCCCTTGGTGAATTCCAGTACATTGCTAATCAAAGATGTATCAGTCAACTTTTATAATTCCAAGTTATGTCCTTAGTTTAGAAAATCTTTCACTATCCAATGGTTTAATGAAAATGTCAGCAAGTTGATCTTCAGTAGGGATGTAAAGAACCACCACATCCTTCTTTTCAACATGATCTCTTATAAAATGATGTCTCACATCAATATGCTTGGTTCTTGAGTGCAAAACAGGATTTTCAGTAATTGCAATTGCACTTGTGTTGTCACACATTATAGGAATTTCTCTTTCTTCAAATCCATAATCCCTTAACTGTTGTCTTAACCAAAGTATTTGTGCACAGCAACTTCCAGCAGCAATATACTCTGCTTCAGCAGTGAAAGTTGATATTGAATTTTGTTTCTTGCTAAACCAGGAAACTAGTCTATTTCCCATCAACTGACAAGTTCTTGTGGTGCTTTTTCTATCAATCTTGCATCCAGCATAATCAGAATCTGAGTAGGATATAACTTTGAAGGTTCCATCTTTTGAGTACCAAATTCCTACTTCCAAAGTCTCTTTTAAATACTTGAGAATTCTTTTGACTGCACCTAAATGACTTTCCTTAGGTTTTGATTGAAATCTTGCACAAACACCTACAATAAAGGATATATCGATTCTGGCAAGAAGGTACAGTCTGATGATCGCTTATCATCTTCTCAGTATAAAGTCTGATCAACATCTTTGCCTTCTTTGTCTTCATCCAATCTAATGTTTGTACTCATAGGAGTTGATACCTTGGTGCTGTTTTCCATGCCAAACTTTTTCAGCAGCTCCTTGGTATACTTGGTTTGATGAATGAAGATTCCATCTTTCATTTGTTTGACTTGCAAACCCAAAAAGTAATTCATTTCTCCCATCATACTTTTCATCAGATTAGCAAACTTTTCACAAAGTAATTCATTTTCAGAACCAAAGATTATGTCATCAACATAAATCTGTACCAGCAGGGTGTTGTCTCCTTCACTGATTCTGAAAACAGTCTTGTCAATGGTACCTTTGGTAAAACCATTGTCCACCAAGAATTGAGATTGGGTCTCATACCATGCTCTTGGTGCTTGTTACAAACCATAAAGTGCTTTGTTTAGTATGTACACTTTATCTTCTTGATCTTTAACTTCAAAACCAGGAGGTTGCTGAACATAGACCTCCTCTTCCAGAATGCCATTCAAGAATGCACTTTTGACATCCATCTGATATACCTTGAAGTTTTTATAAGTAGCATATGCCAAGAATAATCTAATAGCTTCCAATCTTGCAACAGGGTCATATGTTGCATCAAAATCTATTCCTTCTGCTTGAGAATAGCCTTTTGCTACTAGTCTGGCCTTATTCCTCACAATGGTACCAGATTCATCCAATTTATTTCTGTATACCCATTTTGTACAAATTATATTTACATGATTAGGCCTTTCCACTAGTGTCCAAACTTGATTTCTTTCTAATTCATTCAACTCTTCTTGCATAGAAATTATCCAATTTTGATCTGATATTGCTTCTTCAATAACTTTAGGTTCCATTTGGGATAGAAAACATGTAAACATTGCTTCTAACTGTCTTCTAGTCCTCACACCTTGCTGTATGTTGCCAATAACTTGTTCAGCAGGGTGATCCCTTAACCATTGTGGATTATGGTTAGATTGATTCTCAGGAACATCATCTTCAGTAGGGTCTGCTGTAGCATCAAGGGGTTCAGCAGATCCTTGAACTGCCTCAGTTGTTGCATCAGTAGTGTTTTCAGCAGGGTGTTCAGCAGGGGCAGAGTCAGAAACTTTTAAGTCATTGAATCTTTCCAAAACATTAACACATTCTTGATCAGTGACTTGTTGATTCTCAGCAGGTTCTGAATCTTCATCTTCCATTCCAGTGAACTTAGGTTCATCAAACACAACATGTATTGCTTCTTCATGTTTCAGTATCTTATTGTTCAGTACCCTAAATGCCTTGCTGACAGAAGAATATCCCAAGAAAATTCCTTCATCTGACTTGGGTTGGAATGTCTTCAATTGCTCCTTATGATATAAGATAAAACATTTGCTCCCAAATGGATGGAAATAAGATATATTAGGTTTCCTTCCATTCCAAATCTCGTAAGGTGTCTTCAGCAGCTTCTTGTTCACTGTGGTTCTATTTTGTGTATAGCATGCTTTATTAACTGCTTCAGCCCAATACCTTTCAGGTAACAATGCTTCACAAATCATAGTTCTTCCTGCTTCTTTTAAAGTCCTGTTTCTTCT
The DNA here is from genome assembly GCA_026214975.1 of Gentiana macrophylla. NCBI lineage: Eukaryota > Viridiplantae > Streptophyta > Magnoliopsida > Gentianales > Gentianaceae > Gentiana > Gentiana macrophylla. Next base: position 11,681,646 of record CM047812.1, on the reverse strand, counting down.
TTCAAAGAACCCTATTTTCTTTGAGGTGTACCAAAGAGTAGAAGTTGATGTAGTACACCATTTTGTTCACAATATTCTCTTATAACTTTATTGAGAAATTCAGCACTTTATCCGATCCGATCTTCACTCATCATCACACTTTTCTCATTTTGCAATCTCTTCAAAAGTTCAGGCATCTTTTGAAGTGTTTCACTTTTCTTGTTCATGAACACTACCCAGGTGTATCTTGAATAATCATCCACAACCACTAAAGTGTGCTTCTTTCCTGTTACACTTGTTGGTGTCACTGGTCCAAATAGATCCATGTGCATCTGCTCCAAAACTCTTTTTGTTGATTGCTTTGTTTTTGACTTAAAGCTTGATTTTGTTTGTTTACCTTGCTGACAAGCATCACATATAGCATCCTTCTTGAATGTGATCTTAGGTTGACCAATCACCAGTTTCTTCTTTACCAACTGATTGATATCATCAAAATTTAGATGATTCAACTTCTTGTGCCATAACCAATTGAGTTCTGACTTCGTATGCACAATCAGGAAGGTTTCTGGAACAGCAGTGGACCAATCCACAACATACATGTTTTGTTGTCTTCTTCCAGCCAACACAACTTGATCACCTCTTTCACTGATGACAGTAAATGTGCCTTTGTCAAAAGTGACCTTGTAACCCATGTCACGGAATTGTCCAGTGCTCAGTAAGTTATAGTCCAGTCCTTCAACATATGCAACATTCCTGATTGTTAGTCCATTTCTCACAAGTGTGCCATATCCTCTTGTGTATCCAGGTGTGTTCTTGTTTCCAAAGTTCACTCTTGGACCATCCTTTGCCACAAAGCTTGACCGAAAGTGCTTATTCTTTGTCATATGTCTGGAACATCCACTGTCAAAGTACCAGACACCCTACAAAACAAAATTAATGCATTTTAGGTACCCAAAATTGTTTGGGTCCATGATGGTCAGTGGTAATCATGACCCCTGGCAAGTTTCCATAAGGTCTTCTTCCAAAGGTATCATACTTATGTTTATACATGTATTCCACACATCCATAATGTCTAACATTTGGTTGTGTAGGATTCAAATATACTTTCTGGCCTTTTGGTATATAGTGTTGTTTGGAGTGATTTCTCTTGTTAGAAGCACCAGTATAACCATAGGTTTGCTGTCTGTTAGGAACATCTGTAATATGGAGTCTGTTGAGGTCCCTGCTGAGGTCTTGTATAAGTCCTCTGCTGAGTCCTCTGCTGATTCCATTGCCTAGGTTTTACCCTAGCAGTATGGTTATATATGTTGTTTCTAGCAGTGGGGGCAGGAATATTCCAATCATCATCAGTAGGGAACAATCTACCTTTCCCCCTAAGATAAGTATCCCTTGAATGATTGACATTTTTGGATTTAGGATTCTTATCCTTGGAATATTTTTGACTTTTGCCTTTCTGTGGTCCAGCAGACTTGGTAGCAGGTCTGCTATCAGTAGGTCTAGAAGGTACAGCAGTCCTATCTTTGGATTTATTCTTTCTGTTAGATGTTGTTGACCTTTGTTACTTCTGATATTGCTTCATTGAAGTTTTCTCAGTAGGTTTCACTGCCTCAGCAACCCTTTTTGGAGTTGGATCTTGTGCATGTACAAACTTCGGACCAATTCTGGTACTAGGTTCAGTAGCCTTGCTGGATCCACTCTTATTGGATTGTTGAGTTCCAAATCCAAGACCTGTTCAATCACCATAGGGCTTTCCAGATTTGAATACAGTGAAGGAACTAGATTGTTCAGCAGATTCAGCAGATACTGTATGTTCAGTCAGACTTGTGCTGATTCTATCCAAACTCCTTTTCCTTACCCTTGAGAATTCTTAATTCAGCTTTTAATCTTTCAACTTCTGATTGAAGAGCTTCTTTTTCAGCCTTCACAATCTCATAACCAGATTGTATTATCCTCAATTGATTAAGGATGGCATCCAAAGTTTCTTCATTATCAGAATTTTTGGGATTTGAACCACAGGTGGATTCATAATCACTTTCAGCAGGAGTATTAATTCATACAGAATTGTATACCTCCTATGTTTCATCCATGTTTGCCATCAAAGCATAATCATCCATTTCAGCAACAAGTGCAGTGTCATCAGATTCATTTCCCTTATCTGATTCAACTTCATAACCAGACTCATCTTCAGCAACCATAGCTTCTTTCCAAGTCTTCTTTGTTGACTTTTGTTCTTGAGTAGATCTGGACAATCAGGTCTGAAATGTCCAGGCTTCTTGCAGTTGAAACAAAGATAATTAGGTTCCTTTTTCTGTTTTAACTCAGGACAATCAGGTTTGAAGTGTCCTGGTTTCTTGCATTGATAGCACAAATAGTCATTGTCTTTCTTTGATTCTTCTTTTTTATTTTCACTGAATTTCTTTGTGAATTTCCTTGGTGAACTTTTTCCAGTTTTCATCAATCTAATTTTCTTGCTCAGTAATGCAATCTGCCCTTGCATCTCATCCAGCAAATCATCTTGGGCTCCTGATGTTTCTTCTTGATGTGCAGCAGCCAATGCAATAGTTTTTGGTTCCTCTTTTTCTGTCTTAGGCACTAGTTTCTTGCTGAACTCATAGGCCTTAAGATCTGAGAACAATTTGAAGGTTCCTCCTCATGTAGACTTCTCATTTCCTCTATTGCGGTCACCTTCATCTCCCAAACTTCTTTTGCAGGTAATGCTTCCAAGATTTTTGAGTTGACTTCTTCCTGCGAGTACTTCACATTCATTAGGGTGAGTTCATTCATGATTGCATTGAACCTTGACTCCATTTGTTCAATAGTTTCATTTGGTTTCATTTTGAACTCCTAGAACTTCTTCTTTGCCACACTGATCTTGTTCTACTTGATAGCATCAGTGCCTTCATAGATTAACTGCAACTTATCCCAAAGTTCTTTTGCAGTTTTGCAATCTTTCACCTTCATGTACATATTGCTATCCAAGGTTCTGTAAATGATATCAATAGAAATGTTGTTGAGGTTTGCCCTTTTTCTATCTTCAGCTGTCCATTCTCTCTTTGGCTTTGGAATGTACTGAGTTTCATTATCCACAGTTATGGCTTTTGTGATCTCCAGTGGTCCATCAGTCAGTACATCCATTATTTCATCATGTGTTGCAGCTAGTTAAGCCTGCATACGACGTTTATACTCATCAAAACGATCTAAAGAACACATCAACATTGTTCTAGCATACTGGTTGTTTACCATGATGCAAAGCTTTTAAAATCAAAAACTTGAAAAAGGTTTTCAAAGTATTTTCACAAGCACAAGTAGGATTACTTCAGAACAGAAGCACTGCTCCGATACCAATTGTTGGTCCCTTGAAAAGGCTTTGGTTAAGTTTAAAGGGGGGGTGAATAAACTTAACACTTAAAACTTTTGGAGTTAACAAACTCAAGAACTTCAAGATCTGCGATACTCGATGAGTCTCCGACACTCGAGAGTCTGCTGACTATTGACTTTTACTGAATTTGTTGCAACGGAATATAATTAAATTAAGCCTTAATTCTTGTTGTTAAAATATGATACCAAGTATTAGATACTCAGTAGTGTATGTGTGTGAATCAGTTGCTCGTTCAGTAGATTGATGTGCTAGATAAACAATATGCAGAATATAAATGCAGAAAGTAAATAGGCAGTTTTTATAGTGGATCCAGGTGGTGTAATCCTGTACTCCACTCTTCTCCTGTGATGTTGGAGGTAATTCACTAGAGATCTTTGATGTAGCTGTTACAAAAATCCCTAAGTTGCTTGTCCTTCACCAATAACTATGCCTTCACAAACTGAACACTTGGAACATGTCAGATTGCTGCTCCAAAGTCTTCCACTGGTCCTTGAAGGGTAGGATTGCCTCTTCACCAGCTCCACCACAAAAAACAGTCCTTGACACCTCAAAAGATGCTTCACTGTCTCAACAGGTTTCTTGTAAAGAATGATTGAATCAAGTAAGTGATTCAGCTTTCAGCAGCTTGATCAGGATGATATGATCAGCAGCTTCTAGTCTTAAAGTGTGTAAACTCGATGTAGCTTGAAAGCATATTACACTTGAAGAATTTACTGGATCAGTAGCTTTAAGCTCAGTAGGGTCAGCAGGGTGACTTTCTAGATAAGAATTTGAAGCTCAAGATTATCTGTTGTTATTCCTCAAAAATCATCACTTGTATCTGAATTGGGAGTCCTCTATTTATAGGTAGGAATCCTTGTGACTTATATTTGAAATGAAGCTTAAGATTATCTGTTGTTATTCCTCAAAAATCATCACTTGTATCTGAATTGGGAGTCCTCTATTTATAGGTAGGAATCCTTGTGACTTATATTTGAAATTCAAATATAGCCATTTCAGACTTGTCCCATCTTGACTTGTTTTTTCTGACTGTTCCTAGGACTAACACTGTCAGATTCTTTTTGACAGTATACAGTCTGTCTACCCTTTGACTTGTATCCATTGGATAAAGGTCTGAATTATCCCAACGTCCCTTTAATCTTAACCATTGATTTGTTTGATAAAATCAGAGGTTGTTAGCTGCCCCTTTCTTTGTAGTCTTCCAATGTAACCTTTGAATAATTCGAAGTATATGTATCAGCAGGTTCCTGTGATCATAAGTCTGCTGAAGTACATATCAGTCAGCTGATCCATATTTTGCTGTGTTTATGAAACAATGCAGCTGACTACTTTTATCTAACTTTTTATTGTGAAGTTAGACTACACCATTTGAAATATAACTAAGTTCCAATCACCACTTAACTTATGGAACTTAGACCTTGTACAAAAGGTATATGTAATCAGTTTAGGTCATCACAGACTTCCCTAAATTCTGATTCCACATCCTTGACTTTAATTACTAAGTTTGATCCCTTAGCCTTCAATAACTGAGTTTGAGCCCTCAAATTTTCGTCTTCAAAGAGGTTTCTAACTAGTCTATCGACCTAGGTACCCCTCGACCTAGACAGTCTCAATGATGAAAGTCACTAACCTTTTCTGATGCTTGTTTGATCAAACCTATACAAAGATCAAACTCTAATAAACCTATACATTTGATCTAGACATCTTTTTGTCTTTGCTCTATAACAGCTAGTCTGGCACTCATCACTAAAACTTAAAAATAAGTCCAACAAGTGAAAAACAGGATTTTATGTGATTGCAATTGCACTTGTGTTGTCACACATTATAGGAATTTCTCTTTCTTCAATTCTATAATCCCTTAACCGTTGCCTTAACCAAAGTATTTGTGCACATCAGCTTCTAGCATCAATATATTCAGCTTCAGCAGTGGAAGTTGATTTTGAATTATGTTTCTTGCTAAATCAAGAAACTAGTCTATTTCCCATCAACTGACAAGTTCCTGTGGTGCTTTTTCTATCAATCTTGCATCCAGCATAATCAGAATCTGAGTAGGATATAACTTTGAAGGTTCCATCTTTTGAATACCATATCCCTACATCCAGAGTCTATTTTAGATACTTGAGAATTCTTTTGACTGCAGCTAAATGACTTTCTTTTGGTTTAGATTGAAATCTTGCACAAACACCGACAGCAAAGGATATATCAGGTCTGCTGGCAGTAAGGTACAACAGACTGCCTATCATCCTTCTGTATAAGGTCTGATCAACATCTTTGCCTTCTTTGTCTTCATTCAATCTAATGTTTGTACACATAGGAGTTGATACTTTGGTGCTATTTTCCATACCAAACTTCTTCAGTAGCTCCTTGGTATACTTGGTTTGATGAATGAAGATTCCATCTTTCATTTGTTTGACTTGTAATCCCAAAAAGTAATTCATTTCTCCTATCATACTCATTTGGAATTTACTTTTCATCAGATTAGCAAACTTTTCACATAGTAATTCATTTTCAGAACCAAAAATTATGTCATCAACATAAATCTGTACCAGCAGGGTGCTGTCTCCTTCATTGATTCTGAAAAGAGTTTTGTCAATGGTACCTTTGGTAAAAACATTTTCCACCAAGAATTGAGATAAGGTCTCATACCATGCTCTTGGTGCTTGTTTCAAACCATAAAGTGCTTTATTGAGTCTGTACACTTTATCTTCTTGATCTTTAACTTCAAAACCAGGAGGTTGCTGAACATAGACCTCCACTTCCAGAATGCCATTAGAGAATGCACTCTTGACATCCATCTGGTATACTTTGAAGTTTTTGTAAGTAGCATATGCCAAGAATAATCTAATTGCTTCCAATCTTGCAACATGGGCATATGTTTCATCAAAATCTATTCTTTCTGCTTGAGAATAGCATTTTGCTACTAGTCTGGCCTTATTCCTCACAATGGTACCAGATTCATCCAATTTTTTTATGTAAACCCATTTTTTTTACCAATTATATTTGCTTGATTAGGTCTTTCAACTAGTGTCCAAACTTGATTTATTTCAAATTCATTCAGTTCTTCTTGCAAAGCATTTATCCAATCTAGATCTGATATTGCTTCTTCAACAACTTTAGGTTCCATTTGAGATAGAAAACATGTAATCATTGCTTCTAATTGTCTTATAGTCCTCACACCTTGCTGTATATTGCCAATAACTTGCTCATCAGGGTAATCCCTTAACCATTGCGGATTCTGGTTAGATTGATTCTCAGGAACATCATCTTCAGTAGGGTCTGTTGTTTCTTCAACAGGGGGTTCAGCAGATCCTTGAACTGCCTCAGTTGTTGCATCAGTAGTGTTACCAGCAGGGTGTTCAACAGGGGCAGAGTCAGAAACCTTTAAGTCATTAAACCTTTCCAAAACATCAACACATTCTGGATCAGTGACTTGTTGATTTTCAGCAGGTTCTGAAGCTTCATCTTCCATTCCAGTGAATTTGGGTTCATCAAATACAACATGTATTGTCTCTTCATGTTTCAGTGTCCTTTTGTTCAGTACCTGAATGCTTTGCTAATAGAAGAATAACCCAAGAAGATTCCTTCATCTGATTTTGGTTGGAAAGTCTTCAATTGTTCCTTATGATTTAAGATAAAACATTTGCTTCCAAATGGATGAAAGTAAGATATATTAGGTTTCCTTTGATTCCAAATCTCATAAGGTGTCTTCAGCAGCTTCTTGTTCACTGAGGTTCTATTTTGTGTATAGCATGCTGTATTAACTGCTTCAGCCCAATATCTTTCAGGTAATAATGCTTCACAAATCATAGTTCTTCCTGCTTCTTTTAGAGTTCTATTTCTTCTCTCAGCAGCCCCATTTTGCTGAGGTGTACCAGCAGCAGCAAGTTGATGTAGTACACCATTTTGCTCAAAATATTCTCTTATAACTTTGTTGAGAAATTCAAGACTTTATCGATCGATCCGATCTTCACCATCACAAACTTTTCTCATTTTGAAATCTCTTCAAAAGCTCAGGCATCTTTTGAAGTGTTTCATTTTTCTTGTTCATGAATACTACCAAACTATATCTTGAATAATCATCCACAAATACTAAAGTGTACTTCTTTCCTGTTACACTTGTTGGAGTCATTGGTCCAAATAGATCCATGTGCATCAACTCCAAAACTCATTTTGTTGATTGCTTTGTCTTTGATTTGAAGCTTGTTTTTGTCTGTTTACCTTGCTGACAAGCATCACATATAGCATCCTTCTTGAATGTGATCTCAGGTAAACCAATCACCAGTTTCTTCTTCACCAACTGATTGATATCATCAAAGTTTAGATGATTTAACTTCTTATGCCATAACCAATTATGTTCTGACTTGGTATGCACAATCAGGCAAGTTTCTGGAACAGCAGTAGACAAATCCACAACATACATGTTTTGTTGTCTTCTTCCAGCCAACACAACTTGATCACATCTTTCACTAATGACAATACATGTGCCTTTGTCAAAAGTGACCTTGTAACCCATGTCACAAAATTGTTCAGTGCTCAGTAGATTGTAGTCGAGTCCTTCCACATATGCAACATTCCTGATTGTTAATCCATTTCTCACAAGTGTGCCATATCCTCTTGTGTATCCAGGTGTATTTTTGTTGCCAAAATTCACTCTTGGACCATCATTTGCCACATAGTTTGTTAGAGAGTGCTTATTCTTTGTCATATGTCTGGAACATCCACTGTCAAAGTACCAAACACCCTACAAAACAAAGTTAATGAATTTTAGGTACCCAAAACTATTTGGGTTCATGATGGTCAGTAGTAAGCATGACCCTTGGCAAGTTTCCATAAGGTCTTCTCCGAAAAGTGTCATACTTTTGTTCATACATGTATTCTACACATCCATATGGTCTAACTTTTGGTTGTGTAGGACTTATATATGCTTTCTGGCCTTTTGGTATGTAATGCTGTTTAGAGTGATTTCTATTGTTAGAAGCATTAGCATAACCATAGGTTTGCTGTCTTTTAGGAACAGCCCTGTAATATGGAGTCTGCTGAGTCCTCTGCTGATTCCATTGCTGATGTTTTACCCTAGGAGTATGGTTATATCTGTTGTTTCTAGCAGTGAGAGCAGGAATATTCCAATCATCATCAGTAGGGAACAATCTACCTTTCCCCCTGAGATAAGTATCCCTTGAATGATTGACATTTTTAGGTTTAGGATTCTTATCCTTGGAATATTTCTGATTCTTGTCTCTTTGTGGTCCAGCAGACTTGGTAGCAGGTCTGCTATCAGCAGGTCTAGAAGGTACAACAGTCATACCTTTAGATTTATTCTTTTCGTTAGGTGCTATTGACCTTTTTGACTTCTGATATTACTTTCTTGAAGTTTTCTCAGTAGGCTTCACTGCCTCAGCAACCCTTTTGGGAGTTGGATCATGTGCAGCACAAACATAGGACCAATTCTGGTACTAGGTTCAGTAACCTTACTGGATCCACTCTTATTGGATTGTTGAGTTCCAAATCCAAGACATGTTCTATCACCATAAGGCTTTCCAGATTTGAATGCAGTGGAGGAACAAGATTGTTCAGCAGATTCAGCAGCTACTGTATGTTCAGCAGGCTTGTGCTGATTCTGTTAAAACTCTTTTTCCATACCTTTGAGAATTCTTAATTCAGCTTTTAATCTTTCAACTTCTGTTTGAAGAGCTTCTTTTTCAGCCTTCACAATCTCATAACTAGATTGTATTATCCTCAGGTTATTAAGGATGGCATCCAAAGTTTCTTCATTGTCAAAGTTTTTAGGATTTGAACCACAAGTTGATTCACAATCACTTTCAGCAGGAGTATTTATATATACATAATTGTATACCTCCTCTGTTTCATCCATGTTTGCCATTAAAGCATAATCATCCATGTCAGCAACAAGTGCAGTTTCATCAGATTCATTTCCTTTTTCTGATTCAACTTCATATCCTGATTCATCTTCAGCAACCATAGCTTTCTTGCCAAATCTTCTTTGCTAACTTTTGCTCTTCAGTAAGTCTGGATAGTCAGGTCTGAAATGTCCAGGCTTCTTGCAATTGAAGCAAAGATAATCATATTCTTTCTTCTGTTTTAGTTCAGGACAGTCAGGTTTGAAGTGTCCTGGTTTCTTGCATTGATAGCACAAGTAATCATTGTCTTTCTTGGATTCTTCCTTCTTCTTTTCACTAAACTTCTTTGTGAAATTCCTTGGAGAACCCCTTCCATTTTTCATCATTCCGATTTTCTTGCTCAGTAGAGCAATTTGTTCTTGCATTTCATCCAGTAGGTCATCTTGAGCTCCTGATGTTTCTTCTTGATTTGTAGCAGCCAATGTAGTGGTTTTTGGTTCTTCCTTTTCAGTCTCAGGTACAAGTTTCTTACTGAATTCATAGGCCTTAAGATCTGAAAACAATTTGAAGGTGTCCTCTTCATGTAGACTTCTCATTTCTTCTATAGCAGTCACCTTCATCTCCCAAACTTCTTTTGCAGGTAATGCTTCCAAGATTTTTGAATTGACTTCTTCTTGTGAGTACTTCACACACAGTAGGGTGAGTTCATCCATGATTGCATTGAATCTTGACTCCATTTGTTCAATAGTTTCATTTGGTATCATTTTGAACTCCTGGAACTTTTTCTTTGCCACACAGATCTTGTTCTTCTTGATAGCATCAGTGCCTTCACAGATTAACTGCAACTAGTCCCAAAGTTCTTTTGCAGTGTTGCAATCTTTCACCTTCATGTACATATTGCTATCCAAGGTTCTGTATATGATATCAATAGCAATATTGTTGAGGTTTGCTCTTTTTCTATCTTCGGCATTCCATTCTCTTTTTGGCTTTGGAATGTACTGAGTTTGATTATCCACAGTTATAGCTTTTGTAATTTCCAGTGGTCCATCAGTCAGCACATCCATCATCTCATCATGTGTTGCATCTAGAAAAGCCTGCATACGACATTTATACTCATCAAAACGATCTAAAGAACACATCAACATTGTTCTAGCATACTGGTTGTTATCCATGATGCAAATCTTTGAAAATCAGGAATTTGAAAAGTTTTCAAAGTATTTTCACAAGCACAACAAGTAGGATTACTTCAGAATCGAAGCACTGCTCCAATACCAATTTTTGGTCCCTTGAAAAGGATTTGGTTAAGTTTAGAGGGGGGTGAATAAACTTAACACTTAAAACTTTTGGAGTTAACAACTCAAGAACTTCAAGACTGGCGATAACTCGAGAGTCTCACGACTCTCGGTGAGTCCGCTAATTCACGACTTTATTGAATTTGTTGCTGCGGAATATATTTAAATTAAGAGTTATTACTTGTTGTTAAAATATGATACCAAGTATTAGATACTCAATAGTATATGTGTGTGATTCAGTTGCTAGTTCAGTAGACTGATGTGCTAAATATACTAAGTGCAGAATGTTAATGCAGAAAGTAAGTAGGCAATTTTTATAGTGGTTCCAGGTGGTGTAATCATGTCAGTCCACTCTTCTCTTGTGATGTTGTAGGTAATTCACTAGAGATCCTTGAGGTAGCAATTACAAAAATCCCTAAGTTGTTTGTCCTTCACCAATAACTATGCCTTCACAAACTGAACACTTGGAACAGGTAGGATTGCTGCTCCAAAGTCTTTCACTAGTCCTTGAAGGGTAGGATTGCCTCTTCACCAGCTCCACCACAATCAAAAGTCCTTGACACCCAAAGATGCTTCACTGTCTTCAGCAGATTTCTTATAAACGAAATTTTGAATCAAGTAAGTGATTCAGTCTTCAGCAGCTTGATCAGGATGATATGATCAGCAGCTTGGATTCTTCAAGTGTGTAAACTTGATGTAGCTTGATAATAGATTACACTTGAATAAGTTTCCTGAATTAGTAGCTTTAAGCTTAGTAGGATCAGCAGGGTGTTTAAAAGATTCAAATCTGATAGCTCAAGATAGATCGTTAATTTTCATCACTTGTATCTGAATTAGAAGTCCTCTATTTATAGGTAGGAATCCTTGTGACTTATGTTTGAAATTCAAACATAGAGTTTCAGACTTGTCCTTTTCCTGACTTGCATTACGTCCTCAGACATAGTAATCGACATTGTCATATTGCTTTTTGTGAGCTTTCGATCTCATCCACCCTTTGACTTGTATCCATTGGATAAAGCTCTGTTTCTTTCCAACGTCCCTTTAATCTTAACCATTGATTTGTTTGATAGAATCAGGGGTTGTTATATGTCATTATCCTTGTATTCTTCCAATGTAACCATTGAATTATTCGAGATATATATCAGCAGGTTCATATGGGTATTAGTCTGCTGAAATACATATCAGTCAGCTGTTCTAAAGTTGCTGTGTTTATAAAAACACTTCAGCTGACTTCTCTTGTATCTAAATTTTTATTATTAAGTTAGATTACACCATTTTAATCATAACCAAGTTCCAATTACCATTTAACTTATGGAACTTAGACCTTGTACACCAGGTGTATGCAACCAGTTTAGGTCATCACAGACTTCCCTAAATTATGATTCCATATCCTTGACTTTAAATACTAAGTTTGATCCCTTAGCCTTCAATAACTGAGTTTGAGCCCTCAGCCTTCAGTCTTCAGTAGGTTCCTAAACTAGTCTACTGACCTAGACAGGTCTGCTGATGAAAGTCAGCTGAACTTTTAAAGTGCTTGTTTGATCAAACCTATACAAAGATCAAACTCTAATAAGCCTATACATTTGATCTAGACATCTTTTTGCCTTCGCTTTATAACAGCTAGTCTGGCACTCATCACTAAAACTTAAAATAAGTCCAACATCAACCGTTTTCAGAACCACGAGATGCGTTGGAATCATCGTGAAAGGAGCGCCATTTCAACACTCAAAGATCAGAGCTTTGCTAAGGTTTGTAATTCGACCTATCTGATGTTCTTGGTTGAGTTTTGAAGATCAAAACTCATACATTTCGTAGTTGTTGTATGAAAATGCATGATCGATTTTAATGCGAATTCGGATTGTTCATATAGGTTTCTCTGTAAAAGGTGTTCGAGTTGCTGCTGTTTTTCCTGAGTTTTGAATTTGGAATAGCTTGCTAAAGGTAAGAAGGTCTTCCTACACGTTAATTACGGTTTATAGGGTTTAAGTTATGATTTTGTTGTTCTTTTGGACCTTAGAATTAATGCTACAAGTTGTTTAATAATCATAGGATATTATGGTCCTGTAAAGGTCAAGTTTTTCTGCTATTTTCTGAGTATATTGATGTTGAATAAGTTTGGGAATGATTAGGGAACGATTAGGGTTCAAAAACTAAGTTTTTGGAGAGTGCCCGCGCTTGGTGCAGTGCACTGTGCCCGATCTTGGCGCGACTGGAGGTCCAAACCCAAATTCACATTCGAAAGTCTGTGCGGGTGCACGAGACACAAGTCTTGGTGCACGAAGCCCGATCTTTGGCACACTGGACTCTAGTGATGGCGCACTAGACGACCAGAAATTGAGTTTTACATACAGAGGCTTAGTGCGGGTACACTGAACCCTGTTTAAAGGCAAAAAATGGTTTTAAATCTTGAAATGAGTTTTAAATGTTAATCCTTTGATCTAAAAACCTTAATTAAACATAAACAAGCCCCGATTGAGTTCTGATGCGTTTGGTTCCGCAGCGGACGTACTCTTAAAGGGAGTTGAAGTTCAGGACCGTCGGAAAGGCATGAAAGGGCTTGTGCTTTGGTGATCTAGAGCTCACCAATGTCTGTGTACTTGATAGGACATGATGTCTGGCTGTCTAAGTGAGGGAGTAGAGTTGATAAGGTGAGCTTTTCTTTGAAGCCATTGAAAGGTGACTAAAACACCAGAAACGGGGCGGTCCGGGGGGGACCACCGCGGCTCCTCTTTTGGAACTGAGGTTTATTTGTTTTTACATAAGCACGTAACTCAACCAGAAATTTCCTTAGGTAGCTAGTAATACACAATAATAATTACATAAGTGTAGTAAAAGCTAAAACGTCACTTATTCTCAGTTAGGCACTATTCCATATCGGCGATGTGATACGTCCATAAAAGGTGAACAACGCTACTGGCTCAAAAGGCTGAAGGGTTGTGGAGGGAATTCATCGGATGTATATGCATACCAGGGAGATCCCGGGACTATCGGTGCTAATCGTTGTAGTTGGCAAGTATATCTCGTGATGGATATTCATCATGCATAGTGCCCTTGAGTAATGATGTAACCAAGATAAGCTAAGCTAGAAACGTAAATTCATGACATGCCGATGGGTATGAAGTGAACCTTAGATCGAGTCGGTCTCATAAGATAATCCTTATAATAAAACTTGTTATAAAGCCATAATTAAATTTTAGCTTCTACTTCTTACTATGTACAATGTACTTACCTCAAATGCATGTTTATTTACGTGTTTGGGGGAGAGAAGACGAACATGTAATCTAGAGTTCGAGGAGGACTTTGATGACAACGTTTGAGGATGCCGGAATTGAAGAGTTTTAATTATTCATGTTTTATTTATTATCTTAGACTTGGAGTTTGGTCGGAATTTTTTCTAATTTCATTTAGATTAAGTTTGGAAGTTTTTCGTACGTTTGGTTTTCGTTTGATTTCTTTTCCCAATGTAATAAATATTATATGTCTATCTTTAGATATTGAGTTTCTATTCTTGGATGTTTTAAAAAATTTACCCGAGTCTTTCTACTTCTGTTTTGCTTAACTCGATATGACATAGTAGAGGCTTACGTATAAAGTGAAATTTATTTTATTTTATACGTGTCGAACGTTCTTTTTCCGGATAAGGACTCGGTGTCCGGGAACGGGGCGTTACAGTTGGTATTAGAGAGAAGCGTCTTTTAGGCTTCCTTTATTTTAAGATAAGTATTCTTAAGACCTCTTAGTAATGTTTTTGTTTTCTTTGATCATTAGGATGGTGTTCACTAGAACCGGAGCGGGTGCAGAAGCTTCAGGAGTACGTCGTGAGAGTCCGACACCGGTAGTAGGAGGCAGCTTTGTGAGGCAGAATCCTTCACCTCATCTGAGCCTCAATCCACTCCCTCATACTGCGACCCCCACAGCACAATCTCAGCGGAGCCTGTCACCACGACCATATCAGAATCCTACGTCATGACCTCAACCAAGGTATAACTACATATATGGAGAACCTGGGGAAGCCCCTATCCGTGTCATTGTAGTAGGAGACATTCCACCAGTCAGCATGCCCACTCCAGTAAGTGTATACCCTCCACCGATCAGCGTTTATCCTCCACCAGTAAGTCACCCCTTTCCACCAGTTTTTCATCATCAGCAACAGCAGAATTTTTACCCTCCACGAGTGGGTCACACCCCTCGACCTACTATACTTATTTCACCATGTTTTGATCAACAGCAAGGCTTTGGTAATCCACCCTATGGTTACTACCAACCACCACCATACCAGCAACAGCCTTACCAAAAGCAAATACCTTATGCATACCCTCCAGTATACCCACCAGTCCCTCCAGCTAGACCAGCTTTTGAGCAAGCACCACCTGTGGATTGGTATACGAGATTGAGAAGGAACCGAGTTCAAGACTTCTTTGGTAATGTGGAACACTCAAAGGATGAGGAATGGTTAAGAAGTTTTGAGAAGGCTTGCAGGAACATAAATGTCCCTGAATCTGAGATGGCGCAATTGGCAGTTGGTTTTCTTCTGGGTGCAGCTGAAGCTTGGATTGATGCTATAGAGAGTAACAATGGGAAAGTAACAGATTGGGAAGGCTTTAAGGTTATGTTTTACAATGAGTATTTCCCAGCAACAGTGCAAGCAGACAAGGCGAGCCAGTTCTTGAAACTTAAGCAACGTCACTTATTCTCTGTTAGACACTATTCCATATCGGCGATGTGATACGTCCATGAAAGGTGAACAACGCTACTGGCTCAAAAGGCTGAAGGGTAGTGGAGGAATTTCATCGGATGTATATGCATACCGGGGAGATCCCAGGACTATCGGTGCTAATCATTGTAGTTGGCAAGTATATCTCGTGATGGATATTCATCATGCATAGTGCCCTTGAGTAATGATGTAACCAAGATAAGCTAAGCTAGAAACGTATAGTCATGACATGTCGATGGGCATGAAGTGAACCTTAGATCGAGTTGGGCACATAAGATAATCCTTATAATAAAGCTTGTTATAAAGCCATAATTAAATTGTAGCTTCTACTTCTTAATATGTACAATGTCCTTACCTCAAATGCATGTTTATTTATGTTCTTGGGGGAGAGAAGACGAACAGGTAAATCTGGAGTTTGAGGAGGACTTTGATAACGGCGTTTGAGGACGCCGGAATTGAAGAGTTTTAATTATTCATGTTTTATTTATTATCTTAGACTTGGAGTTTGGTTGGAATTTTTTGTAATTTCATTTAGATTACGTTTGGTTTTCGTTTGATTTATTTTCCCAATGTAATAAATGTTACATTTCTATGTTTAGATATTGAGTTCTATTCTTGGATGTTTTAAAAAATTTACCCGAGTCTTTCTTCTTCCGTTTTGCTTAACTAGATATAACGTAGTAGTAGGCTTACGATAAAGTAAAATTTATTTATTTTATACGTGTTTAACATTTTTTTCGGATAAGGACTCGTGTCCGGGAACGGGCATTACAATTATATATTCGGGACAAACAAAAATAAGAAGACATACATATATTCTAGGACGGAGGAAATAGGTGAATCATAACAAGTGTCCATTATATTATCATATCGAGGCAGGAGGCCGGCTCCAACATTTTCTCCATATTCTTTCCGGGAAACATGTCTGATAGTTGGGACTCTCGAAAGTTTACTATCATTTTCATATAGCACTACCTAACCATGAACCATTACTTTCTTTTTTTTTTTAATTTTAATTCTCATAGTATCCACCATCATCTTAATTTCTTTAATTTTTAACGCGGTTTAAGCATATAACAATTACTGAATTTACACACATACTATAGAGGGCTTGCACAGATCCAGGGCCAGCCCACCCATTAGGCGGGCCGGCGACCACCGAAGGCCCACAATCAGGACAGACCCGCAGTTACATGTTTTGCTTTGAAAGAAATCGTGTAAATCCAATCTCAATCTACCGAATATAATATGTTAAAAAATTACATGAATTGATAAATGCTCAAATTATAGGCTCATTAATATAATGTCTTACGATTGAAACCCCTTTTTGGGGCAATATCTCCGGTCTCCGTAGTACGATCCGATCATTCGGCTTCCGTCTGATCATTCAGCGATTCTCTGGTTCTCTAGCCGACCATCATTTACACTAACACTACAACCAAAAACACCTATAGAGACACACTTATTAAGGCGTTTTTCGGAAAACGCCACTAAAGAAAGGATATAGTCATTAGTAAAAATAACGTAACTACAGAAAGTAGGGTGCAATTGTGTACGTGAAATACTGTGGAGACACTTTACTATGTCTTAATTTTGTTATACTTGTGGAGACGCTTTACTATGTCTTAATTTTGTTATACTTGTGGAGACACTTTAAAGTGTCTTCTATGTAAACATGTGGAGACACTTTCATGTGTATTAATTTCATATCAGTGGAGACATTTTCAAAGGTCTTATATTAATTTGGGCTCGTTTGATTTTTCAACTTTGATATTCCCTATAATACCTAATATTTTAATTTTTATGATAAAGGAGTTCTCTCAAACCCAATATACAAACCCTATCTCCCTCTATCGAACAGTCGTTCCACCTCCTCCATCAAAATTCCCTTCTTTCCATTTCCGATGAATCACAACCGCATGACTTTGGGGAAACTCTCGCCCCTCTCCGAAAAAGTAGAGCATTGCATCACCACATTGAATCACCATTTATGTTCTCCTCTCAAGATCAATAAACGAATATATATGTAACTCACGTTTTACATCATGAATTTTATAGAATTACTCTGACAGTGGATATATGTGTATGCAAATTGCGATTGTATTACACCCCTATTATTTGTATGATCATAATGCTGATTGTATTGCATGTGTTGTACTTAATTATTAGTGGGCATGACAATTTTAGCTCCTGGATTTATTTATCTACATTAACTCTAGAAGGGAGTGATATACAAAAGTACGCTTTAGTGACAATCTGTTGGACCGTAAACACGCAAACAATTACTCTAGAGTGGGGGTGAATAGAGTAATTACCGATTTTTTCTATTCTAATGCAGTTCGAGCATAAATCAGAGTTGCAACTTAGTTTCAGTTAATTAAACAGGCGGAAGACTGTATTTTAATCGGAATCAGCACCGTAAGACACTGCTATCAATCTGGAGAATTCTGACAGATTGCACCAGTTGCCGAGAAACACTTGGTTGATCGACTTTTATAAGTCCAAAAAATCTGAGATTTTGACATCTTTTATAAAACTCTCTGTTCTACAACTTTTGTCTTTTGAGTTTCCCAAAATCGTAGTAGGTTGGTCATTAAATACGTGGATTTCACACCAGGGTGTCAAAATTTTCACACTTGTGTAATTCTGCTGTCGAAAAATTTCATTACGATTGAGCATAAGGGTGAGTGCGTGTGAGAGTTCTCTTCGTAGTAGAGGATTCAACCCTTTGAGAATTTACCAGCAGTGTGAGCGATTGTTGGGCGTTCTCTGCCTACGATTTAGTTGGATTACTAGGTCTAGGATCATTAGCTCGTCATTGTTCCCCTTAGTTACTTCCTGGGCAAAACATCAGATCTGGTTCCAACCGGAATCACATCAGTTGGTAGCAGAGTTCAGCAACTTCGGTGAGAAAATATCCCTTTTATTTTTGTTTTCCATTATTCTGAAAAAAAAAAGAGAAAAAAAAAAAGGAATACCAAGTACGGGACGAATTATACCTGACTTTATACTCACTTAACCATGCCTGTCCGAAAACTATAGATTCACCTATCATTGGAAACAGGTCACATAACATGACAGATTTATAACCGTTAAGTTCAACGGGAACCCACGCTTGTCTTGTAACCTGAACCCGACGACTTCCAGTATGAACGTAATAAGGATGAGGATGCCTATACGACTGCAAGTCCAGCTCTTTAACCACCGCATTACTAACTAAAGTCGTCTCTTCATCGTGATCAATGCAGAACTCATATTCCTTATCCCGAATAAGACAATGTGAATAAAATATGTTGTAATCCATGACCAAAATAATAAATATTCGCACAACTCTCGTGTTCACACTCACCCTTATGCTCAATCGTAATGAAATTTTTCGACAACAGAATTACACAGGTGTGAAAATTTTCACACCTTGGTGTGAAACCCACGTATTTAATGACCAACCTACTACGATTCTGGGAAAACTCAAAAGACAAAAGTTGTAGAACAGAGAGTTTTCTAAAGGATGTCAAAATCTCAGATTTTTTGGACTTATAAAAGTCGATCAACCAAGTATTTCTCGGCAACTGGTGCAATCTGTCAGAATTCTCCAGATTGATAGCAGTGTCTTACGGTGCCGATTTCGATTAAAATACCGAGAATTTGAAAAAACTCAAAAGATGAAAGTTGTAGATCGGAGAATTTCCTATAGGCTCACCAATTTTCGGGTAATTCAGAATCGTCTAGACCACAAAAATCGAATTCAAACGATGATATACTGCTGCAGTTTTTCTGGACAGATTGTCTGGAGTAATCGGCGGTTTTAGGCAAGATGTATGTTGAATCTGGATTGGGTGAAAAGACAAAAATTGTATAACACGATGTTCTGGGGCTGTGGTAAAATTTTCGGAATTTTTGGAGTGGTTTAGGGTATAAAACGAACTAAGAGAAAAACGGTCCTGGAAAAATAAATTTAGGGTTCTTGGGATGAAGGTTTGAAGATTTGAAGATCTTTAATTTTTTCCGGGTAAGATGGATGAAGTTTTGAAAAATTATGGCTGGGGAGGGGACAAAATTAAAGGAAAACAATGAAATTTTTTTTTTTGTTGGAATAATACGGAATAAAGGAAAACAAAAAAATTAAAAGAGATATTTGCTCACCGAAGTTGCTGAGCTCTGCTACCAACTGATGTGATTCCGGTTGGAACTAGATCTGATGTTTTGCCCAGGAAGTAACTAAGGGGAACAATGACGAGCTAATGATCCTACACCTAGTAATCCAACTAAATCGTAGGCTGAGAACGCCCAACAATCGCTCACTGTGCTGGTAAATTCTCAAAGGGATGAATCCTCTACTACGAAGAGAACTCTCACACGCATGTGACTTTTGTGATTCCCTACAACGAAGAGAACACTTACTCGCAAGTGATAAATCAAAATCAAGAAGACTTCAATAAAAGCTAAGAAGCCAAATTTTATATCATCATAATTGTCTTTGTCAAGAATGAAAAGCTAGTGTTTGTCTTATATAGACTTAAACCAAAAGAACTAGAAAGACAAAAGCAATGTGGGATAAAATCCCACTAGAAAATGCGCCTACTTCCTATTGGCCAGAAACGAAATGTTCCTATTGGCTAATAAAAGAACAAATAAATAAAGTGTTCAAAATCCAATATAAAATAAAACAAACTCCTACTTAATTAAATAATATTCATAAATAGCACGAATGATGGTATCCTCTAAGCATGAACCGGATCACATCATGTTTACCATGGCAGTCGGGCTGGGGCCATGTGCACCGGCGAAGGAGTTAACGGCAGCCATGGTTGCCGGAGAAGCATACTGTAATTTTATTTTATTTTTTTTGAAAAAGTTTAGGGTTTAGGGTTGTTACTATTATTTTTTTAACGTTACTACATTTTTTATGTAACTTTATCTATTTTATGGGCTGTTACTACTTGTTTATTGGCCGTTACTACATTTTATGGGATGTTACTACTTGTTTTTTGGCTGCTACTACTTGTTTATTGGTCGTTACTACTTTTTCATTGGATGTTACTACATTTTATGGGTTGTTACTACTTGTTTCTTGGCTGTTACTACTTGTTTTTTGACTGTTACTACACTTTATCTAGCGTTACTACGTGTTTAATGTGTAAAAGGGTATTTTTGTCCATTAATTATAAATTTGCCCTTTTTAATCACATAAAATATAGTAACGTCCTTCTATCCCCATTTATGATTTTTTTTTGTCCTTATGGGCCCTTCCCCTTTTTTTTATTGGGTTGAATATTTATTCCCAATTTGATTTAATGATTAATGCTATTATATTTTGACTTTCTAGTTGTGAAATAAATATCGTATGTTCTTCAAAAAAAAAATTATTCTAATTTGATTTATTGATTAATGTTATTATATTTATCTTCGAATTAATCAAATTTTTTTAGAAGGATTTAACATGTTTTTTGGGTAGCATTAACGTGTTTTTTTTTTTCTAATAAAGTTTTTGACATATACTTATTCTAATTTGATTTAATGATTAATTATGCTAATTTTACATTTATCCTTTAAACGACTGAATTTTTCTTTTGGAAAAAAATAACTTTTTTTGGGGGGAGGATTGGTGTTTTTTTCTTCTTCTAAGAAAATTGATTTGTCTGCTATCATTTTGCTCTGGGCATAACAGTTGTATACCCTCATCACGGTAATTTGGTTTAGTCTCTTTCAACATCTCAAGGACTTTTTTATAGTCCTTGTCCTCGGGTACCTTGGGTATCTTGTAATGCTTATTGATAGCCTCGGGTGAGAGAAGGATAGTGATCTCCTGAACTTTGACCGAAGTGCAAGGTTTTTCGAGGCCGAAAGGTTAGCATAGAATTCACGGATGATGGTTATATAGGTTTGGTGGAGTGAAATTGGTAGTTAAAAGAGCGCCCCACTTACGGAGTTCGATGTTTTCATCGAAGTCCATCTCAACCTTTGTTGCATAGAAACACCGCTCAATGATGGGGTTCTTCTTGAGGAAGAAGTTGTTATAGTTGTCACGGGCAACGGAACTCGAAAGGGATAGGACCGGTGGCACTTCTAGGGGGTTCGATCTAGGTTGACCGGTGGGTTCACGAATTGTTAGGGCTGCCTCACCTCCCGTTCTAGCCTTTTTTGAGGGCTACATGGCTATTGACTTGCCCTTTCTCGAGGCCGAAGCGGAGTCAGGATTTGGACATTTTGGAGGAGCCATTAACCTGGGTTTGACCACAATGAACAAGACG
Source organism: Gentiana macrophylla (assembly GCA_026214975.1). Lineage (NCBI taxonomy): Eukaryota > Viridiplantae > Streptophyta > Magnoliopsida > Gentianales > Gentianaceae > Gentiana > Gentiana macrophylla. The sequence goes on along the minus strand of CM047812.1, from coordinate 11,660,173 downwards.
ACACCAACCAAAGCGCCATGACAAAGCACCACCAAACCAACCCGATTATCGTCCAACCGGGATTTCCCAACAACATAACACCAAAAACAACCAACAAACACAACCACACACAACCACACCATCACCAAAACAAAGCACACAAGAACGAGCACAAGTCAATTACAGTTAACCGGGGTCAAAAGGTATGAAATTGAAATCAAAATCAATCCCTAAAACTGAAAAATTGGCATGAAGGGTTTAAGCCATGCTTACCAAACGAGAGAGAGAGAGAGAGAGAGAGAGAGAACGATTGGGAGCAGAAAAGCCATGGAAAATCGTAGCCACAAGCAGCAGCAGTCAGAGGTGGCCGGAAAAGATGGGTAACGCCGGCAATGGAGGAACACAGCGGCAACAGTCGAAGCAGCAAAAAACGGAGTTTGGGTGAGTGGGTGAAGGAATTTAGGGATTTGAGGGGAGGAAAATGGTGAAAGTGGTGGTGGTTGCCGGAATTTGAGAGGAATCAGAGTTGAAATCGTGTGGAAATTTGGGTGGAAAGGCTGGATTTTCTTATATAAGAAAAGGGAATGCGCGTGCTTTACATGCAATACGCATGCATTGAACGGGTTTTGGAACGGTTAAGGACTCTGCTGAGGGAATGCGCATGCAAAAAGCATCTTGTAACCACTGTTCGATCGATGTGCTCTTTAGGCACAATGCATGCAAATTAAACGCTTTTGCACCAAAAACACAGTTTTTCAGTCCAAACTCCCCACTTTATCACACGAGATCACTTTTAACACCTAAATACTAGCGAAAAATAGAGAAATGGTGGGTTGCCTCCCCCAGACACCTTTGTTTTACGTCGTTGGCTCGATGGATGACTTATAATGTGTCAACTTTAGAGTTATACCATTGACACGAAGGTGGAATTGGTGGATAGAAAGAAGTTTCGATGAAGTTATACGATTCGGTTTGGTCAAGTTTATAGTCCTTGACAAGACTCACAAGAACCAACACATGGGACGGGATCCTTGAGAATAATAACCTTAAGTGCCTCATCGAAATGGAGACGCTCATACTTCTTCAACCGGAGAGTAACAAACGTCCCCTTAGTTGGAGGAGTAATTTTGATGGCACTAGAGGGATTAGACTTTGGAAACCACGTAAGGACCCGACCAACGAGATTTGAGTTTTCCTTGAAAAAGGTGAAGGTGAGTGTTATAAAGAAGGACCTCATCACCCTCCTTAAACTCTCAAGGCTTAATGGCCTTATCATGAAGCAACTTAGTCTTTTCCTTATAATTTTTCGCACTCTCGTAAGCTCTATGGCGAAACTCATCTAACTCGTTCAACTATGCTAACCTCCTCTTTCCAACTATACCATCATCAAAGTTCAAGAACCGGGTCGCCCAATACGCTCTATGTTCAAGCTCAACCGGGAGGTGACATGCTTTACCATAAACAAACATGTAAGGGACATGCGTAGGAGGGTCTTAAAGGCGGTTCTATGGGCCACAGAGCGTCATCTAGCTTGTCAGCCCAATCTTAGTGGTGCGAATTGACGGGCTTCTCTAAGATGCGCTTAATTCCCCAATTGCTCACTTCCACTTCGCCACTAGTTTGAGGATGGTAAGGTTTTCCTAACTTGTGCTTTACCCCATATTTGGCTAGAAGTGTGTTAAAAGGACGGTTGTGGAAGTGACTCATCGTTATCACTAATAATGGCATGTGGCACCCCAAAACGAGCAAATATGTTCTTCTTAATGAACTGGATGACCACATTCCTATCATTTGTAGGGGATCCGATGGCTTCTACCTATTTAGACACGTAATCACATGCAACTAAGATGTACTTATTGTTACAAGATGACGGGTATGGTCCCATAAAACACAACCCCCACACATCAAACACCTCACATTCTAAGATAGGCTTTTGAGGCATCTCATTACGCTTTAAGATCCTACCCGACATTTGACAAGCATCACAAGCTTTGACATAGGCATGCAAATCACGAAGATAGTTGGCCAATAAAAGCCACTTTCAAGCACTTTGAGAGCGGTTCTATCACCCGCATGATGACCACCGGCTTCCCTGTCATTACAAAGCGAAAGGATATTCATGATTTCACCATCATGCACACACCGCCTAATAATACCATCCGAGCAACGTCTAATTAAATAGATACGGGTCATCCCACAAGTAATATCTAATATTGCTATGGAACTTTTTACGTTGATAATAATTCAAATTGGGTATACCGTTCTTACCCACAAGTGAACTATCCTGCATGCTTAGATATTACTTGTGGGATATCCCGTATTTGTTTAGATATTACGTTGATAATCACAAGTAATATCTAATATCTTGCATGCTTAGATATTATGTTGATAACTTGATATTACTTGTGGGATAGTTCCATAACTTTCTGTCTGCTGTGGGTAAAGCGCGTGCATGGCCTCAAAAGTGCACGCACAAATGACTCTGTATACTCCAAGAACTCCTGCTTGCTTGAAAGCACGTGCATACTCATCAATGCACGCGCACAAATGGCTCTCACTACAACAAATTAGGTTTTTAGAGACCGTACCTTTAGGGACGACATTTGTCGTCCCAAAATAAAGATTATTAGGGACGACATGTCGTCCCTAAAGATCGGTCAACGTTCGATTAATTAAATATGAGAAAGTTAAATCTTTCGGGACGATTCTTTATTGTTTGGGACGACAATGTCGTCCCTAATAATCCTTAAATTTCCCGCCCTTCCACGTGGATTCCAGAGTGGCAAATTTTACCCGGGAAACTCTTTAGGGACGACAAAGTCGTCCCTGTTTTTTTTTTTTCCCACCCAAAATTTCATGAAATAATTTGAATTTTTATTTATTTGTCGTCCCTAAAAATGAAATTTTTATTAAAAATGATTTTTTTATTAAAAATTATATTTAATATTTAAAATTCAAATTTTTAACCTAAAAATTTTATTTAATATTTAATAATTATATTTTTGTATCTAAAAATTATATTTAATATTTTAAATTCACTACTCGTTAATCAATATCGAGTTTGAAATCAACATTTGACTTATAAGTAACGAGATTGAGTTTTAATTTACTACTTATTAATCAATCTCGATGTTGAATTCAACATTTGACTTAAAAGTAACGAGCATCGGGTTTGAAAATCACTACTCGTTAATGAATCTCGAGTTTGAAATCAACATTTGACTTATAAGTAACGAGTCTCGAGTTTGACTTATAAATAACGAGCCTAAAGGTTTTGAAAATCGGTAATCATTAATCAATCTCGAGTTTGAAATCAACATTTGACATATAAGTAACGATCCTCGGGATTGAAGACCAGTACTCGTTAATCAATCTCGAGGTTGAAATGAACAATGGACTTATAAGTAACGAGCATTGAGTTTGAATTTACAACTTATTAATCAATATCGAGTTTGAAATCAACATTTGACTTATAAGTAACGAGCATTGAGTTTGAATTTACTACTTATTAATCAATATCGAGTTTGAAATCAACATTTGACTTATTATTATCGAGCATAAGGGTTTGAAAATCAATATTGATTAATCAATCTCGAGTTTGAAATCAACATTTGACTTATAAGTATCGAGCCTAAGGGTTTTGAAAATCAGTAATCCTTAATCAATCTCGAGTTTGAAATCAACATTTGACATATAAGCTAGTAACGATCCTCGGGATTGAAGACCAGTACTCGTTAATCGATCTCGAGGTTGAAATGAACAATGGACATATAAGTAACGAGCCACAGATTTGAAAATCACTAATCGTTAATCAATCTCGATGTTGAAATCAACATTTGTCTTAAAAGTAGCGAGCTTTGGGTTTGAAAATCATTACTCATTAATCAATCTCGAGTTTGAAATCAACATTTGACTTAAAATTAACGAGCCTAAGGTTTGAAAAGCACTACTCGTTAATTCAATCTTCGATCAATCAATCTTGAGTTTGAAATCAACAATTGCCTAAGTAATTGAGCCTCGGGCTTGAATTCAATAATGATCAATCAATCTCGTGTTTGAAATCAACATTTGACTAAGTAACGAGCATCGGACTTGAATTAAATCATCGATCAATCAATCTCGAGTTTGAAATCAACAATTGCCTAAGTAACGAGCATCGGGTTTGAATTCAATAATGATCAATCAATCTTGAGTTTGAAATCAATAATTTCTAAATAACGAGTCTCGGGCTTGAATTCAATAATGATCAATCAATCTCGAGTTTGAAATCAACATTTCACTAAGTAACGAGCATCGGGCTTGAATTCAAATCTTGATCAATCAATATCAAGTTTGAAATCAACAATTGCCTAAGTAACGAGCATCGGACTTGAATTCAATACTAGTCAATCAATATCGAGTTTGAAATCAACATTTCACTAAGTAACGAGTCTCGGGCTGGAATTCACGAATGGATCAATATAAATTGATCAATATAAAATTATTATAAATTTATCAATATAGAATTATTATAAATTTTATTATTATTATTTAATTATTTAATGGGACGACATTGTCGTCCCTAAAAAGACATGTCGTCCCTTTGAAGCTTTCGACCTAAATTAAATCAGGTCTCTTCTTCTCTTCTTCTTCATTCGACTTTAAACAATTGCAGGCCGCTCCTCCCCTCGATCTCCTCCTCTCCTCCGATCCTCCTCTCCATCTCCTCTCCTCTTCTCTTCTTCCCAGCTCTTAAATTAAACACCCCTCAGCTCCACCAACACTTGCTTCAACCACAGACGTACCTCTACTCCGCCACCGGCCTCAACCACATCCGACCTCCACTCAGCCGGCCGCACCTCCACCTGCTTCAACCGCCGCTCCACTCAGCTCAACAGCACCTCCACTCGATTCCAGGTAACTCCAAAGCCTTTTCAATTTGTAAACTTTTTTTATTTTGCAATGTATAGACGCACCTCCACAGCCGCACCTCCACTCGATTTTTTTTTCAATGTATAGCCATTGGCTTCGTTCTTCGTTCTTTAAGTGTCTTAAAAGGTACAGTGAGCATGATATTTGAAGTGCTTATCGAGAAATGGTACTTTAAGAAAAACTGCTACAAATTTTCACTCCATTTGTTTATCACAATTTTAGCTTGTCTGCATTTATTTTGGCTTTTTTGAGTTGTACCAAGTGATTGGTTTGAGATGTCCGTACAACCCCTTTCATCATCATTGTAATTTTCTTTTCCTTTTTCTTTCCTGAATTATAACCCGAATTTCTAAGCGAAGGTTTAGCTGGATTGTTTGACATATTGTTGAAGTGAGTTTTCTGTATAACTCTTATGGTGTGTTTTAGAAGCTTGTAAGAGCAATATGTTTATTGCAGGTGATATGCTGAGCCTCCTGTATGTGTTGATGCATTTAGTTTTTTTACAATTCAAATGATAAATACAGTGTTATCTCACCATTCTCTCAAAGTTATATTCATATGGTTAATTATTTTGACAAACATTTCATTACTTAATTGCTCTGCACCACATTTCATTACTGTTAGAATTCTCTATGCTTTATAGCCATGTTATAGCCTGTCAACCATTTGTGGAAGAAGGGCTTGGAAACCATATATTTTGGTTTATGATGTGAATTTGATGCTTATGATTATAGAAATGTTTATAATATGTGTTTAGTAGATACTTGATGGGTTGACAGGTTGTCTAATGTTGGACTTAGTTAATGTCTTTTACTTGATAGTCTTAAGTTTATGATATGGAGTTTGAGGCAAACATGGACTATCTAGCTTGTAGCTATAGTTTGTATATGTCCACCTTTAGAGGAGGTGCTGTCCGTTTGGATACTGTTTACGAATGATTGATGTATTTTACTTGTTGTTTTAAGTTAATAATGTCTAGAGGCTTACATGCTTTGAGGTGGAACAACAATGTAGTCAATCATAAGACTACGGGATTTATGATCATCATTTTGGTATCACTTTATCTTAGCTTAGTTTCACCTTTGGAATCTCAAGTGCATCTACTTTATCTTAGCTTAGTTTCACCTTTAGATTCACGCCACCTTTGTTTGATTGACATATGATACTCATTTGTGCAGGCTATACTTACCTAACTTATTTTTTGGCGAGTCCACTTACTTTCTTTTGCACTTTTTTGAGTTTCGAAGAAGGTGTTGTAGTTACTCGGCTTAGCAAACAAAGAAATTGCTTGAGGTCGGTGTAGTTAGAGGTGCTCTTGCAAATCTCAATAGTTAGGGGATCTATTGCAAACCCCGTAGTTACGAGATCTACAGAAAATCACGCTTTCCTTGTGTTAAGGGTGAATTTATACGTTTTATAACGTTGTATTTTATGATGTTCTCCCCCATAATTTATATGATTTGCATAGAAATGTGGTTTTAAATGATTTATTAAGCAAGTGAGATTTTAATTAGTTTATTCGCAAAATGAGGTTGTGTACGTGTTTTGATTATGGTTTTATGAGTATTTGGATTGTGTTACGTTTTGCGATGTCTTAATGTGATGTAGATACATGTTGGAGGCTAAATTGATGATCAAATGTTGATATAATTCGAGCTAAATCGAGATAGAGATGAGAAAAGAAGGATAAAGATGGAAGAGTTGAAAGATGTTTAGGTGAAGAATCATTGAAGAAACCGGAACCAGGCACTTCATGGGGATTTTGTCCACACTTGTAGGCACTTTCAGGGAAAGTTGTCTTGATGAAAGTTGTAGAGGATTGAAATAGCTTTCCAACGCATGTTGAATCACCTCATTTGGAGCCCTAGAAGTGAAGTTATGAGCAAAATACTGGAGCTGAGTAGTGGACGGGCGTCCACGGCACCGACTCAGCGGAACCGACCTAAAAATCTATAAATAGGCGCGATTTCACAAACCCTAATCATACAATTCGATCCCTAAACCCTAGGGAGCAGCTTGGCTGCGTTTTTACTCCTTTATTTTCCAGTTTTTATGCAATAAAACATCTAGATTAGATAGTTAGATTTATGTTCTTTATTCCATCAATTCGAGTTTGCATAAGGATGCTAGGAGGCTAAATCCTCCTTGAACAAGCGTTGTGAAGCCGTCCGTTTCAACAGTTTGATCTCTAGTTCGTGATTATTTTGTGAGTATCTATTAAAGTTGTTACTTTTATCATGTTTTTATATGCTTATTGCATGTTTAATCGAAAGATGCTTGCTTTGATGATTGTTTATATGATGAGAGTCATGTCAACCCTAGATCACCATGATAAAAGAATGGATCTTCGATCTAACTAAAAACGAGAGTTGTTAGATTGATTTTCTAGATTAGAAATTGAAAGATTTCACTTTAGGTTAGAAAAGCGTAATCTTTAACATCGAAAGATAAAAGATTAGAAAAGCGAACTTGTACATGAGAGTAGGAGTTTATGCCTTCGATTAGGTGAATCACGACTTGAATAGAGATCATGAAATAATCCGAATTAGAATTGAATGTTGATAGGATAGGTGGATCAATTGCTTGTTCGCTCGTTATAACTTGATTTAATCCCTTGAAACTTGAATTGTTTAGCTTTAGTTTACTTTTTCTGCACTTTAGTTTAGTTTAGTTTATCGCTTTCAATCTTGCCTAGCATTGGATTAATCTCCTCTGTCTAGTTACTTTTTCTGCATATTTGTTTAGGTTAGTTCTTCGTTTAGGTTAGTTTCGTGACAATAGTTTAGTTGAAAACAAAAGCTAGGATTCACATTCGTCTAGTTCCCCGTAAGATCGACCCGGCATTAGCCTCCATACTACGATCCTTGCACTTGAGGTTAACCGGTTTATTACTTGTTGTTTTGTATTGATAAAATCCGGGACAAGTTTTTGGCACCGTTGCCGGGGAACCGGACGGTTGCCTAGTTTTTGTTTTTGTTTTTGTTTTTTTTTTTATAGTTAATTTGTAGAATTTATTTTATTTGTTTGCGTTCATAATTAGTTAGTTAGTAGTTAGATTAGTTGTTAGAAATCTGATCATGTAGTAAATCTTTCCCTTTTGAAATTAAGTTAGATAATTAGTTTGATACTCTGTTTTCTGTTTTCATACTCTGTTTTGCGTTCTTTCTGTCTCAGATTGATCCGGACGGACGTCGGTATCACCGACGCTTCGTCCAATCAAGTCTCGCTCTATTCATTATCTATCTCGCTCTCAACGAGCAGCGTCAGTTAGATCGACGCCCGCCCGCTTAATTGGACGCCCGTCATCTCCATCCTCGCCATCGCTTTTATTTTTATTTCAATTAGGTTTTCTGTTTTTTAGTATGTAAGTGTCGTAGGTAGGTTTCTTAGGTTGAATCATCGACTCACATCTTTCACGATCAAATTTTAGGATAAAAGGGTCCGTTTAGCACTTGATAGTATTTTGGCCATAACTTTCGGCTCGAGTGTCGGATTGGCGCGCAGGACCCCAATTCGAAAGCTCGTTCCGGCGCCGACGACGTGGCGGACGCCGGAGGCCGTCCGACACCGTTTGAGGTCAAAATTCACTGTTTTCCCTTCCATTTTGGGCTCGAGAAGATTTCAACACGTTTTTGGTGTTTCTGTTTTTTCGCTTTTAAATGTTTCAGTAGTTAAGTTTCGTAGTTTTTTATTCCTCTAGGTTTAGTTATCCTTTCCTCTATCTCGTCGTCCTTTCGTCACTTTCTATCCTTTCTTGCTCAACACCTTGAGTTGGTGTTCGGTTTATGCAAACTCGTAGTCATAAGGGACCACTAATCTATTCCTCGACCCGAGCGGACCATAGTCCGACCTAATAGGCGGAGACCGTTTCGACGAAGGAAACGCTCTAGATCAAAGATTTGAGCAATATCTTTCAGAGAAATCGAAAGAATAGTAATAATGGCGCGGAAGATAGACGGACGTTGGCCGACTACGCCATGCCTGGTGTGCGAATCATCAACCCGACTATCGCCTTACCGACCATTACCGCACAAACTTTCGAACTCAAACCTGGGTCTCATTCGGATGATGCAAGATGCATCAATGTTTCACGGGTTCCCATCGAAAATCCTCACACACACGTACACACATTCACGGAGATATGTGGTACGACACGCATTCAAGGTGTGAGTGAGGATGTGATTAAACTTACCTTTGTTTCCGTTCTCATTGAAGGAGAAGCTAAAGAGTGGTATAGCTCTCTCCTCCGAATCCATTACCACCGGGCTGCATTGGAGAAAGAATTTTTAAGCCAATACTTTCCACCGGCCAAGACACCCAAAGTGTTTGAGGGAAATTTATAATTTCTATCAAGCCGAAAGCAGAATCTTTCTTTGAGGCATGGAAGCGATTTAAGGCTCTTCTTCGTAAATGCCCCCACCATGGGTTAGACTTGCAGAGGCAAGTCAATACCTTTTTCAAAGTGGATTGACCGAGCTCACCAAGGGCATGGTCAATAGTTCATCAGTGGGGCTTTTCGAGAGAGAACGCCTCAAGAGGGGTGGGCATTGTTCAAGACATTGCCAAATATAATTATGCCCCCTCCTTTCAAGTCTGTTTCAGCACCACCACCTCCTCCTAGGATCGAGGAGGTGAAAATGCGAACGAGATTTCCATCTTTGGAAGAGACTATTAGCTACGCTTACCACGTCTCCAAATCCGAGTTATCGACTCCTTCATTTTTGAGAACTCTCAAGTTCAGATCGCTGCGAATTGTTCTCGATCGCCACATGGTTGGCCGGTGTCAATTCATGCCCCAATTCTTATCAAGTCAATCTTTGTCCGTAATCATGGGCGGACAACCAAGTCGCATGCCAGGTATGTGACGATATATAGATACATCTTGCTCGTTTACGTCCTATGATTGACGAGAATGAAATCAATGCCTTCGATGGCCATCCAAATCAAAGGTTTGGTAATCAATTCATCGCCAAGGCAACTTCCGAAACCAGGGTTTCCACCCAAATCAAAATCTAAATTGAATTTCAATCAAAATTTCAATCAAAACTCAATTTCAATCGAAACCTAGTTTTAATCGAACCCGAACTTGAATTCTTCCAATCCAAATCAAGGTTAAATCAAAGTTGGCCTAACAATCCAAATCCTGCATTTCAAAGTCGGTCCAACCAACCTTTCTCTCAAAACATTCGTAACTCTCAAGGTCCATCTCACGTTGATGATGGAAGCTAGATTGGACTCTATCGGAAGGAGTGAAGGAGCAGAACAATAACTTCCGGAGGAGCAAAATAATAATATCCAGTTGTTGATGAATTCGATCAAGCACCTTGAGAAGCAAAATGGTGACCAAACAAGCTTCTAGACCATCAGGGCAGATGCCAAACTCCACGGAGAGAAATCCCAAAGGTGGTCATGCATAGTGCCCTTGAGTAATGATGTAACCAAGATAAGCTAAGCTAGAAACGTAAATTCATGACATGCCGATGGGTATGAAGTGAACCTTAGATCGAAAGTCGGTCTCATAAGATAATCCTTATAATAAAACTTGTTATAAAGCCATAATTAAATTTTAGCTTCTACTTACTATGTACAATGTACTTACCTCAAATGCATGTTTATTTACGTGTTTGGGGAGAGAAGACGAACATGTAATCTAGAGTTCGAGGAGGACTTTGATGACAACGTTTGAGGATGCCGGAATTGAAGAGTTTTAATTATTCATGTTTTATTTATTATCTTAGACTTGGAGTTTGGTCGGAATTTTTTCTAATTTCATTTAGATTAAGTTTGGAAGTTTTTCGTACGTTTGGTTTTCGTTTGATTTCTTTTCCCAATGTAATAAATATTATATGTCTATCTTTAGATATTGAGTTTCTATTCTTGGATGTTTTAAAAAATTTACCCGAGTCTTTCTACTTCTGTTTTGCTTAACTCGATATGACATAGTAGAGGCTTACGTATAAAGTGAAATTTATTTTATTTTATACGTGTCGAACGTTCTTTTTCCGGATAAGGACTCGGTGTCCGGGAACGGGGCGTTACAGTTGGTATTAGAGAGAAGCGTCTTTTAGGCTTCCTTTCTTTTAAGATAAGTATTCTTAAGACCTCTTAGTAATGTTTTTGTTTTCTTTGATCATTAGGATGGTGTTCACTAGAACCGAGCGGGTGCGAAGCTTCGGAGTGCGTCGTGAGAGTCCGACACCGGTAGTAGTGGAGGCGACTTTGTGAGGCGTAATCCTTCACCTCATCTCGAGCCTCAATCCACTCCCTCATACTGCGACCCCCACAGCACAATCTCAGCGGAGCCTGTCACCACGACCATATCAGAATCCTACGTCATGACCTCAACCAAGGTATAACTACATATATGGAGAACACGGGAAGCCCCTATCCGTGTCATTGTAGTAGGAGACATTCCACCGATCAAGATGCCCACTCCAAAGAAGTGTATACCCTCCACCGATCGGCGTTTATCCTCCACCGATGTAAGTCACCCCTTTCCACCGTTTTCATCATCAAAGAGCAATGAGAATTTTTACCTCCTCCACCGGTGGGTCACACCCTCGACCTACTATACTTATTTCACCATGTTTTGATCAACAAAGAAGGCTTTGGTAATCCAATTATGGTTACTACCAACCACCACCATACCAAAGAACAATGCCTTACCAAAAGCAAATACCTTATGCATACCCTCCAAGATACCACACGGGCCCCTCCAGCTAGACCCGACTTTTGAGCAAGCACCACCTGTGGATTGGTATACTAGAGATGAGAAGGAACCGAGTTCAAGACTTCTTTGGTAATGTGGAACACTCAAAGGATGAGGAATGGTTAAGAAGTTTTGAGAAGGCTTGCAGGAACATAAATGTCCCTGAATCTGAGATGGCGCAATTGGCAGTTGGTTTTCTTCTGGGTGCAGCTGAAGCTTGGATTGATGCTATAGAGAGTAACAATGGGAAAGTAACAGATTGGGAAGGCTTTAAGGTTATGTTTTACAATGAGTATTTCCCAAAGAATAAAGATTGCAAGGCATAAGGCGAGCCAGTTCTTGAAACTTAAGCAACGTCACTTATTCTCTGTTAGACACTATTCCATATCGGCGATGTGATACGTCCATGAAAGGTGAACAACGCCATCACGGCTCAAAAAGGTCAAGGGTAGTGGAGGAATTTCATCGGATGTATATGCATACCGGGGAGATCCCAGGACTATCGGTGCTAATCATTGTAGTTGGCAAGTATATCTCGTGATGGATATTCATCATGCATAGTGCCCTTGAGTAATGATGTAACCAAGATAAGCTAAGCTAGAAACGTATAGTCATGACATGTCGATGGGCATGAAGTGAACCTTAGATCGAGTTGGGCACATAAGATAATCCTTATAATAAAGCTTGTTATAAAGCCATAATTAAATTGTAGCTTCTACTTCTTAATATGTACAATGTCCTTACCTCAAATGCATGTTTATTTATGTTCTTGGGGGAGAGAAGACAAACAGGTAAATCTGGAGTTTGAGGAGGACTTTGATAACGACGTTTGAGGACGCCGGAATTGAAGAGTTTTAATTATTCATGTTTTATTTATGATCTTAGACTTGGAGTTTGGTTGGAATTTTTTGTAATTTCATTTAGATTACGTTAGAAAGTTTTTCATACGTTTGGTTTTCGTTTGATTTATTTTCCCAATGTAATAAATGTTACATTTCTATGTTTAGATATTGAGTTCTATTCTTGGATGTTTTAAAAAATTTACCCGAGTCTTTCTTCTTCCGTTTTGCTTAACTAGATACAACGTAGTAGAGGCTTACGTATAAAGTAAAATTTATTTATTTTATACGTGCCGAACATTTTTTTTTCGGATAAGGACTCGGTGTCCGGGAACGGGGCGTTACAATTATATTCTGGGACAAACAAAAATAAGAAGACATACATATATTCTAGGACGGAGGAAATAGGTGAATCATAACAAGTGTCCATTATATTATCATATCGACGAGGCATGGCCGGCTCCAACATTTTCTCCATATTCTTTCCGGGAAACATGTCTAATAGTTGGGACTCTCGAAAGTTTACTATCATTTTCATATAGCACTACCTAACCATGAACCATTACTTTCTTTTTTTTTTTTTAATTTTAATTCTCATAGTATCCACCATCATCTTAATTTCTTTAATTTTTAACGCGGTTTAAGCATATAACAATTACTGAATTTACACACATACTATAGAGGGCTTGCACAGATCCAGGCCACCACCCATTAAAGCGGGCGGCGACCACCGAAGGCCCACAATCGTGATGCAATTCAGCTGATTTACATGTTTTGCTTTGAAAGAAATCGTGTAAATCCAATCTCAATCTACCGAATATAATATGTTAAAAATTACATGAATTGATAAATGCTCAAATTATAGGCTCATTAATATAATGTCTTACGATTGAAACCCCTTTTGGGGCAATATCTCCGGTCTCCGTAGTAGCACGATCCGATCATTCGGCTTCCGCCTCGATCATTCAATGATTCTCTGGTTCTCTAGCCGACCATCATTTACACTAACACTACAACCAAAAACACCTATAGAGACACATTTTATTAAGGCGTTTTTTGAAAACGCCACTAAAGAAAGGATATAGTCATTAGTAAAAATAACGTAACTACAGTAAAGTAGGGTGCAATTGTGTACGTGAAATACTGTGGAGACACTTTACTATGTCTTAATTTTGTTATACTTGTGGAGACGCTTTACTATGTCTTAATTTTGTTATACTTGTGGAGACACTTTAAAGTGTCTTCTATGTAAACATGTGGAGACACTTTCATGTGTATTAATTTCATATCAGTGGAGACATTTTCAAAGGTCTTATATTAATTTGGGCTCGTTTGATTTTTCAACTTTGATATTCCCTATAATACCTAATATTTTAATTTTTATGATAAAGGAGTTCTCTCAAACCCAATATACAAACCCTATCTCCCTCTATCGAACAGTCGTTCCACCTCCTCCATCAAAATTCCCTTCTTTCCATTTCCGATGAATCACAACCGCATGACTTTGGGGAAACTCTCGCCCCTCTCCGAAAAAGTAGAGCATTGCATCACCACATTGAATCACCATTTATGTTCTCCTCTCAAGATCAATAAACGAATATATATGTAACTCACGTTTTACATCATGAATTTTATAGAATTACTCTGACAGTGGATATATGTGTATGCAAATTGCGATTGTATTACACCCCTATTATTTGTATGATCATAATGCTGATTGTATTGCATGTGTTGCACGAATTATTAGTGGGCATGACAATTTTTAGCTCCTGGATTTATTTATCTACATTAACTCTAGAAGGGAGTGATATACAAAAGTACGCTTTAGTGACAATCTGTTGGACCGTAAACACGCAAACAATTACTCTAGAGTGGGGGTGAATAGAGTAATTACCGATTTTTCTATTCTAATGCAGTTCGAGCATAAATCAGAGTTGCAACTTAGTTTCAGTTAATTAAACAGGCGGAAGACTGTATTTTAATCGAATCAAGATCAGAAGACATCGCTATCAACTGGAGAATTCTGACAGATTGCACCAGTTGCCGAGAAACACTTGGTTGATCGACTTTTATAAGTCCAAAAAATCTGAGATTTTGACACCTTTTATAAAACTCTCTGTTCTACAACTTTTGTCTTTTGAGTTTCCCAGAATCGTAGTAGGTTGGTCATTAAATACGTGGGTTTCACACCAGGGTGTCAAAATTTTCAAACTTGTGTAATTCTGCTGTCGAAAAATTTCATTATGATTGAGCATAAGGGTGAGTGCGTGTGAGAGTTCTCTTCGTAGTAGAGGATTCAACCCTTTGAGAATTTACCAGCAGTGTGAGCGATTGTTGGGCGTTCTCGCCACGATTTAGTTGGATTACTAGTCAGGATCATTAGCTCGTCATTGTTCCCCTTAGTTACTTCCTGGGCAAAACATCAGATCTGGTTCCAACCGGAATCACATCAGTTGGTAGCAGAGCTCAGCAACTTCGGTGAGAAAATATCCCTTTTATTTTTGTTTTCCATTATTCTGAAAAAAAAAAGAGAAAAAAAAAAAAGGAATACCAAGTACGGGACGAATTATACCTGACTTTATACTCACTTAACCATGCCTGTCCGAAAACTATAGATTCACCTATCATTGGAAACAGGTCACATAACATGACAGATTTATAACCGTTAAGTTCAACGGGAACCCACGCTTGTCTTGTAACCTGAACCCGACGACTTCCAGTATGAACGTAATAAGGATGAGGATGCCTATACGACTGCAAGTCCAGCTCTTTAACCACCGCATTACTAACTAAAGTCGTCTCTTCATCGTGATCAATGCAGAACTCATATTCCTTATCCCGAATAAGACAATGTGAATAAAATATGTTGTAATCCATGACCAAAATAATAAATATTCGCACAACTCTCGTGTTCACACTCACCCTTATGCTCAATCGTAATGAAATTTTTCGACAAATGTAATTACAGGTGTGAAAATTTTCACACCTTGGTGTGAAACCCACGTATTTAATGACCAACCTACTACGATTCTGGGAAAACTCAAAAGACAAAAGTTGTAGAACAGAGAGTTTTCTAAAGGATGTCAAAATCTCAGATTTTTTGGACTTATAAAAGTCGATCAACCAAGTATTTCTCGGCAACTGGTGCAATCTGTCAGAATTCTCCAGATTGATAGCAGTGTCTTACGGTGCCGATTTCGATTAAAATACCGAGAATTTGAAAAAACTCAAAAGATGAAAGTTGTAGATCGGAGAATTTCCTATAGGCTCACCAATTTTCGGGTAATTCAGAATCGTCTAGACCACAAAAATCGAATTCAAACGATGATATACTGCTGCAGTTTTTCTGGACAGATTGTCTGGAGTAATCGGCGGTTTTAGGCAAGATGTATGTTGAATCTGGATTGGGTGAAAAGACAAAATTGTATAACACGATGTTCTGGGGCTGTGGTAAAATTTTCGGAATTTTTGGAGTGGTTTAGGGTATAAAACGAACTAAGAGAAAAACGGTCCTGGAAAAATAAATTTAGGGTTCTTGGGATGAAGGTTTGAAGATTTGAAGATCTTTAATTTTTTCCGGGTAAGATGGATGAAGTTTTGAAAAATTATGGCTGGGGAGGGGACAAAATTAAAGGAAAACAATGAAATTTTTTTTTTTTTGTTGGAATAATACGGAATAAAGGAAACAAAAAATTAAAAGAGATATTTGCTCACGAAGTTGCTTTGAGCTCGCTACTAACCGATGTGATTCCGGTTGGAACTAGATCGATGTTTTGCCAGGAAGTAACTAGGGGAACAATGACGAGCTAATGATCCTACACCTAGTAATCCAACTAAATCGTGAGGGTCGAGAACGCCCAACAATCGCTTCACTGTCTTTGGTAAATTCTCAAAGGGATGAATCCTCTACTACGAAGAGAACTCTCACACGCATGTGACTTTTGTGATTCCCCACAACTAAGAGAACACTTACTCGCAAGTGATAAATCAAAATCAAGAAGACTTCAATAAAAGCTAAGAAGCCAAATTTTATATCATCATAATTGTCTTTGTCAAGAATGAAAAGCTAGTGTTTGTCTTATATGACTTAAACCAAAAGAACTAGAAAGACAAAAGCAATGTGGGATAAAATCCCACTAGAAAATGCGCTACTTCCTTTATCGTACTAAACGAAATGTTCCTATTGGCTAATAAAAGAACAAATAAATAAAGTGTTCAAAATCCAATATAAAATAAAACAAACTCCTACTTAATTAAATAATATTCATAAATAGCACGAATGATGGTATCCTCTAAGCATGAACCGGATCACATCATGTTTACCATGGCAATGGTGGGGCCATGTGCACCGCGAAGGAGTTAACGGCGACCATGGTTGCCGGAGAAGCATACTTGTAATTTTATTTATTTTTTTGAAAAAGTTTAGGTTTAGGGTTGTTACTATTATTTTTTTAACGTTACTACATTTTTTATGTAACTTTATCTATTTTATGGTCACATTACTTGTTTATTGGTCACATTACATTTTATGGGATGTTACTACTTGTTTTTTGGGTCGCTATTACTTGTTTATTGGTCGTTACTACTTTTTCATTGGATGTTACTACATTTTATGGGTTGTTACTACTTGTTTTTGGTCACATTACTTCTTTTTTTGATCACATTACTACTTTATCTAGCGTTACATTACGTGTTTAATGTGTAAAAGGTATTTTTGTCCATTAATTATAAATTTGCCCTTTTAATCACATAAAATATAAGTAACGCCCTTCTATCCTCATTTATGATTTTTTTGTTCTTACGCTTCTTCCTTTTTTTTTTTATTGGGTTGAATATTTATTCCCAATTTGATTTAATGATTAATGCTATTATATTTTGACTTTCTAGTTGTGAAATAAATATCGTATGTTCTTCAAAAAAAAAATTATTCTAATTTGATTTATTGATTAATGTTATTATATTTATCTTTGAATTAATCAAATTTTTTAGAAGGATTTAACATGTTTTTGGGTAGCATTAACGTGTTTTTTTTTTTTCTAATAAAGTTTTTGACATATACTTATTCTAATTTGATTTAATGATTAATTATGCTAATTTTACATTTATCCTTTAAACGACTGAATTTTTCTATTGGAAAAAAATAACTTTTTTTGGGGGGAGGATTGGTGTTTTTTTCTTCTTCTAAGAAAATTGATTTGTCTGCTATCATTTTGCTCTGGGCATAACAGTTGTATACCCTCATCACGGTAATTTGGTTTAGTCTCTTTCAACATCTCAAGGACTTTTTTATAGTCCTTGTCCTCGGGTACCTTGGGTATCTTGTAATGCTTATTGATAGCCTCGGGTGAGAGAAGGATAGTGATCTCCTGAACTTTGACCGAAGTGCAAGGTTTTTCGAGGCCGAAAGGTTAGCATAGAATTCACGGATGATGGTTATATAGGTTTGGTGGAGTGAAATTGGTAGTTAAAAGAGCGCCCCACTTACGGAGTTCGATGTTTTCATCGAAGTCCATCTCAACCTTTGTTGCATAGAAACACCGCTCAATGATGGGGTTCTTCTTGAGGAAGAAGTTGTTATAGTTGTCACGGGCAACGGAACTCGAAAGGGATAGGACCGGTGGCACTTCTAGGGGGTTCGATCTAGGTTGACCGGTGGGTTCACGAATTGTTAGGGCTGCCTCACCTCCCGTTCTAGCCTTTTTTGAGGGCTACATGGCTATTGACTTGCCCTTTCTCGAGGCCGAAGCGGAGTCAGGATTTGGACATTTTGGAGGAGCCATTAACCTAGGGTTTGACCACAACAGAACAAGACGACACCAACCAAAACGCCATGACAAAGCACCACCAAACCAACCCGATTATCGTCCAACCGGGATTTCCCAACAACATAACACCAAAAACAACCAACAAACACAACCACACACAACCACACCATCACCAAAACAAAGCACACAAGAACGAGCACAAGTCAATTACAGTTAACCGGGGTCAAAAGGTATGAAATTGAAATCAAAATCAATCCCTAAAACTGAAAAATTGGCATGAAGGGTTTAAGCCATGCTTACCAAACGAGAGAGAGAGAGAGAGAGAGAGAGAGAACGATTGGGAGCAGAAAAGCCATGGAAAATCGTAGCCACAAGCAGCAGCAGTCAGAGGTGGCCGGAAAAGATGGGTAACGCCGGCAATGGAGGAACACATCGGCAACAGTCGAAGCAGCAAAAAACGGAGTTTGGGTGAGTGGGTGAAGGAATTTAGGGATTTGAGGGGAGGAAAATGGTGAAAGTGGTGGTGGTTGCCGGAATTTGAGAGGAATCAGAGTTGAAATCGTGTGGAAATTTGGGTGGAAAGGCTGGATTTTCTTATATAAGAAAAGGGAATGCGCGTGCTTTACATGCAATACGCATGCATTGAACGGGTTTTGGAACGTTAAGGACTGACTGCTTTGAGGAATGCGATGCAAAAGCATCTTGTAACCACTGTTCGATCGATGTGCGCTTTAGGCACAATGCATGCAAATTAAACGCTTTTGCACCAAAAACACAGTTTTTCAGCCCAAACTCCCCACTTTATCACACGAGATCACTTTTAACACCTAAATACTAGCGAAAAATAGAGAAATGGTGGGTTGCCTCCCTGCACACCTTTGTTTTACGTCGTTGGCTCGATGGATGACTTATAAGGTGTCAACTTTAGAGTTATACCATTGACACGAAGGTGGAATTGGTGGATAGAAAGAAGTTTCGATGAAGTTATACGATTCGGTTTGGTCAAGTTTATAGTCCTTGACAAGACTCACAAGAACCAACACATGGGACGGGATCCTTGAGAATAATAACCTTAAGTGCCTCATCGAAATGGAGACGCTCATACTTCTTCAACCGGAGAGTAACAAACGTCCCCTTAGTTGGAGGAGTAATTTTGATGGCACTAGAGGGATTAGACTTTGGAAACCACGTAAGGACCCGACCAACGAGATTTGAGTTTTCCTTGAAAAAGGTGAAGGTGAGTGTTATAAAGAAGGACCTCATCACCCTCCTTAAACTCTCAAGGCTTAATGGCCTTATCATGAAGCAACTTAGTCTTTTCCTTATAATTTTTCGCACTCTCGTAAGCTCTATGGCGAAACTCATCTAACTCGTTCAACTATGCTAACCTCCTCTTTCCAACTATACCATCATCAAAGTTCAAGAACCGGGTCGCCCAATACGCTCTATGTTCAAGCTCAACCGGGAGGTGACATGCTTTACCATAAACAAACATGTAAGGGACATGCGTAGGAGGGTCTTAAAGGCGGTTCTATGGGCCACAGAGCGTCATCTAGCTTGTCAGCCCAATCCTTAGGGTCTGAATTGACGGGCTTCTCTAAGATGCGCTTAATTCCCCAATTGCTCACTTCCACTTCGCCACTAGTTTGAGGATGGTAAGGTTTTCCTAACTTGTGCTTTACCCCATATTTGGCTAGAAGTGTGTTAAAAGGACGGTTGTGGAAGTGACTACTGTTATCACTAATAATGGCATGTGGCACCCCAAAACGAGCAAATATGTTCTTCTTAATGAACTGGATGACCACATTCCTATCATTTGTAGGGGATCCGATGGCTTCTACCTATTTAGACACGTAATCACATGCAACTAAGATGTACTTATTGTTACAAGATGACGGGTATGGTCCCATAAAACACAACCCCCACACATCAAACACCTCACATTCTAAGATAGGCTTTTGAGGCATCTCATTACGCTTTAAGATCCTACCCGACATTTGACAAGCATCACAAGCTTTGACATAGGCATGCAAATCACGAAGATAGTTGGCCAATAAAAGCCACTTTCAAGCACTTTGAGAGCGGTTCTATCACCCGCATGATGACCACCGGCTTCCCTGTCATTACAAAACGAAAGGATATTCATGATTTCACCATCATGCACACACCGCCTAATAATACCATCCGAGCAACGTCTAATTAAATAGATACGGGTCATCCCACAAGTAATATCTAATATTGCTATGGAACTTTTTACGTTGATAATAATTCAAATTGGGTATACCGTTCTTACCCACAAGTGAACTATCCTGCATGCTTAGATATTACTTGTGGGATATCCCGTATTTGTTTAGATATTACGTTGATAATCACAAGTAATATCTAATATCTTGCATGCTTAGATATTATGTTGATAACTTGATATTACTTGTGGGATAGTTCCATAACTTTCTGTCTGCTGTGGGTAAAGCGCGTGCATGGCCTCAAAAGTGCACGCACAAATGACTCTGTATACTCCAAGAACTCCTGCTTGCTTGAAAGCACGTGCATACTCATCAATGCACGCGCACAAATGGCTCTCACTACAACAAATTAGGTTTTTAGAGATCGTCATTTTAGGACGACATTTGTCGTCCCAAAATAAAGATTATTTGACGATTTACACGTCGCCCCTAAAGATCGGTCAACGTTCGATTAATTAAATATGAGAAAGTTAAATCTTTCGGGACGATTCTTTATTGTTTGGGACGACAATGTCGTCCCTAATAATCCTTAAATTTCCCGCCCTTCCACGTGGATTCCAGAGTGGCAAATTTTACCCGGGAAACTCTTTAGGGACGACAAAGTCGTCCCTGTTTTTAATTTTTTTTCCCACCCAAAATTTCATGAAATAATTTGAATTTTTATTTATTTGTCGTCCCTAAAATGAAATTTTTATTAAAAATGATTTTTTATTAAAAATTATATTTAATATTTAAAATTCAAATTTTTAACCTAAAAATTTTATTTAATATTTAATAATTATATTTTTGTATCTAAAAATTATATTTAATATTTTAAATTCACTACTCGTTAATCAATATCGAGTTTGAAATCAACATTTGACTTATAAGTAACGAGATTGAGTTTTAATTTACTACTTATTAATCAATCTCGATGTTGAATTCAACATTTGACTTAAAAGTAACGAGCATCGGGTTTGAAAATCACTACTCGTTAATGAATCTCGAGTTTGAAATCAACATTTGACTTATAAGTAACGAGTCTCGAGTTTGACTTATAAGTAACGAGCCTAAAGGTTTTGAAAATCAAGAATCATTAATCAATCTCGAGTTTGAAATCAACATTTGACATATAAGTAACGATCCTCGGATTGAAGACCAAGACTCGTTAATCAATCTCGAGGTTGAAATGAACAATGGACTTATAAGTAACGAGCATTGAGTTTGAATTTACAACTTATTAATCAATATCGAGTTTGAAATCAACATTTGACTTATAAGTAACGAGCATTGAGTTTGAATTTACTACTTATTAATCAATATCGAGTTTGAAATCAACATTTGACTTATTATTATCGAGCATAATGGTTTGAAAATCAATATTGATTAATCAATCTCGAGTTTGAAATCAACATTTGACTTATAAGTATCGAGCCTCAAGGGTTTTGAAAATCAAGAATCCTTAATCAATCTCGAGTTTGAAATCAACATTTGACATATAAGCTAGTAACGATCCTCGGATTGAAGACCATGACTCGTTAATCGATCTCGAGGTTGAAATGAACAATGGACATATAAGTAACGAGCCACAGATTTGAAAATCACTAATCGTTAATCAATCTCGATGTTGAAATCAACATTTGTCTTAAAAGTAGCGAGCTTTGGGTTTGAAAATCATTACTCATTAATCAATCTCGAGTTTGAAATCAACATTTGACTTAAAATTAACGAGCCTAAGGTTTGAAAAGCACTACTCGTTAATTCAATATCGATCAATCAATCTTGAGTTTGAAATCAACAATTGCCTAAGTAACGAGCCTCGGGCTTGAATTCAATAATGATCAATCAATCTCGTGTTTGAAATCAACATTTGACTAAGTAACGAGCATCGACTTGAATTAAATAATCGATCAATCAATCTCGAGTTTGAAATCAACAATTGCCTAAGTAACGAGCATCGGGTTTGAATTCAATAATGATCAATCAATCTTGAGTTTGAAATCAATAATTTCCTAAGTAACGAGTCTCGGGCTTGAATTCAATAATGATCAATCAATCTCGAGTTTGAAATCAACATTTCACTAAGTAACGAGCATCGGGCTTGAATTCAATACTGATCAATCAATATCAAGTTTGAAATCAACAATTGCCTAAGTAACGAGCATCGGACTTGAATTCAATACTAGTCAATCAATATCGAGTTTGAAATCAACATTTCACTAAGTAACGAGTCTCGGGCTGGAATTCACGAATGGATCAATATAAATTGATCAATATAAAATTATTATAAATTTATCAATATAGAATTATTATAAATTTTATTATTATTATTTAATTATTTAATGGGACGACATTGTCGTCCCTAAAAAGACATGTCGTCCCTTTGAAGCTTTCGACCTAAATTAAATCAGGTCTCTTCTTCTCTTCTTCTTCATTCGACTTTAAACAATTGCAGCCGCTCCTCCCCTCGATCTCCTCCTCTCCTCCGATCCTCCTCTCCATCTCCTCTCCTCTCTCTCTTCTTCCCAAACTCTTAAATTAAACACCCTCACCTCCACCAACACTTGCTTCAACCACAGACGCATTCTACTCCGCCACCGGCCTCAACCACATCCGACCTCCACTCACCGGCCGCACCTCCACTGCTTCAACCGCCGCTCCACTCACTCAACAAAGACCTCCACTCGATTCCGTGTAACTCCAAAGCCTTTTCAATTTGTAAACTTTTTTATTTTGCAATGTATAGACGCACCTCCACACCGCACCTCCACTCGATTTTTTTTTTTCAATGTATAGCCATTGGCTTCGTTCTTCGTTCTTTAAGTGTCTTAAAAGGTACAGTGAGCATGATATTTTAAGTGCTTATCGAGAAATGGTACTTTAAGAACAACTGCTACAAATTTTCACTCCATTTGTTTATCACAATTTTAGCTTGTCTGCATTTATTTTGGCTTTTTTGAGTTGTACCAAGTGATTGGTTTGAGATGTCCGTACAACCCCTTCATCATCATTGTAATTTTCTTTTCCTTTTTCTTTCCTGAATTATAACCCGAGTCTAAGCGAAGGTTTAGCTGGATTGTTTGACATATTGTTGAAGTGAGTTTTCTGTATAACTCTTATGGTGTGTTTTAGCAGCTTGTAAGAGCAATATGTTTATTGCAGGTGATATGTTGAGCCTCCTGTATGTGTTGATGCATTTATTTTTTTTACAATTCAAATGATAAATACAGTGTTATCTCACCATTCTCTCAAAGTTATATTCATATGGTTAATTATTTTGACAAACATTTCATTACTTAATTGCTCGCACCACATTTCATTATCAAGTTAGAATTTCTATGCTTTATAGCCATGTTATAGCCTCACAACCATTTGTGGAAGAAGGGCTTGGAAACCATATATTTTGGTTTATGATGTGAATTTGATGCTTATGATTATAGAAATGTTTATAATATGTGTTTAGTAGATACTTGATGGGTTGACAGGTTGTCTAATGTTGGACTTAGTTAATGTCTTTTACTTGATAGTCTTAAGTTTATGATATGGAGTTTGAGGCAAACATGGACTATCTAGCTTGTAGCTATAGTTTGTATATGTCCACCTTAGAGGAGGTGTTTGTCCGTTTGGATATGCTTTACGAATGATTGATGTATTTTACTTGTTGTTTTAAGTTAATAATGTCCAGAGGCTTACATGCTTTGAGGTGGAACAACAATGTAGTCAATCATAAGACTACGGATTTATGATCATCATTTTGGTATCACTTTATCTTAGCTTAGTTTCACCTTTGGAATCTCAAGTGCATCTACTTTATCTTAGCTTAATTTCACCTTTAGATTCTCGCCACCTTTGTTTGATTGACATATGATACTCATTTGTGCATGGCTATACTTACCTAACTTATTTTTTTTTGGCAGTCCACTTACTTTGTCGCACTTTTTTTACAGCTCAAGAAGGTGTTGTAGTTACTCGGCTTAGCAAACAAAGAAATTGCTTGAGGTCAGTGTAGTTAGAGGTGCTACTGCAAATCTCAATAGTTAGGGGATCTATTGCAAACCCCGTAGTTACGAGATCTACAGAAAATCACGCTTTCCTTGTGTTAAGGGTGAATTTATACGTTTTATAACGTTGTATTTTATGATGTTCTCCCCCATAATTTATATGATTTGCATAGGAAATGTGGTTTTAAATGATTTATTAAGCAAGTGAGATTTTAATTAGTTTATTCGCAAAATGAGGTTGTGTACGTGTTTTGATTATGGTTTTATGAGTATTTGGATTGTGTTACGTTTTGCGATGTCTTAATGTGATGTAGATACATGTTGGAGGCTAAATTGATGATCAAATGTTGATATAATTCGAGCTAAATCGAGATAGAGATGAGAAAAGAAGGATAAAGATGGAAGAGTTGAAAGATGTTTAGGTGAAGAATCATTGAAGAAACCGGAACCAGGCACTTCATGGGGATTTTGTCCACACTTGTAGGCACTTTCAGGGAAAGTTGTCTTGATGAAAGTTGTAGAGGATTGAAATATCTTTCCAACGCATGTTGAATCACCTCATTTGGAGCCCTAGAAGTGAAGTTATGAGCAAAATACTGGAGCTGAGTAGTGGACGGGCGTCCACGGCACCGACTCAGCGGAACCGACCTAAAAATCTATAAATAGGCGCGATTTCACAAACCCTAATCATACAATTCGATCCCTAAACCCTAGGGAGCAGCTTGGCTGCGTTTTTACTCCTTTATTTTCCAGTTTTTATGCAATAAAACATCTAGATTAGATAGTTAGATTTATGTTCTTTATTCCATCAATTCGAGTTTGCATAAGGATGCTGTGAGGCTAAATCCTCCTTGAACAAGCGTTGTGAAGCCGTCCGTTTCAACAGTTTGATCTCTAGTTCGTGATTATTTTGTGAGTATCTATTAAAGTTGTTACTTTTATCATGTTTTTATATGCTTATTGCATGTTTAATCGAAAGATGCTTGCTTTGATGATTGTTTATATATGATGAGAGTCATGTCAACCCTAGATCACCATGATAAAAGAATGGATCTTCGATCTAACTAAAACGAGAGTTGTTAGATTGATTTTCTAGATTAGAAATTGAAAGATTTCACGCCTAGGTTAGAAAGACGTAATCTTTAACATCGAAAGATAAAAGATTAGAAAACGAACTTGTCTATGAGAGTAGGAGTTTATGCCTTCGATTAGTGAATCACGACTTGAATAGAGATCATGAAATAATCCGAATTAGAATTGAATGTTGATAGGATAGGTGGATCAATTGCTTGTTCGCCGTTATAACTTGATTTAATCCCTTGAAACTTGAATTGTTTAGCTTTAGTTTACTTTTTTTCGCACTTTAGTTTAGTTTAGTTTATCGCTTTCAATCTTGCCTAGCATTGGATTAATCTCTCTCTGTCTCAGTTACTTTTTTCGCATATTTGTTTAGGTTAGTTCTTCGCTTAGGTTAGTTTCGTGACAATAGTTTAGTTGAAAACAAAAGCTAGGATTCACATTCGCCTAGTTCCTCAGAAGATCGACCCGCATTAGCCTCCATACTACTTACGATCCTTGCACTTGAGGTTAACCGGTTTATTACTTGTTGTTTTGTATTGATAAAATCCGGGACAAGTTTTTGGCACCGCTGCCGGGAACCGGACGGTTGCCTAGTTTTTGTTTTTGTTTTTGGTTTTTTTTTTTATAGTTAATTTGTAGAATTTATTTTATTTGTTTGCGTTCATAATTAGTTAGTTAGTAGTTAGATTAGTTGTTAGAAATCGATCATGTAGTAAATCTTTCCTTTGAAATTAAGTTAGATAATTAGTTTGATACTGCTGCTTTCGCTTTCATACTGCTTTTGCGTTCTTTCGTCTCAGATTGATCCGGACGGACGCCCAGTATCACCAACGCCGTCCAATCAAGTCGCGCTTATTCGTTATCTATCTCGCTCTCAACGAAAGGCCCAGTTAGATCAACGCCCGCCCGCTTAATTGACGCCCGCCTCGCCCCGCCTCGCCATCGCTTTTATTTTTATTTCAATTAGGTTTTCTGTTTTTTCGTATGTAAGTGTCGTAGGTAGGTTTCTTAGGTTGAATCATCCGACTCTACATCTTTCACGATCAAATTTTAGGATAAAAGGGTCCGCTTTTAGCACTTGATAGTATTTTGGCCATAACTTTCGGCTCGAGTGTCGGATTGGCGCGCAGACCCCAATCCGAAAGCTCGTTCGACGCCGACGACGTATGGACGCCGGAGGCCGTCCGACACCGTTTTCGAGGTCAAAATTCACTGTTTTCCCTTCCATTTTGGGCTCGAGAAGATTTCAACACGCTTTTGGTGTTTCGCTTTTCTGCTTTTAAATGTTTCAGAGTTAAGTTTCGTAGTTTTTTATTCCTCTAGGTTTAGTTATCTTTTCCTCTATCGATCCGTCCTTTCGTCACTTTCTATCCTTTCTTGCTCAACACCTTGAGTTGGTGTTCGGTTTATGCAAACTCGTAGTCATAAGGGACCACTAATCTATTCCCTCACGACCCGAGCGGACCATAGTCCGACCTAATAGGCGGAGACTTCGCTTTCGACGAAGGAAACGCTCTAGATCAAAGATTTGAGCAATATCTTTCAGAGAAATCGAAAGAATAGTAATAATGGCGCGGAAGATAGACGGACGCTGGCCGACTCACGCCATGCCTGGTGCAAGAATCGCAACCCCGGCCTATCGCCTTACCAGCCATTACCGCACAAACTTTCGAACTCAAACCCAGTCTCATTCGGGATGATGCAAGATGCATCAATGTTTCACGGTTTCCTATCGAAAATCCTCACACACACGCATACACATTCCTCGGAGATATGTGGTACGACACGCATTCAAGGTGTGAGTGAGGATGTGATTAAACTTACATGTTTCGTTTCATTGAAGGAGAAGCTAAAGAGTGGTATAGCTCTCTCCTCCGAATCCATTACCACCTGGCTGCATTGAGAAAGAATTTTTAAGCCAATACTTTCCACCGCCAAGACAAATTCAAGTTGTTTGAGGGAAATTTATAATTTCTATCAAGCGGAAATGTAATCTTTCTTTGAGGCATGGAAGCGATTTAAGGCTCTTCTTCGTAAATGCCCCACCATGGGTTAGACTTGCAGAGGCAAGTCAATACCTTTTTCAAAGTGGATTGACCGAGCTCACCAAGGGCATGGTCAATAGTTCATC
Organism: Gentiana macrophylla; assembly: GCA_026214975.1. NCBI lineage: Eukaryota > Viridiplantae > Streptophyta > Magnoliopsida > Gentianales > Gentianaceae > Gentiana > Gentiana macrophylla. Next base: position 11,632,536 of record CM047812.1, on the reverse strand, counting down.
AGTGGGGCTTTCCGAGGAGAACGCCAAGAGGGGTGGGCATTGTTCAAGACATTGCCAAATATAATTATGCCCCTCCTTTCAAGTCGTTTCAGCACCACCACCTCCTCCTAGGATCGAGGAGGTGAAAATGCGTAACGAGATTTCCATCTTTCAAAGCAGACTAGCTACGCTTACCACGCGTCTCCAAACCGAGTTATCGACTCCTTCATTTTTACGTAACTCTCAAGTTTCAGATCGCAAGAATTGTTCTCGATCGCCACATGGTTGGCGGTGTCAATTCATGCCCCCAATTCTTATCAAGTCAATGCCGCCCGTAATCATGGACAAGACAACCAAGTCGCATGCCAGGTATGTGACGATATGGGGCATATCGCTTCGTTTACGCCCTATGATTGGACAGAGCACGCGAAATCAATGCCTTCGATGGCCATCCAAATCAAAGGTTTGGTAATCAATTCATCGCCAAGGCAACTTTCAAACCAGGGTTTCCACCCAAATCAAAATCTAAATTAATTTCAATCAAAATTTCAATCAAAACTCAATTTCAATCGAAACCCTAGTTTTAATCGTAACCCGAACTTGAATTCTTCCAATCCAAATCAAGGGTTAAATCAAAGTTGGCCTAACAATCCAAATCTCGCATTTCAAAGTCGGTCCAAACCAACCTTTCTCTCAAAACATTCGTAACTCTCAAGGTCCATCTCACGTTGATGATCCGGAAGTTAGATTGACTCCTATCGTAAGGAGTCGAAGGAGCAGAACAATAACTTCCAGAGGAGCAAAATAATAATATCCAGCTTGTTGATGAATTCGATCAAGCACCTTGAGAAGCAAATGGGTGACCAAACAAGCTTCTAGACCATCGTAAGGCGGATGCCAAACTCCACGGAGAGAAATCCCAAAGGTGGTCATGTAGCTCATAATGAATTGAATCTTGGCCAATGCACCGACTTGGTTCCTTCACTTCCATACGGTGGAGAGAGGAGGTGCAATGAACTTAAGAAGTGGTACTCAACTGAGTGGTCCCCCAACCAGTGGAAACCACTAGCCCCTCCGCCGGTGATAAGGCAGAGGGAAGTCGAGCACCCATCATCCCCTTGGCTACAAAGGGTACTCAGTGGCCGATCCCCGAGAGGTGTAGAAGTTGAAAGACATCGTGGCTGATCCTCGATAGTGAAAGAATTGAGATTCCTCGAGTGGTCGATCCCTTGAGGAATGAAGAATCATTAAGAATCCTCGTGGGTGATCCCCGAGGAGTGATGAATCAAATGATCGCCAGGTGGTCGATCCTCGACTAATAAAAAGAATGATAAGACGGTGAGGTGGAAAGATGTGGAAGACAAAAGCGGTTAGTTCGTCCTCGAAGAAAGTATTTTCCGAGGATGATTTGAAAAAGCTTCCATTTCCACCGAGAAAGAGCAACATCCCATTGCATGAAGATAAGAAATACGGAAAGGTGCTTAATCAATGAAAAATACTCAGTTAATCTTCCACTCTCGAAGTGTTGGTTGAAATGCCTAAGTATACTAAATTCATCAAGGATGTTGTTTCTTCGAAGAAGAAGTTAGCAGAAATGGATCAGGCAATTGGTGAGGATTGTTCAATGATCAATTATCCAGACTTACCAACCAAGAGAAGCGACCCAGGCAAATTCGTGCTCACATTGCAGATGGGAGGCTTAGTCTTTCCAAATTCTTTATGTGACTTGGGTGCATCCATCAGCCTGATGCCATTGTCTGTGTGTGAGCAGCTGGGTTTACAAAGTCTTCTAGAACCCACTTCCATGAACCTTCAGTTCGCCGATAGATCTTCTAAGAAAGCTTCAGGGATTCTGAAAGACATTTTAGTCCAGATCGATAGATTTACCTTTCCTGTTGATTGGTACGTCTTAGATATGGGAAAAGATGAGAAAGTCCCCCTGATTCTTGGGAGACCTTTCCTATCCATGCCTAGGGCCCTCATCGATTGTGATGGTGGGCAAGTAACTATTCGAGTTGGTGACCAAGAGGTGAGCTATAGTGTCTCTAAATCCATTCAAGTACCTCTGGTTCTCCAACCGGCTTTTCTATTGAGGAGTCATTTAATGACTTCAATGACTCAGTATGGACGAGCAAGTCAAGGCTGTGGAAGCGGAATATGAGCGATTGATCGATAATCTGAATAGTCATGGTATGGTTAATCTAGACCAGCTTAGCGGTGATTTTGAGGATGAGCTAAGAGAAGAAGCCTTGGCAAGTAGGACCACTAAGTAAGCTCAGCCGATGTTGAGTTGAAGAGTGGCGATCTTAAATCAAGTCTAGAGGATCCTCCCGTAGACTTGGCATCAAGCCGTTACTCAAACATCTTAAGTATGTGTTTTTAAGAGAAGGTGACAAGCTTCCTTTGATCATCTCTCGCCAAGCTATCTCGTATAAAAGAGCTTAAAGCGCTAAACGCGTCTTGCGCAAAAATGAAAAAGCCTTTGATGGCGGGTGGGAGATATCCGAGGATATCTCCCGACATCCATGTATGCACAAGATCAAGACCGAGGAGGGTGCAAAGCGAGTTAGACAAATTTCAGAGAAGGCTCAACCCTCACATGCAAGAGGTAGTCAAGAAGGAGATCATTAAACTTCTAGATATGGGTATCATTTACGCCATTGTCGACAAAGTGAATGGGTTTCCCCGACTCAGGTAGTCCCAAAAAAAGGGGAATCACTATTGAGAAGAATGAGAAGGAGAAGAGATAGCATTGAGGCTCACATCTTTGGATACAGAGTATGTATCGATTATCGAAAGCTCAATGAGGTCACACCGAAAGATCATTTTCCTTCCATTCATTGACCGGATGCTTGAGCGTCTGGCGGGGCACGATTCTATCGCTTCTGGATGGATATTCAGGATACTTCCAGATACCCATCGATCCTCGTTGACCAAGAGAAGACCACTTTCACCGCCCCTATGGTACATTCGCCACAGGCGGATGCCATTTGGTCTCTCAGAATGCCCCACCCACCTTTCAAAGGTGTATGATGGCAATCTTTGACGGGCTAGTTGAAAAGTGCATGGAGATTTTTATGGATGATTTCTCGGTCTTTGGTCAATCCTTCGATGATTGCCTCGATAATCTTGATCAGTGTTGTCTAGATGTGTGGAAAAGGACTTAGTGCTCAATTGGGAAAAATGCCATTTCATGGTAGATGAAGGCATAGTTCTTGGCCACAAAGTGTCCGCCAAAGTATATAGAAGTAGATAGGGCCAAGGTAGAAGCTATTGAGAAGATGAGTTATCCTAAGAATGTTCGGGAAGTCCGAGGTTTTCTCGGACATGTCGGCTTCTATAGGAGGTTCATCCAGACTTTTCAAGGATCGCCAAGCCCTCGTCTACCTTTACTAAAAGAAGACGTTACTTTTGCTTTTGATGATAGTTGCAAGCACGCGTTTGAGGAGCTCAAAAATCGCCTGATCTCTCGCCCATTCTTATTTCACCTGACCGAACTTGCCCTTTGAGCTTATGTGCGATGCATCCAACTATCTTTGTTAGTGCAGTCTTAGGACAAGCGCGATCGAAGGAAAGTTCCACCTATCTATTACGCCACCACACGTTGAATCCTTCGCAAGTTAACTATACGACTACGAAAAGGAATTATTGGCCGTAGTGTTTGCTATGGACAAGTTCCGTGAGTTACTTGTTAGGTGCTCAAGTGATCGGGTGGATCGATCACGCCGCTTATGTATATCGATGACTAAAAAGGATGCTAAACCGCGCCCTCTGCGTTGGATATCGACGACCTACAAGAGTTTGACGTTCAAATCAAAGACAAGAAAGGCGGTGAGAATGTAGTAGCGGATCATGTGTCTAGGATGTTAAATGAGGAAAAGAATGAACCAGATGATATAGATCTTTACTTTCCTCTAGAAAACATCATGTTGATCGATGGCCGTTCTCCTGATGTTCCTTGGTACTCCTCCATTGTAAACTACCTTCATGCCAAATACCTTGATCCTGAAATGTCTTATCAAGAGAAGAAGAAGTTCTTCTCTGATATGAAATATTTCGTTTGGGATGAACCTTACCTTTTCAAGATTTGCAAAGATGGTTTGCTTAGGAGATGTGTTCCAGAGTCCGAGCAACGTGATATAATCGAGCAATGCCATAGTGGACCCACAGGTGGTCACTTTGGTCCTTGGAAAACGGTTGCTAAGATCTTCCAAATCCGGTTTCTATTGGCCCACGATCTTTAAGGGACGAAGCTTTCGCAAAGCTTGTGATCGTTGCCAAAGAACCGGAGCTTTGACAAGGCGGTTTGACATGCCGTTGAAACCCATCCTGGAATGCGAAGTCTTTGATGTTTGGGGCATCGATTTTATGGGACCATTCCCATCATCTTGTGGCAACAAATACATCTTAGTCTGCGTTGACTATGTTTGAAATGGGTGGAGGCAATTGCCACTCCTCACAATGATCATAAAACGGTCATGAAATTTCAAGAAGAACATCTTTGTGAGGTTTGGATGTCCACGTGCCTTGATCGATGATGAAGGACACACTTTTGCAACCGACCTTTGGAAAAAGTCTCGAGAAGTATGGCGTTCGCCATAAAGCGCACACCATATCATCCGATGACCGGTGGTCGTTGAGCGAAGCAACCGAGTCTTAAGAAAATCTCGGAGAAGACGGTGAATAGTCATAGAAAAGACTGAGTCGAAGTTGGACGATGTACTTTGGGCATATAGGATCGCTTATAAGACCCTACATGGGTACATCACCATATCAAATGGTCTACGGAAACCATGTCATCTCGCTCGTCGAGTTAGAGCATAGAGCTTATTGGGCTACAAAGTTTCAACTTTGATTCCCAATCTTGTGGGAAGCATCGACTCTACGTTAGATTACATGAGTGGACGATTCGGACTCCAGCCTATGAAAGTGCCAGGGTTAGTAAGGAGAAGATGAAACTCCTCCACGATGCCAAGATAAAGAAGAGAGAATTCAAGGTCGGTGAGCAAGTGTTACTCTACAATTCCAGTTGCATTTGTTTCTGGCAAGTTGAGGACACGTTGGTCCGGTCCTTTCGAGATTCTCCAAATCATTCCTGGAGGTGTGCTAGAATTACGAGGTTATGGTGATCAACCGTTCCGAGTTAATGGTCAGAGGTGCAAGCACTATATAGGTGAACATAAAGAAAAGCCTTTGATTGTTAAATTCCTCGAAATCCTCGGGTGTGGGACTTCAAGTCACCCACTTTGACGAGTTTTCACCCGATTTGTTTTACGAGGATGACGGTTGTGTTAAATCGAAGATGTTCTAGCAGGTAGTCTTGATATGGAAGAGTTTGAGAGGAGCGCCAACTTAAACGCCATCGAGGAACCGGAGAAGAAAGAATGCAACCATGGGAAACTTAAAAGGTATGGAGAGCTTTCAAAGATTTAACCCCATGTGTTATTTCGCTTCGCGCCACACCACCGATCGAGAGCTTACACGATGTAGTGGTGGAAGAAAGGTTAAATGGCTCGATCCAGCCGAGCTTCAATCGTGTCGAGCTAACGACATAAACCAATAGCACCAGGGGCACCCTAGATATCTGTTTTTTCTTGTTTATTTTCTTTTTTTTTTTTTTTGTGTGTCTTCGTTTAGTTTTAGTCTAGTTAGGGTTTTGTGTGAATCGCTCTGTATTTGTAGTTGACGGTTGGATGCTCTGCACTTTTCCTTGGACGGTGATTTTTCCATCTAAACGATTATCTCTTGTGTTTCATATGATATAATCCCCCGCCCCCGAGATACTTTTCACCGTGTTTGTCAAGTGTGCAGATAGTCTTGATAGCGTTTGTGAGTTTCAGGCGATTATGTCGCTTTTCCGTGGATGGTCCACAATCACTCGATGTCTTGAGCATTTCTGGATTGGACGACGCCACTTCCAGTGTTGTTGCCTTTTAGAACTACAATCAGCTAAGTTCTCTTTTCTTTTATTTTTGCACAACATGAGGACATGTTGTCATTTAAGTGTGGGGGAGGGGAATGGTCGACTATGTATCTACCATTTGCTTATTACATGATATTATTATTTTCTATGCTAAATGAAGTTGAATTTTTGAAATTTTTGTTTTGTCTCGAGTGAGCAATGCATGTTTTTGTTCGGTTTGTTATATTCATCGATGCTTTATGTCATATGTTTGATAAGTTAGTTGTTTCACACGATCTATTTTTCACGAGCCATAGTGAATGATGAGCTATTTTTATAAAGTTATACCCGTTTTGGATTAGTAGTTTTTGATTTTCTTATAAGTCATGTGCTTAGTGCTACGTATATATCTTGGGATTTATGATAGTTTGTATTTAGTTTCAAGTATGATATAATCGTGAATATCTAGACGCTTGAATGTGATAAGTAACACGTAGCTATTGTCAAATTGAAAAAGTTGAATTAATATGAAATTATTCGTGTGTGTCGAAAGCTAGTCGATGATTTGAGTGAGGTAGGGTATACCACGTATGTCCTATACCACTATGATGACTAAAAGCTCACGGCTGATTAGAAAAAGTCGCCTTATGATTGGAGTAAGGTAGGGTGTTATCTCGAAATGTCCTATTCGCTATGAGGGCAATAGCTTGTTCTAATGTGTGTTTAAAGTGAAATGGCTAAATCAACTAAGATATTGTTACGTAAATTGAATATAAGGCTTAGTTTTCGTTAATCTTATCCCAAAGATAAACCGATGGATATGTTGTAGGGATTGTCCTCTGAGTATTTTGTAAAGGCCCTAGATTCATTCGATCATTCTTTTCGGGATATGTCACGTTTGTAGGGTGCATCTTATGAGTGTCATTTATTACTAGTCCACGAGGGGGTATTAGCTAGTTTTGCTTTGAGTTCCTCAAGTTTGGATTTAGTGGAAGTTTTCTATGGCTATGCACACACACGATGGTGAGCTTCTAATTTATTGACTATGTGGTGTATGTGTTGAGGTGTCTATATTCTTTCCGAGCCTTGATTTTGTTTTGTTTTGCTCGGGACGAGCAAAGTTTAAGTGTGGGGGAGTTGTTAAGGGTGAATTTATACGTTTTATAACGTTGTATTTTATGATGTTCTCCCCCATAATTTATATGATTTGCATAGGAAATGTGGTTTTAAATGATTTATTAAGCAAGTGAGATTTTAATTAGTTTATTCGCAAAATGAGGTTGTGTAACGTGTTTTGATTATGGTTTTATGAGTATTTGGATTGTGTTACGTTTTGCGATGTCTTAATGTGATGTAGATACATGTTGGAGGCTAAATTGATGATCAAATGTTGATATAATTCGAGCTAAATCGAGATAGAGATGAGAAAAGAAGGATAAAGATGGAAGAGTTGAAAGATGTTTAGGTGAAGAATCATTGAAGAAACCGGAACCAGGCACTTCATGGGGATTTTGTCCACACTTGTAGGCACTTTCAGGGAAAGTTGTCTTGATGAAAGTTGTAGAGGATTGAAATAGCTTTCCAACGCATGTTGAATCACCTCATTTGGAGCCCTAGAAGTGAAGTTATGAGCAAAATACTGGAGCTGAGTAGTGGGACGGGCGTCCACGGCACCGACTCGCCGGAACCGACCTAAAATCTATAAATAGGCGCGATTTCACAAACCCTAATCATACAATTCGATCCCTAAACCTAGGAGCAGCTTGGCTGCGTTTTTACTCCTTTATTTTCCAGTTTTTATGCAATAAAACATCTAGATTAGATAGTTAGATTTATGTTCTTTATTCCATCAATTCGAGTTTGCATAAGGATGCTGTGAGGCTAAATCCTCCTTGAACAAGCGTTGCCAGAAGCCGTCCGTTTCAACAGTTTGATCTCTAGTTCGTGATTATTTTGTGAGTATCTATTAAAGTTGTTACTTTTATCATGTTTTTATATGCTTATTGCATGTTTAATCGAAAGATGCTTGCTTTGATGATTGTTTATATGATGAGAGTCATGTCAACCCTAGATCACCATGATAAAAGAATGGATCTTCGATCTAACTAAAAACGAGAGTTGTTAGATTGATTTTCTAGATTAGAAATTGAAAGATTTCACGCCTAGGTTAGAAAGACGTAATCTTTAACATCGAAAGATAAAAGATTAGAAAACGAACTTGTCTATGAGAGTAGGAGTTTATGCCTTCGATTAGGTGAATCACGACTTGAATAGAGATCATGAAATAATCCGAATTAGAATTGAATGTTGATAGGATAGGTGGATCAATTGCTTGTTCGCTCGTTATAACTTGATTTAATCCCTTGAAACTTGAATTGTTTAGCTTTAGTTTACTTTTTTCGCACTTTAGTTTAGTTTAGTTTATCGCTTTCAATCTTGCCTAGCATTGGATTAATCTCCTCTGTCTAGTTACTTTTTCTGCATATTTGTTTAGGTTAGTTCTTCGTTTAGGTTAGTTTCGTGACAATAGTTTAGTTGAAAACAAAAGCTAGGATTCACATTCGTCTAGTTCCCCGTAAGATCGACCCGGCATTAGCCTCCATATTACGATCCTTGCACTTGAGGTTAACCGGTTTATTACTTGTTGTTTTGTATTGATAAAATCCGGGACACCTTGCACATGTAGAATCTATGCAATACTTTGCCTTATAGTTGATAGCTTGTATTTAAATTGTCTATTAACACTTAACATGTATGAAACTAGACATGACCTTGTGCCTAAAAATGAGATACTAACTTTTTCTTGTGCCTTAATGAAATCTTGTATACTAATGAAACTAATGTTCTTTGAAAATACAAAAAATATGGTGAAATTTCAATTTATATATATGGTATAGTTTGGTGATTTTTGCTTGAAATGTTTGATGATTTAGGCTAGAAACCGGAGTTTGGGTTATTGTTCGTTGATTTTGGATTGAAATTGATTGTTATTTTAGGCTAGAAACCGGAGTTTGGGTTATAGTTTGTTGATTTTGGATTAAAATGAATTGTTATTTTAGGCTAGAAACCGGAGTTTGGTTTATAGTTTGTTGATTTTGGATTGAAATGGTTTACAACCTGTGTTGAAAATTAAGGTTAATGTGTTGATGATTTTAGTGTAGAAATCGGAGTTTAGGCTAGTTATTTGATTTGGGATTGAAATGGTTTACAAGTATGTGCTTATTGATAAGCATAACATACAAAAGGTCTTCAAAGGGTGATGTTCCTACCCAAATGGAAAAATGGTACTGGGTGGTCTTTGTGATCAAAGACCATCGATTAGTTATTATAAGCGTTGACCTTTTGACCCTGTGTTTCATAGTGCGTTGATAAACCTTGTGCATGGTGCAATTTTTTAGATGGACAAGTCATGGCTATATATCGATAAAGTAAAACCTGAGTTTGCAAAAGGGTTGACAGCCTTCAAAGAATATGCACGACAATTCCTAACCGGTGAAGGTGCACGGTTCGTTGTCCATGCGCAAAGTGTTGTAATACCACTTTGCAAACTTTAGATGAAATGTATGATCACTTTGTTATTCTTGGGGTGGTCACGTGGGTATGATACATGGTTTTTGCATGGTGAAAGCGAGCAATCATCCCGTAAGCGCGCACGAAGACCTGAAATTGTTGTTGAATCTTGAGACGAAATGGACCCGATTATTAATGATTTTATGGGTGGAGACCGGAAGAAGAAATCTTACAACCAGAGGAGGATGATGACAAGTATGAAGAACTCATCTCCGCATTGCATGAACAAGTTTATCCGGGATGCGAAAACTCATCGCTCTTGAAGTTTTTAGCGGACTTAATGCACACCAAAGTGTTGTCTATTGTATTTTTTATTCACAACGAAACACTGTTTGTTATATTTGGATATGTAAACACTAGGCCTAACCCGATTGTTTTATTCAAAAGTTATTTACATGGCTTGTCTTTGGGTGCGCGGTGGTTCGCGTCCACCACATCAAAATCGAATAGGATACCCGGTGATTGTGAGAACGGTATGTAATAATCTTTTTTTCATTCTATTCAAATTTTATAATTACCGTTGTACATTTTTTCATTCTATTCACATTTTATTGCAGATGAGTATCTTGACCAATTCATCGTTGATGATGTTGAATTGGAGGCCTTGGAAAGCCGTAAGAAGAGAGGGCAACGCGGCATCGCCAAAGGGCTTTCCTTGAGAAAGAAAAAAAAAGCAGGGGTAAACAAACTCCCAATAGTATGGCATCCACGATTTCTAAAATGCGGAATGATGTTGGAAAATACAACGGAAAACTATCATCCGCTTTAGGAAAGGCAATAAGATGCCATATTAGACCTTATTTTCCAACTTGGCGGGATGTTGATGAACAATCGAAGAATTTACTCTTCGAGGAGATGAGAGTGCGTATTTTTATAATTAACACTTTCAAGTTGTAAATATATATATATATATATATATATATATATATATATATATATATATATATTTATATACATTTTGATAATATTGATTTATTGAACATCGTTTTGATACAATATATATGCTTGATATATATATATATATTTGTACAAAAGATGGAAAGCACGCCAAGCTTGAGAAAAGGCGCATGTACAAAAAGAAAGGAAGGAGCACGCATGATCATGGGAGACAAGGAAGTGCCTTGCCCATGACATCGAGATGTCTATTGGATGAGGATTGGGACAAGTATTTAGATTATTTCTATTCACTGAGTTTGAGGTAAATCAATAATCGATAGGTCTATATAAATTATCTATCTTGTGTATATGACTTTTGTTCTTCCTTTTAAAACAGAGAAATCGAAGTGAGTACCCAAAATGCTCGTGGAAACAAGAAAGGCACACACAGGCGAAAGACTATCGACCAACGCCGTTATCAAGGCATACAAGATGTAAGTAACGTAAACACACGAAAACAAAAATACTTTGATAACTAATAACATTTATATCTTTATATTTTAATTTTAATAACTAATAATATGTATTCTTATTTGAAAGAATGATACGGTTATCGGCGAGAATGTCATTGAGCGTGATCCCATAGATCTATGGGCGGAAGTGCGTCGACATGCGGATGGGACATGGGTTGATGCTCAAGCCGAAGATGACCATGTAAGTGGTCGATATTTTTTTCTATATATATATACATACATACACAAGCTATACATATAAGTGATATTTTTTTCTATATATATATATACATATAGCTTTTGACATACTTTTATTATTTGTGGTATAAATGTAGAGAATGTTGGAGTATTATCGCTCCATCATCGCTCCAGGACCCCGAAGAAAGGTGACTCAAGAAGAAGAAGATTTGATTTTTAGTAGTGCGTTGGGAGACAGGCGCGACTACTATATTGGACGCGGGCCTCGGATGGCCATTTCACGAGCATCAGGATCGTCCATACCATCCTCATCCGTTTGTGCCACTTCATCATACCGTGATCTTTGAAGTAGATGGATGAAGAAGGAGTTGGCAAAGTTGAAAAAGCCAAAATGAAACAAAAGACTATGCTAGACTTCTTCTTCGCCCACTACAACAAAACAAATAATACAACGTTTGGCATAGATGATGATGATGATGATGATGATGGTGGTGATGAGGATGGTGATGAGGATCAGGGCGATGGTACACACGATGGATCACAAACATAACTTATAACTTTGTTTTAAATATTTTGTTGGTTAACCATACGTTACGATGGAATTTACGATTTTCATATTATTATTATGTTTATTCATCCCCTAGCTAGTAGTTTTGGTTCATTTGGATGATTTCTGGTTCATTTGGATGATTTTTGATTCATGTTAATGTTGTGTTTCGATTTTTCGGCATGCGAGGGCATGCAAAAACAAATGCTGCCTAAAAATAAAATATAAAAAAACAGGGACGACATTTGTCGTCCCTAATTTCCCAGAAAATTATACTCGATCATTAGGGACGACATTTGTCGTCCCTAATTTTATTATTTTTTTTAATAGTTCATTTTCGGAAATTAAATTAAATTTATTGTCGTCCCAAATAAAAATTAAATTATTTAATTTGTTTTTGTGAAATAATATAAATTAATTTCGGAATTTTACATTAGGGACGACATGTCGTCCCAAAAAATGCACGCCACGTCGGCGTTGAATAAAAAATTTGCCACGTCGATGGATCTTTAGAGGCGACATGTCGCCCCAAAAAAATCCTCCTATTTTTTGAGACGAACCTTTAGAGACGACACATTAGGGACGACATGTCGTCCCTAAACGTAAAAACGGGACGACTTTTGATTATTGGGGACGACATTTTGTCGTCCCAAAAGAGTGTAATTGTAGTAGTGTCTGAATCATCCAAGTGCTTGTGATGTCTTCAATGCACGCACACGCTGCACAAAGCGTGCGCATCGAACGAATTCCCCAAAATTTGCATTATGCTGCTCCAAAGCGTGCACATTACCATCCAAGCGCGCGCATTACATGATGATTCTTCCAATCTTCACTTTTCTTCAACTTGAACAACCCCAAGCTTCGGTTTCGTCTTTCTAAGCCTCATGCCTCAACTTCCGGGTTTACGAGTTGCCTATTTGCTGCATTTCCATAGCAACCAACATACCGAGATTAATTCCACAAGATAAATAAGACCCGAAACAGGTCAAAAACATCGTAAAATGGTGAGGTTTTCCATCTTTATGACGGTTCGCCTCGAAGTGCGTGTTCAATGTGATTTTGCCCTATAAATGGTCTAAAACTACCCGGAATGAGCCAAAAATATCGTAAATGAGAGTTAAAACATGCACCGGCTCATCGTAAGGTTGACTCTCATCAACGCTCAACCATATAAAGTGGGATGGATTAAGAAAGGCACGGAGAAAACCGAGTCTTGCACCGTACCGTTTTCCATTCGTACTTTTTATGCAAATGAGGTAAAATGCGATGTAGTTGACATGGATGCTTGCCACTTACTTCTTGGGAGGCCCAGGAAATATGATAGAGAAGTGAGCCATCAAGGGAAGTCCGACACCTATTCTTTCCAATGGCATGGGATGAAATTAGTTTTGATGCCCTCCAGCGTATAAAGAAAGGGTCCTAAAAATTCTAAGGCTTTGGTAATTAATGGAAAGAACTGCCAAGACGCTATCAACAGTAAGTTTCATTCATTTGCCTTAGTAATCAAAGTGATTCAGCCAGTCAAGAAGGAAATGGTGCCAAAAATTACTCAAAAGCTCATAGAAGACTTTTGAGATTTGTACCCTACTGAGCTGCTGATAAAGTTATTGATAAGTAGAATGTCTTATATTGTAGTAGTGCTGTGATAGTGACAAGTGTCACTTTTCTGTTTTACATGTGTGTAATCACAGACCCTTAGATCTATAATGTATATCCCAAGGAGGATAAGGTTTGTTAGTATCTTGGATGATATAAGGTGTAAGCTTGTGTTCAGTACATCAATGAAAATTATTCTCTCTTGAAATGTTTTAGCTGTTGTAATTCTCTAAGTTGGTATCAGAGCCACCGTAGCTTGGCCTGATGGAACCACCGCCATCTTGACTTCGATCAAGACGCCGGACGGAGTCATGTCTCCTCCATACTTACTTCTTCTGTTCCCATTTCAGCTGCAATTTCCATGACAACCTCAGCTATACCAGCTACAACTATGATATCCATGGGTGCGTCATCAGTTCCGACTTCACCGATGATGTCCATGCCTCTCTCCTTTGGATTCACAGGTGGTTTGCCTTCATCTCCCATGTCGGGATTTATGCAGAGTCCCTTTGCTACTGGGTACATGGCAAATCCGGGTTTTCTTACCTCACCGCTTGCTCAGATTAGAACTGGATATGTTTCTCCTATGAATCTTCCTACACAAACCCTTGGAGGTAACCTCAATCAAACTTGTTCAGTTAAATTAGATAGAACAACTATCTACTGTGGAAATTTACTATTCTGCCTGTAATTAGAGGTCATAAGTTAGAGGGATTTCTATTTGGAACTTTGCCATGTCCACCTAAGTATCTAGGTTCTCCAAATGTGACCTCAGCGGTTATTATGCCTGTAAATCCTGATTATGATGAATGGATGGCTAAGGATGCATTGTTAACTGGTTGGTTATTAGCCTCTATGACTGAACAAGCCCTTGTTGAGGTTGTTGGATGCACTACATCACATGAAATTTGGCAAACTGTGGAGTTATTGTTTAATAATCAATGTGAGGCTCAGATGTTAGAGTATAAAGATACCTTAACTAAAGCCGAGAAGGGATCTAAGACAATGGCAGATTATCTTGCTCAAATGAAGACCTATTCTGACAAACTTAGTGCTGCTGGTTATCTTATTACACGCTCAGAACTTATTCTGGCTACTCTTAGAGGTTTGAGCAAGGAGTATGAGTTTGTGATTGTTAATCTAACCTCTAGGATGGGAGCCTTGTCATGGCCTGAGGTACAAGCTCAGTTGATTACTCATGAGAGATTGCTGGCCAGATTTAATCCTACCATGAATCTGGATGTTTCTCATCCTTCTGCTAATGCTGCAGTTAGAACCACTGCATCTGATTTTTATCAAGGTAGAGAAAGAGGAGGCAATAACTATCAAAGTCAGAATAGAGGTAGAGGAGCAAATCAGAGAGGAAGGTATAGAGGCAGAGGTAGATCAGGATACAACAATAACAGCAATGCTAGACCTACCTGTCAACTGTGTAACAAGTCTGGGCACACTGTGATAAAATGTTGGTATAGCTTTGACACCAATTTCAATCCTACTCAGAATCAGGGTGGTCAAGGTAATGGTCAATCTTCTGCTGCTGCCTATTTGGCTGGACCAGAAACCCTTGCTGATCCAAATTGGTATGCTGATAGTGGTGCTACAAACCATATCACTTCAGATCTTGGCAAAATTCAACTGGGGAATGAGTACAATGGCTCAGATACTGTTGTTGTAGGTAATGGTTCTCAACTTAAAATTACTCATTCTGGTTCTAGTGTTTTTCCTGTCTCTAATTCCACATTACACCTTAAACACATATTACATGTTCCAGCCATCACAAAAGATCTTGTTAGCATTTCCAAACTAACCTCTAATAATCCTGTTTCTGTGGAATTTACTGACCTTGATTGTATTGTTAAGGACAAAACAACAGGTCAAGTTCTTCTCAAAGGTAGAGTGATGAATGGTCTCTATCAGTTGCCTCTCTCTCAGCTCCAGAACTCCCTTCAATCCAGAAACAAGTCCTTCAATTCCAGCTACAAGACTGTGTTAAATCAGCAGACTGGTTCATAGAACCCTAGGTGTTATGTCAGTAGTGTAACTAGACATAATAGTGATGTCCTATGGCATAGGAGGCTAGGATATCCCTCAGTTAAAGTTATGAGTCATGTTTTAAAGGATTGTAATGTTTCTTTTGGTAATGAAATGACATTTTATGATGCCTGTCAGTATGGAAAAAATCATGCTTTGCCTTTTTCAAACTCTGAAACTGTTACTACTTGTCCTCTTGAACTTATACACACTGATCTGTGGGGACCAGCACAAGTCCAATTTGTTGCTGGTTTCACCTATTATATACACTTTGTGGATGACTATACTCGATTTACCTGGATTTATCCTCTAAAACTTAAATCAGATGCCTTACAAGCATTCTTGCATTTCAAAAAACTTGTAGAAAACCAGTTTTCCTCTAAAATTAAAATTGTGTAATCTGATTGGGGAGGAGAGTATAGGTCCTTTGTTCCAGTCTTGAAAGATAGAGGAATACACTTTAGGCATCCATGTCCTCATGTTCATGAGCAAAATGGCAAAGCTGAAAGAAAACATAGGCACATTACTGAATTAGGTCTCACTTTGATGGCTCAAGCTAGTATGCCTCTTAAGTTTTGGTGGGAGAGTTTTCAACATGCAGTCCTACTGATTAATTATATGCCAACACATGTTCTGAACCTTCTGTCTCCTTTTGAAAATCTGTATAACATAAAACCTCCTTACAGTAACCTGAGAGTCTTTGGATGTGCTTGTTTTCCCTTTCTTAGACCTTATAACAAACATAAGTTTGATTTTCACACTAGAAAGTGTGTGTTTATTGGGTTCAGTGATGGTCATAAAGGGTTCAAGTGTCTAGATCCTGCTGGAAGAGTCTGTGTGTATAGACATGTTGTTTTCAATAAGACTGAATTTCCTTATCAGATAGGGTTTCCATAGTCTGCTGTTGTTCCTTCTACTCCTAACATATCCTCCACTGTCTCTCTTAATCTTCCTACTTATACTGAGTTCCTGAACCCTTTCCAGTCTCAAAGCTCCTCATCTTCACCTGTTTCCCCTATTCTATCTACTTCAGCATCACCTGATACTTTAGTACCTGGTGCTCCTAATATTAGTCCTGATCCTTCTAATCCTTCTCCTAACACAACCAGTCATTTTCCTGTCTTATCTCCTTCTCCACCTCCCAATCCTGAGTTCTCTCCATCTCCTTCACCTAATCATGAGAGTTCACCATCTCCATCACCTAATCTTGAGCCCCCTATTGTTGGTCATCCTATGCAAACCAGATCCAAAAGTGGGATCTATAAACCTAAGACCTATTCTTATCTTGATGCTGCATCTCCCTCATCCAAACCAGAACCTACCACAGTGACTGAGGCATTGAATCAACCTCGGTGGTTGGATGCTATGAGGTCTGAGTTTCAGGCCCTTCAGCATAATAAGACATGGGATCTTGTTCCTCCTATCAAAAACCATAAATTGATTGGCAACAGGTGGATCTTTAAATTAAAGTTAAATCCAGATGGTTCCATTAACAAGCAAAAAGCTAGACTTGTGGGTCAAGGCTTTAGTCAGAATTATGGGGTTGATTTTCATCATACATTCAGTCCTGTCATCAAACCTGCCACTATCAGGGTTATTATGGCTATAGCAGTTCATATGAATTGGGATATTCAACAAATTGAAGTGAATAATGCCTTTCTGAATGGTCAGCTACAAGAGGATATCTTCACCACAGCCACAGCCAATTGGCTTTATTGATCCTGATAAGCCTCACCACATTTGTCACCTTAAGAAGGCCTTGTATGGGTTAAAACAGGCCCCTAGGGCATGGTTTGATGCTCTAAAAATCTATCTCTTTTGTCTGTGTTTCAAACAGTCACCTTCTGATACATCCTTGTTTGTGTTTAAAGATTCTACTATTGTGCTCTATGTACTTGTATATGTGGATGATATCTTGGTTACAGGGAATTCTAACTCTGCTATTGCTACTTTTATTCACAAACTGGATCAGAAGTTTGCTCTTAAATCCCTTGGTTCAGTTAGTCACTTTCTAGGGATTGAAGCTTACAGGGATAACACAGGTCTCTCCTTACACAAGCTCACTATGCTGCACAACTTTTGCACAGACTTGGCATGGACAATGTTAAACCCTACAATACTCCTATGGTGACTCACAAGGAGCTTATCCCTGGTTTTGGGCCTTTAATGTCGAATCCTACCTTATACAGAAGTACCATTGGAGCTTTGCAGTATCTTACACTCACTAGGCCTGATCTTGCCTATAGTGTTAACACTCTTAGTCAGTTTATGGCTTCTCCTATAGAGATTCAGTGGCAGGGGGTAAAAAGGCTTCTCAGATATGTTAAGGGCACCCTTCATCTAGGGTTGCAGTTCAAACCATCTGCTGACCTGCAAGTTCAAGGCTACTCAGATGCTGATTGGGCCACTTCACCTCATGATAGGAAGTCTGTTAGTGGCTATTGTATCTATTTGGGGAACTCTCTTATTTCCTGGACATCCAACAAGAAGCATGTTGTTGCTAGATCAAGCACTGAAGCTGAATATAGATCATTGCCCAAGCTGCTGCTGAAATTACTTGGCTGAAGTTCCTGCTGCATGACTTGCATCTACCATTGTCTCAGATTCCTATTCTCTGGTGTGATAATACTAGTGCTACGTTTCTTGCTCACAATCCTATGTTCCATGCTATGACCAAGCACATTGAGGTGGATGTGCATTTTGTTAGAAATCAGGTTCTGCCCAAACAGTTATATGTCAGATATGTTCCTTCTCATTCACAGCTGGCTGATACTCTAACCAAGCCCCTGGCTACTACAGCTTTCACCTCTGCTAGAAGCAAACTCAACTTATTAGATACCAAGTTTCGTTTGAGGGGGGATGATAAAGTTATTGATAAGTAGAATGTCTTATATTGTAGTAGTGTTGTGATAGTGACAAGTGTCACTTTTCTGTTTTACATGTGTGTAATCACAGACCCTTAGATCTATAATGTATATCCCAAGGAGGATAAGGTTTGTTAGTATCTTGGATGATATAAGGTGTAAGCTTGTGTTCAATACAATCAATGAAAATTATTCTCTCTTGAAATGTTTTAGCTGTTGTAATTCTCTAAGTGCTGCCAACGGGACTTCCTCTACTAAGGCAAGTGCAGCATAGTATAGATTTGATACCCGGGGCATCCCTACTTAATTTTCCGCAAGACTTGCTGAAAATGCCATACTCCAAGGAATAGTTGTTGATTTACAAAAGAAAGAGCTGGTCCGGCCTAGTTTGAGCCCATGTGCAGTCTTGGCCATTCTGATTCCGAAAAAAGATAGGCAATGGAGGATGTGTATGGATAGTCGGGCTATTAATAAGATCACGGTTAAGTACTGATTTCTTATTCCTAGGGTGGAGGAGATGCTGGATCATGTTCATGGAGCTAAGGTGTTTACTAAAGGAAGAAGGGTTATACGAGTGGTTGGTCATGCCGTTCCGGAATGTGCAACGCCCCGAGTACATTTATGAGGCTGGTGAATAAGGTATTGAAGCCGTTTATCAACAAATTCATAGCTGTATATTTCGATGACATTCTTATTTCAAAAATGATAGAGGAACCGAAAGACTACCCCGAAAAATGTATTGTATGGTTCAGCATTTTTTATTTCCGTTTTGTTTTTTTATTTTTAAAGATATGTGGTTTTGGGAATGCTCGGTACATATTTGTGTGGATAGAGTCGGTGACTCTATCACTCTCCTTCTTATTTAGTGTACCACTGTTGAGGAGCATGTTAATCGTGTTAGAGCTATGTTGGAAGTTTTGAGAACACACAAGTTACATATGAACCTTAAAAAAATGTGTTTTCTTTGCACCTTAACTGCTGTTATTGGTATTTATTGTTGGGAAAGATGGTATTCACACGGACCCTTAGAAAATTAGCACTATTAAAGAGCGGCCTACACCAGGGCCGGCCCTCGCTTTTGTTGGGCTTAAGACAAAGTCCCCGAATTGGGCCTTTTAGTTGAAGTTGTTTTTTTTTAAACATACTTATTGTTAGATATTTTTTCATAAATAAATATTTTGGTTATCGTTTGCATACGAGTTTCCGTACGAATTAATGTTATCGCAACGAAACGGGGTTCCACCTGATACATGCATTTTCGAACTGATTTGTACTTACCCTTTCGGGTAAGGCCTAGGGTTGCATGCTTTCATCCGGTGAACAGTGACAACCCTACCCTTTCGTGCAAGGAGTACCTGCATTCGTTTATGGGGTACTTGCAACCTATAAAAGGCATAAGTATGCAGACGAAAATTCATAAGTTTGACAACATCATCAGAAAAACTTGGATTGTCCTCGGGTTTGATTCAAACAAGTCACTGTTTGAATCAAACACTCCCATTGTATCTTGAAAGAGATTTTTATTTGATCCCTTAGTGACAAATCGTGTGGGACGAAACATCTCTTAAAAGACAACGTTATTAACGTGCCTTGGAGTTTCTAATTCTCTGTCAAATCCTAAGCACTACATTTTTTCCAACACTTATCGCGTTTTTAACATCCGTAAATGCGAAAAATTAATAAAATTTGTTTGTATGTCTAATTTTGTTTTTGGGCCAAGCAAATCTTTTTATTGGATCTTTATCGATTGGAGTAAAAAAATATTTGGACCTTTATCAAAAAAGAAAATTAACATATTATATTAGGTTGGATCGGATTAAATCTACACGAATTTTTTTTCTTTTAGCGAAACATGTATCATTGGGCTCCTTGACATCGTTGGGCTTAAGACCCGGGTCTCGGTGGCCTTATCATAGGGCCGGCCATATTTTATAGCTATGTGGAGTTTCTTAGGCTTGGCGTATTTTCATCAAAAGTTCATTAAGAATTTTAGTGTCATAATGGCACCTATGACCGGTTGCTTGAAGAAAAAGGGGTTTTGATCGCGTGTAAGTCACTAACGTCGATATTACTAGCAAAAATACTAGGTACATCGTAGTATAGTAAATGCGAGTCAAGGTCGATCTCACAGAGACAATGCAACTATAAGTATAAACGATTCTAACCTAATTAAGAAACAACATAGAGGCGGTCATTGACCAACAATAACATAAAAGAAAACAAACATGGTATTCCTCTCCTCTTCTCACCGATCTACTAACTTGGATTAGTTAATCGTTACGTATACTTCCCCACATAATTTCCTTAAATTAATCGTGAGCTTTAGTTTTAATTATCATTATTATCAGCTACGGGTGCAATTCCTACTCCTATCTACTCCGACAATGGCAGTAGACAATCTATACGCAACCTACCCTCCTTAATTGGTCCGTAATAGCCCATATGCATAAAGAACTAGAACTGCCGATATTGAGCACTAACTCATACCGCTAACCCGCCTAGACAGCTGTCGACATTGACCAGCACGTTCCTAGGGTCCATTCTAGACTATGTCTTAATTAACACTTCACTAACAGTACTTCATGTTAATTTACGATTACAATAAGCAGATTGGCTAGATCTAACCTACTGTTAATGAAACCTGTCGATCAACGTAGCTGTAGTGAATCCCAGTTTAGGTTTTCTAAAACATGTCCTGGTAAACCGGTATAGACCGCTGGGTTACCGGGGGCGGCTTTTCCTAATTTTTGGATCTACATTGCTCAGTACGATTAAAATAAGCAAATCATGGGGTTGTTAAACATGCAGATTAACTAAAACACATAAATACGAACAAATCTACCATATTGAAGATAATAAAGGAACGTTCAAAGTTTCATACCTTCAACAATGGAGATCTAGCTCGATCTACTCAAGCTAAAGATGATGGAAGAAGGGAGGAAAACCAAAAACAACTCACCAAAGCTTAAGAAAACTTTATTTCATCAAATTTGTATAATAAAATTGAATATAATTTAGTGCTTATGAGATTGTATACAATAATCTGTAAACGCGGCCTTATATAGATACAATGACCGACTTAAGACTCTCTAAAACCCTAACCAACCTAGATAATGCGGCAGAATCAATTTCGTGTCCAACAAGACGCCGGTTTACCGGGCCTAGCCTTCGGGTTACCGGGCCTACTTTTCTCCTTTTTCTTCAGCTTCTTCTTGGACTTCAATTGCTCGGTCCAATGTACTTCTTTCGGTCCAGATCCATTCTCCAATGCTCCAGATTCGGTACATCCTATAAAACATGCAAAACGAGACAAAACAGTACCAAAACCTTGAGAAAATAGTATAGATGCAGAATTACGATCCTGGAAACACTCACATAACATTTAACATATATTCCATATAATAACGAGACTATTTATCCTCTCTTGAGCAGAATTCGGGGTGAATAAAGGTATAATTATTGGTACCATTTAGAGCATTATTAGGTTTATGCGGGACGGGGGGGGGAACATCAATCTAGCTTTGAACTGATTAAGAATAAGCTCACCACTACACCAGTTCTAGCACTTCCGGACTTTAACAAGCTGTTCCGAGTTGAAATCGACGCGTGTATGGTGGCTATCAGTGCTGTTTTGATACAAGAAGGAAACTGTTGCATTTTTTAGCGAAAAGCTGTCAGTAGCTCGGTCCAAATGGACGACTTATGAGCAGGAGTTCTATGCCATAATTCGATTGTTGCAGCAGTGGGAGCATTATTTGATCCACAAAGAATTCATTCCACTGCACTTTTCAGTTTATACAGACGCAAAGGCACAGTAATCGAATGCAAGCCTTTTGGTTTCTATATTTGCGGAAATTCACTTTCAGCATTCAGCACAGACTCGATGTTACCAATCAGGTGGCCGATGTTTTGAGCTGCCGAGCCTTTTGGTAATTTTGCAGCAAGAATTAACCAGCTTTGATGTACTCCCGGATGAATATCCTGCTGATCTAGATTTTGCAGACTTATGGCAACAATGTCAAACACATAGTCAGGGAGGAGATTTTACTGTTAAGGAAGGTTTCTAGTTTAAAGGCAACAAATTATGGATTCCACGATCTTTGTTGAGGGAGTATTTGGTAAAGGAGCTACACGAAGATGGTCTTGCAGCACATTCCGGGCAAGACAAAAATTTTGCGTTGTTGGAAGAGATATTCTATTGGCCTCAATTGCAAAAGGAGGACACAACCAAGTTTGTTGAGAGATGTGGCATTTCCCATTCCGCAAAAGGAACCAAGACCATACAAGCCGTTACCTAGACCACAGCATATCTGGGAGGATTTATCGATGGACTTTGTGCTTGGGCTGCCAAAGACACCGAGGAGTTTTGACTCGGTTTTTGTCATTGTTGACAGGTTCAGTAAGATGGCACATTTTGTACCTTGTAAGAAAGTGGCAGATGCTAGTTATATTGCCCTGATGTTTTTCAATGAAATCGTAATGTTACATGGCCTTCCGAAGACGATAACTTTTTGATAGAGATGTAAAATTTATGTCTCACTTTTGGAAGGAGCTGTGGAAGGGTTTTGGAACTAAGCTACAATTCATTCTCAAATAGACAGGCATACGGTAGTGGTTCATCGAATGTTGGGTAACATGATTCGGAATTTAGCGGGAGATCAACCTAAGCAATGGGATGCTTACATCGCTCAGGACAAATTCGCTTTTAATTCTATAGAGAATCGTTCTATAGGTTGCTTGCCTTTTGCTATATATTGTCTATACAAAGGTTCCCAACATATATGTTGATGATTTGGCAAGTGTTCCATCACCGAAGAGCATGCAAGCTGGATCCTTACCTAGAGCTATATATTCAAGACATCTATAGCTCAGTTACACAGAACAGCAGAAGTATAAGAGGGCTGTAGATCAGAAACGTAAAAAGCTCATTTTTAAACCTGAAATTTGGTCATGATACATTTGAAACGTGAAAGGTTTGCCCCTGGTACATATAACAAACTCACTGCCGTGAAGGTTGCCCATTACACCATCCTTAGTAAAATCAACGATAATGCGTACTCTGTGGATTTGCCTGCTGACTGGCACATGTCAAACACCTTCAACGTGGCTGACTTGACTCCGTACCATGCACCTGTCGCTGCACCTGTTCAAGTATCAGCACTCAAGGACGAGTTCAATCCTTAAGGGAGAGATGGAGATGATACAGGACCGTTGAAGACCATTTACTATTTAGTTTATTATTATTTATTATTATATTTTTGCCCTTTTATTTGATGGCATTATCGAGGGGTACGTATTTTTGTCAAGAGAGGAATTTATGTAATAGGGTATTTAAAGGTGTAACTGAGCTGGAGCTCTTTTGCTGAATCAATTACCCCTTTTGAACTTCTTCATCAAAAACTTTCAACAAACTAGGGTTGAACCTCAACCCAAATATGCCCCACTGCCTCATCTTATCTCTTTGTGAATGATGTAAATCGAAGATTATGCATCAGTGGACCCAACCCTACATCTTTGTGGAGGATGTAAATCCAAGATTATGCATGTGCATGGTCTAGTATGCAAAGAACAGGGCCGGCCCAATGCATAGGCAGAGGAGGCATCTGCCAAAGGTTCAATCGTCCCGGGGGCCGAAATTTCATGTTTCGCAATAACACAAAAAATCCGTGTAGATCCAATCTCATCCAACCTAATATAACGTGTTTTTTTTTTTACTTAAATTGGTAAAGGCCCAAATTATAAGTCCACTAATATTATGTGTTACAAAAATTTATTTGAATTGAGAAATGACCAAATTATAGGCCCAAATTTATGATAACTCATATGTATCAATTCGAATTTTCATAGATACATCCGTTTATCTAGAGTTGTTTAGCTTTCGCGGGCATTGCTTCCGAGCACCCACGAGTTGGCACTGCCTCATTGAATCCCGTTTTGTTACGGCAACCCAAATGTATACGATGACAATATATGAAAAAATATCTAACATCAATGAATATAAATTTTGTATCTACAGATTTTAGAAACACGATGTTGAAGTAATTTTTTGTAAGAATGTTTGTCAAGAGAAAAAAAAAAATCAAACTAAAAGGCCCCCTTCGGCGAAGTCGCCGAAGGTCCAAAAATATCAAAGTCCGGCCGAGCTGGCAAAGGGATTCTTATACACCTCATATTTCCAAGATAAGTCGATCCAAGGGATCGAAATCTCATAACCTAACTCAAACGCAATAGCTGCTACTACAACACTCCTGTTTTTTTATCACTGAGTTATACCCCTTCCGTGTTCTACGTTCAAATTATTAGGGTATGTTAGAAAGTAGGGAACATGAAACTAAGATAGAAGTTTCAACAGCTGGCTTTTTTATTACAAAATTATGCCTCTGACATGTTCTACTTTCAAAATATTAGAGTATAGAAAGTAGAAAACCGGAAACTACTTCAGCTATTTTATAGAACTTGAAGTTTCCGCTGTTGGCTTTTTTATCACTGAATTATGCATTTGACATGTTCTACTTTCAAAATATAGGGTATGTTTGAAAGCAGAAAACTGGAAACTACTTTAGTTATTTTATTCAAGTAGAAGTTTCAACTAATGGTTTTTTTTTATCATTGCATTATGCCCCCGATCATATCGAGTGAATAAGAAATTAATACCTAAAGTTGGTTGAAAATATTGTGTAGGAGATAGGTGTTGAAGGGAGGACCTCAACCCAATCTCCCATATAGGTAACTTGAGGATTATGAGCTTAAGTGATAAGAGCTAGTGTGCCATTTATGAATGTGCCCAAGGGGCAAAGCATTTTTGTGCAGGAGGGATGACTTAGATAATTCCACGCGCGCGTCGCCGCCGCCCCTGCCCGCCTCGGATGTTACTAATAATTTATCTTTATGAAATTAACCAAAAATTAATTAAGTCGGTCAAAAATAAATAATCAATGTTGAGGCGGTTGGAAGTTCCAGAACAGTGTGGAAACACGGTAATTAAGTCGGCCAAGATTAATTAATTAATTAACTTGTGATTAATTTCGGCCGAAATCAACTTTTCTTGAGGGAAAAGTCGAGCCAGCTGCTTCATGATTGAGTCATCCGACCTATCAGAATTGAGACGACACGTCATCCGACCAATCAGTAGTGAGGGTTGAGTCGATTAAGATGCTTGACCAACGTGCTTAAGCAAGAGTCTGCCATAATGACTTTTCCAAGAGGAAAAGTTAACCGACTTAGTGATGTCGTCCGGCCAATGAATTCGAGCATTGCCTCTCCCTCTCCACTATATAAATAACCCCATGGATGAATGTTTAAGTATTCAGTTTTCTCTTGTGTCTTCCACTACATGGTGTCAAGCATATAGTTCTAGTTCTTGATTCGAAAAAAAGTTGGAGCGCTCTATAAGTTCGCCGGAGCTTGGATTGTTGAAGTGCCTCTCAATCCAAGACGTAAGTCGTTGTATCTTAGGAGGCAGTTGCTGCTACTGTGGGCACCATACCGGAGTAATCTGTCTTAAAGAAAGAGTAACATACTCGCCTCGATTTGATCTCTAGTCCTTTATTTATGCATTGTATTTTATTTTTTCCATTATTTCAAGTCAGATCTGTAATAGCATTATTATATTAGATCTACTTAATAAAACCGAATTTTATTTTCGTGATATTTATCTTCTGCATTTAATTTTCCATAATTACATCCGTAAATTACGGATTGTTCCGTAAATCAATCCACACATGATACACATCACCAACAAAATGAATAAAAATTGTTGTAGGTTTTTACTATTGTAGTACACCGTCCAACTTTAAACAAACAAGTTTCTTTAATATATAATGTATAATGAATCCAATTCCTTTGAAAAACCCATATTCGTAGTTATTTCTAACAATTCAGAAACGCACACTTCCCTCTTCCTTTTTTTTCTATCCAACTTCCTTTCATCCTCTTTGTGTTTGTAGCCATTCTTCCAATTATGCTGCCAAAAGTATTTTTGCACATAAATAATTGAGTGATCCAATTGTTAAATATGTAGAAACACTTAAATGAATGATCCAAAATTATAGGAAAAGGCTGAGAATGACAGGTTTCAATCTAATTTGGATGAAAAGGACAGTGAAATAAGATAGTGGTTTATAAAGACAATAAACAAATGAATATTTCGTAATACCCTTATTTAAATCACCTTTTTTTTAGAAACACTTTTCCTACTTTTTTTTTGAACTTGCCTGTTTATTCATCCTATATTTAATATGAATTAATGTTGCCGAATTAAATGCCCAAAATTAATGGTAAATCTTCACAAAAAATAATATACATACTCGAAAAAACCCTTTTTTTTAAAATAAAAAAGCTCTTTTTAAAAAGTCACAAACAAATGAAAAAAATAAAAAATAGAGCATCTAACCCAATTTGTGAGATCACCACGACAGCCTTTGAGCTACCGGAACTGATGATAGGTGGGCCCAGTGGGCCGGGTTATCCATAATTGGGCCAGGCCCAAAGTCAGAATGGATTGGCAAGGATGGACCGCAAGTGCTAACCAGAATAGGTAGAGGAGCAGGACTCCATGATGCGATGCGCAGAAGTGTCTCTAGACAGAGCGATGCGCTGCGTAGAAGAATCTCTAGACAGAACGTTCGGTTGGGTATAACGAAGACCGAGTCAATATCAGTCCAACTGCTCGTAGACGTGGGTAAACCCCACAACCAGTAACGTACAGAAATAACCGGTGATAACCTCCCATCATGCAAGGAAGAGGATCACGATCTATTGATATAAAAAGGACACCCTGAACTACGAGGGGGACTTGATTCCAGTTTATGATCTAAATTGGATACGTAGGCAGCTCTCTCGAGAGTTCAGTCCAAAATTGTATACAAATCTCATTGTTCTTATATTATTTTCCTAATTAGAATTACCCGATTACCCGATTGTAATATTCGAACTACATCATTTTGGCGCTAGAAGGAGGGCACAATTCTAGTTAGTGAGTGATTGTTTGCAAAGATGGCAAGAAATCAAGGAAATTCGAAGAAGCAACAAAATCAAAATCAACCTGAAAAGGAAGATCAAACTAAAGACCTAATCCCAAATCGAAATGATCAAGACACCGGAAAGAAAATTCTAGAAGAAGGACAGACAAGCAATCCAGATGCGGTTAAACAAAAGTTGGAAGAAAACCTTGCAAATCTCAAAGGTGAAGAGATAAAAGCCATATTTGAGGCAGTTTTGAAGGCAAGAAACCAAGATAATTATATTTCTGAAGCATATACCCTGCTTCAAACGGCTAAAAAAGAAAAGCAAGAGGCAGAATCTAGCATACAAGTGGTACTTACTCACCCAGGTGGTGATAATGCTAGGGCAGAGTTGGATGCTATTTTAAAGCCCAAACAAGATGAGTTCAGGCTGGTATCCCCTTTTACTGAGGACATCGATGCATTTCCTTGTCCTCCAGGATTTAAGATCCCCATGATCCAGGCATATGATGGCACAAAAGACCTATATGATCATATGCATCAGTATATTCAACATATGAACTTATACAACGCACCAGAAGAGATGAAATGCAGGGCATTCGCAACTCTTCTTACAGGAAAGGCAAGAGATTAGTTCAACAAGTTGAACCCCAGATCTATACCAGATTTCCCCACTCTGACCAGAAAGTTCATGCATGCATTCATCGCAGCAAGACCTTTCCAGAGAAACCGGACTTATTTGCTGACAATTAGGCAAAAAAGTGATGAAACGGTGTTGCAGTTTATCAAGAGATTCAACGGAGAATCATCCCAGATAGCAGATCTGGATGATAAATTCTTGGTAGCATCCTTCATAGAAGGTCTTAGAGAAGGGCGGTTACATGCGAAGCTGAGCAGCAAGGATCCAAGTACAATGGAAGAATGTCTGGAAATAGCATACAGACATTGCCAAGGAGAAGAGGCTAACAGAGACAAGAGGGAGGAATCCCACAGGGATGCTAAAAAATGAAAGGCTGAGGATAGGACTGACAAAAAAAGAAAATATGTTTGGGATGTTAGGAAAATATCATCGCAACGGAAGCGATTTATGGATCTAGATCTATATAATACACGTAATAAAACATTAAATCTACATCTACAAGGGGGTTGTAGATCATACCTCTTGGATCTCAAAATCCAAGTTGAAGAACCGCAATAGGATGAGCGAAGGAAAGCGTGAAGAGCACCACGATCTTCCGTGACGTGTGATCCAAGCAACTCCGGTGGAAGGAATTCTCGACTCGAACCCCTCCGATATGCTACCGGAAAATCTCCAAGATTTTCCCTTAAACCCCTTTGGCCGAAATTATCACTTCTTCTCTCTAAGAGGAGAAGTCGAAATTTATTGTGTGTTTAGACTTGGGAGAACTCTCTTTATATAGGAGAGTAATCCTTGTCCTCCAAGGATTTTATAATTAATACAAAATCAATTATAATAATCCTATTAAATAAAAGATAATCTCAAAATATTCTAGAACAAATCAAGAATATTTTTATCTTTATTCTTACCATAAATATTTATCCAATAAATATTTTATGCACATGTCTTTTAATACACAAGAAAACTAATTCCTTGCCAAAATTAGACATATGGGCGCCACTTTCAAATATTGACCTAGTCAATATTAATTTTGCTTACTACACAATAATTTGGGCCAAGATTATGGAAAATGTCTTTTCCACATATTTAATTATTTAGCCCAACCAATTTAATAGTCCACTAAACAATTAATTCACATATCGTTTTAATAAAGTCCAACATGAACTAAATTAATATTATTAGGATTCGACGTCCGAGAATATCTATGCTATATTAGGAGGCACGTCGGGGACCATGGACTAATAATCGTGGCTCCGATAAATCAAATAAATAATTATCGTGAACGTAACAATCATATATTCGATAAATCAATCACAGAATATGCCACCATAATCCCGTGATTGCACTCCTCCGATTATAAGATTATATTTATCTCTCACGAGAAAGTAATAAGTGTCCACCGATATAATCATTTCATATGGATTAATCCTCCATAGACTTATTCATTCTAAATCGGGAAGTTACCGTTAACCCTTTTCGAGAACATATTGTCCTTACTTACCATTAACCCCTAGTGATCAATAATTCAAATAACTCTTTGGTAGCTAATCGGTGTAATATGAATCCCATGGATCGATCAATGTCTAGGATTAACTCATAAGGGAACTGTCTATCTACTTCCATAAATGGAAGGAATGGATTCCGTATCTGTGATAACACGGACTACTCACTCAATCCAATTACAATGCCAAGATGGGGTAATTCGGATCATGACTCGGTGTAATCCTTAACCGTCAAGTCAAACCTCATCTGATTCAAGCAATGATTGTGATCACCTCAGGATTAAGATATATCCATAATATGATCATCTAATGATTCGATAAGACTTCTCAATTACGGAATTATATTGAGAACTCGAGATCAAATCGGTCCAAATTACTATATGATATATCTATCATATATAAATGCCCCATTAGGTTTCCTTAACCGAAAGTCCGGATAAGGCGATCACACTTATCGTGTTATGGGCGCATTAATAGTACGTTAAAGGGAGACCCGATACTCTCGATTAACTTTACTACGGACTAATTGTATTTTAAGTACATCTTCACTAACTCAATCCTCCCGTGTATATCTCATACAATCGAGTTAAGTGATTACATAAACGATATACTCGGGTTTTTCTGTAGTGTAAATACTATTGTCACATCGGTGATTATGAGAATAATAAATATGAATAATAATATCATTTCATTTATTAAATAAAACAATTACAAAAATTGTCTTTCGGGCATCACACCTAACATGGGATAGGGTAACCGCTCCCATTTCTGAAAGGTTAGGGAAGAAAGGTGCTTTGCAGAATAGAGATCTTATTCCTCTGAACAGATCTCGTGATCAAGTTCTGGCGATTATTGAAAAGAAAGGAATCGCCAAGACTCCTCCTCTATTGAGGGGTCCAAGGGAAAAGAGAGACCACACCAGGTGGTGCAAGTACCATAAAGATATCGGACATGACTCTGAACAGTGCAGGGACCTGATCAGAGATATAGACGCAGCAGTAATGGAAGGAAAGATCGATGAATGCATCGATCGAGCACAGGGAGATAACCCCAAAGGAAGGAGAGAATTTAAGAAACAGCACAGCGGTCATGACAGGTACAATCAAAGGAGACACATAGATCCGTCTCCTGATGCAGATGGGCATAGAGAAAAGGCCCCAATCAACACAATGAATACGATCGTTGGGGGACTAGGAGAAGTTAATAAAACTGCCCAGAAAGAAAAAAGTGGCAGCTCAGAAAAAGACGGAGAGGCAAAGAAACAGAAGGTAATGGGAACCGTTTAGTACGGCCCATGAGATGAACTACCAGCCGTCGTGAGCAACGAAGGACTGGTAATAGAAGCGGTTATTCAGAAAAACCTGGTCAGAAGAATATGCATAGACACCGGCAGCGCAGTAAACGTAATGTATCACAGTGCGTTCCAATCCATGAAGCTAACGGACTCGGAGTTGACTCCTGTGTCAACTCCTCTTTTCGGATTTACCGGACCACCCATACATCTTGTGGGTATGTTAAAGCTGTTGACAAATTTTGGCAAAGGACCACAGAGCAGGACTCTGATGGTCAATTATGTGGTGGTAAAAGCTCCATCAGCTTATAATGTGATTCTGGGAAGACCAGCATTGATTGATCTAAGGGAAGTGGTTTCACTGGCACATAACAGTATGAAATTCCCAACTTTTGAAGGAGAAGCTACCGTTAAAAGGGATGTGGATGCTGCTAAGAATTGCTATACAGCCACAATCAGTGGAAAAATGAAGGTGCAACAGGTGACAATGGAAGATCTTGTTCCAGATGAAGAAAAGAGTTGGCAATCCAACGATCCTGTGGAATCAATAATGCTAGATGAATCAGACCCTGAGTCCACAGTCAGCATAGGATCATGGATACCAGCTGAACAGAAACAGATGCTGGTCAGAATCCTGAAAGATTACAAAGACGTGTTTGCAAGGAAAGCAAGTGACATGCCTGGGCTATCAACAGAGTTGGCCTTCCATAAGCTCAACATCGACCCGACAAGGAAACCAGTAAAGCAAAAGAAAAGATCGTTTGCACCAGAAAGGATACAGGCTGTCCAGCAAGAAGTGGAAAATTTGTTGCAGGCCAACATGATTAAGAAGTTATCTATCCAGAGTGGCTAGCAAATCCGGTGCTAGTAAAGAAGCCAGATGGCAGTTGGAGAATGTGTGTGGATTTTACAGATCTGAACAAAGCTTGTCCTAAAGATAGTTATACTTCCCCTAGAATTGATAGGCTAGTAGACTCTACAGTTGGTTATGAAATCTTTGCTTTCTTAGATGCTTATAAGGGATATCATCAGATTATGATGGACCCTGCAGATGCTGTAAAAACTGCTTTTATTACTGAATTTGGTTCCTACTACTATGTGTCTATGCCTTTCGGATTAAAGAATGCAGGGGCTACCTATCAAAGAGCAGTCAACACCATTTTCAAACAACAAATTGGCAAGTCCATGGAAGTTTATGTAGATTATCTATGGATCAAGAGCCGGACTCTTGATCAATATTTGAAAGATGTGGAAAAAGTTTTTCAAGTATTAAGACAAACTAGGATGAAGTTGAACCCCAAAAAATGCACTTTTGGAGTTAGATCAGGCAAATTTCTGGGTTATATGATATCTAAAGATGGTGTCAGGACCAACCCTGATAAATTAGAGGCTCTAAAGACCATGCCTGAACCAAAGAATATTAAAGAAGTTCAGCGATTAACAGCACTAAACCGATTCATGTCGAAGTCTGCACAGAAGTCATTGCCATTTTTCAAAATTCTCAAGAAGGCCAGTCCATTCGAGTGGAATGAAGAAACTAAACAGGCTTTCCAGGAGTTAAAGAATCACATCAGTCACTTACCAACTCTAACTCCTCCTCGGGAAGGTGAGATACTATTTCTTTACTTGTCTTTTTGCAATGAAGCAGTAAGTGCTGTGTAAGTGAAGAAAAATGGCATGATACAGAGGCCAGTATATTTTGTAAGCAAGGCCCTACAAGGACCTGAGGTTAGATATTCGGAGGTGGAAAAATTGGTCTTAGCCCTAGTACATGCCACATGGAAATTAAGACCATACTTCCAAAGTCATCCAGTGATTGTGTTGACAAATCAACCTTTAAAGCAAATTTTGGATAAACCAGACAAGTCTGAAAGATTAGCAAAGTGGGTAGTTGAACTGGCAGGATTTGATATCGAATAAAAACCAAGAACAGCAATTAAAGCTCAAGCACTAGCCGATTTCTTGAAAGAAGAAAAAGCATTGGCTAGAGAGCACAAGGCTGAGCAGAACAAAGCTGAGAAGAACGAAACTGAAAAGTGGCAGCTTTATGTGGATGGAGCTTCCAACAAAGAAGGAGCAGGAGCAGGACTTCTACTCATTAGCCTAAAAGGTGAAGAATTCCCATATGCTCTTCATTTTGACTTTCAGGCTACTAACAATGAGGCAGAATATGAAGCTTTGATAACTGGATTAAACCAAGCACAAAAGTTAGGTGTGCAAAATCTGAAGGTCTACACGGACTCACAGCTGGTAACAAATCATATCAAGGGAGAATATGAGGCAAAAGAAGGCCCCATGAAAAAAAACCTTGCAGTGGCACAGAGAAAATTGCAGAATTTTTTAATGGTAGAAGTGGAACAAATAACTCGGGCCCAAAATACCATAGCAGATGCTTTATCAAAGCTAGGATCGAATTTCTTATCCAACAAAAAGGTGTTAGTGGAGCAGTTAAAGTAGAAGAGTTGTGATGAAATTGAAGTACAACCAATAACACAGGCAGAAACCTGGATGGATCCAATTGTAATGTACCTGAGAGATGGAAGACTTCCTGAAGATAAAGTACGCGCTAGAAAACTGATAAGACTCTTAGCCAGGTATGCTCTGTTCAATGATGTTCTGTACAGAAGATCTTATACAGCACCTTGGTTGAGATGCGTTACTCCAGATGAGGGAGATTATGTACTAAGAGAAATCCATCTCGGAATTTGTGGAAATCATTTGGGAGCAAGAGCTCTGGACAGGAAATGTAGGCTTTACGGGTATTACTGGCCAGAAATGCAAGACGATGCAGAGGATCTGGTCAGAACTTGCAGGACATGCCAGGTGCATAGCAATTTATCACATAATCCTGTACAGGAGATGATACCAATTGTATCTCCATGGCCTTTTGATCAATGGGGAGTTGACTTAGTGGGTCCACTACCCCGAGCACCGGGAAATTTCAAGTTTCTAGTGGTGGCAGTGGATTATTTCACCAAGTGGGTGGAAGCTGAACCTTTAACCACCATCACAACCAACCAGATACAGAAGTTCCTATGGAAAAATATTCTGTGCAGATATAGACTTCCTAAAGTTCTCATCTCTGATAATGGCACACAATTTGAAGATCAAGGAGTGCAGACCTGGTGCACAAACCTAGGGATATCCCAACATTTTACATCACTGGCATATCCTCAAGCCAATGGACAGGTAGAGTAGACCAACAGGCAGATAAAGCAGGGATTGAAGAAAAGATTGGAACAAGAGGGATCTCATTGGGTAGACCATCTTCCAAACATCTTGTGGGCATATAGAACTACCCTAAATACTGCTACGCAGGAAACTCCATACTCCTTAGCATATGGATGTGAAGCAGTAATACCAGCAGAGATTGGACACAAATCTCCCAGGACAGAATTATACTGTCCAGAAACGCAAGAGGTAGACATGTTGCATATCAAGGACGAGCTAGAACACAAACACGATATTGCACTGATACAGATGGCCGAGTACAAGCAGAGGATTTCCCAATACTACAACTCCAAAGTTAGAGGTACGTATTGTAAAGAAGGCGATTTAGTTCTGAGACGAAATGATGCTAGCAAG
Source organism: Gentiana macrophylla (assembly GCA_026214975.1). Classification (NCBI taxonomy): domain Eukaryota; kingdom Viridiplantae; phylum Streptophyta; class Magnoliopsida; order Gentianales; family Gentianaceae; genus Gentiana; species Gentiana macrophylla. The sequence continues at coordinate 11,598,480 of CM047812.1, read as the reverse complement.
CAAGGTCCCACTGGAAAGCTAGACCCAAATTAGGAAGGTCCTTATAAAGTTATCAAACTACATGGAAAAGGATCCTATCAACTAGCTAATGCTTCTGGAAAAACCATTCCTAGAAGTTGGAATGCCATTCATTTAAGGAAATATTTTCCTTAATATAATTACATTGAATTATTATCTTTTTTTCTTTTTAGCTTTAAATTTGTGATTATGCATGTGAATATGTGAATTTGTGCTGGAACAAGGAATTAAAGACAAAATGTTTTGATTATCAGTAAACCTACAGCACAAAGTGATTCTGGGCAGAGGACCCAATTTAAAAACACACAAGTGTTCAACTTGCAGCGCAAGAAAATTCTGTGCAAAGCACACATTTAAAAATATAAAAATGCCAAACTTGCAGTGAGGGGGCATTTTGGGTAGAGGACCCAATTTAAAAACACACAAGTGTTCAACTTGCAGTGCAAGAAAATTCTGTGCAGAGCACACATTTAAAAATATAAAAATGCCAAACTTGCAGTGCGGGGGCATTCTGGGCAGAAGATCCAATTTAAAAACACACAAATGTTAAACTTGCAGCACAAGAAATTCTGGGCAGAGGACCCAATTAAAGAATATAAACATCGAACTTGCAGAGCAAGAATATCCTAGGCAGAAAACAGTAATGTTCCATACATTAAGTAAATTTCGTGCAGCAGATAAGAATTAAGAAGCTAAGGATAAAAAATCCTAACTTCTTTGCAGCGCAACAAAAAGGTAATGCTCTAAACCCAGAGAATATCAAATTCAAAGGCATAAATTCAAAGGTATCAAATTCAAAGGCACAACTCCAAAGGTTTAAATGATCAAAGTATCGTCAACAACAAATAATAGATAAAGTTATTACATCAGAAGCTGCAGAGTACAGCACAAGAAAGCATGTAAATTAAGATGCAGGGGGAGCTGAGGGCTGAGCTGACTTCTCTGAGGGCTGAGCTGACTTCTTTTTGCATACTTACGAATTATGTCTTCCCCACTCTTGTACTCGTCATATCTCTTCGTGAAGATTTCGCCCGCTTTCTTATCATACAACATGTGATTAGGCAGAGTGCAAATCGCTAAGTCAGCAGGTTTGGCTTCATCAACACCAAGTGTGTACCCTCTGCCCAGAGCGGGAGCCAATATGATCTGAATTTCCTCATAGGTCTCAGGAGCAGCTTTATGTCCTGCAACAACTTTCTGGATGACATTCTAAGCAGGAGTCTCTTCCATCTGCTTCACTGTCTCATCAAAATCATTTTTCATCTTCCTCACAGTGGCAAGATGCTGTTGATGCTCCTCAGTCATTTTCTTCAACTGCTCATCTCTGAGTTTTATTTGCTCTTCTTGGGTGAAAATCAAACCCTCAGCTTTAGCAAGACTGGCTTTCAATTTTTCAATCTCATGGTGAGCAGCAGCCTCTGAAGACTCTAAACTAGCCACCTTGGCATTAGCCTCATCCAGGAGAACAACTTTTTGTTGCAGGGCAGAAATGTCCTTAGCCATGCTAGCAGTTTTCTTATGCAATGCTTTACCCAGGCGGTAGCACTGCAAAACAAAAAATCTTAGAAGAAAGAAATTAAAGGAAACATGAAAGCCTTCAAAAATCCACTTACAGAATCGGCAAAGTCATCAGCAGACATGTCCTCAAAGTTGAAGGAAGAATCATTTGCAGAACTGCCAGAGGAGGTGGACCTGTGTCTCTTTTTCTGTCTTTGGGAAACGGTCCTGAGGGCTTGCATTCAAAACGATGAGTTTGACCTTTGGGAGATCCTCTTCAATAGTCAGATCCATAGGATTAACTGTGCTCAGAATGTTCTGGTCAGAAGGATTGGCAGTGGGGATTGTTTCCTGTGCAGCAGCACCAGAGCTAGTGCATATCTCTACATCCTCTTGCTGGCCAGAAACTTCACCACCTTCAGGAATAACGGACAAGGTCCGTTGAGAATCTTCTGGCATCTGTTCTGTCTCCTCCTCATCAATGTCAATGTTAAGAAAATCGTCTACGTTGGCCACTACAAGGATGAAGAATAATCAAGATATATTGGAAAACAAAGCAGAAATCAAGTACAAACATACATTTTCTATACTGTTCTTTGGAGAACTCCACATAACCAATAGGACCGGCGGTGTGAAGCTGCGCAGCATTTATCAGAGCAGAACTTATGAAGTCTAAGGTTAAAGTGATCTTGTTGCTGGCCAGATACTCAGCGTGGGTAGCATCAATAAAGTCTTCCAATTTGTCTTTCATGGAAGAGTTGTTCCAACGACCCAGATTTACCTCAGTATTGTGCTTCACAAAGAAGAAACGCTTTGACCACTTTTTCCTAGTTTTGTCTTTGCCAGATAGAGGAACAATATGGTTTAATTTACCTGATCTATGACAGAAGTGGTACCATCCTCCACTACCTTGTGTCAATTTACATTGATAAAAGTTCCTAAATAACTTTACAGAGAAGGGTGAGTGTTCAGGCGACACCAAATCATAAAACCTACAAGGAATTTGACACGGTTTGGGTGTATTTGACCAACCCCCAACTTATAATACTTCATTACCTCAATATACCCAGGAGGGAGAGGGAACCTTAACCCACTATGAAGCTGATTAGCGTATACTGTGTAGAAACCTGCTGAGGGATTGTAAGCATACTCAGTGGGCTTGGGGAGCAGGACTTCAAAAGGCTCAGTGCGAATCTTATAGGTTTTCAGTAAACTGGTCATCTCAGTTTTGGTCATCTTACTAGAGATACCATGGCAAGCCATTATTGCCTTGGTTTTTCAAATCGATTGATCTCTCTCTTTAAAGTGTTTAAAAAGGCAATGTGATCTTCTGGATATTGATTAACAATGGAAGTAGTAAAAATCCCAGGGGGAAGAAAGTGAGAAGGCAAAAGACACAGAGGATTATCCCTAAAAGTGGAGGTATTTCTCAAATCGATCGAAGAGGACGGATGATCGATGTTTACCATAGTTTCAGGATTAGGAATGGGATTAGAGGAACTCACTTCTTCACTCTCTAAGGCAATCGAGACTTTTTCTGGCGATTCAAACAATTTTCTCTGAGAATCACTAGAAATTTGTATTGGCTCTCAGACTCATGAACGAAATAAAGATACAAAGAAGTAGAAGAATAACACAGAGAGGAGCCTTACTTGTAATTGATGAATTGCGATACCAAAGGTCTGATATAGTAGTGTTGTTTGACAAGAGGGGTGATTATATGACAAGAAGTGGATACGACACAATGGTTCAATTCACAGTTATAATAGTGACCAGGTGTGACTTGGCCTCGTTTCACGATATAATAAAAATAGAAGTTAAAGCATTTCAGACTAAGACGGCTGTGAAGCAGTCCACCCTAGTCTGGGGGGACTTATGATGATAGGTGGGCCCAATGGGCCGGGTTATCCATAATTAGGCCAGGCCCAAAGTCAGAATGATTTGGCAAGGATGGACCGCAAGTGCTGACCAGAATAGGTAGAGGAGCAGGACTCCATCATGCGATGCGCAGAAGTGTCCTAGACAGAGCGATGCGCTGCGCAGAAGAATTTCTGGATAGAACGTTCGGTTGGGTATAACGAAGACCGAGTCAATATCAGTCCAACTGCTCGTAGATGTGGGTAGACCCCACAACCAGTAACGTACATAAATAACCGGTGATAACCTCCCATCATGCAAGGAAGAGGATCACGATCTATTGATATAAAAGGGACACCCTGAACTACGATGGGGACTTGATTCCAGTTTATGATCTAAATTGGATACGTAGGCAGCTCTCGAGAGAGTTCAGTCCAAAATTGTATACAAATCTCATTGTTCTTATATTATTTTCCTAATTAGAATTACCCGATTACCCGATTGTAATATTCGAACTACATCAGGAACGATTCGGATGAAGATGTAGTGACGGCAATGAGGAAGAAGAGAAATGGAGATGCAGTGACATTATAGATGTAGTGACATCATAGATGCAGTAACAAATCATTTTGTATTGATAAAGATGTAGTGACACCTGATTTGTGTTTCATAAAAGTGTTACTGAACATGCAGTAACACCTAATTTTGTCTTTATAAAGTGTGAATGAAAATGTAGTGAAGCATGAATTGGTCTTGAAAAAGTATGAATGAAGAGAAAGTGACATACTATTACTGTCGCTGCATCAAATGTTCATATGTTTAGCACTTAAAGTGCATCTACACATGTTACCGCATCTTCAACTTTATTGTTACGACATCTTCTGTTACTGCATCTTCAATTTTAGTGTTAGTGCATCGTCAACTTCATTGTTAATGTATCTCATGTTATTGTACTGTATCTTCAATTTCACTCTTAGTACATTAGATAAATCTCTGTAGAGATGATAAATCTATGAAAAAAATTGATTTTCAAAAACTATGTCAGAAAAGATCAAATGAGATATCAAAATAAAGAGGACAAAAAAATATGAATTGTGCTGAGAGAATTACGATGATCCAAGTTGTATATAAAAATATATAGCCGTTTAAAATATCAAGTAGGAATCGTTCGAAGGAGATAGTCAATCTATTTATCGTCGTCTAACCGACCAAGTGAAAGATTTATCTCAGGTGAGAAGTATCATCGAGGATTGTAAAGCTCTCCTCCCAACGTTTATCACAGTTTCTTTTTCATTCACAAAACGTCAAGAAAATATCCCTGTATATTTACTAGCTAGAGAAGGTCTTCATCTTATTGGATGTGTGGAATGGGGTACTTCCCCCTTTTCATGTATTACTTGCTTGTATCGCAGATGTTGATAAATAAAAATTGTCTTTGCCCCTCAAAAAAAATCAAGTAGGAGAGAGAATAACATTAATTTTATTCATTTATTTATGCATAAATGAAAAGGGTAATTTGGTATTCTTTTGTTATTTTTGTCTTTATAAACCAAATAAAATTAAAGTTGTCATAATTGCCCATTTTTAATTTTAATACGTCCTTTTGGCCCACTGCCTCATAAAATTATTGTCGTGTTTCCAAAAAGTCGTACACCGTCCAACTTTTAGCCAACAAGTTTCTTTAATAGTTTAATTATTGATTCAAAATCCTTTCAAATACATTAATAATTGTTCTTCTAAAGGCGCATAAGCGCACACTATTGTTTTACTTTCAAAAATCGATATTGGAACGAGGGGAGGACACTCTTAAAATGATATATTACCTAAGTTTTGTCTATAAAAAACATCTATAGACACCAATGAACAAAATAATCACTGATCTTATAAGGATTAATGTACCCGCTGAATAAAAATCTTGCGTCTACCCCTATTTGGTGCATCTACTAAGGCGTGTAAACTTGCACAACAAGGCAGCCATTATGAAGCCGCGAGTTAGGGTTTACTACGTAGGGTTTTATTATTTAGTGTTTACTATTATATACCTGTTATGTCTCCTATATGAAGACGCATTGTATCATTGATTATGTGATCGTGTGCAAAGCACTTACTTGCAATAGGACTAGGTCTATTGTAGTAGAGTACTAGCGAGTCAAGGTCGATCCCACAGAGACTCATAAGAACACAAATTCTCGAGATTCAGCTTGTCACAAATAAGGTCTACGACCAACTATAATCTAGACAGTAGTAAAATTGGTGCCACAAACTAACTATACTACGCTAGTTGACACAGACGTAAACAAGAGTTTCTAATGTATTAGTCTAATTATGAGTGATTAGTTACTCCCCCCACACATGCAATAGTCCTCCCCATTTGTGAATTTTGATTCATCGTCTGCTACGGGTACAACTCCTAACCTTATCTACTCTGAACATGGTAGTAGATAATTTATACGCAAGCTACCCTCCTTAATTGGTCCGTAATAGCCCATACGTGATAAGTTCTAGAGTTTCCAGTATTGAGCGTTAACCCATACCACAAACCCGCCTAGGCAGCTATCGACACTGTTTAACACGTTCCTAGGGTCCATCAAGACAATGTCCAAACTAACACTTCAATATCAGTACTTTATGCTAATTTACGATGTCATGTAAATAGTTGATCAGGCTACTAACATGTAAATTAAATCTATTGATCAACGTAGCTGGCGCCGATTATCTTGAACTAGTAATTTACTAGTGATGATGTCGAAAAAGTCATCAACATAATTGAGTGATTATAAAGGTGGATATCTGGCTATAAATAGTATATGGAAATGGAGGTGCTTGGCGGAGCACAGTGGTGATAGTGTGGTGCTCAAGAACAAGATTGATGATCTTCAAGAGCAAGACGGGGAGAGTGTTTTGTGTTTATGAGCTGAGCCTGAAGAGACTGCTTATGTACTCTTTGTAAGGGATCAAGCCATGCGTAGTTCTAGGAATGAAGTCCTCTCCCTTGTGATGAAGGTGATGTGGGTATTTATAGAGTTTTGGAGCGAGCCAGCTGGCGAGAGCATGAGAACTAGAAAGTCATCGGGCTGAGAGCCTAGCAGTCTGCTGAGAGCCTTACGGTCTGCTGATAGCCTAGCAGTCTGCTGAGAGCCTTGCGGTCTACTGAGAGCCTAGCGGTCTGCTGAGAGCCTTGGCGGACTCACTGAGGGACTTACGGCCTCGATATAGGCGTTGCGGCTTTGATCTCCGGCGGCTTTGATCTTTATGTTGGGGGCTTTGACAGCCTAGCGGTCTGCTGAGAGCTTGTCTTTATGTTGGCGGCTTTGATCTCCGGCAGATCTAATGTCCACGGATTCACGGGCCAGCCCCCTAATGTCCATGGGTTCACGCGGATTGTGGGGGTCGGATGGATCCGAATAAATATCCACGGGCTGAATTACGATTCGGGCATATCATTGGCCCTCTACTCTGTGCCATAAGCATTTTCTTGAAATGTTAGGCGGGGAGTAAAGTTTGTTCGCGGATCTGTTTCCTCGAAATACTGTGACGGCTCGCTATTATGGCGGATCGCCTGTTAGCTTTGCCTGAATCCCGTACTCATAGTAGGTCTTTTCGTTGCTTGTGTCATTGATCGACTTCGCCTCTTATGGTTCGTGCCATGAATTAACTCTGCTTTTGGTAGCTTTTGCATCGTTAATCGACTTAGCCTTTGGCGGCTTGGGATCATTTGATCTTATAGAAGGCTTGCTCGAAGGCTAGTTCCACATATGCTGCCGAGCTTAGGTCGGTCTTATAAAGTGCTCGCTCGAAGGCAAGTTCCAAATATGATGCCGAACTGAAGTCGGTCTTATAAAAGGTTCGCTCTAAGGCGAATTCCAAATATTATGCCGAACTGAAGTCGGTCTTATAGAATGTTCGCTCTAAGTTGAATTCCAAATATGATGCCGAACTGAAGTCGGTCTTACAGAAGGTTCGCTCTAAGAAAAATTCCAAATATGATGCCGAGCTGAAGCGTCGGTCTTACCAAAGGTTCGCTCTAAGGCGAATTCCAAATATGATGCTGAACTTAAGTCGGTCTTACAGAAGGTTCGCTCTAAGTGGAAATTAACCTTAGCTCTTTGGAGGTCATATGGGGCGGATAGCCTTAGCCATTTGAAGTTATATTTGGACAGAGTGCCTTAACTTCGTGGGGTGGCTTTAATGGGCGGATTTCCTTAGCCATTTGAAGTTATATTTGGGCGGATAGCCTTCACTCCATATGATTTGGCGTTTCAGGATCTTTGGTCCCTAGCCGGTTCGAAGTTATAATTGGGCGGATAGCCTTAACTTCATATGATTTGGCGTTTCAGGATCTTTGGTCCCTAGCCGATTCGAAGTTATAATTTGGGCGGATAGCCTTAACTTCATATGATTTGGCATTTCAGGATCTTTGGTCCATAGCCGGTTCAAAGTTATAATTGGGCGGATAGCTTTAACTTCATATGATTTGGCATTTCAGGATCTTTGGTCCCTAGCCGGTTCGAAGTTATAATTTGGGCGGATGGCCTTACCTTCATATGATTTCGCATTTTAGGATCTTTGGTCCTTAGCCGATTCGAAGTTATAATTTGGGGGGATGTCCTTAACTTCATATGATTTGGTGTTTCAAAATCTGTGGTCCCTAGCCGGTTCGAAGATATAATTTGGGCGGATAGCCTTAACTTCATATGATTTGGTGTTTCCGGATCTTTGGTTCCTAGCCGGTATGAAGTTATAATTGGGCGGATAGTCTTAACTTCATATGATTTGGCATTTCAGGATCTTTGGTCCCTAGCCGATTCGAAGTTATAATTTGGGCGGATAGCCTTAATTTCATATGATTTGGCGTTTATGGGCGAATAGCCTTAGCCATTTGGAGGCCGTATGGGGCGGATAGCTTTGACCTTTTGCGGGCTGTGACGGGCGGAGAGCCTTAAGCTTTTTGTGCTGCGCAATTAAGCGGACGGACTTGTTGTTGGTGAAGTGAAAACCCATTTTGATGATGAGTTGATCTCTGGTGTGTTCCAAAAATAAGAAAGCTTAGCCCGCCATTTTTGGTAGGGAAAGTTCCGAAAATAAGATAGCTCCCTCTCCATATCCGGTAGGGTGAGTTCCAACATGAGATAGCTCGTCCCGCCACTTTAGGACAAGAGAGTTCCAAATATGAGTAAGTGCAATCATTTAAGTTGTAGAAATAAAACCTGATGAGATTTTGTATCTTGAGAGCTCATAACTTGCATATTTGCTTTGCTTCTTGCAATGATTTTCCAAGTGTTTTTGAGTTTGTATCTTTATTTTTGATCGAAATATTCCCATCTTTCGAGTCCGTAGTTCGGGTCCACTAGCCGGTATATGCAGGAATACGGCCCCCTTGTTTTTGGTGAGGTTGAGAGCGCTGAGTATCGAGCTCGCTGAAGATAACTGAATCGTAAAAATTGGACCTGTTGTCGGGTCTTCAATCTGAATTAAAAATTCCGATGTGCCGCCCCCTTCTTTCAAGCAAGGGTGCTGCAAACTTGGTTGAAATAAATATCGAATTCGGGTCATTTCCGTTTGTTTGAAAAAATTTCCACCTGCGGCCCCCTTGTTTCAAGCAAGGTTGAGGGCGAACTTGGTTGAAATAAGTGTTGAGTCTGCGCAATCATACGCCTATTTGGAGAGATTGTAAATAGAGAGCTTCGTTGTTGAAGAGCTCGTAATAAGAGAGCTCGTTGATAAAGAGCTTATAGTAAGAGAGGTCGTTGATAAAGAGCTTATAATAACATAGCTCATTGATAAAGAACTTATAATAAGAGGGCTCGCATCTGGCGGCCTCACAACTGATGACCTTATATCCTGCGAGCTCATGTTAGGAAAGCTTGAGAGTTCGTTTTTGGAGAGCTCAAAAGGAGCGTTTAGCATGTGTTAGTATTTCGGCCGTAACTTTCGGCCCCGATGTCCGTTTTGCAGGCAGGACCCTATTTCGGAAAGCTCTTTCCGATGCCAACGACATGGTGAACTTCCGGAGGTGTTTCACAGCCGTTTTGAAGCCAAAATCAGTTGTTCCCTTCCATTTTGGACATCAAATACTTTTTGCATTCTTTTCACGTTTTTCTTGTTTAGTTTACGAATTCAATAAAGATTCGATTCCGAGTTCATTTATTTAGGAAAGTCCGTGATTTCAGCATTTTGATTTCTGCGCTGATATATTTCAGTAATAAATTTTGTAATCTCATCTTTTTCTAGTCCGCAATCTGGGCCCGACGTATCTGTACATATATATATATATATATATATATATATATATATATATATATATATATATATACATATATATATGCTAAAAATACTTGGACTGAAAGTCTTACTTGTTTCTGATGAGCTCGATGACTATATCGAAAAATCCAATATGCGGCCCCCTTTGTTTGAAGTTGCAAGTAACTTTTCTGGAAAGTTTGCAATGAGAGTTCGCTGTTGGAGAGCTTGAGAGCTCATTCTGGCGGGCTCGTTCTTGGCGGCCTCGTTTTAGTCGGCCTCCTTCTTGGTGGGCTCATAACTTAGAGGGCTTAAGAGTTCGTAACTCTGAAGAGCTGAAAAGCTCGTATCTGGTGAGCTGAAGAGCTCATATATAGAGAGCTGAAGAGCTCGTATCTAAAGAGCTGAAGAGCTTGTATGTGGAGAGCTGAAGAGTTTGTTTATGGAGAGCTGAAGAGCTTGTTTATGGAGAGCTGAAGAGCTCATATCTGGCGAGCTGAAGAGCTTGTATATGGAGAGCTGTATATGGAGAGCAGAAGTGCTCATATCTGGCGAGCTCATATATGGCGGCCATCTTCTTGGCGGCCTCATTCTGGGCGGACTCACAACTTGAAGAGTTTGGAGAACTCGTAACTTGGAGAGCTTGGAGATCTCATTTTAGCCGGACCCATTCTGGTCGGCCCCATTCTGGCGGACTCATTCTGGTCGGCCCCATGGATCTGTCCTTGCCACCAACTATATCGTACTATCTGATTCACTTTTGCGCTAAAAGACAAAAAGTACTCCGAAAAATGGTGGCCAACTGTCTCTGACACACAATAACTCATACTATCTTATCTGCAGAAGGCTTGCTCGGCGTTTTGTTGATAGAGACGTTTCCGGCGAGCTGAGGGCGGTCCAACTTACGGAATATCAAAAATTCTTGGACCACTAGGATGTATCAACTGGGAGGTTCAAGAATATACTCATATTTCATTATAACTTTGATGGACTTATAATTTCAGCTCAACAAACCTAGAAAGTGCAAAAACCAATCATGCCGAAAAAAGCTTTGTGATAAAAAAATCTTTTTCATGGATGTACTAGGAGTGACGATTTCTCAAATGCAAACCCAGTAAACCATGTGCTTTTGTTTACTTAAACAAATGCAAAGCTCAAAACAACCAAAATTCTTGCTTGGGGATAAAGGTTTTTACCGGAAAAAATGAACAACGGCTTCCGAATATGCTTTGGACGAAAAATCAATGAGAATGGCGATGATTCGAGTGGAAACTCAAAGATTTCGAACAAGACTTGTGGAAGGCCGTCACTTACTTGATGTTATGGTGAAGATCTTGTTGAGGATTTGAGGTTCTAGATGTCGATCTCGTTGAAAGCTTGAAGATCTGGAAATCCTGATGAACTGGATGAAGATCCCGTTGAAGGTTTAATCTGAAAACCAAAAAGAGGCGGTTTTAGGCCGCCGGAAAATAAAAGGTGGTCTGTTTCGGGCCGCCGGAGCTAGAAGGTGACTCTGTAAATATTGAATCTGACCGGAAAAGATGCGGAAAATGTTGTTTCCTGGTAACGGAGCCAACTGATGATGCCGAAAAAGTCATCAACATAATTGAGTGAATATAAAGGTGGATATCTGGCTATAAAGAGTGTATGGAAATGGCGGTGCTTGGCGGAGCACGGCGGTGATAGTGGTGGTGCTCAAGAACAAGATTGATGATATTCAAGAGCAAGACAGGGGAGTGTTTTATGTTTATGAGCTGAGCCTGAAGAGGCTGCCTACGTACCTTTTGTATCAAGCCATGCGCAGTTCTGGGAATGAAGTCCCCTCCCTTGTGATGAAGGTGATGTGGGTAGTTATAGAGTTTTGGAGCTATCCAGCTGGCGAGAGCATGACAACTAGCAAGTCGTCAGGCTGAGAGCCTAGCAGTCCGCTGAGAGCCTTGCGGTCTGCTGATAGCCTAGCGGTCTGCTGAGAGCCTTGCGGTCTGCTGAGAGCCTCACGGTCTGCTGAGAGCCTTGGAGGACTCGCTGAGGGACTTGCGGCCTCGAAATGGGCCTTGCGGCTTGATAGCCTTATCTTGTCTTTATGTTGGTGGCTTTGATCTCCGGTGGATCTAATGTCCTCGGGTTCACGGACCGGCCCCTCTAGTCTAATGGCATCGCATAGGACCAACGGATTGGAGCGGGGCAGACGCCTTGCGAGTTCGTGGATTATGGTGGCCGATGGCTTAATCCATTGTTTTGGGGGTCGGATGGATCCGAATAAAGATCCACGGGCTGAATTACGATTAGGGCATATAACCTAGGTATTCAGATCTAGCGATATAAACTGTCGCAGATCTGAAGAACACAACCACTATTTCATGATTTATTCACAAACGAATTAGATCTATACATACATGGGGTAAAATAAACTAACTACTACATAATTAAACTAAATAAACAATTAGCACATACTAGTCGAATAGAACAGTAACAGATCTACATCTTGGAAAAGATAGAAAATCATACCCTCAAAGATGAGTGTAGATCTCCCTCGGATATCATCCTAGGCAGTGACTCCATCGTCTCAATGACCAGAACTCATAAAATGAATAAAGAACTTTTATTGCATAATACTTGTAAGTTTTGAGGTACAATGAACTCAAAAATTGGACACACTGAATTCTGAGGTGAAGCCTCTTATTTATAGTTATATAAACCGACTTAAAAACACCTAGATCTACCCTTCTTCCAAGAAAACGCGTTTAGAAGATTCTAGACTCTCGGTAACCTGACGGCATACCCCGATTTACCGGGGTTACTTTTGTCTTTTTCTCTCTACTGACTTAGCTTGGAAGGTTCTGGAATACCCTAGGCCCAATCCTTTCGTTCAGTCCACTCTAGATTCGTCCACGATGCTTAGCCCAATATTTCGTATCCTGAAAATAATCAAATAACGCGTGAAATAATATCGAAATGGGGAAAATAAACGTTAAGTTCAAAATACTCGACTCACGAACCCGACATATGATATTCAACTCAAATGGTTCATATTTATAGGTCGAAACATCTATTTTTAGCTCGTAATGGACAGAATGTTGATGTCGTAGGATAGACTATTTTTATACGTCATCATTATGCAATGGAAAAGACATCATACTAAAGGTTTGAGTTACTCTCATGTATGGGGCCTTGTGTCGAAGACTCTATTTATGGTTCTAAATATTATATAGTTGGTTTTCTTGATGATTACACGAAATTTAATTTTGTGGCTTCACCCTTTACGTCTTGAGTGTGAAGTTTAATCTATTTTTCCGCCGTTTAGTGCATTGGTTGAACAGCAATTTAATACTAAAATCAAATCTACCCAAACTAATTGGGGTGGTGAATATTGTCACCGAAGCGCTTACTTCACTTCTCTTGATATTTAGCATCCTTTGTCTTGTCCCCACACCTCCGAACAAAGTGGTGCCATTGAGAGACGTCATTGTCAAATTGTCAAAATCGGTCTTGCTCTTCTTGCTCATTCCAACCTCCCTCTTCTCTATTTGGGAAAAGGCCTTTCTCAGTGCCACATACATTATCAATCGTCTTTCCACCAAAGTTCTTGACTACAAACACCCTATAAAATGGCCCAACACAGTTCCTGACTATTCCTTCTTCCGTGTCGTTGGTTGTGCTTGTTGGCATCACCTTCGTCCTTATAACAACCACAAAACTGATTTTCACTATAAGACATGTATCTTTCCTGGATTTAGTCCTCATCTTCACGGGTATAAGTGCATTGACCTTAGCTCCGGTCTTATGTACATTTCTCGCCATGTTGTATTTGATGAGCTTCATCCCATACACTCATACCGCGTCTTCTTCATCATCTTACGATCCTGATACGGTTACCATACCCCTAGCCCTTTCCTTAACTCTCCCGGTTGCCTATTTGGCCCCGTCCCCGCCCCCAGCCGAACCTTTATCACCGTCATCAACCGAGAGTTATCTTCCTTCTCCACTCTATGAACCTTCTGCGATGCCCATAAATCCTTCACCTTCATCCTCTAATTTCACAAAATCCTCCTCAACTTCTGCTCCTAGCCAAATGGTTACCCGCTCTATGACCAATACTCTCAAACCGAAGCAATATGACCTTGATTCGTTCGCTATCCGCTTCCAAATGCCTTTACTGCTACCGCTCAACCAATTGAACATTCATGGTTTTCTTTCTGATGATGTTTATATGCAGGAGTGAAAGGGTTTCACCATCCTGATTATCTACATCATGTTTGTAAACTTAAGTGCAACTTTTATGGTCTTTGCCAAGCCTTTCGGGCGTGGTTATTTCATTTCACTGTTGTGCTCTAGACATTTGGTTTCACGTCCTCCAAGGCTAACTTTATATATCTAAACTCATAGGTCTGTGTTTGTCTTAATTCATGTTGCTGATATTCTTATTACAGGTTCTTCTGTGACTCTTGTTCATAACACTATTCATCATTTATCAGCTCATTTTCTAGTTAAGGACCTTGGGCCATTGTCCTATTTTCTGGGCATGGAGGCACTTTGTACCCCTGATGGTCTCATTTTCAGCCAGCGAAAGCATATTCACGGTTTGTTGCAGCGTGCTAACATGGAAAATGTCAAGCCTTGTATGACACTCATATCTTTGACGCTTCGTCTCAGTCAAACGGATGGCCATCCGTTTACTAATGCTTCTCTTCATTGGAGTATTGTGGGGGGGGGGGGGGGTGTTGCAATATCTTAGTTCTTAGTTCTATTCGGCTTGACAATGATTTTGTCTTTCATAATATTAGCAATTCATGCATGCCCCCCGGGATCCTCATCGAGAAGTTGTTAAGCGTATTTTGCGGTATGTCAAGCATACTATTCTTGATGGCCTATTATTTCGTCCTTCTACTACGTCTCATATATCTACAAGCTTTTACGAATTCTGATTCGGCCTCTGATCCGGATGATCGGCGTTCTATTGGTGTTTTTTGTATTTTGTTAGCTCCAACTTAGTTAGCTGGCGTTCCAAGCAACAACCGTTTGTTGCCAAAAGTAGCGTTGAAGCTAAATACAAAGCTCTCTCACATGCAGCGGCTGAGCTTCAGTGGATCACTACTTTACTTCGGGAGATGCACTATTTTTCTCTCAATCAGCCTCCGACCTTATGGTGTGACAACATTGGTGCAACTTATCTCATTGCTAATCCGGTCTTCCATCCTTGCACGAAACATATTGAGATTTAATTCCATCATGTTTGCAAATAGTTTGCCATGAATAAGTTACGTGTCACGTTCATTTTTTCTAAAGATCAGCTAGCAAGCAGACCTGCTTACCAAGTTGTGGGGCCATGTTCGGTTGTGTGTGGTTATCTTCTTGCAAAGAGTCCGGAAATGTTATTACGCGGCAAACTATTTTTACCTATAAATATAACATGTTTTGTGATTCAAATTTCAAAAACACATATTCTACACACAAATCTCAAAGAAGATGAGGAATTTGGTTTTTCAAGGCTCTCATATCCTTATTCTCGTGCTAATTGTTTTAGGTAATCTTCTTACTCATGTTTTTGAAAGAAGTTACTACAGGTCTCATAACATACTCCTTAATTAATTTGATATATTGTTTTTTATTTTTATTTTTATTTTTATTTCTGAATCGCAGCTGAAGTGAGGCCAGAAAAAAGTGAGGAGAACACGGTTGAAAGTATGTTGCCCGAGCAGCAGTTGAGCAAGCGTATGTTGCCCGTACACAAAAAAAAAATTTCCCTTATTTTTCCCTCATTGCCTATTTGTCTTATACGGGCAGTAATTTTTTATCTGCAACGATGAAGTTTCAACCATTGCTTGTGAAGAAGGTGGCTTTTGTCAATGTGAAAACGTTGGTAGACTTCGGAGATCCATAAAAAAATTTGCACGGGAAAATTTCGGGGTCGCGCTGCCGATCGCTCACCGCTTGTGATAGGGTCGCCTGGCGGGATTTTTCGATGAAGTTTCAACCATTGCTTGTGAAGAAGGTGGGTATATTTGTGGATATACCATCCATGGAAAATTTGCGGAAAAAAAAACAATGTTTGGTTGGGGTGATTTTCTCGCTTCGTGGTATATTCTTTTCACAAAAAAAACAATTTTGTCGCGATTTTCTCCGCGATCTTAAGGTACACCCTTCCCCTATTGGGTTCCCCATTCCCAATGGGAGTGGTATTTCGACAAGAGAGTGGTAGTCGCACAAGTGGCCTTCCAAAATAGTGGTAGATCGGCAAAGCTCCCCTCTGGCATCACCTACCGGATTCTCTTGATCCATGGAAAATTTGCTCGGAAAATGTGTGTTTGTGTTTTCCAAAGTCTGGTATTTACGTTTGATTATGATACGGGTAGAATCGTTGTGTCACAAACGATCACGTGCAAAGAGACGTTATGTTACTTGTTATGACACAACGGTTGTGCCACTGCCAGTACCAGACTACCAGTACACTTTTACCTATAAAATAAAAAGTGTCTACTATGTTGACATGTTTTCTTTTTTGAGCAAGAAATCTTTTTATCTTGTTTAATTGTACAAGTCATTTTCTTTATCCAGGGCCGTCCCTGGGGATTTATAGGCCCTAGGCTAAATAATCAAATCAGGGTTCTTCGAAAGAAACAAACAGTGTTTTAAAGATATTTTCTATATTTAGCCTAATCAACTTATTGGATCAAAAGATAAACCGGACCCTTTAATTTTGATCATTTTCCAAGAGCCCTAAGTCGTGGCCTTGTTGGCTTATACCCAGAGACGGGTCTGTCTTTATTCAATATCAATTCTATGAGTCAACGAATTGGGATCCCCTATTGTGGTGATCCCTGCAATAATAGGTTGTGATAAGAGGTAAGATGCAAAATAATGTCGTTTTGACTTTTCTTCTTTTTAGTTTTGAACTAAAATGACACCGTTTTGCCTGCTGTGTATACGGTATAACTCCACGTACAGCAAAGGTTATACACAGCAGAGGATCTATCCAGGGAATACTGTATAACTCCTCTTGAGTCAAGTATTTGTAGCTTTTTTGTCCAGAGAATTCCTTTCTTCATCTTAAAATATTCTAGTATATATCTGTATTATGGAGTTAAGGCTCAAAGTTACTGATGTATTATTTGTTATGTATCACCTATTTCAAGGACATATCCCTAAATGTGTGTATCCCTGTTTTTTTTTTTATGTAATATTAATTATTCTTATTATAATATATTGTGTTCCAAATATAATTATATCATGATCATTGATATGCATTTTCTCGGTATCTAAAATCACCGGTAAAAATATGGAGTCAATTGTAATCTAGGTAGAGCAAGTCAAGGTCAAAGCCATGGGATGTGAGGTTAAGTACCGAGCAATCATATGCTTTTGGGCAAGGACGGCCCTCGTTTTTATTGGGTTTAAGACCAAGTCCCTGAATTGGGTCTTTTAGTTGAAATTATTTTTTTTAAAACATACTTATTGTTAGATATTTTTTCATAAATAAATATTTTGGTTATCGTTTGCATACGAGTTGCCGTACAAATTAATGTTATCGCAACGAAACGGGACCTGCATTTTCGAACTGATATGTACTTACCCTTTCGTGTAAGGGTTGCATGCTTTCATCCGGTGAACAGTGACAACTCTACCCTTTCGTGCAAGGAGTACCTCCATTCGTTTATGGGGTACTTGCAACCTATAAAAGGCATAAGTATGCAGACGGAAATTCATAAGTTTGACAACATCATTAGAAAAACTTTGAGTGTCCTCGGGTTTGATTCAAACAAGTCACTGTTTGAATCAAACACACCCATTGTATTCTGAAAGAGATTTTCATTTGATCCCTTAGTGACAAATCGTGTGGGACGAAACATCTCTCAAAAGACAACGTTATTAACATGCCTTGGAATTTCTAATTCTCTGTCAAATTCTAAGTACTACATTTTTTCCAACGCTTATCGCGTTTTTAACATCCGTAAATGCAAAAAATTAATAAAACTTGTTTGTATGTCTATTTTTTTGGGTAAATTTTTTTATTTGGGCCTTTATCAATTAGAGTAAAAAAAATTGGGCATTTATCCAAAAAGAAAGTTAACATATTATATTAGGTTGGATCGGATTAAATCTACATGATTTTTTTCTTTTAGCGAAACATGTACCGTTGGGCCATCCGACACCGTTGGGCTTAAGACCCGGGTCTCGCGGGCCTTAGCATAGGGCCGGCCATGCTTTTGGGTCAAGTCAACTAAGTGCGAGAAAGAATAAAATTCTTTAACACAAGTGTTAAGATCAAGCGCTTACCAATTTACTAAAACCAATTGGTGGTAGTAAATGTGCTACTTTATTTCTTTAGGCATTCAAGATTGTGGGAATCTCTCCCAACACCCCCCTCAAGTGTGGGCAATCTGTCCCAACACTTGCACAGTTTTTCATTCAAGAGTGTGGGCAAACTGTCCAACACTTGCACAATTTTTTAAATTTTTTTTTATTAAATAATCGTATCATCATCGAATACTTAATATCCATTATTCTTAGATACAAGGTAAACTCTAGCTTTTATAATTGATCCATTCCCAAGCTTAAAACCAGGTGTGACAGGAAAGCCGACTGACTGAGGCGCACCACCGTTGATGATAATCCGTCCACCACCACCACCGCCACTTCCACCACCACCGCCGCTGCCAATAGAAGAAAGCCTCACCACATTATCCATATATTGCGGATGAAACTCGGCTCCTCTACTAGCCTCGAAGAGACTAGGCGGCGGATCCATTGCAAACGCCAGCAAATGTAGCAACCAAACCACCTTAGCTAGACCCGAAAACTCAGCGTAAAACCGAGTTCTCGGATGTGTCCCGACGAGAACTTGACGCCGCTGCTCCAAATCTCCGAAAAGCGATTCCTCCATCTTCGGATGCACGATAGCTAAGTACTTCTTGAAACAGAATTTCCCGAAACTGCAAGTGGGGAGTATTCCCAATAACTCAACCGGATCCATCGCCTTCATATCGCGATATCTGCGTGAAGCAATCGCGACGGTATTGGTCCGGATTGATCAAAGACGAAAGGCTTCCGTCCATATAGAACGTCTCGTGATCAAACCCTTGAAACATTTTTCGGTTGACATAAGATTGTAACGCATACTTAGCATGGTTCACTCCAACAATTGAATCCATGAACGAAGAACCACCACCGTTAGTGGCGGAGGTGGCGACGGAAGAGGAGGAGGAGGCTTCAATTGATCTGACGGCGGCTGAGATGTCCCAATGGGCGGAGCGCATTAGTGAGAGGAGCAATGATGTGAATGATTTTGCAGCATCTTTAACTGAACTCATCGTTGCTTCGAATAGCTCCGGAGGCGGCGAAGTCGAAACTACATTGAAAAAAAAAAACCAAAACAAAAATCAGCATAAATTGTCTGTGTGAGGCTAAAAATTAACATGCTGTATAAAATTTGTGATTAAATAAAAATACGCAAACCAAACAAGGACAGAGACGAGTGTAACGCTAAGACGATATTACACCGTTATGGTGCTCACACAATTAAAACTTCCTTCAACAATCATAACACAAAGTTTTAGAAAACTGCCATTTGCTACTACTCCCTCCGTTTTTTTATTTGTCGCAAATGGAAGAATCACACAGATTAAGAAAGTAATTATTATGTCTAAAATATAGTATTGGAAATTTATTTTTTTATTGAAGATGTAAATACTTTGTTGGTAAATGAGTTTTAGTAATTGAAATGTTTTTTTTTTTTTTGAGATGTAAATATTTTGTTGGTAAATGAGAAAAAAATAATAAATGATGCAATGGAATTGGAAAATGACAGATAAATAAAAACGAAAGGAGTAGATAATTTGGTATCTCAACGAGTGAGATTAATATCAATCAATTTGTCAATGATTTATAAAGAGGGATACATGAAAGCATCCCACCAATACGGAGAAAAGAAAAATGTTGAGCCAAAACCAACGGGAAGTTCTTACTTGGTGATTCCAACGTGGAGAGTAACCGATGTGGCACATTCTAGACCACACAATTTTATTACAGAATAAAACTGTGTGGTCCAGAATGTGTCACATCGGTTACTCTCCATGTTGGAGTCTCCAAGTAAGAATTTCCCAGAACGAAAAGGACTCACACTGTCCCGCCCTTAGAACTTCGTTAATGATCAAAATCGAAAGTTAAGTCCCTGGAGGCAATGTACCTCCGATAACGAGAGGGTAGAGGAGGGGCCATTGAGTCCTAAAGAAGAATTAATAATAATTCAGCCAAAAACGTGAATCCTAAAGCATGGGCTTGTTTTTTGGGGGAATGAGGGAGAAGGACATAAATATTTCATCAATTAAGTAGAAGGACAGTTTTTTGAAACTTTTGCATAAAGGACAAAACTATTTATTCATTTGTCGAAATTCACTTGTGTTCAAATTCACTATTTAAATTCATCGTTAAATTCACTAATTTTCAAAATTCATCGTCGAAATTCACTAATTTTCGGGATTCATCGTCGAAATTCTTTATCGAAATTCACCGATTTCGGGATTCACTCGGGAGATTCAGCGATTTTCGGGATTCACTGTTTGTCCTTCTCCCTATAAAATTATGCAGTTGTCCTTCTCCCTATAAAAAATATGTAGCTGTCCTGTTACTTAAAAATATTTCAGATTGTGTCCTTATCCCTAATTTTCCATTGTTTTTTTTAGCAAAGAATTTGTTTTATTCTTCAAATCATTAATCTCTCAAAAGCGACCCAAAGCGAACGCACTTTCTTTTGTCTCCTTTTCTTTCTTTTATGATTAGAAACAAGCTGCTTTCTTTTAGTTTCATCGCCTTAAAAGCCGAGTAATACAAGAGGTTTACTGCGCTACCATTATCGACGCAGACTCTCGATACCCGAGTTCGGCTAATCACCGCTTCAATTACTAACCCCACACTGTGACTCCGAGACTTGGGAATATCATCTTTGGGTCCATACCCGATTTCCGTTGTAAATCTCAGTCTCTTATTTTCCCTTGAGCTGTCGATTGGCTCTCGACTGATTCCGTCTTTATCATTCTCAGCTGGCCCAAAGATCTTATTGACGTAATTGCTGGGTCGATTATCATTATGCCTATCTCGATCGGGGTCGCCTCTGTTGTTTCTCTCTCGATCTGGAGATCGGTCCCGACGTAGTGATCGATCTCTATGCCTCTGAGCGTCACGACCTCGATCTCGATCTTGATCAGAATTCTTCCTTTTAAACTCCTGCGCCACTTTGGGCTCGGCGCCCCTGAGACATCAACCACCTCATCTATCTTGCCTTCTTGAATACAAGCATTGATGTCTCTTTTCAGGTCGTCACAATCCTCCGTTGTATGACCTATATCCTCATAAAACTCACAATACTTTCTGGGGTTTCTCTTTTCTCGAGGCTTTTTTAGTGGCCTTGGTTTCTTTGCTAAGCCCTTTAAGATCATAATGGATAATACTTCCCCTCGAGGCCGATTGAGGGGAATGAAATCTTTATCGCATAGAGCCCCTTTCTTTCTCAAACGGTCTGAGACGGGTATTTGTGATACGGTCCTGCATCGCCGGCTTGCTCGGTGTTTCGCCGCTTTGGATTGATTCTTCTTCGGACCTCGAGTGTCCTTCTTCGAATCCGTCCAGCCGGATTGGGTGTGCCTGCGCACTGCCTCTTCCCCTTGATAGAATCTATGCACCACGTTAACACACTCATCCATGGTACGAGGGACATCTCTGCTCAACTTCATATATAACTTTGTATTACGCAACCCTCCCACAAATGATGTGATCAGAAGTCGATCATCGGCATTCTTGACTTGTATGGCTTCAAGATTAAATCTCTTCAGATAATTTATCACCGTTTCTTCTTTTTGTTGCTTCATATTCATGTGGCGCGTAGCACTTAAATGGAACTTTTTGTACACGATGAACGCGTCTCGAAATTTACGGGCTAGCATAGCAAAACTGGAGATTGACCCGGGTCGTAGCTTGGTGAACCATTCTCTGGCTCGACCAACGAGCAATCTCTCGAAAGCCCGACATCGCATCTCATCGAGTGCGCCATCCAACCTCATCTGAGATAGGTACCTGTGTAGATGGTCCTCTGGATCAGTGGTGCCATCATAAGGTTCTATCTTCGGTATCTTGAACCTTTTGGGTTTGGGGAAATCCTCGATTTCTTTTGTGAAGGGCGATTTTTCTATCCATAGTGAGACTTGGTTTTTTCCCAGAATAACGTCCAGCTCCAGTCTAACTCTATCTTCATCCATCCTTTGATGTTTCTGTTGAATTTCGCGTCTCTTTCTCTCCACAGAGCTGGAAGACGCACTAATCTCTTCCATGGGGATGTGCTTGGCGTTGTCAGCTGCCTCCTTCTTGCCGCCGTCTACCTGTTGCTGAGCCATGAACGCCTCCGCTATAATTCTGGACATTAATTTGCGATCAGCCCCTGCTAATTGATTCACGATAGCTTGATGCTCTGGAGCAAGACCTTGCTTCTCCTTCTGGGGATCTTCGTGGACAGGATCTAGCACTGGATCCTTTGTTCTTTATGGATCCAGATCCATCTGCTCATTGATCTATGAACCCTGTTGATCTATCACTTTGGAAGTAGTTTTCTTGGCGGTCTTATCCTTAGGAGGCATCATGATATGAGTGTATTGAACAATAGAAGGCCCTCCTTCTAGCGCCAATGACGATGACAAATTATGTCACCTAATTAATTCGGGCCTGAATGAATCTAGTGATGAACACCCAAAACCCTAATGCCTCAAGGACGTTGTGGTTGGTTTTATGATTTGCGGCTGAGTCTAAGAACTTGTCTTAGATTGCCTACGTATCCTGTAATTGTTCAGGAATCAAGCCTTACGTAGTTCCTGGAACATGGTATTTATAATGATAATGCGTGCCATAACCCTAATATTAGGTCGGTCTTAGCTATTGTCATATTACCCTTAATGGGCCTTGTCCCTCGCCCAAGTTATCATGCTGATAACGGGCCTTCATAGATGGTGCGGACTCTGTCCTCGACGCGACTTAACCGACTTGCGGTAACCGACTCTGGGAACCTTATCCTACACTGCTCGAACATCGGTCATCGTAGATTACCTCGATCCTCGACATGCATACCTTGGTACTTATTCATAACGTGAGGACCAACCGATAGACGACATGTGGAGGGGTGAAACCCTGTATCGTCAGTGATATAAGGGTGTAATACACAGAATGAAAGGCAAATAATGAATTAGCCGGTATCTAATTTCTTTTGTTGGTATCAAAACCTGGTAATGGAGGAACCACCACCGCGGTCCGCTCCTATCACCGAATCCGGAGGTGAAGGAAGCTCAGCTACACTCACAAAAGGAAGCAGCATCCTATCTTCAACATTCATACCAGGGATTGTCACCGGAATTCCTGTTTCCGGTCTTCCATTTCCTTCATCCACCACGTTCTATCCAGACAGTTCGTTTCCGACTTTCACCGGAGCAAGTCCTCTTCATGATGGCTCCTCCATTTCAGATTTGAACCTTGGATCCACTCTTCCCTCCCTGACATAGTCTCCCTTGCTCAGTAGGCCGAAAATATCACACCCATTTTCCGATCTGGTAGTCCCACTTCACCGTTCAACAATCTGAATCCAGTTCCTTTCACTGGCCATTTGAGCCAGTCCACCACTGTTAAATTAACAAGAGACAACTACCTACTGTGGAGGTACACTGTTTTACCGGTAATTAAAGGCTATAAACTTGATGGATATTTGTTTGGAACTAAACCCCGGCCACCGGAGATACCTAGACATCCACCAAATCTAGCTGTAGCGGAATGGGACTTAGTGGATTCTCTACTCACTAGATGGCTTCTTTGCTCATTGATAGATCCAACATTAACTAAAGTGGTTGGATGCTCCATTTCTCAAGAAATATGGTCCACTCTAGAAGTTCTATTCAACAATTAGTCTCAATCAAGGATGTTGGAGTACAAAAGTGCACTTACAAAAGCTGAAAAAGGGTCAAAATCCATGGCAGACTATGTGACAACCATGAAATCTTATAGTGATAGCTTGATGACCATGAGCTACCCCAT
This sequence comes from Gentiana macrophylla, assembly GCA_026214975.1. Taxonomy (NCBI): domain Eukaryota; kingdom Viridiplantae; phylum Streptophyta; class Magnoliopsida; order Gentianales; family Gentianaceae; genus Gentiana; species Gentiana macrophylla. Next base: position 11,574,807 of record CM047812.1, on the reverse strand, counting down.
CTCCAAGTATGAGTTAGTATTGGCTACCCAGGGGGTTAGATAGAGGCTGAAGCTGTAATTGTTAACTTAATCGCTGCCGGATTGGATCTCTATATTGGCAGGAAGTTCAATCACAACTCATTACTTATGAGAGGATTTTCACCAGATTCAATCCCTAACCACAAGGATCTGCTATTAATCCTACTACACATTTGGCCAGTTACAATGGTGGTTTTAGGCCAGGCAAATCCAATGATAGACCAACAGGACCAGGACAGAACTCTTACAGAGGTAGGGGTGGAGGTTCAAGAGGAGGAAGATGTGATGGCAGAAATTCAGGAAATGCTAAGGTGCAGTGTGAACTTTGTGGCAAGAATGGGCATACTGTTGCAATTTTTTGGCATAGGTTTGAGACAGTTTTTCAGCCACTAGATCTCAATAATGCAGCAAGTCCTAATCAACCATATGCTTACATGGACACACCTAGTACAGTTGCAGATCATGCTTGGTACTTAGACAGTGGGGCAACAAATCATGTGATATCTGACTTGGGTAATCTTAACCAGAGTATTGCTTACAATGGTAGTGATACACTAATAGTGGAGAATGGTGAACACTTATTTATATATTAAGCACACTGGTAACATTGTACTTCACACACACATTGGAGCCCTATTCCTAAATACTGTCTTCCATGTTCCCCAAATTACCAGAAATTTACTTAGTATTTCCAAATTAATGTCTGATAATGATGTGTTTGCTGAATTCACTAACAACTCATGTTTTGTTAAGGACAAGGCAACAAGAAGACCAATTCTCAAGGGTCAACTCAAGGATGGGCTCTATCAGATAGTGCCATTGGACAGTGAGTCAGAAGAGACCTCCCTTCAATCCAAGTCACCCCAGTTCAAGCAATCTGCTGTTTTTCTTGGTCGATTGTCCACTAAGTCTTGAAATGTCAAGTCCCTAGATGTTCTTGAACATAATATGGATCCTAATGTGTGACATAAGAGGTTAGGATACCACTCTAGTAGAATCTTGAGTCAAATCCTAAATGATTGTAATACTGTTATCAATGGAAAACTTTTGTTTTTTGTTGCTTGCCAATTTTGGAAATCTCATTCTTTACCTCATTTAAATTCTTTTTCTCATGATGCTTCATTGTTTTATTTAGTTCACACTGACATCTGGGGCCCTGCTCTAGGTAAATCCACAGAAGGACACCTGTATTATATCCATTTCATAAATGATCATACTAGGTTCACTTTGATTTTCCCACTAAAAGCCAAATCTGAAGCTCTCTATGTGTTTACTCACTTCAACACCCTAGTGGAAACACAATTCAATGCTAAAATAAAATGTGTCCAATCAGATTGTGGGGTGAGTATAGAGTTTTTGAGTCTTTCTGAAAGCATCATGGCATAGCCTTTAGACACCCCTGTCCACATGATCATGCCCAAAATAAAAGAGCAGAAAGAAAGCATAGACACATAACAGAGTTAAGATTGACCTTGTTGGCACAAGCATCAATGCCTCTCAGTTTTTGGTGGCATAGTTTTCAAGCATCTGTATCCATCATTAACTGTCTTCCAACCCCTGTGCTGATATCAAATTTCCCTATGAGTGTCTTTTCAGAAGGAAACCTGATTATACCACATTTAAGTTGTTTGGTTGTGCAGCATATCCCTACCTTAGACCCTTCCATACTACTAAATTTCAGTACCATACCACTCAGTATGTTAACTTAGGGCTTAGTCCCCATCACAAAGGCTACAAGTGTCTTGATAGATCAAGGAGAATCTACATTTCCAATAATGTGAAGTTTAATGAATTGAACTTCAGTTTCCCTTTTTAGAAAACGGAAGAACTCGGGCAGCAAGCCATCTTTGTTGGTGAGGACCGGAGACAAAGCTGATTACCATGTTAAGGCATTTGTAATCTTGGATTTTGTTATGTGTTTTGTGTTTTTTTTTTTGCTATGCACATTAATTTTTTATTAATACAACTGAAATATTTAGGAGTATCTGACAACAAAATACATACCATGCTTTTGATAAATTAGCAAGCAAACTGATGTTGTACGTTTGGTCTGATAAAAGAATAATATAGATATACCACTGATTCAATCGGGTGTACTAAAATAGAATCGACCTTGTGAAAGTCGGTTCTAGAGCCAAAAATTGATTTCCTGTAAGTGCTTTGGGAAAGTCGTTTTTCTGGTTCAAAAGGACCGACTTTCATTAGATCGATTCCGTTTAATCGATATGATGCATAAGTAGGTGTGGTGGACTGGTAGAATCAATGTGGCGCAAATAATAGACTTCTCATTTGTTTTTGTTTTATCTTTGCAAATAATTGGATTCTGTCTAATCGATGTGATGCATTAGTTTTCATTGCACATGAAAAAAAGTAAAATACAATACATACTGTTACACCAAGTAACACATAAATCATACATAGACAGCTGTCGAAGCATGCTTTAGTTGTAAATACTGATGTCTTACGATCATAATGTCTTTATTTAAGAAAGGGAAAAAAAAAAAAAAAAGAGTAAAACAGGATCAACGATTGAAATGGTACAAGAACCACCACCGAAAACTGGTAATCCAGAGTTTGTTTCCGGGTCGTCTCTTTTGGAATCAAAGCTCCGCCAATGCATTTGACTGTTAATTATAAAAAAACATATAAAACGATGTGGTTTAATGTGTAAACTACAAACAAAACCATATCGTTTTGTAGTTTTTTTTACCGTTGGCCGTTAAATGCATTGGAGGGATGTTCCGTCCGGTCCCTTTCCGTCATGAATATTAGCCTCTGAAATGTAAGTAAGCAAACATATGAGAAATGGATTCAAATATTAAACAATTTCAGATGGTTTTGCCAAAAAAAAAAAGAAAAGGAAAAAAAAACAATTTCAGATGGTTAACATTTTTAATTGGTTGGGAAGAGTTTATTAGACATGAATCAAGCCGCCCTTATTCTTTATCTTAAATTTTTAGGAAGTTTTTATTCATATTCATAGAATATATTATTGTAATAAAAATATTAAATCTTATGTATTGCAAGTAAAAATATAAGAATATTAGAGCGACCGATAGACAACCAAAAATAAAAATAAAAAATCTAGAGAAAATAAATTGAGACGGATCACTAATAGTTATCATATATAAACATCCTATGTATGCGTTTTTATTACGATAAACACCTCTACGTATGTGTTGTGTTATGATAAACACTCATATATGTTTTTTGGTTACAATTATAGGACAACTACCGATGCGTTTATGGTAATAAAAACACATACATTGGGGTGTTGATCGTAACAATGAAACATACACATGGGTGTTTATCGTATAAAAAACACATACATATGAGTCTTAATAAAAATGTAATCATCCCTATTAAAATTCATTGAATAAGAACCTTACTTAATTTCAATGTTGATTTCCTCAGCAGATTCATCAGCAATCTCTTCAAATGCTTCATCAGAAATAGTTAAAGTGTCCTCACAATCAATTCCCTCGTAATAACTTGCCATTTGCACAAACACGTATGCATCTTTATATTTACATTGACCAAGGCCGTCTTTACACGTAACTGAAAGGTATCCTCCACATCCTCCATATTTTTCCCACAAACAAAAAGGAACCGATGCAAGCATGGGTGCAATTGTCAAATATCTGTACGTACAAAATTCATCTGCAACATGACTTGAACATTAGTCATTTTCACTTGTTATATACCTATCATTGGCGAACGCAGAAAAAATTCCCATCAGGTGGTATCGGAGAAAATTCGAAGATTTAGGGGGTATCTACTTTGGCACCTAAATTTAAGGCATCACACTTTCACATTTTATTCTACTTAAGGCACAGCACTAATTTTTAAATATACCACTGCACCACAGTTTAATTACTAAAATGTCATTTATTTCTAGGGAACCATATTTGAAAATAAAATTCCTATCGTATCAAAATAAATACAATACAACCCTTAAACTTTTGATTCTTATGAAATAACCCTTACCCATGATCGACATCACACATTTTCCCTCCAAAACAAACATAAACTATCGACTCCTTCGACTCACCTCCAACAAAATCTCCAAAATTTCTTCTTCTTCCTTCTCCAACTCCTTCCTTAATCTCTCCATTTTCCTTCTTAACTATCTTTCATCTCCCTCTTTTCCTCATACCATATTCATCATCAAGGACGGAGCCAAATTTCTAAAAAGAATACAATTTAGCGATTAATCATTCTAAACCACCGGAACTGAAAAACACAGAGGGCATTAATTTTTTACAAGCTAACCCATTAGACACGTGTATACTAATACCTCATTCTTCTTTCCACACTTCGTTGACGCTGGCTGTTTATTAAAAGTGTCAACATGACTTAATACTAAATACTCTACACTTTACATGCTTTTGGGATAGAATTCATCAATATTGGAATAACATATTGGGATAAAAAAATCACCCAAAAAAAATCCAAAAGTGGCACACCACGCTAGGTTGCACTTATACTTCATCCTGCAAGCGTAGTGCTGTTAAACGAACAGAGCCGCTCACGAACAAACTTGTGTTCGACTCGTTAGTATCCGTGATCGTTCGTTTGTTTAGCTTAACGAATCAAGCTTGAACAAGATTTTAAGCTCGTTTCCTAAACAAACGAACATGAACTTACTCGTGAACGTTCGATTATATTCGCGAACCTGCTTATATAGATAAATCAATGTACAACCATTTTAACTCATAAGATGAGATAAGGCATCTATTAATCTACTATATACTCTAGTGTAATTTTGTAGGAATATTGATAGAGTTGTCATAATATTTTTATTACTATAATGTTTGAATATTGCTTTGTATTTTGTTATTTATTCATTTGGACTTAGTTTTTTATACCTTAACAAGCCAAACTCGAATTGAGAAGCAAAATACATGTAGCATGTCAAACTCGAACACGAGTCGCACGAAAATTCTTTATAAAAGAGCTGAGTTTCAACAAAATTTTATATTCGTTTATTAAACAAACGTTCGCGAACAAGCTCGTTACCTTAACGGACCAAGTTTGAACATTTTTTTTCTGTTCATTTATTAAACGAACGAACATGAACAAGCTCGTGACCTAAATGTACAGAGCTTGAACAACTGATAGTCGGTTCAGCTCGGCTCGTTAACAGCACTATGCAAGTGTATCCCGTATCCGTATGTATCGGATACCGATACTCGACGAATACCCTGGATACTCCGTTGGATACGTATTTGGGGCGAATTGTAATTTTCAAAAGTTTGATCTTTAGGGGATACATGTATCTTGACTACAGCTACAAATATCCAAAAAACATTATACTTAAAAGAATAAGTTTGCATCCTTATATGTGTGTACGTCTATATATATATATATATATATATATATTCCAATTTAAGACAGTTTCAAAAATCACGTATATTAATAATGTGAGTTAATACACTAATTTTTACAATTAAATGACTACATTGTCCTTGGATATAATTAAGGGGGAATGAGGAGAAGGACAAAAATATTTCATCAATTGAGTAGAATGACGCTTTTTGAAACTTTTGCATAAAGGACAAAACTATTTATTCATCGTAGAAATTCACTTGTGTTGAAATTCACTATTTAAATTCATTTGCCGAAATTCACTTTGTTGAAAGTCACTAATTTTCAAAATTCATTGTATATTAAATTCACTAATTTTCGGGATTCATCGTCAAAATTCATTGTCAAAATTCACCGATTTCGGGATTCATCTGGGAAATTCACTAATTTTAGGGATTCACCTGTTTGTCTTCTCGCTATATAAAAATTATGATTGTCATTCTCCTATAAAAATATGCATTTGTCTCTATTACTTAAAAATATTTCAGATTGTGTCCTTATCCCTAATTTTCCATATAATTAATGTGATCTTTTTTATATCTCCTACTGTAATAAATAAGGGTAAATCAAGTAAAAACACAATAAATGTTGTATTGGAAATTGTCTTGTGTCACATAAAATGGAATAAAAGATTTTAGCAATTGCATCGATTATTTTGGAGCGGAGGAGTATAAAATCATTTTATTTTTATTATTTACTGATTTAGTCCTTATATTTTCATTATTTACATATACACCTTGTATCCGTATCCTATATTTTCATTAAATCGTGTATCTGCGATATCTCGTATCCACGTATCCATACCAGTGCATCATAGACACCAAGTAGGTGCAGTCGGGGGTTTTTAACTGCTAGCCACCGCCTATTTCAATGATTTGGTGCTGATGGTGAAATGGTGATAGGAAATAAATGGTTGACGGAGATGGTGGAGAGGGGAAGAAGAAGAAGGCTCACATAGTGAAAAAAGTGGCTGAAGGGTGGCTTGGGTTGGATTGGTGTTGGAGAAATTGAGCTGGGAAAGATTGTGGGAACAAATTGTTATGGTGATAGGAAAGAAAGAAATGGTGTTAAAGGAAGAAGAATAAGGCTCACATGGTGAAAATGGTGGGTGAAAGACGACATGGGTTGGGTACTTTAAATATTAAAAATCCAGAAAAAAAAAAAAAAAAAAAAAAAAAAAAAAAAAAAAAACATAGAAACAAGCTTAGACCAACGTGCCCAAAAGGGAGGCCGGAAGACTTACCAGGAATAATGCCGCCAGGAACAGCCGTAATTGGATTCTGAGCATTGAAAGCCATGATCAACTGAAGCAGGGTAACTAACAACACAATTTTGGTTCTTCTTTCCATTTTTATTTGTGTGTGTGCGAGCGCTTCTATATTTGTGTGCAATAAGTTTGCTTCTTTTTATACGTCAAATATTGCCGCCTATGATTTATATATATATGCCAAGGAGGATATCACCGTATTGTAAATTTTGTATAATTCTTCAATACGGAAAATATTGCCGCCTTTTTTTTTTTCCAAATAATGTTCACTGTCTCTTTTGATACAAATGATTTATTACAAGATGCTAAATGATAAGATCGAGTCATATATATATATATATATATATATATATATATATATATATATATATATATACTAGCTTTTTTACTTTTACAGATGCGATTTGTGGTGAGAAGATTGAATATATGTGGATCTATAATATAGATATACAATTTTACACACATGAAAAGATGATAGTTTATTATGAATTTAGTTAATAGCGAATCATAATTAAAACTTCAATGCAAACACGTGTGTTCCAATGTAATCCAAAAAATAAAATAATATACCAATGAAAGGTTAAATCGCTCATAAGTATAAAGTTGATGTTATATTATAAATCTATTATAAATCTTTCTACTTAACATTGGTCACTCATTTTTACATAATTAATATAAAAGAAAACACGTGTGCCACAATAATAAATTAAGATGCAATGTAATTTTCTTGGCTGCAACTACCAAGTCATCCAATTTCAGGTTGAAGAATTGTTAGTAAATAAAAAAAATATAATGATATGAAAGCACTAAAAATACATATTATTAAAGTTGTATATAAATATAAAATATTATCATAATCGAATACGGCTTAGTGATAGTCTTTGCAATTCTTGGTGATGCAATCGTCAAGTAGAAAGATTTATAATAGTGATTGATAGGTGATATCAAAGGGAAATGTGATATGTGTCGAATTCACCTACACACCCCTACTATGTGTCCATGAGTGTTCGCGTATTAAGGACTCAAAATGATTTTTCGCCAAATCACACATCCAAAAAAGTAAATTAAAAAAATATGAACAGGTTCTATATAATAAAGACATCTTTTTTTAATCTACAAAATGTTTATCCAATATGAAATGAACATGTTCTCTATAATAACCTGTACTAAAAAAACAAAGAAAAATTTACTAGAATTTGAATGAATGCGGTATATACAATGATTTTTTTAGATGTAAAATAATATATTTATTTACAATAAAAATAAAGTATATGTTTAAATATCTAAAATACATTTTTAAAGATGTTTAAATATCTGGCAAGTCCCATACACTATGATGTTGCTTGCTAGTGGGTCTACCGGACTCTCGAGTGAGATGACCGGGTTCGATCCTCCCTGTAGATTAAAAAGCTTTTTCGTCCAAGTGCAAAAAAAGATGTTTAAATATCTAAGTATATGTTATTTATATTGTTGAAGCTTTTTTTTTGAAATTTTTAGTTCGAGTGGTTTTTTTATTATCAAGAGGAGATATTAATTTGTTATATTATTTTATCATAAAAAACAATTAGGTATTTTTATCAAGAAATTAATTTGATCTATTTACTTGGCAGACTACACGCAAGAAATACATGTTCACTTATTAAAAACTGAATTTCATTCTTACCCCAAATAAAACTAAAAAACATTTCCATCAACTTTGCACCAATGGGTTTGTCTACAATTAATAAAAGCGAATTCTTTGTATTGTACCTCTTTTAAAAAGGTTGTGTTGTGTTTGATGCAGATATACGAAAAATAGAAGTAATAATAAAGTCGAATAATCGGTGACATAAAATATCAAATAACATGGATGATTGAACATAAAATAGAGCAAATTCTTTGTTGTGTACCTTTTTTTCTTCAAATGTTGTGTTGTGTTTGAACTGTATACTCGAGAAGATGTATCTGCATGTAATTGATTTATTGTAAATGTAATGAAATTGAGCATAACGTGATTAATAAAATACATGCAAAGAAAAGTAATAGTTTATACCTGGCTTGGATGAAATGTCTGGTTAATATGTAATTTGTGTTTCAGTAATATATTTATATAGAGGGGATGAGAGTGATTTTTTTATAAAATTTTATTGATTAGATATTATAAGTTTGTTCAGAGTTTGTTTAGAGTAAAAAAGAAAGATGAGTATTTTTTTATTGTTAGAGTGAATTTTTTAATCTTTACACTTTTTTTTTTTTCGAGTGTTGTTTTTTTTGTTACAGTGAATGTTGTTTAGATTAATATAGAGAGGATGAGAGTGATTTTTTTATAAAATTTTATTTTTTAGATATTATAAGTTTGTTAAGAGTAAAAAAGAAAGATGAGTATTTTTTTTGTTAGAGCGAAATTTTTAATCTTTACACTTTTGAGATTTTTTTTTTCGAGTGTTTTTTTTTTTTGTTAGAGTGAAATTTTTATAAAACCTTTCAAAAAAAAAATAAAAATTTATAAAACGTTGTTGTTTAGATTATTTGTTAGGTGTTTTTTTTTCATTAAAAGGGCAGAAGACGTAGACATTTGTTTGTGAGTGAATTTTTTAATCTTTACACTTTTCTGAATATTTTTTTTCGAGTGTTTTTTTTTTGTTAGAGTGAATTTTTTATAAAATGTTATTGTTTGGATTATTTGTTAAGTGTTTTTTTTTTATTAAAAAGGCATAAGACGTAGACGTTTCCAAATGCTAATGAATATTGTTAGAGTATTTTTTTTTTGTTAGGAGTGGAACTAATTTGTTTTATTTAGAGCTAGATTATTTGTTAGGTAGTTATTTACAGCTGTTTTTTTTATATATTTTTTATCGTATATTATCCTTTTTTTATGTTGTAAAATTGTAGATTATCTTGTTAGGTGTTTTATTTAGTAAAATTTGTTTTTACAGCTGGCTGTTTTGTTTTGCTTTTTTGTCTTGGGGCGCTTTTACAGGCTGTTTTTCCGGGTTATTTTACAGGTTTTGGAGCGAAATCCCGGGTAATCGGGTTAAATCACCCTTTCAAATATATATAGATATATAGATATTCAAAACCTTCCACATTGACGGAGTATATTAGTTTGAACTGTTCAAGAGGCCAACCTTCCGCATTGACGGAGTATATCAAAAGAATTATAAGAAATGAAAGATTGAAAATGTGTTTGAACTCTTGGAGGTAGATGCAAATACAAAGATTCTCTACTTCCAAAGAGAAAAAAAACAAAAAAACAGTTAATAATAAAAAACAAAAACAAAGATTTCGCATGATCACACTTGTTAATTAATATTTTCTCAAACCCAAAATATTAGTCTTTTTAGTGTTTTCACATAGATTAATAAAGTGATTGAATGTCATCAATTTGAAAAAGAAATTTCTAAAATATTGTTTGACTAATATATCTATATATATTTGAAAGGGTGATTTAACCCGATTACCCGGGATTTCGCTCCAAAACCTGTAAAATAACCCGGAAAAACAGCCTGTAAAAGCGCCCCAAGACAAAAAAGCAAAACAAAACAGCCAGCTGTAAAAACAAATTTTACTAAATAAAACACCTAACAAGATAATCTACAATTTTACAACATAAAAAAAGGATAATATACGATAAAAAATATATAAAAAAAACAGCTGTAAATAACTACCTAACAAATAATCTAGCTCTAAATAAAACAAATTAGTTCCACTCCTAACAAAAAAAAATACTCTAACAATATTCATTAGCATTTGGAAACGTCTACGTCTTATGCCTTTTTAATAAAAAAAAAACACTTAACAAATAATCCAAACAATAACATTTTATAAAAAATTCACTCTAACAAAAAAAAAAAACACTCGAAAAAAATATTCAGAAAAGTGTAAAGATTAAAAAATTCACTCACAAACAAATGTCTACGTCTTCTGCCCTTTTAATGAAAAAAAAAACACCTAACAAATAATCTAAACAACAACGTTTTATAAATTTTTTTTTTTTTTTTTTGAAAGGTTTTATAAAAATTTCACTCTAACAAAAAAAAAACACTCGAAAAAAAAAATCTCAAAAGTGTAAAGATTAAAAATTTCGCTCTAACAAAAAAAATACTCATCTTTCTTTTTTACTCTGAACAAACTTATAATATCTAAACAATAAAATTTTATAAAAAAATCACTCTCATCCTCTCTATATTAATCTAAACAACATTCACTGTAACAAAAAAAACAACACTCGAAAAAAAAAAAGTGTAAAGATTAAAAAATTCACTCTAACAATAAAAAAATACTCATCTTTCTTTTTTACTCTAAACAAACTCTGAACAAACTTATAATATCTAAACAATAAAATTTTATAAAAAAATCACTCTCATCCCCTCTATATAAATATATTACTGAAACACAAATTACATATTAACCAGACATTTTATCCAAGCCAGGTATAAACTATTACTTTTCTTTGCATGTATTTTATTAATCACGTTATGCTCAATTTCATTACATTTACAATAAATCAATTACATGCAGATACATCTTCTCGAAAGTATCTGATTCAAACACAACACAACATTTGAAGAAAAAAAGGTACACAACAAAGAATTTGCTCTATTTTATGTTCAATCATCCATGTTATTTGATATTTTATGTCACTGATTATTCAGACTTTATTATACTCCTATTTTTTCATTATCTGCATCAAACACAATACAACCTTTTTTAGAAAAGATGTACAATACAAAGAATTCGTTTTATTAATTGTAGACAAACCCATTGGTGCAAAGTTGATGGAAATGTTTTTTTAGTTTTATTTGGGGTAAGAATGAAATTCAGTTTTTTAATAAGTGAACATGTATTTCTTGCGTGTAGTCTGCCAAGTAAATAGATCAAATTAATTTCTTGATAAAAATACCTAATTGTTTTTTTATGATAAAATAATATAACAAATTAATATCTCCTCTTGATAATAAAAAAAACCACTCGAACCAAAAAAATTTCAAAAAAAAAAACGTTCAACAATATAAATAACATATACTTAGATATTTAAACATCTTTTTTTTTTCCACTTGGACGAAAGCTTTTTTAATCTACAGGGGAGGGGGATCGAACCCGGGTCATCTCACTCGAGAGTCCGGGTAGACCCACTAGCGGCAACCGCTAGGGTATGGGACCTTGCCCAGATATTTAAACATCTTTAAAAATGTATTTTAGATATTTAAACATATACTTTATTTTTTATTGTAAATAAATATATTATTTTTACATCTAAAAAAAATCATTGTATATACCGCATTCATTCAAATTCGGTAAATTTTTCTTTGTTTTTTTAGTACAGGTTATTATAGAGAATATGTTCATTTCATATTGGATAAACATTTTGTAGATTAAAAAAAGATGTCTTTATTATATAGAACCTGTTCATATTTTTTTAATTTACTTTTTTGGATGTGTGATTTGGCGAAAAATCATTTTGAGTCCTTAATACGCGAACACTCATGGACACATAGTAGGGGTGTGTAGGTGAATTCGACACATATCACATTTCCCTTTGATATCACCTATCAATCACTATTATAAATCTTTCTACTTGACGATTGCATCACCAAGAATTGCAAAGACTATCACTAAGCCGTATTCGATTATGATAATATTTTATATTTATATACAACTTTAATAATATGTATTTTTAGTGCTTTCATATCATTATATTTTTTTATTTACTAACAATTCTTCAACCTGAATTTGGATGACTTGGTAGTTGCAAATAAGAAAATTACATTGCATCTTATTTTATTATTGTGGTAATACGTGTTTTCTTTTATATTAATTATGTAAAAATGAGTGACCAATGTTAAGTAGAAAGATTTATAATAGATTTATAATATAACATCAACTTTATACTTATGAAGCGATTTAACCTTTCATTAGTATATTATTTTATTTTTTGGATTACATTGGAACACACGTGTTTGCATTGAAGTTTTAATTATGATTCGCTATTAACTAAATTCATAATAAACTATCATCTTTTCATGTGTGTAAAATTGTATATCTATATTATAGATCCACATATATTCAATCTTTCTCACTGCAGAGTGCATCGACGAGTAAAAGCTAGTATATATATATATATATATATATATATATATATATATATATATATATATATATATATATATATATATGACTCGATCTTATCATTTAGCATCTTGTAATAAATCATTTGTATCAAAAGAGACAGTGAACATTATTTGGAAAAAAAAAAAGGCGGCAATATTTTCCGTATTGAAGAATTATACAAAATTTACAATACGGTGATATCCTCCTTGGCATATATATATAAATCATAGGCGGCAATATTTGACGTATAAAAGAAGCAAACTTATTGCACACAAATATAGAAGCGCTCGCACACACACAAATAAAAATGGAAAGAAGAACCAAAATTGTGTTGTTAGTTACCCTGCTTCAGTTGATCATGGCTTTCAATGCTCAGAATCCAATTACGGCTGTTCCTGGCGGCATTATTCCTGGTAAGTCTTCCGGCCTCCCTTTTGGGCACGTTGGTCTAAGCTTGTTTCTATGTTTTTTTTTTTTTTTTTTTTTTTTTTCTGGATTTCAAATATTTAAAGTACCCAACCCATGTCGTCTTTCACCCACCATTTTCACCATGTGAGCCTTATTCTTCTTCCTTTAACACCATTTCTTTCTTTCCTATCACCATAACAATTTGTTCCCACAATCTTTCCCAGCTCAATTTCTCCAACACCAATCCAACCCAAGCCACCCTTCAGCCACTTTTTTCACTATGTGAGCCTTCTTCTTCTTCCCCTCTCCACCATCTCCGTCAACCATTTATTTCCTATCACCATTTCACCATCAGCACCAAATCATTGAAATAGGCGGTGGCTAGCAGTTAAAAAAAACCCGACTGCACCTACTTGGTGTCTATGATGCACTGGTATGGATACGTGGATACGAGATATGAAGATACACGATTTAATGAAAATATAGGATACGGATACAAGGTGTATATGTAAATAATGAAAATATAAGGACTAAACTGTAAATAATAAAAATAAAATGATTTTATACTCCCTCCGTTCCAAAATAACTGATGCAATTGCTAAAATCTTTTATTCCATTTTATGTGACACAGTACAATTTCCAATACAACATTTATTGTGTTTTTACTTGATTTACCCTTATTTATTACAGTAGGAGATATAAAAAAGATCACATTAATTATATCCAAGGACAATGTAGTCATTTAATTGTAAAAATTAGAAAGATGCTGTTGATCTAACTAAAGATGATGAAGATGCTGTTCAGTTTTTCACACCGTCAACAAAAAAATTGATTGCTGAGATTTCTGCTTCTTCACATGCAGCGGTTACTGATACTGCTTCTCCAGCTGGTTGTAAGCGGGTTCTCTCTTTCGCAGATGTTCCAAAAGCTACAGCTACTGTCAAGATTGAACCTATTGAGGACGACGCGGCGATGAAATCCATGAATGAAACTTCAAGTTCTGTTGAAAGCCCTATTAAGAAGAGTAAAGGAAAGCTGAAGCAGAACTGATTTCTATGCTTTCTTATGATGCATTATTAACTACTATGTTTGTATTGTATTTCAATCAACTCTTTTGTGTTTAAGGTTTTTCTTTTTGGACAATGGCATGCCTTATTAGAAACCATTAGTTACTTCTGTTGGAAATGAAAACTAATGGTTACTAATATCATGTGAATCACATGTTGAATTATTTTGAATGTTTCCCTTGTTTCAAGCTATGAAATTGATACAAGAAGATTATGTATATAATCTACATATTAGCCTTAACTTACTCTTTCTGTGTATTGTGTTTAGAATGTTTTCAATTCCACTTTAATTATATATTATTTTGCTTTGTGTTTAATAACACCTCCAAATTACCTATTAAGCAAGAAGTACACTCTCAGTTCGTTGCTGCACTGGATCGCCATTTTACTAGTATATTTTATGTGCAAGGTTTGGCACATTTTTTGTAAGCCACGTGTCCCTTTATTTTTTGTTTATTTCTATTTTATGTGCAAGTTATGTTTGCTGATGTGGCAGCCTCTCCCTTCTCCCCTTCTTTCTTTCCTTTTTTTTTTTTTCGTGTTGTGTTGTTTAATATAAAATATATATATTTTATGTGCAAGGTTTGGCACATTTTTTGTAAGCCACGTGTCCCTTTATTTTTTGTTTATTTCTATTTTATGTGCAAGTTATGTTTATATCGGTTATTTTTGGAAGGAATCGTTTTTATCTATAATTTATAACAATATAAAAACAAGGGAAACTATTGTGGAACTTACGCGCGACACCTTTTTAGTTTTATTTTTAAATGTTTTTTTGTATTGTGTTGTGCTGTTTTTTGTTGTTATTATTTTTATGCTTTCTTTTTATTTCTTTGTTTGTATTACGATTTTTTTCATGTATTTCAATGATGATCAACAAAGTTTGTTTTTGTTGTGTTGTTTTCGTTTTCCCACATGCATCTTTTATGGGGCATTGCCTTCAGAGGTGCTACGTGATCGATTATTCCGGGTTCTTATTCGTTACAACAAAACACACATATCTATCATATCCTATTTCCTTCATGATACGATATATATGTCGTATAGATTTATGGTGTGTAGCTTATATGATAACATTGTTATTTTTGTTGTTTAATAACTTTTTCCAGTGTGTTGTATACATGATTGCCTTCGTATGTGCTACGTATTGATTATTTTTCTGGTTCTTATTCGTTACAACAAAACACACATATCTATCATATCCTATTTCCTTCATGGCACGATATATATGTCGTTTCTTTTTAATTAATTCTTCGTCTTTACCAAAACACACATATATATCTTATTCTATTTCCTCTATACAGATATAGTTTCGTATAAAACATATTATTAGATTTATGGTGTGTAGTTGATATGATAACATTGTTTTTTTTTATGTTATTTTGGTTGTTTAATAACTTTTTTTAGTGTGTTGTATATATGCTACATTATTATTAATTTTGGTAATATTGTGTTTAACGGCTCGAAACCACAAACGTGTTATTGGTAAACGCGAAAAGAGTTGGTAGGAGGTTGTAGGGGTATAGGGTGTACATGTGTTCATTGTGGATACCATTTGGAGGCTACCTCTCGAGAAAGAGAAGAGATAAACCACCGCATTTAATATTTTCATCCGTCTCCACCTACCCATTCTCTTCTCCACCCCCTCCGAACCGATTTAACCAAGCCCCCCCCACCCCCACCGCCCCACACTGTAACAACTGCAGTTAGAGTTCACCTGCTAATTACCAAAGCCTCTAATCCATCCTTGTGTAAGAGATGAATCTACCCTTCAAACCCTGCTTCATGATCTGCACGCATAGATCTGCAATAATCGTTTTGTGGACTTTAGGTTTAAATCGCAGATTGTTCTTCTTAATCCTTTTATATAAAAGCACTGAGAAAGGCTTGCTCTTCCACACATAAGTCAACTACGAGTGAGGTAAATGTCGATTTCTTTCAATTTACAAAACCCTTGCTTTGCCTTTCAAACCTCTCCTGCCGACATGTGCCCTAATCCTTGGTTTCTTGGTTTTCTGTGTAATTTCATGAACATTGGCTTACACGCATGAATCTCACCACCTAAATCCTCTATTTTGTTTGTTGGCCTAACTGCTTATCGTTTGTTTATTGCCTCAGGAATAGCTGAAAAAGTTGCTGCATTTACTGGTGCTTCTCAGGATCAGTTGATTCCTTTGGTAAGTTATTGGGTGTCCAGTTAAAAATAAATTTCTGAAAGGTTTCCCAGCCAGATTGTTTTCTTGTATACTTATGAATGACAACATGCATGCCTTTTAGGTGAACGGTTTTTGTGATATTTTTGCCTATTGAATGAGTGGCGTCAATGATGTGTTTGCTTTTCATAAGTGTGTTATAAGAGGAACAATAGTTGAGGATGCAAGAACGGTTAATTTTTTTTGTAGCACTTCAATTTAAATGAATGATCTATTGATGGATCCTTTGCGATCCTTTGTTTGTTATATATCAGCCCCAAATACCGAAAACGATGGATTCACTTCGAAATCGTGTATGCTTCAACCCATAGTAGCTGCTATCTAAGGCATAAATAATGGTAATAATGTTGCTTGCTTTAATGTTATTGTAGTGTTGATGAACTTAATGTTTGAGTTTACCATTGTCTGCTGCAAATGTAACACAGTTAACACGATATTGTTGCTGTTTTACGGTAAACTGTTCTGGTAAAATAGAGGTTTAAAAAAAGTTAATGATTAAGGTTCATGATTATAGTAATACGTCAGGCTTATTGTTGTTTCCTTAAATTCTGGTCTTCACATGAGTGATTTTCATGATATGTGTCTTTAATGTTAGGAAGGCCGGAAAAAAATTAGGTCCCTCGTTGTGTTTATGGTTTTTTAAATCTGGGATTTGCTGTTATTACTGAGGATTTGTTTCGAAGTAAAAAGAAATTATGTGGTTCTTTACTTTGTGTTATGATTGTTTTTTTCCTGCTTTCTATAGACGATGTTTGATCATACACAGGCTTTTTTGGGATGTGTTTCTCATATGAAATTTTGTGCAAGTATGGTCATTAATCGATAATCGAGTATTCGTATGTTTTTTGTGTGATGTATTTGTGGTATGCACATTAACCTTGAAATGGGGTTTGTATGTTCTAAGTACTTATTTACCTAATGCTTCTGGCAGGTTGTTTGATAAAGGGTGTTACCCCTTCTTTGTCTCGGGAAGAAGAACATTGCTTCTGGTAAGTGTAGTTAAGGGTACTACTGCAAACCCTAATAGTTAGGGGATCTATGGCAAACCCCGTAGTTACAGGATCTACAGAAAATCCTGTTTATTTTTTTACTTGAATTACTACTTGCTGTCATTCGTTTTTTATTCAACATATAGCACATACTCAAGCTTACTATAGCCTATTGTTTAGAGTAGAGGTTTCATTACAACTTTCCCTTTCCAAGTTATAAGGACTGCTTCTTCGTTATCTTTATAGGCTAGGATCAAGTAGGAATGGTGATTATGTTTTCTGCTGTAGTCAAGTATGTCGGGCATGTGCAACACTCTACGCTTCTTTAGCTTGTCTCGAAAAAACAGTTAACTATGTGCCTTTTATACACGGTTAGTTTTTTCATCCACTGTGGTGCACTTTCTTTTACCTAGGGGTCTGAAAAATCTTCATGCCAGTCATGTATGCATCTTTCTGTTAAGATTTTTTGTTAGATTTAAGTTGTTATACCCAGGGTACACTATCTCTTTCCCACCATGACAAGCCTTGGTTGTGGTGAGATGTTACCATCATGTGTCTACGGACAATCAGCCATACTTAGATGGCGGAGAAAAAAAACAACGAGTTAAAGAAAACAAGCATAACAGTTTAGCCTTGGTTCATCAAAGTGAGCCTGGTCATTTACATCTTAACAATCCATGTGCCATGACCAAACCTAAAAAAAACATCCACGCATTACTATGCGTAGAAACCTACATATTCCAGCTCTGCATACCATGTCTACTAGCCAGCTTCTTGAACCACATAGTGTGGTCTCTTGAACCACATAACATCCTTTCCGCTTTTATGCCTCACAAGTGGTCGCTGGCTATTTGAACCGATCTGACGAAATGAGTAAAGAAGTAGTGTTCTCAAATTTTAGGTCCTCCTTCTAATTTGCTCCGTTTTACTTTGGTCTTACTAATTGTCAGCTTATTTCGGGTTTATGTGTTCCCCGAATACGTGGAATACTAAACACTGGTTTGGTTGAGATGATGGCTTCATGCCATTACATGTTTTAGGTTCTTTATTGCACGTGTTAAGACTATATAAAAGATTTTTTTTTCCTAAGGTTCGAGTCTTTTGTGAAATTACACATACATAGTCGACCAAGGAACCAGTTAGGACTTATTCAATGATTTAGGTTTACTGATAGGAGTTGCTCTTTGTTTCATGCTTATAGTATAGGGATCACGTTGGAGCACAAGGAAGCTTGTCTGCTTGTTTCTTCGCTAAGCGATTTCGTAATGTGGCTTGCTAGGTTCACTTTAATGTTCACCATACAACTTATTCTTCACCATTTGATGATGAAAGGGAAAAAAAGAAAAGCTTTACTTAAAATTTGACAAAAAATGTGTTTGTGGGGACTTTGAAAGCAGTAAATAAGGTTGCCTGTTCAGTTTTCCCCGTTTGTTGTAGTCCGCATGTTGTTTAAACCATGCTTAAAATGTGAATTAGGTTGTTTTACCATTTTCCAAGTTCTTCCCGCTGAGAATTTTTCATACAGTTTTGCATAATTGTAATGTTATTATGGGCTTATATGTTTGGTTGATAGATGGAAACTACCCAAATCTTTTTGGTGGTGCTGGGCTTAAATATCTTTATGTGTTTAAATGTTTATGCATTTACATTCACACCATTCCTTTAAGTGTTTTTGCAAGTTTATTACATTGTGAAATTAAGCTCATAGTCACAACAAACCTATTATATATTATGCTGTTAATTAGAGTTTCTTGATGTTGTACTATACTTGAATAGAGTTTGACTATGGGGTGGAACAAATACGTTTGTTTTGCTTCCTCCGGGGTTACTCTGACTGCTTTCATTCTTTACTGAACTTGAATATGCATAAATGAACACAGTTTTTTTATGTTCCAGCAGAGCCCTGTTGACTTGGTTATGGTGATTTTACCTTTCATCTTGTTGCTTAGTTTATGTGTTGGTAGACTAGCCCTCATTTCTTCATGCCTCATTTGATTTCTCGCAGCGACCGTTGTTGGCTTCAATGGTTTGTGCAACTAAGTGCTGTTTTTAGCTTGTGTTTATTTCTTTTCCTTCCTCGTTTTCCTGCTTGCAGCTTTCTTTTTCCCTTGTATGTTCTTTCTTATTAGGGTGTTTGTATGTTCTTTCTTATTAGGGTCTCTGTTGCCGCCAAATAGTTAATAGAATTAGGCTCCAAGTTGTTTCCTTTAAAACAGACTAACACTCCGTGCATATTTACGTGTGCCTTCACCTGAATAGTTTAGGATTTAAATTGGTTATGTCTGCTGACATGTTGACTGACAGAAACCAGAAATCCTTTCATATGATTGCTCAAACCAGTTATGTGGGATCTTTTAATAGGGGACAATATCAAATAGGGATTTCTGGTTCAGGTTCTAATGAAATAAAGGAATATCGACGCTTGGCAATTATTAGATGGAAAAATAAAAAAGATAAAAGCGAATCGCATCCTGTTTCCATTGGCTGCTTGAAACAGTTTAAGACATGCTCTGATGCCGCTTTCATAACATCCTTTGGTAGCAGATTATATGAAAAAAACTAGATTTAGCGGGAGACGCTTGCTTGAGTGTATACCTGATCAATCAATTACATTAAAAAAAGTCTCCCCATGCTTATATTGTAATGCTAAAAAATTTGTACACGAAACAGCAAATTTCTGTTGTTCAGCTGGTGATATTGTACTAGCACCGAATGCGGTCCCACCGGGATTAAAAAACTTGCTTTATGGACTTGATGAAGAGTCTAGGCAGTTTAGAACCTGCATAAGGACATACAATAATCATCTTGCGTTCACTTCTCTTGGGGTTAAGTATGACAAGGATTTAGCAAAGCGAAACAAAGGTATATACACATTTAGGGTTCAAGGTCAAATGTATCATTTTATTAATGATTTAGACAATGAGGGTAAAGGATGTAGAAATCTGCAGTTTTATTTCCATGATACAGCCTATGAGATAGATAACAGGATGAAGGAATGTCCTAAGCTTATGGAAACGGTTTTACATAAATTGTTGCTTCTTCTATCTGCCAATCCATATGCCCGTTTCTTTAGAAGTTTAAGATTCTACAAGAACCTTGAAGAACGAGAAATAATCCTATATTGTAATCCAACACTAGATCAAAGAGTATACAACAAAACCTCTGATTGCCTCGGTGGCGGCTATAATTGGAGACCCTCAAAGTAATGATGAAAACGTCATAGCACATTAATGTGTACACTCACAGTGGTCAGTCCCGAACAATACAGTATTATTATGGGTGCTTTGACCCATTACAGTACCCGCTAATATTTCCTTTTGGTGACGCTAGTTGGCACCAAGGAATTCCCAAAAAGGGTATTAAGGTAGGTAAAAAAAAAAGAAAACGACCGTGTGATGATGCCAGCTTATTAGGTCCAGAAAATGCTCATGATGTGGATGATTTGTTACAGCAAGAAGAACAAGTTTTAGCCAGCATGAATGACAATCCAAATAATGTGTCTATAAGGGAATATTATGCTTATAAATTCCAGATGAGGGACAGCGACGATTCGCACCTTTTGCATTTAGGTAGACTGCTGCAACAATTTGCTGTTGATATGTTTGTTAAGATGGAAACACAGCGATTAGATTATTATAGTTCTCAACAAAAAAACATTCGTAGTGATTTTTTACAAGGCATAGCTGACGCGGTGGCTAATGGTGAGAATGACTGCGGTGAAATTGGACACCGCGTTGTTTTGCCTGCCGCGTTTGTAGGAGGTCCAAGGCATATGAAAAGAAAGTATTTAGATGCTATGACTTTAGTTCAAAAATTTGGGAAACCAGACCTTTTTCTAACCATGACGTGCAATCCAAAGCGGCACGATATTAAGGATAATTATCGACACATGAAGAACCTCGGGATAGGCCTGATCTAGCTATTAGAGCTTTTCATTCACGCCTTGAAGAACTTAAAATCGATCTTTTTAAAACTAACATTTTCGGGGAGGTTGCTGCTTTTACATACGTTATTGAATTTCAAAAAAGAGGCCTACCACATGCTCATTTCCTGCTGATTTTAAAACCACAATTTAAGCTATTTAAACCTGAAGAATTTGATAGGATTGTTTCGGCTGAGTTGCCAGATCACAAAAAATACCCTCACTTATACACGTTGGTTGTAAGGCATATGTTGCATGGCCCATGTGGCCCTGCAAACCCCAGTAATGTTTGTATGAAGAAGGATGGAACCTGTAGGAATTTTTTCCCTAAAGAATATTGTTCTGAAACTGTTATAGGATCGGATGCATACCCAACATACATGAGAAGATGTGATAATAAGAAATTTAAGGTTAGGGGTGTTATGTTAGATAACAGGTGGGTGGTACCATACAATGCCTATTTGTTAGCTAAATACGACTGCCATCTCAATGTTGAGATATGCTCTACAATAAAAGCAGTTAAGTATATATATAAATATATATGCAAAGGTAATGATCGTGTTATGTTTAACGTAAGCGATGGAAATAAAGCTGAGGTTATAGATGAGATTAAAGAATATGTTTCTGCTAGATGGATTTCTTCCCCGGAAGCCCTTTGGCGCATTTACCGGATGCCAATGGGTGAGTTGAAACCTGCAGTCATCCATTTGCAGCTTCACCTAGAAAATTACCAGCCTATCATGTTTAACAAGAAAAAAAAATTAGTTGATGTTTTAGGTAATCCATTCTCTAGGAAGACTATGTTGACTGAGTATTTTACTTGTAATAGAACAAGTAGAGATGCACAGCGGTTAAACTGCACGTATAATGAGTTTCCTGACCACTTCGTTTGGCTTCCTGACAAAAAAATGTGGCAGCTAAGGCAGAAAGGAAATTCTGTAGGTAGGGTCGTAGTTGCTCAGCCTGCTGAAGGTGAGCGTTACTACTTAAGGCTTTTATTGATAAAAGTACGCTGTCCGAAATCTTTTGAAGACTTAAGAACATTCAATAGTGTACTGCTTGACACTTATCATGAGGCTGCTTTGCAGCGAGGATTGTTAAAGGCTGATAACAGCCAACAGATGTGCCTACAGGAAGCATGCAACTTTCGCATGCCGTATGAATTGCGCAGGTTGTTTGCAACTTTGTTGGTTTATTCTTGCCCTAATGAACCTAAAAGTTTGTGGCTTAGATTTCAGAATGAAATGATAGAAGATTTTACTAAACAGCTAGGATTACAGCTAGAAGAAAGCAAACAGTTAGCATTAAAACAAATTAACTCATTCCTTCTGTCCATGGGGAAAAATATCAACATGTATGGTATTGTGCCACAAAATAAATGCTTTAATGATAAAGAAGACCTAACCAGAGAGCTAAGGGCAGAAAAAAATGTTGTTGTTTCGGATGTTGATTTACTGTCACAAGAAAAATTAAACGAAAAACAGAAAAATGCTTTTAATGCTATAACTGCGAAAATATACAGTAATGATTCAGGGGCATTCTTTATAGATGGCCCTGGGAAGTCTGGGTAAAACATTATTATATAGAGCTTTGCTAGCGGATGTTAGGTCAAAGGGTTCATGGATTTAGCTACAAACAACCTCTGGTATTGCAAAAGATCCTTGCTTTGCCGGGTGGTAGAACCGCACACTACAGGTTCAAAATTCGATTGATTTGGCTGCCAATGGAGCGTGTCGAGTTAATAAACAAAGTTCCCTTGCAAGATTAATAAGGGAATCTAAGTTGATAATATGGGATGAAGCTCCTATGTCAAAAAAAAGGCAATCGAGGCTTTGGATGACCTCTTGCAAGACCTTATGGATTGAAGTATAATATTTGGCGGTAAGGTCGTAGTTCAGGAGGAGACTTCCGGCCAGACCTTGCCTGTAGTTACTAGAGGAACAAAAATAGAAACAATAAATGCATCGCTTATAAAATCTTATGTTTGGCCACACCTTCAGGTCTACAGACTTACTGAAAACATGAGGGCTATGTTGGATCCTAAGTTCACAGCTTTTCTTTTAGAAGTAGGTAATGGCACACACCAAAATGAAGATTCTGAAAATTTAGAGTTACCAGAAGAAATTCTGATTGATACAAAAGAGGATAACAATGCGATGGATAGACTAATAAATACTGTCTTCCCTAACATAACTTCTCCTACTAATGATGTAAATGTTTCTATTAATAGAGCTATTCTAACAACTAAAAATGAATTCGTAGATGAAATCAATGAACTGTTGATTAAACAATTCCCGGAGATGAAGTTGAGCAGTTAAGCTATGGCGAAACTTTAAATCCACCGAGACCAGGCTCGAGATGAAGATCTTATAAACAAACTTAATGCATAACGGATTACCCTCATAAACTAATATTAAAGATAAACTGCCCAATCATTTTATTACGGAATTTAGATCCGCCTGAAGGTCTTTGTAATGGAACAAGGCTGCTATGCAGAGAAATAACCATAAATGTTATTAGAATTTGAAATTGCAACCGGGATTTCAAGGGCAAGCAGTGTTTATACATAGAATCCCGCTAGAACCGCTTAACGAAGAATATTATCCGGTTCCCTATAGACGATATCTGATTTCAATACGATTATGTTTATGAATGACAATTAATAAATCCCAAGGCCAAACATTAGATTTTGTTGGAATATATTTGAAAGAACAGGTCTTCTCACACGGACAGCTATATGTTGCTTTATCTAGAGCAAAAGAAGCTGCGTCTGTGCGTGTGTTGCTTAGCCCATCATACTTCGAACAAAAATGTACCAACAAAGCAAGAAATGTAGTTTACAAAGAAGTTCTTTCCGTCTAAACTTACATTCTTTAGTTTCCTGTCTGTACATTAAGCTTACTTGCTGAATACTGTGTATGATAAATAGTTACAGGCTGGCTATATTAACAATTAAATATATATCCTTCTGTTTCATTATTCTGCTTAATGGCTTTCGATTGTTTGTCATGTCAATATTCATAGCAAAGGGAAAGCGGATCATCACATTAACGACATAACCCGTAAAAGCGGAGGCTGGAAAGTGTTGATTCAAGTTTTAGAGAGAAAAAGTGGCATCAGTAGGTCCTTAACAAATCCTACGAATCTGAGGCTACTTGTTTGTTGATACAATGGTAATTTCGATTTTTTTCTTTAAGAGTGTTTCAATAGGAATTGACCATCTTCATATTAATTAAATGCAATCGATTGTGTGAGCAGTTGTTTTCCCTTCAATCAGCGATAATATATTTACAGTACATTTTATACTTAGGGAACATTCGTCTCAAAGCGAGTATGTTACGGGCAGATGTTGCATACCTTGAGACAACTCTTCTACCATATAAGCGGTATTACATATCAAATGTTTTTCGTTAAGGTAGCGAATCACAGCTATCAGATTGGTGATTACGGATTCTCTTGGGTATGTATAGCACATCAATGGTACAACCATTGGATGAAATCATTCCGCCATGCATTCCTTACGATTTCCAATTCAAACGATTCTCGAAATGTTTCATTTGTGCGAGATCTCAAGGCCCCAATGAGTATGTGGTTGTCATGTCCTCTTTTCCCTTAACCATATAGATTGCCTAAATAAAAAAAAAATGTTCTAATTATGTTCATATGGTTCTTTTGTAGATATCAAAGGTTTAATTGTTCAGCTTTTTTCCATGAAGAAAGTAGGTCAAGATACGTATGGTCGTGATTTGATTGCGAAGGACTTCGTTGTCGTGGATACCAGTATGTGTAGCTAAAATTTGGTTGTCAGTATATTCAATGTTTTCTTTCCATTATGGCATGTTTATTTTTCCTTCTCATTAGGAGCACTCCTATGATAATGAGATTGTGGAAAGAAAAAATTAACGAGTATGGGGACAGTTTATCTGAAGGTCTTCCAGAAGCTATCTTGTTTGTTGGTATGAATATAAAGGCCACAACCTTTAATGGTATGTTGTAGATTGTAATGGATACATGCTTAAAAAAAAGTTGCTTATTTGAAAGGCTATTAGTTTACCCATTAAATGACATGTTATTGTTTGCAAGGTCTGTCTTTATCGTCGCGCTTGAACAACGTGTTTCTAAAAGAAGCTTTGATTCCGAGGCTCCAAACTTTGAAAGAGTGGTAATTTGAAAATTAATGCTTATCTAATGAATGTTCTATTGTGCCGCCAATACATTAGAAACTGGCTTCCTTGTTCTGTTCATAAAAATAAAGAAATCTTACATTTTACTCAAAAAGTACATGTTTGTGCTTTCTTCTCATGCCTGAAAAAAATAGGTATTCTTGAAAAAAGGGATGTTGCTCACTTGGTTTCCACGGCTTACTATGATACGGATCTACTTCTTCCGAAACCAGCTCCTGCTGGATGTGATACCTATACTTATTTGCATTGGCTAGGCCGAAGCGTCAGTTCGGGTTTTTAAGTTTTTTATTTGACTGTTTATGCTTTTTTGCACATATGTTTTTTAGTGTACCTGACTCGTAATTAAACTTTTTGTACTTAACACAGATCAAGACTGCTTGGATAGCTGGTAAATTAAAACTGCACCTAGGACAGGACAAATTTTGGTACATGGCTTGCAAGAATTGTCATAAAGCGTTGAGGCCAAGCCACCGAGAAGAAGCCCGTTGTCCCTCTTGTGATGCACCAGACCCTGTTAACATAAGGTCAGGATTTATTTGCATTGTATTTGTTTTTTTGGGGAATAAGCAAGAATGCTAATAAGATATGTTGCTCATTAGGTCCCACATTGGTGTCTTCATTACTGATGATTCCGGTTCAGTGTGCGCTGAAATTTACTCGCCCGATGCAGAACAGCTGATACCATTCACTGCATTGCAACTAAAAGAGGTTGAAGAACAAGTATTCCTATATTAGAAAACTATCAGCTTCCATCCTGTTCTGTCTACTGTATTGTCTAAAAAAAGAGGATCTCTGAGACCTATTTATATACATACATTATTGTAGTGATTATGTGACTATAATATTTATATTATAGTAGACTATTTAAGCAGAATACAAAGGATATTGAGATCCAGTCACATAATACAAAGGATCTCAATATGATATTACTAAGCTGTATAAAGCAATATTCAGATCCTTTCCTTTGTATTGAGATATTGAGATCCAATCACATAATCACTATAATATTTATCTTCTTCCCATTATACAATGAAGGTGGTTCTGCCCTCTATCAGTTTTTTTATTGCCAACTTTGACAGAAACTTTGTTAATGTCTTCTATTCTTTGAATTATTTAACAGGGACGTTTAGTGGTTAGTCAATTGGAAGCAGCTTTGCAGAACAAACATGTTGTGTGTTACATTAAGTTTTTTGACAAGCTGATTCGCGGTGCTGTGACAAGGAAGTATCCACTTGTGAAGATTTATCCCTACGAAACCGTGTTCCCTATAGTTCTGCAAGTTCCACCTGAATCCCCAGTAGAAACTACAGCAACAAGCACAATAAATGAGAAAGATGCTGTTGATCTAACTAAAGATGATGAAGATCTTTGTTCGAGCTTTTTCACACCGTCAACAAAAAAATTGATTCTTTGAGATTTACCGCTTCTTCATCATGCGTGATTCATCGATCATCGCTTCTCCAAATTTGGTTGTAAGCGGGTTCTCTCTTTCGCAGATGTTCCAAAAGCTACAGCTACTGTCAAGATTGAACCTATTGAGGACGACGCGGCGATGAAATCCATGAATGAAACTTCAAGTTCTGTTGAAAGCCCTATTAAGAAGAGTAAAGGAAAGCTGAAGCAGAATTGATTTCTATGCTTTCTTATGATGCATTATTAACTACTATGTTTGTATTGTATTTCAATCAACTCTTTTGTGTTTAAGTTTTTTTCTTTTGGACAATGGCATGCCTTATTAGAAACCATTAGTTACTACATTGGAAATGAAAACTAATGGTTACTAATATCATGTGAATCACATGTTGAATTATTTTGAATGTTTCCCTTGTTTCAAGCTATGAAATTGATACAAGAAGATTATGTATATAATCTACATATTAGCCTTAACTTACTCTTTCTGTGTATTGTGTTTAGAATGTTTTCAATTCCACTTTAATTATATATTATTTTGCTTTGTGTTTAATAACACCTCCAAATTACCCTCAATTTAGCAAGGGCACTTCAGTGCACAGACGGATCGCCATTTTACTAGTATATTTTATGTGCAAGGTTTGGCACATTTTTTGTAAGCCACGTGTCCCTTTATTTTTTGTTTATTTCTATTTTATGTGCAAGTTATGTTTGCTGATGTGGCAGCCTCTCCTTCTCCCCTTCTTTCTTTCCTTTTTTTTTTTTCGTGTTGTGTTGTTTAATATAAAATATATATATTTTATGTGCAAGGTTTGGCACATTTTTTGTAAGCCACGTGTCCCTTTATTTTTTGTTTATTTCTATTTTATGTGCAAGTTATGTTTATATCGGTTATTTTTGGAAGGAATCGTTTTTATCTATAATTTATAACAATATAAAAACAAGGGAAACTATTGTGGAACTTACGCGCGACACCTTTTTAGTTTTATTTTTAAATGTTTTTTTGTATTGTGTTGTGCTGTTTTTTGTTGTTATTATTTTTATGCTTTCTTTTTATTTCTTTGTTTGTATTACGATTTTTTTTCATGTATTTCAATGATGATCAACAAAGTTTGTTTTTGTTGTGTTGTTTTCGTTTTTCCCACATGCATCTTTTGCGGGGGCATTGCCTTCGTAGGTGCTACGTACTGATTATTTTTCGGGTTCTTATTCGTTACAACAAAACACACATATCTATCATATCCTATTTCCTTCATGATACGATATATATGTCGTATAGATTTATGGTGTGTAGCTTATATGATAACATTGTTATTTTTGTTGTTTAATAACTTTTTCCAGTGTGTTGTATACATGATTGCCTTCGTATGTGCTACGTATTGATTATTTTTCTGGTTCTTATTCGTTACAACAAAACACACATATCTATCATATCCTATTTCCTTCATGGCACGATATATATGTCGTTTCTTTTTAATTAATTCTTCGTCTTTACCAAAACACACATATATATCTTATTCTATTTCCTCTATACAGATATAGTTTCGTATAAAACATATTATTAGATTTATGGTGTGTAGTTGATATGATAACATTGTTATTTTTTTATGTTATTTTGGTTGTTTAATAACTTTTTTTAGTGTGTTGTATATATGCTACATTATTATTAATTTTGGTAATATTGTGTTTAACGGCTGGAAACCACAAACGTGTTATTGGTAAACGCGAAAAGAGTTGGTAGGAGGTTGTAGGGGTATAGGGTGTACATGTGTTCATTGTGGATACCATTTGGAGGCTACCCTCTGAGAAAGAGAAGAGATAAACCACCGCATTTAATATTTTCATCCGTCTCCACCTACCCATTCTCTTCTCCACCCCTCTGAACCGACGAACCAAGCCCCCCCACCCCCACCGCCCTCACCTGTAACAACTCTGCAGCAGTTCACCTGCTAATTACCAAAGCCTCTCTAATCCATCCTTGTGTAAGAGATGAATCTACCCTTCGAAACCCTGTTCGCGACTGTACCGCATAGATCTGCAATGATCGTTTTGTGGACTTTAGGTTTAAATCGCAGATTGTTCTTCTTAATCCTTTTATATAAAAGCACAGAGAAAGGCTTGCTCTTCCACACATAGGTCAACTACAGTGAGGTAAATGTCGATTTCTTTCAATTTACAAAACCCTTGCTTTGCCTTTCAAACCTCTCCTGCTGATTACAGGCCCTAATCCTTGGTTTCTTGGTTTTCCTGTGTAATTTCATGAACATTGGCTTACACGCATGAATCTCAGTCACCTAAATCCTCTATTTTGTTTGTTGGCCTAACTGCTTATCGTTTGTTTATTGCCTCAGGAATAGCTGAAAAAGTTGCTGCATTTACTGGTGCTTCTCAGGATCAGTTGATTCCTTTGGTAAGTTATTGGGTGTCCAGTTAAAAATAAATTTCTGAAAGGTTTCCCAGCCAGATTGTTTTCTTGTATACTTATGAATGACAACATGCATGCCTTTTAGGTGAACGGTTTTTGTGATATTTTTGCCTATTGAATGAGTGGCGTCAATGATGTGTTTGCTTTTCATAAGTGTGTTATAAGAGGAACAATAGTTGAGGATGCAAGAACGGTTAATTTTTTTTGTAGCACTTCAATTTAAATGAATGATCTATTGATGGATCCTTTGCGATCCTTTGTTTGTTATATATCAGCCCCAAATACCGAAAACGATGGATTCACTTCGAAATCGTGTATGCTTCAACCCATAGTAGCTGCTATCTAAGGCATAAATAATGGTAATAATGTTGCTTGCTTTAATGTTATTGTAGTGTTGATGAACTTAATGTTTGAGTTTACCATTGTCTGCTGCAAATGTAACACAGTTAACACAATATTGTTGCTGTTTTACGGTAAACTGCTCTAGTAAAATAGAGGTTTAAAAAAAGTTAATGATTAAGGTTCATGATTATAGTAATACGTCAGGCTTATTGTTGTTTCCTTAAATTCTGGTCTTCACATGAGTGATTTTCATGATATGTGTCTTTAATGTTAGGAAGGCCGGAAAAAAATTAGGTCCCTCGTTGTGTTTATGGTTTTTTAAATCTGGGATTTGCTGTTATTACTGAGGATTTGTTTCGAAGTAAAAAGAAATTATGTGGTTCTTTACTTTGTGTTATGATTGTTTTTTTCCTGCTTTCTATAGACGATGTTTGATCATACACAGGCTTTTTTGGGATGTGTTTCTCATATGAAATTTTGTGCAGTATGGTCATTAATCGATAATCAGAGTATTCTGTATGTTTTTTTGTGTGATATATTTGACAGTATGCACATTAACCTTGAAATGGGGTTTGTATGTTCTAAGTACTTATTTACCTAATGCTTCTGGCAGGTTGTTTGATAAAGGGTGTTACCCCTTCTTTGTCTCGGGAAGAAGAACATTGCTTCTGGTAAGTGTAGTTAAGGGTACTACTGCAAACCCTAATAGTTAGGGGATCTATGGCAAACCCCGTAGTTACAGGATCTACAGAAAATCCTGTTTATTTTTTTACTTGAATTACTACTTGCTGTCATTCGTTTTTTATTCAACAGATAGCACATACTCGAGCTTACTATAGCCTATTGTTTAGAGTAGAGGTTTCATTACAACTTTCCCTTTCCAAGTTATAAGGACTGCTTCTTCGTTATCTTTATAGGCTAGGATCAAGTAGGAATGGTGATTATGTTTTCTGCTGTAGTCAAGTATGTCGGGCATGTGCAACACTCTACGCTTCTTTAGCTTGTCTCGAAAAAACAGTTAACTATGTGCCTTTTATACACGGTTAGTTTTTTCATCCACTGTGGTGCACTTTCTTTTACTAGGGGTCTGAAAAATCTTCATGCGAGTCATGTATGCATCTTTCATTAAGATTTTTGTTAGATTTAAGTTGTTATACCAGTGGTACACTATCTCTTTCCCACCATGACAAGCCTTGGTTGTGGTGAGATGTTACCATCATGTGTCTACGGACAATCAGCCATACTTAGATGGCGGAGAAAAAAACAACGAGTTAAAGAAAACAAGCATAACAGTTTAGCCTTGGTTCATCAAAGTGAGCCTGGTCATTTACATCTTAACAATCCATGTGCCATGACCAAACCTAAAAAAAACATCCACGCATTACTATGCGTAGAAACCTACATATTCCAGCTCTACATACCATGTCTACTAGCCAGCTTCTTGAACCACATAGTGTGGTCTCTTGAACCACATAACATCCTTTCCGTTTTTATGCCTACTGTGGTCGCTTGGCTATTTGAACCAGTCTGACGAAATGAGTAAGGAAGTAGTGTTCTCAAATTTTAGGTCCTCCTTCTAGCTGCTCCGTTTTACTTTGGTCTTACTAATTGTACAGTTATTCTGGGTTTATGTGTTCCCTGAATACGTGGAATACTAAACACTGGTTTGGTTGAGATGATGGCTTCATGCCATTACATGTTTTAGGTTCTTTATTGCACGTGTTAAGACTATATAAAAGATTTTTTTCCTAAGGTTCAGTCTTTTGTGAAATTACACATACATAGCTGACCAAGGGAACCACTGGTTAGGACTTATTCAATGATTTAGGTTTTACAGTAGGAGTTGCTACTGTTTCATGCTTATAGTATAGGGATCACGTTGGAGCACAAGGAAGCTTGTCTGCTTGTTTGCTGCTAGGCAGTTTCGGTAATGTGGCTTGCTAGGTTCACTTTAATGTTCACCATACAACTTATTCTTCACCATTTGATGATGAAAGGGAAAAAAAGAAAAGCTTTACTTAAAATTTGACAAAAAATGTGTTTGTGGGGACTTTGAAAGCAGTAAATAAGGTTGCCTGTTCAGTTTTCCCCGTTTGTTGTAGTCCGCATGTTGTTTAAACCATGCTTAAAATGTGAATTAGGTTGTTTTACCATTTTCCAAGTTCTTCCTTTGAGAATTTTTCATACAGTTTTGCATAATTGTAATGTTATTATGGGCTTATATGTTTGGTTGATAGATGGAAACTACCCAAATCTTTTGGTGGTCTTTGGGCTTAAATATCTTTATGTGTTTAAATGTTTATGCATTTACATTCACACCATTCCTTTAAGTGTTTTTGCAAGTTTATTACATTGTGAAATTAAGCTCATAGTCACAACAAACCTATTATATATTATGCTGTTAATTAGAGTTTCTTGATGTTGTACTATACTTGAATAGAGTTTGACTATGGGGTGGAACAAATACGTTTGTTTTGCTTCCTCCGGGGTTACTCTGACTGCTTTCATTCTTTACTGAACTTGAATATGCATAAATGAACACAGTTTTTTTATGTTCCAGCAGAGCCATGTTGACTTGGTTATGGTGCTTTTACCTTTCATCTTGTTGCTTAGTTTATGTGTTGGTAGACTAGCCCTCATTTCTTCTGTCTGTTTGATTTCTGCAGCTTCGTTGTTGGCTTCAATGGCTGTGCAACTGGTACCTGTTTTTTAGCTTGTGTTTATTTCTTTTCCTTCCTCGTTTTCCTGCTTGCAGCTTTCTTTTTCCCTTGTATGTTCTTTCTTATTAGGGTGTTTGTATGTTCTTTCTTATTAGGGTCTCTGTTGCCGCCAAATAGTTAATAGAATTAGGCTCCAAGTTGTTTCCTTTAAAACAGACTAACACTCCGTGCATATTTACGTGTGCCTTCACCTGAATAGTTTAGGATTTAAATTGGTTATGTCTGCTGACATGTTGACTGACAGAAACCAGAAATCCTTTCATATGATTGCTCAAACCAGTTATGTGGGATCTTTTAATAGGGGACAATATCAAATAGGGATTTCTGGTTCAGGTTCTAATGAAATAAAGGAATATCGACGCTTGGCAATTATTAGATGGAAAAATAAAAGATAAACGAATCTGCATCCTCCTGTTTCCATTCTTTTCTTTGAACAGTTTAAGACATCTGATGCCGCTTTCGCAACATCCTTTGGTAGCAGATTATATGAAAAAAACTAGATTTAGCGGGAGACGCTTGCTTGAGTGTATACCTGATCAATCAATTACATTAAAAAAAGTCTCCCCATGCTTATATTGTAATGCTAAAAAATTTGTACACGAAACAGCAAATTTCTGTTGTTCAGCTGGTGATATTGTACTAGCACCGAATGCGGTCCCACCGGGATTAAAAAACTTGCTTTATGGAATTGATGAAGAGTCTAGGCAGTTTAGAACCTGCATAAGGACATACAATAATCATCTTGCGTTCACTTCTCTTGGGGTTAAGTATGACAAGGATTTAGCAAAGCGAAACAAAGGTATATACACATTTAGGGTTCAAGGTCAAATGTATCATTTTATTAATGATTTAGACAATGAGGGTAAAGGATGTAGAAATCTGCAGATTTTATTTCCATGATACTGACCTATGAGATAGATATGAGGATGAAGGAATGTCCTAAGCTTATGGAAACGGTTTTACATAAATTGTTGCTTCTTCTATCTGCCAATCCATATGCCCGTTTCTTTAGAAGTTTAAGATTCTACAAGAACCTTGAAGAACGAGAAATAATCCTATATTGTAATCCAACACTAGATCAAAGAGTATACAACAAACCTATAGTGCCTCAGGTGGCAGCTATAATTGGAGACCCTCAAAGTAATGATGAAAACGCTGTTAGGCACATTAATGTGTACACTCACAGTGGTCAGTCCCGAACAATACAGTATTATTATGGGTGCTTTGACCCATTACAGTACCCGCTAATATTTCCTTTTGGTGACGCTGGTTGGCACCAAGGAATTCCCAAAAAGGGTATTAAGGTAGGTAAAAAAAAGAAAACGACCGTGTGATGATGCCAGCTTATTAGGTCCAGAAAATGCTCATGATGTGGATGATTTGTTACAGCAAGAAGAACAAGTTTTAGCCAGCATGAATGACAATCCAAATAATGTGTCTATAAGGGAATATTATGCTTATAAATTCCAGATGAGGGACAGCGACGATTCGCACCTTTTGCATTTAGGTAGACTGCTGCAACAATTTGCTGTTGATATGTTTGTTAAGATGGAAACACAGCGATTAGATTATTATAGTTCTCAACAAAAAAACATTCGTAGTGATTTTTACAAGGCATAATTGACGCGGTGGCTAATGGTGAGAATGATGCGGTGAAATTGGACACGCGTTGTTTTTTACTGCCCAGCGTTTGTAGGAGGTCCAAGGCATATGAAAAGAAAGTATTTAGATGCTATGACTTTAGTTCAAAAATTTGGGAAACTGGACCTTTTTCTAACCATGACGTGCAATCCAAAGCGGCACGATATTAAGGATAATTTATCGACACATGAAGAACCTCGGGATAGGCCTGATCTAGCTATTAGAGCTTTTCATTCACGCTTGAAGAACTTAAAATCGATCTTTTAAAACTAACATTTTCGGGAGGTTGTTTTTGCTTTTACATACGTTATTGAATTTCAAAAAAGAGGCCTACCACATGCTCATTTCCTGCTGATTTTAAAACCACAATTTAAGCTATTTAAACCTGAAGAATTTGATAGGATTGTTTCGGCTGAGTTGCCAGATCACAAAAAATACCCTCACTTATACACGTTGGTTGTAAGGCATATGTTGCATGGCCCATGTGGCCCTGCAAACCCCAGTAATGTTTGTATGAAGAAGGATGGAACTCAGAGGGGAATTTTTCCCTAAAGAATATTGTTCTGAAACTGTTATAGGATCGGATGCATACCCAACATACATGAGAAGATGTGATAATAAGAAAATTAAGGTTAGGGGTGTTATGTTAGATAACAGGTGGGTGGTACCATACAATGCCTATTTGTTAGCTAAATACGACTGCCATCTCAATGTTGAGATATGCTCTACAATAAAAGCAGTTAAGTATATATATAAATATATATGCAAAGGTAATGATCGTGTTATGTTTAACGTAAGCGATGGAAATAAAGCTGAGGTTATAGATGAGATTAAAGAATATGTTTCTGCTAGATGGATTTCTTCCCCGGAAGCCCTTTGGCGCATTTACCGGATGCCAATGGGTGAGTTGAAACCTGCAGTCATCCATTTGCAGCTTCACCTAGAAAATTACCAGCCTATCATGTTTAACAAGAAAAAAAAATTAGTTGATGTTTTAGGTAATCCATTCTCTAGGAAGACTATGTTGACAGAGTATTTTACTTGTAATAGAACAAGTAGAGATGCACAATGATGTTAAAGCGCGACGTATAATGAGTTTCACGACCACTTCGTTTGGCTTCACGACAAAAAAATGTGGCGACTAAGGCGAAAGGAAATTTGTAGGTAGAGGTCGTAGTTGCTCACCGCTTTGAAGGTGGCGTTACTACTTAAGGCTTTTATTGATAAAAGTACGCTGTCCGAAATCTTTTGAAGACTTAAGAACATTCAATAGTGTACTGCTTGACACTTATCATGAGGCTGCTTTGCAGCGAGGATTGTTAAAGGCGATAATGACCAGCGGATGTGCCTCTGAGGAAGCATGCAACTTTCGCATGCCGTATGAATTCTGTGAGTTGTTTGCAACTTTGTTGGTTTATTCTTGCCTAATGAACCTAAAAGTTTGTGGCTTAGATTTCAGAATGAAATGATAGAAGATTTTACTAAATAGCTAGGATTACAGCTAGAAGAAAGCAAACAGTTAGCATTAAAACAAATTAACTCATTCCTTCTGTCCATGGGGAAAAATATCAACATGTATGGTATTGTGCCACAAAATAAATGCTTTAATGATAAAGAAGACCTAACCGAGAGAGCTAAGGCGAGAAAAAAATGTTGTTGTTTGGATGTTGATTCTTATCACAAGAAAAATTAAACGAAAAACAGAAAAATGCTTTTAATGCTATAACTGCGAAAATATACAGTAATGATTCAGGGGCATTCTTTATAGATGGCCCTGGGGGTACGGGTAAAACATTCTTATATAGAGCTTTGCTAGCAGATGTTAGGTCCAAGGGGTTCATGGCTTTAGCTACAGCAACCTCTGGTATTGCAGCATCCTTGCTGCCGGGTGGTAGAACCGCACACTCTAGGTTCAAAATTCCGATTGATTTGGCTGCCAATGGAACGTGTCGAGTTAATAAACAAAGTTCCCTTGCAAGATTAATAAGGGAATCTAAGTTGATAATATGGGATGAAGCTCCTATGTCAAAAAAAAAGGCAATCGAGGCTTTGGATGACCTCTTGCAAGACCTTATGGATTCAGAAGCAATATTTGGCGGTAAGGTCGTAGTTCTAGGAGGAGACTTCCGACAGACCTTGCATGTAGTTACTAGAGGAACAAAAATAGAAACAATAAATGCATCGCTTATAAAATCTTATGTTTGGCCACACCTTCAGGTCTACAGACTTACTGAAAACATGAGGCTATGTTGGATCCTAAGTTCATGACTTTTCTTTTAGAAGTAGGTAATGGCACACACCAAAATGAAGATTCTGAAAATTTAGAGTTACCAGAAGAAATTCTGATTGATACAAAAGAGGATAACAATGCGATGGATAGACTAATAAATACTGTCTTCCCTAACATAACTTCTCCTACTAATGATGTAAATGTTTCTATTAATAGAGCTATTCTAACAACTAAAAATGAATTCGTAGATGAAATCAATGAACTGTTGATTAAACAATTCCCGGGAGATGAAGTTGAACAGTTAAGCTATGATGAAACTTTAAATCCACCAGACCAGGCTCAGTATGAAGATCTTATAAACAGCTTAACGCCTAACGGATTACCCCTCATAAACTAATATTAAAGATAAAAGCGCCCAATCATTTTATTACGAATTTAGATCCGCTTTGAAGGTCTTTGTAATGGAACAATTTGCTTATGCGAGAGAAATAACCATAAATGTTATTAGAGCTGAAATTGCAACCGGGGATTTCAAGGGCAAACAGGTGTTTATACATAGAATCCCGCTAGAACCGCCTAACGAAGAATATTATCCGGTTCCCTATAGACGCATACAGTTTCCAATACGATTATGTTTCGCAATGACAATTAATAAATCCCAAGGCCAAACATTAGATTTTGTTGGAATATATTTGAAAGAACAGGTCTTCTCACACGGACAGCTATATGTTGCTTTATCTAGAGCAAAAGAAGCTGCGTCTGTGCGTGTGTTGCTTAGCCCATCATACTTCGAACAAAAATGTACCAACAAAGCAAGAAATGTAGTTTACAAAGAAGTTCTTTCCGTCTAAACTTACATTCTTTAGTTTCATGTCTGTACATTAAGCTTACTTGCTGAATACTGCGTATGATAAATAGTTACAGGCTGGCTATATTAACAATTAAATATATATCCTTCTGTTTCATTATTCTGCTTAATGGCTTTCGATTGTTTGTCATGTCAATATTCATAGCAAAGGGAAAGGCAGATCTGTCACATTAACGACATAACCCCAGAAAGACGGAACTGGAAAGTGTTGATTCAAGTTTTAGAGAGAAAAAAAAGTGGCATCAGTAGGTCCTTAACAAATCCTACAGAATACAGAGGCTACTTGTTTGTTGATACAATGGTAATTTCGATTTTTTTCTTTAAGAGTGTTTCAATAGGAATTGACCATCTTCATATTAATTAAATGCAATCAGTTGTGTGAACAGTTGTTTTCCCTTCAATCACTGATAATATATTTCTATACATTTTATACTTAGGGAACATTCGTCTCAAAGCGGTATGTTACGGAAGCAGATGTTGCATACCTTGAGACAACTCTTCTACCATATAAGCGGTATTACATATCAAATGTTTTTCGTTAAGGTAGCGAATCACGGCTATCAGTTGGTGATTACGGATTCTCTTGGGTGTGTATAGCACATCAATGGTACAACCATTGGATGAAACCATTCCGCCATGCATTCCTTACGATTTCCAATTCAAAGCGATTCTGAGAAATGTTTCATTTGTGTGATCTCGAGGCCCCAATGAGTATGTGGTTGTCATGTCCTCTTTTCCCTTAACCATATAGATTGCCTAAATAAAAAAAATGTTCTAATTATGTTCATATGGTTCTTTTGTAGATATCAAAGGTTTAATTGTTCAGGCTTTTCCACAGAAGAAAGTAGGTCAAGATACGTATGGTCGTGATTTGATTGCGAAGGACTTCGTTGTCGTGGATACCGAGTATGTGTAGCTAAAATTTGGTTGTCAGTATATTCAATGTTTTCTTTCCATTATGGCATGTTTATTTTTCCTTCTCATTAGGAGCACTCCTATGATAATGAGATTGTGGAAAGAAAAAATTAACGAGTATGGGGACAGTTTATCTGAAGGTCTTCCAGAAGCTATCTTGTTTGTTGGTATGAATATAAAGGCCACAACCTTTAATGGTATGTTGTAGATTGTAATGGATACATGATTAAAAAAAAGTTGCTTATTTGAAAGGCTATTAGTTTACCCATTAAATGACATGTTATTGTTTGCAAGGTCTGTCTTTATCGTCGCTTGAGCAGCGTGTTTCTAAAAAAAGCTTTGATTCAGAGGCTCCAACTTTGAAAGAGTGGTAATTTGAAAATTAATGCTTATCTAATGAATGTTCTATTGTGCCGCCAATACATTAAAGCGGCTTCCTTGTTACGTTCATAAAAATAAAGAAATCTTACATTTTACTCAAAAAGTACATGTTTGTGCTTTCTTCTCATACTGAAAAAATAGGTATTCTTGAAAAAAAGGATGTTGCTCACTTGGTTTCCACTGGCTTACTATGATACGGATCTACTTCTTCCGAAACCGGCTCCTCTGAGATGTGATACCTATAACGATTTGCATTAGCTAAAGTGAAGCGTAATTGGGTTTTTTAAGTTTTTTTATTTGACTGTTTATGCTTTTTGCACATATGTTTTTAGTGTACCGACTCGTAATTAAACTTTTGTACTTAACACAGATCAAGGCGCTTGGATAGTTGGTAAATTAAAAGCGCACGAGACCACATTAACATAAAAGCCCGTTGTCCTCTTGTGATGCACGAACACATTAACATAAGGTCGTGGATTTATTTGCATTGTATTTGTTTTTTGGGAATAAGCAAGAATGCTAATAAGATATGTTGCTCATTAGGTCCCACATTGGTGTCTTCATTCATCGATGATTCGGTTCGATGTCTGGCTGAAATTTACTCGCTTGATCTGTAAGCAGTGATACCATTCAACTGCATTGCAACTAAAAAAGGTCAAGAAGCAGTATTCCTATATTAGAAAACTATCAACTTCCATCCATTTCATCTCTTGTATTGTCTAAAAAAGAGGATCTACGAGACCTATTTATATACATACATTATTGTAGTGATTATGTGACTATAATATTTATATTATAGTAGACTATTTAAGCAGAATACAAAGGATATTGAGATCCAGTCACATAATACAAAGGATCTCAATATGATATTACTAAGCTGTATAAAGCAATATTCAGATCATTTCCTTTGTATTGAGATATTGAGATCCAATCACATAATCACTATAATATTTATCTTCTTCCCATTATACAATGAAGGTGGTTACGCCCTCGCCGCTTTTTTTTATTGCCAACTTTGACTGAAACTTTGTTAATGTCTTCTATTCTTTGAATTATTTAACAGGGACGTTTAGTGGTTAGTCAATTGTAAGCAGCTTTGCAGAACAAACATGTTGTGTGTTACATTAAGTTTTTTGACAAGGTGATTCGCGGTCTTTGTGACAAGGAAGTATCCACTTGTGAAGATTTATCCTACGAAACCGTGTTCCCTATAGTTACGCAAGTTCCACGAATCCCCAAGTAGAAACTACAAAGCAACAAGCACAATAAATGAGAAAGATCTTTGTTGATCTAACTAAAGATGATGAAGATCTTTATTCGCTTTTCACACCGTCAACAAAAAATTGATTCTTTGAGATTTCGCTTCTTCACATGCAACGGTTCATCGTCATCGCTTCTCCAATTGGTTGTAAGCGGGTTCTCTCTTTCATGAGATGTTCCAAAAGCTACAACTCTCGTCAAGATTGAACCTATTGAGGACGACGCGGCGATGAAATCCATGAATGAAACTTCAAGTTCTGTTGAAAGCCCTATTAAGAAGAGTAAAGGAAAGCTGAAGCAGAACTGATTTCTATGCTTTCTTATGATGCATTATTAACTACTATGTTTGTATTGTATTTCAATCAACTCTTTTGTGTTTAAGGTTTTGCTTTTTGGACAATGGCATGCCTTATTAGAAACCATTAGTTACTTACATTTGGAAATGAAAACTAATGGTTACTAATATCATGTGAATCACATGTTGAATTATTTTGAATGTTTCCCTTGTTTCAAGCTATGAAATTGATACAAGAAGATTATGTATATAATCTACATATTAGCCTTAACTTACTCTTTCTGTGTATTGTGTTTAGAATGTTTTCAATTCCACTTTAATTATATATTATTTTGCTTTGTGTTTAATAACACCTCCAAATTACCTACGGCTAGCATGGGCACTCCGTGCGTTGCACGGATCGCCATTTTACTAGTATATATATATATATAGACGTACACACATATAAGGATGCAAACTTATTCTTTTAAGTATAATGTTTTTTGGATATTTGTAGCTGTAGTCAAGATACATGTATCCCCTAAAGATCAAACTTTTGAAAATTACAATTCGCCCCAAATATGTATCCAACGGAGTATCCAGGGTATTCGTCGAGTATCGGTATCCGATACATACGGATACGGGATACGCTTGCATAGTGCTGTTAACGAGCCGAGCTGAACCGACTATCAGTTGTTCAAGCTCTGTACATTTAGGTCACGAGCTTGTATAGTATATATTATTTAGAGGAAATATGTATATGTAACTTTAATAAATCATATGGAAATAGTAAGATAGTGTCATATGTCACATTACAATATTAGAGTGATGTCATGACAAAAATTATTTGACACACTTAAAAAAAATCAAACTTTTAATGTGACACACACATACAAAGACAAAATACTTATAAAGAAATTTATGTCACAAAAAAAACTTTAGTGTGACATTCACAAGACATTGATCAAGCACAATATCATAAGATATTTTAGTATCATAAAATATTTGTCACAAAGAATAGTATAGACAAATTAAGTTCGTATATAGGACTTAGATAATTTTCAAACACATGTCACTTAGGATAAACGCATTTAGTGACATACTTAATTGTAAAGTAATTATTAGATATATCCCAAAATAAATATATTTTGAAATACATCAACACAAAATACTCAACAATTCTCCCCCTTTGATTATTTTCAAAATATCTTTCTAAAACTTTATTTTGGGGTAGGCTCCCCCTACAAATGGGTTTTCATTAAAAGATAAGTTCCCCCTTAATAAAACATTTTTAACTTATCAAAATAGGTATTAATACATATCTCTCCCTCTTAGTTTGAAAATTAATCAAGGATTTAGTGAAAAATGGAGAGATTTTTTATAAATAAAATATAAGACTTGTATATTAGCACAAAATACTTATCAATTAAGGGCTTAGGAGGGTTAAAAGAGAAAAGATTAAGATAGAGGCTAGGGATAAGGGGTAAAGGAAGGAATTTGATGTCAAGTATGATATCAAAAGAGGGGTAAGGTCAAGGATAGGAGATGAAACCAATGACTTTTGTAGATACCAAAAATGTTGCACATTGAAGTCCTACAAAACAAGAAATGAGAAAGACTTGGTACCCTTTATTCTTTGGGACCTTGAACATTAGTCAACAATGATTTAGGTACCCAAATTTTAGTAACTTTGGATCCTTGCATATTATTAAGAGAAGACTTAGGTACCCCAAACTTTCTTAACTTTAGGTCTATGAACAAAATTATTAGAACCATGGGTCCTAAAATGTTGTCCATAAGATCTAAAAGGAGGACTGTATGAGTAATGCTGAAAATATGGTGAATGAGCATGTTGAAAATGAAATGCAGATGATGGTGATATGGTGTGTAATGTGGGGGCTGCCAATAGTGATATTGGGCAGATTGTGGTGTATAAGCATGCT
This sequence comes from Gentiana macrophylla, assembly GCA_026214975.1. Taxonomy (NCBI): domain Eukaryota; kingdom Viridiplantae; phylum Streptophyta; class Magnoliopsida; order Gentianales; family Gentianaceae; genus Gentiana; species Gentiana macrophylla. The sequence goes on along the minus strand of CM047812.1, from coordinate 11,532,873 downwards.
GGAAATGTGTGTAAGAAGGTGTATAAGACCTAGGAGCATAAGATTTATATGAATGCATATTCCTAGAAGCATGAGTACTAAATCGATGATATGTCATATACTTATTTTGTCTAGATGATGATGAATGACTCATATTTTCATAAGTTCTAGGTGCAACATTTTCAGTATGATTATAGTGGTGTCTAGAAGTAAAGTTCCTAGATCCTCTTCTATCATATTGAAAAGCATAGTGATTCCTAGGAGCATGATGTCTAGGCGACTGTCGTGAAGTGGGTGATTCAGCCTTGGGCTGTGATGCAGTGGTATTATGAGTGTGTGATGGTGTAGATGATGATGCTTGTGACAGAAAAACCGGTCTTGGTTTGAAGAGGGCTAAATTTCAGGGACTGAATTCTTGCCCTTTCTATCTTCCTTAGAAGATTCACGACTGAATTCAGTTTGTATTTCAGATTCCTTACGAGATGAGGGAGAAGTGTTCAGCTCCTTAGAGTTATTTTCAGATTCTTGAATGATCTTTTTGAACACATCTCTCTCAAGACTTAAGGCTTCAATATCAGCCTCTAATTCTAAAACCTTTTGTTTGAGCCGAGCTCCTTGAGTTGAAAATTTAAGTTCAAGCTCGCTAGATGTATTAATTAAGGAACATATAAAATTATCTTTATCACTTAGTTCCTTTTTAAGATGCAAAACTTCACATTTTAACTTAAAATTTTCACTAGTTAAAGCTGAAAAGATGGAGTTATCATCTTTTACCTCAGATTCAAAATCTGTTTGAGGCATGACTGCAAGTTCAGCAGTGTTTCCAGAATCAGGAATGCTTTGCAGTGATTCAGCTCGAGTAGAAGATTCGAGAATCGACATGAGGATGATTTGATGTAATTGAATTGTTTTCAGCGACATCACGGATTCAACAACAAAGTACATTTCTTTGTGATTCGACTTTTGATGAAGATTCAGAAACAACAACAGATGTAGGTTGTTCATCTGACTGACTGGATGATGCAGCAGATAATCATTCTTTCTTGTATAGTGAACTCTTGAAGCATCTGAACAACTTGTAAAAAGCTCATTCATCAGGATCATCGTTACTACCGCTGCTTACCGAGAGTTCAGATTCAGAATCATAACTGGAACTATTTGATTCAGATTTATAACTTGAACTGTTTGATTCAGCATTGACGTTCTTAGATTCAGGACATTTTAAAACAGCTTTTGAAGAACTAGAAGTCTCAGGATCAGACTGTTTATGAGACAGCATAGACATCTCATGAACAAAAGCTAATTCCATAAGTTCTTCTATGTGAAAATTGTTTGGATCTTTTTCTTCTTTAATGAATGAGACAAAGGAAGTCCATTCAGGACTTAGACTTCTTAAAAACTTTCTAAGAATCTGTATTTCAGAAAATTGCTTTCCTAAAGATTTCAAAGTGTCAACAATCAAAGTAAATATGGAAAACATGTCATTAACTGACTCATTAGGACTCATTTGGAACGAATTATATGAATGCATGAGTTCATTTATTTTATAAGACGGGTCTGATTGTTCATGTCTCATTCACAATGTATCACATACTTCTTTAGCAGTTATACATGAATAAACATACCGTCTTTCAACTGGACCAAGAGAGTTAGTAAGGATGGCCATGGCTCTATAATTTCGATAAGCTATAAGATCGTCCTGTTCCAAAGCATTTCCATCTTTATCAACTTCAGTTCCAGCTGAATTAGAAATGCAAAGACCATCTTCTACAATAAACCATAGATGTAAGTCTAAGCTTTCTAGAAAATACTTCAACTTATTCTTTCAAACTGCATACCTTGTTCCATCGAAGAAAGGTGGTCTTTGACCAAACACTTCTTCTTTGGCAGGATCATAGGCATACAATGTAGAAGCCATAAATGAAGGTTAAAGAAAAGAAATTGTGTTTAAGGTGAATGTAGTGATACAATGCACGATGCAAATTACAAGTGCTGTATGAGTCCAAACAAATCAAATAACACTGAATTTCAGAAAGACTTGGATAGTGGTGAAAGAAGTGAAGTGGTGATGGAAGTGAAGGTGTGTGTAACAGCCTGTAAGATAAAACTCTAAGCTGTTAGACTTAAGTCTTGAAAACAACAGTCTGTTAAAAAAAATTCAGATGTGCAGGATTATGAAAAACGTTGTGAACGATTTTTGGACTTTGGGCCAACGCTGAACTGAACCTAAAACGAGCAGGCGAATCGATTGAGTAGCCCTGTAAACTACCGAGCTCACAAAACAAATGTAAATATCACAGTGTAACAAAATAATAAACTTATGCTCATACACTTGATAAACACACAGAATCAGCAAACACGCGATAAGGCAGATGTAATCACAGAATCAGCACTTAGCCACAGCAACTTCACACAAACATTCAGCAATACCAATTCAGCACAGAAAGTTCAAAATATAACAGATATATCAAGTTAAGCATAAATTCAGCAAACAAACTTGCAGCCAATCACGTGCAGCAAACGAAGTGATATCAAATTTAGCACAGATAAGCAACTACTGCAGCTATCACAAAATCTCAACAATTACGATCACTAAACACACCGAAATGGCGATCAAGCGGTGACTGTTACGTCTGAGAATGTAAAAGCAGTATCGGCAAGGTCAAAACCAAGCTCGATACCAATTCAACAATTGGTATCGGAGCTGAGGAACTATCAAGCTTCAACCCGACACCAATTCAACACAATCTAGCATATTTGTTCACTAAGATCATTCCTACAGTTATTTTGAATAAATGTGTTTGTAATACCGGAATGCATACATTTGAATTACTGTTGTCGTTAAGGGGAGCGACAACTACAAAACTACTTTGTGGATTTGGTCTTAAAGACCAATGATTGTACTCTTTTTCTCTTTAATCAAGTTTTTCCCACAGGGTTTTCTTAGTTAAAGGTTTTTAATGAGGCAGTCAGTGCAACATATAAAAACGCTGATGTCATTAACTATTTTCCTTGTCTAGTTTTTTCCCACTGGGTTTTTTCTAGCAATGTTAATAATACATGACATATACGTTATGCAACTCAGATCGGGAAATTAATTCACCCATATAATAGACTTGTAAATGAATGGGGAAATTTACGTGCAACAGATCAGATCAACTGACAACCTGGCAGATTTATTTACCAAGACATTGCCAACTGCAACATTTGAAAGACTAGTGAAGAGCATTGAGATGCGACTTTTGAAAGACCTTAATTGATACTTGGTTCAGGGGAGTAAATCAACACAGATAAATATGTACTCTTTTTCCTTAAAAAAGATTTTTTGCCCACTGAGTTTTTCTGAGTAAGATTTTAATGAGGCGTATCATATCTATTGTTTGTTGAATAATAGATATCCAAGGGGAGTGCTATAAAATATTAAAATATGTTTATCTATTATTAAAATTAATTTACAAGATTTTCTGGTTTATTTATTATATTGTGTTCACATTGTAATCTCTACTTTAAATACCCATGATACCAGGGAAAAAATACACAATGTTTACCTTCTTCTTTCTATGTTATACATCATCTTTGTTTCTTTCTCTGTTATTAGTTCTATAATACGTTATCACCACGAGAAAATGGAGTATTCCAACAAGATCTACCGACGGAGTATTCCAAGCAGAGAACCAGAGGTAAAGTTTTATTGGATTAATCCATTCTTAATCCTATAAGAGGTAAAAAATTATTTTTGCATTCGTCTAGTTTTTTTTAATGGGTAACATATTGGGGATAAATTATTTATCATGTGCCATGAACGTTAAAATGCATTTGAAAAGCTTTTTATCTAGTTTTTTTAATCCAGAGTTTGGTCCTCCCTCTCCGTCACCATTTTAAGTGCTCAAATGTCAGTAAGCAAACATATGAGTTATCGGTTCAAATATTTCATTTTATTCTTATTCATACAATATATTATTGTAACAATCATAAAATAAAATCTTACGTATTGCAAGTGAAAATATTAGAAAAGTAGAGCGCTTGATAGACAATAAAAAAAAGGAAAGAAAACTCAAGACAAAATAAATTGAGACGGAAAACTAATAGTTGTCATATATATATATATAAAACATGACAATTACATTTTTAATGCCCATGGTTTTTTATTTCTCAAAACGAGACTTTATCTTCCTTTGTTACGATATATAAACATCCTATGTATGCGTTTTTTTTATGATAAACATCTCAATGTAAGTGTTTTTGTTACGATAAACACGTCAATATATGTTTTCTTTTCGTTACAGTTATAGGATAATTGGGCCGTGTTTTTATAGGCCACAGGCTAAACAATCACAACGAGGTCCTTCGAAAGAAACGAACGGCTTTAAGAGATACGTTAGACTAATAAACTTATTGGATCAAAAGAAAACCAGGCCCCTAGATTTTGACCATTTTTCGAGGGACCTTGTTGGCCTATACCCAGGGAACGTCTTCTAACGATGTGTTTATCGTAACGAAAACACATACATTGGGTGTTGATTGAATCAATAAAAGATTAATAGGCGTGTTTATCGTAACAATAAAACATAAATAGGCGTGTTAATCTAACAATGAAACATAGGTGTGTTTATCGTAACAAAAACACATACATATGATTGATTATTGTAACAATGAAAGATATATGGTAGTTTTGAAAAAATAATAAATGAGAGACTAAAAGTATAGTTATCCCTATGAAAAAATCCGTGGAGTAAGGAATTTAGTACCTAATTTCAATGTTGATGTCGTCAGTAGATCCATCGGCAATCTCTTGAATTGCCTGATCAGACATAGCTAAAGTGTCCTCACAATCAATTCCCTCGTAAAAACTTGCCATTTGCACAAACACATATGCATCTTTATATGCACATTTACCAAGGCTGTCTTTACACGTAACCGAAAGGAATGTTCCACATCCTCCATAACTTTCCCATACGCAAGAAGGAACCGATGCAAGCAACGGTGCAGAATTCAAAGCTACGTACGTACTCACAAGATTTATCTACAACTTGATGATCGAGTCACATGCACTTGTTATATATATATACCTATCACCAGTGGACTCATAAAAGGTATCGAAGCAAATCCAAAGATTTAGTGGAGACCAAAGTGCCGAAAAGGGTGGCCGGAAGACTTACCGATTTCAATGCCGCAGCATTGAAAGCCATGATGAACTGAAGCATGTTACTAACTAATAACACAATTTTGGTTTTTGTATCCATTTTTTTTCTTCCGGCTTACAACGATTTACCTAATAATTAATTGACGTATTAATTAAATTTGTGTGTACGTGCGCATGTATCTTGGTGTTGGGGTCATTTGCTTCTTTTTATACACCTCCTCCTGCCGAACTGTAAGATTTGTATTCTTCAAGACGGCAAATATTGCCGGCTTTTGCCCAATAATGTCCAGCGTGTCTGTCGATAGAAATAATTTATTACAAAATGTTGATTAAGATCGTGCCCTAGAAAAATCAATATAATGTGATGCATGTCACACTTTACTATAAATTTTAGAATAGTCATGGATCAAATCCTAGTCGGTGGTCCCCGATTAATAAAAATGAAGAAAAGATTTGGTGGACCCTTGTTTCTAGAAAAAAAATCCTTTTTAAAATCTTTAATTGTCAAGATGTGATGATTTGGTGATCCAAAACTTGATCCAAAACTACTATAAAATTACTGGTTTACTACAAATTGTAGAATGATCATATACACCAAATCCTAGTTGGTCGGCATCAAGAAGTGAAAATGATGAAAACATTTGTTGAACCTCTGTTTCTAGGAAAAAAATCCTTTACAAAATCTTTTATTTGCTAGAAATAATGTCTTGATGGTCCAAAACTTGATCCAGAACCACCATAAAATTACTTCTTTACGACCCCGCTCTCAAGTACCTTCTAAATAGGACAATAATCGGCGTACGTCAAAATATTTACATAAAGTTTACACCCGATATCATTCTATGGTTATGAATGTTTCAATGTTTTTTTAATTTTCTCTAAAATATAATATGATCCCTCAAAAAAATATATATATATATATATATATATATATATATATATATATATATATATATATATATATATATATATATATATAGGGAGTGAATTTAACCCAATTACCCGCTTTGACCCGCTCCAAACCCGGTTGTACCCGTTTATAAAAAAAAAATCGTCCTTAAATACTAAATATCATCCATAAAAAAAATCACCACATTAAATACAGAATATCATAAAATAAAATATAAATGGCACATGCACGGCAATATGAATATCATTAGGTTTGTCTTGGCACTTTTTTTTATTCCCCAAATAAAATATAAATAATTAGTTTTACCTTGATTGATATTCTTTTGAACATATTTTCAGAGGTATGTAATACTGTTCATGGGAATGGGTGATGGTTGCTATTGTAACTCATCACGAGTAAGGGCTAAAAGACTTTCATCAATTTTTGGGTTCTTCCTGTACGTGTCTCCATTTAACCAAATATTATCGCCACATTAAAGCGTGTGTTTTCTTTTTCTGGACGTGTCTCTATTTAACCAAGTATTATTGCCACATTAAAGCGTGTGTTTTCTTTTTCTGGAACAAATTTCAACTCCTACAACAATTATTACCACAGTAATCATCTTCATATCTGGATATTTTATCTCATTGGAGATTGCACACGACTTGCGGTATGATTTCCTTCGGATTTTTCGTTCCACGGCCATCGTTTTTATTCTCTACGTTGAATTGAATTCTTTATGATTTCCTTCGCTTTTGGATTTGTGGTTCCACGGTCATCGTTTTTCTTCTCTATGCTGAATTGAATTCTTTATGATTTCCTTCCAATTTATTTTTGGATTTTTGGTTCCACGATCTTCGCTTTTATTCTCTACGTTGAATTGAATTCTTTATGAGTTAATTAATCTAAATGATTTGATGTCCACTTTGATTCATTTATTTTTAATTGATTATATTTTTTGTAATTTTCAGTTATTTTTTATTTCGTTTTTCATTTTTGGTTTTTATGTATTATTAGTTTTTAATTTGATGATTTTTATGTTTTATTTATTGTTTTTAATTTAATAATCATTACTCAATCCAAGAATTTAATCTAACTGATTTGATGTCCACTTTGAAACATTTATTTTTAATATATTATTTGTAATTTTCAATTATTCTTTCTTTTCGTTTTTCATTTTCAGTTTTATGTATTATTAGTTTTTAGTTTGATGGGTTTTATGTTTATTTTTACTATTTTAATTTAATAATCAGTACTCAATCAAAGATTTTCATGATTTATTTTTTTCTATTTTAAACTAATTTTATTTTTTGTATTTTTCATTGACTGTCATTTTCCATTTTTGGTTTTATGTATTATAAGTTTTCAGTGATTTAATTAATAATCAATCAAAAATATTAATAGATATTTCGTTTTTGTATTTTAAAATCAATAATTAACCAAGTATTTTGATGATTTTCATTTTTGTATTTTTATTTACGGTTTTTAATTTAATAATCAATAATAAATCAATGATTTTAATTTATTTTCTGTTTTTTATAACAATGATTTTTATTGTCAATTTTACACGGCTTCTGGTATTTTTGGCAGTTGGTGGTAGATGAACGCGAGCGGTTCGAGAAATTTGATAAAATCAGTGTTGAATAAAATCAAGGAAACGATAATCAAGAAAACAATATTTTGCCATGGTTGAAGGTGCGTAATTTTCACATCTCCTTAGCTTTGTTTAATTAATTTAAATGATTTGATATCCATGAATTATATATATAATTGGCATGTAAAAAAAATTGTTGTCTTCATTTCGTTTTTTTATTTTTATTTTTAAATTTGTTTGTTCTCTCTAATCTAAAATTGTTTTGTCTTCCTTGCGTGATACACAATCATGATAATATTTAAGTTACCCATAAACTGCAATAATGATTTCCTACATCCCTATAAATTACCCACCTCAATTAATGTCAAATATTCTTATATTAAATTAAATGTTGAAGAATAACTAAATTCAAATATGGCATTTAGTACAAAATATTTTTGCATTAAATTATATTATAATATTAAAAAAAAATGACAAATTCAATTTTACCTATCAATACAAAATATTATAACATTAAATTATATTTTGAAAAATATCTAAACTCAAATATGTTATTTATTATTTATGCAAAATATTAAAAATTAAATACATACATTATAAGTTAACCACCACAATTAATGTCAAATAATCTAAAACTTATGGCACTTAATGCGAAATATTTTTTTATTAAAGTTTAATATTAAATAAATGTGAAATTCTCTTAGTTTCATTTTTTATATAGTTTCTTTGTTCTGCCTACTATATTATTGTAATTGTGCTTTCTTGCTTAATACACAGTTAGGGTAAAATTTAAATTATTGACAAAGCACAATAATCATTTTCTACAAATTAGTCATCTCAATTAATACCAAACATTCTTAAATTACATTACATTTTGAAAAATATCCAAATTCAATTATAAATTAGCCATCCCAATATAATGTCAAATATTCATAACATTGTGACACTTGATGCGAAATATTTTAACATTAAATAAGATTTTCAGAAATATATAAATTCAAATGTGTCATTTAATGCGAAATATTCAGATATTAAATACATCTCTTATAAATTAGTCATCCCAAAATAATGTCAATTGTTCTTTAATTTATGGCACTTAATGTTAAATATTTTTTCATTAAATTATAATATTTAAAAAATGGTAAATTTAATTTTATCAATTAATGCAAAATATTCTAACATTAAATAACATTTGAAAAATATCTAAACTCAAATATGTCATTTAATGCGAAATATTTAGACATTAAATATATCTATATAAGCTTCTCACCTCAATTAATGCCAAGTATTTTTAAATTTATAGCACTTAATGAGAAATATTTTTTTCATTAAAGTATACTATTTAAAAAATGATAAATTCAATTTTACCAATTAATGCAAAATATTATAACATTAAATTATATTTTGAAAAATATCTAAACTCAAATATTAATTTAATGCGAATTATTTTTGCATTAAATTATAATATTTAAAAAATGATAAATTCAATTTCAGCAATTAATGGAAAATATTGTAACATTAAATTATATTTTAAAAAATATTTAATCTCCAAAATGCAATTTAATGCGAAATAGTTTTGCATTAATTACATCACTTATAAATTAGCCACCACAATTAATGTCAATTATTCTTATGTTAAATTACGTTTTTAAAAATAGATATGTTCAGATTTACTGATTAATATGAAATATTCTTACATTAATGTGATCCATGCAAATTAGATGCCTTATTATATTACATTTTGAAAAATAACTAATATTAATTCAAATGTTTGCGGTGTAATGCGAATGTTTTTAGATTAAATAAATATGTCATTCAATGTGAAATATTTAATATTCTTACATTAAATTACATTTAAAAAAACAATTTCAAATATGCCAAAAGAAAATAATCTTCTAAACTATTGTAAACTAATTATATAGAACATAATAAATTTAAATATGTTAAGAAAAAAAATAATTCCGTACAAATTAAAGTCCTCCATTAATACAGAATATTCGAAAATTTAAATTATATTTTGAGAAATAACTAAATCAAATATACCAATTAATACGAGATATTCTTAGATCCCTACGAATTAATCACCTCATTTAATGTTGTGGTGGGTAAGGTAGGTAGGAAGCGTATTTGAATAAAGGGATAAGGTACGGTATGATGGGGTGGTGGGTAGAGTACGTTAGGGTGGTGGGTAAGGTAAGGTAGGGTGGGGTAGGGTGGTTGGTAGGGTAGGTAGGGGTGGTGGTGGTGGGTTGGGTAGGGTAAAGGGTGGTGGGTAAGGTATGGTAGGATGAGGTGGAGGGTAAGGTAATGTAGGTAGGGTACGGTAGGGTAGAGTAGGGTAACGTAGGTTGGGTTAGTGGGTAAGGTAAGGTAAGGTGATAAGGTAAGGTAGGATGGTGGATAGGGTAGGGTAGGATAGGGTGAAGTGGTGGGTAAGGTAGGGTTGTGGAGGGTTGGGTGAAGTGGTGACTTATACTTTCAGCTCAACAAACCCAGAAAATGTAAAGCTTCAAACCTAGAAAGTGCAAAAACCAATCATGCCGAAAGAAGCTTTGTGATAAAAAAATCTTTTTCATGGATGTACTAGGAGTGACGATTTCTCAAGTGAAAACCCAGTAAACCATGTGCTTTTGTTTACTTAAACAAATGCGAAGCTCAAAACAACCAAAATTCTTGCTTGGGGATAAAGGTTTTTACCAGAAAAAATGAACAACGGCTTCCGACTAAGCTTTGGACGAGAAATCAATGAGAATGGCGATGATTCGAGTGGAAACTCAAAGATTTCGAACAAGACTTGTGGAAGGCCGTCACTTACTTGATGTTATGGTGAAGATCTTGTTGAGGATTTGAGGATCTAGATGTCGATCTCGTTGAAAGCTTGAAGATCTGGAAATCCTGATGAACTGGATGAAGATCCCTTTGAAGGTTTAATCGGAAAACCAAAAAGAGGCGGTTTTAGGCCGCCGGAAAATAAAAGGTGGGCTGTTTCGGGCCGCCGGAGTTGGAAGGTGACTCTGTAAATATTGAATCTGACCGGAAAAGAAGTGGAAAATGTCGATTCCTGGTAACGGAGCCAACTGATGATGCCGAAAAAGTCATCAACATAATTGAGTGAATATAAAGGTGGATATCTGGCTATAAAGAGTGTATGGAAATGGCGGTTCTTGGCGGAGCACGGCAGTGATAGTGGTGGTGCTCAAGAACAAGATTGATGATCTTCAAGAGCAAGATGGGGGGAGTGTTTTGTGTTTATGAGCTGAGCCTGAAGAGGCTGCCTACGTACCTTTTGTAAGGGATCAAGCCATGCGTAGTTCTGGGAATGAAGTCCCCTCCCTTGTGATGAAGGTGATGTGGGTATTTATAGAGTTTTGGAGCTATCCAGCTGGCGAGAGCATGACAACTAGCAAGTCGTCGGGCTGAAAGCATAGCAGTCCGTTGAGAGCTTGCGGTCTGCTGATAGCCTAGCGGTCTGTTGAGAGCCTTGCGGTCTGCTGAGAGCCTTGGCGGACTCGCTGAGGGACTTGCGGCCTCGATATGGGCCTTGCGGCTTGGTAGCCTTATCTTGTCTTTATGTTGGCGGCTTTGATCTCCGGCGGATCTAATGTCCTCGGGTTCACGGACCGGCCCCTTTAGTCTGATGGCATCGCATAGGACCAACGGATTGGAGCGGGGCAGACGCCTTGCGAGTTCGTGGATTGTGGTGGCCAATGGCTTAATCCATTGTTTTGGGGGTCGGATGGATCCGAATAAAGATCCACGGGCTGAATTACGATTAGGGCATATCAACTAGGTATTCAGATCTAGCGATATAAACTGTCGCAGATCTGAAGAACGCAACCACTATTTCATGATTTCTTCACCAACGAATTAGATCTATACATACATGGGGTAAAATAAACTAACTACTACATAATTAAACTAAATAAACAATTAGCACATACTAGTCGAATAGAACAGTAACAGATCTACATCTTGGAAAAGATAGAAAATCATACCCTCGAAGAAGAGTGTAGATCTCCCTCGGATATCTTCCTAGGCGGTGACTCCATCGTCTCTCTGACCAGAACTCATAAAATAAATAAAGAACTTTTATTGCATAATACTTGTAAGTTTTGAGGTACAATGAACTCAAAAAGTGGACACACTGTATTCTGAGGTGAAGCCTCTTATTTATAGTTATATAAACCGACTTAGAAACACCTAGATTTACCCCTCGTCCAAGAAAACGCGTTCAGAAGATTCTGGACTCTCGGTAACCCGACGGCATACCCCGATTTACCGGGGGTACTTTTGTCTTTTTCTCTCTACTGACTTAGCTTGGAAGGTTCTGGAATACCCTAGGCCCAATCTTTTCGTTCAGTCCACTCCAATTCATCCACAATGCTCAGGCCAATATTTCGTATCCTGAAAATAATCAAATAACGCGTGAAATAATATCGTAATGGGGAAAATAAACGTTAAGTGCAAAATACTCGACTCACGAACCCGACATATGATATTCAAACTCAAATGGTTCCTATTTATAGGTCGAAACAACTATTTTTAGCTCGTAATGGACAGAATGTTGATGCCGTAGGATAGACTATTTTATGCGTCATCATTATGCAATGGAAAAGACATCATACTAAAGGTTTGAGTTACTCTCATGTATGGGGCCTTGTGTCGAAGACTCTATTTATGGTTCTAAATATTATATAGTCGGTTTTCTTGATGATTACACGAAATTTAATTTTGTGGCTTCATCCTTTACGTCTTGAGTGTGAAGTTTAATCTATTTTTCCGCAGTTTAGTGCATTGGTTGAACAACAATTTAATACTAAAATCAAATCTACCCAAACTAATTAGGGTGGTGAATATTGTCACCGAAGTGCTTACTTCACTTCTCTTGGTATTTAGCATCGTTTGTCTTGTCCCCACACCTCCGAACAAAGTGGTGCCATTGAGAGACGTCATTGTCAAATTGTCAAAATCGGTCTTGCTCTTCTTGCTCATTCCAACCTCCATCTTCTCTATTGGGAAGAGGCCTTTCTCAGTGCCACATACATTATCAATCGTCTTTCCAGTTCTTGACTACAAACACCCTATAAAATGGCCCAACACCGTTCCTGACTATTCCTTCTTCCGTGTCGCTGGTTGTGCTTGTTGGCATCACCTTCGTCCTTATAACAACCACAAAACTGATTTTCGCTATAAGACATGTATCTTTCTTGGATTTAGTCCTCATCTTCACGGGTATAAGTGCATTGACATTAGCTCCGGTCTTATGTACATTTCTCGCCATGTTGTATTTGATGAGCTTCATCCCCTACACTCGTACCGCATCTTCTTCATCATCTTACGATCCTGATACGGTTACCATACCCCTAGCCCTTTCCTTAACTCTCCCGGTTGCCTATTTGGCCCCGTCCCCGCCCCCAGCCGAACCTTTATCACCGTCATCAACCGAGAGTTCTCTTCCTTCTCCACTCTATGAACCTTCTGCGATGCCCATAAATCCTTCACCTTCATCCTCTAATTTCACAAAATCCTCCTCAACTCCTGCTCCTAGCCAAACGGTTACCCGCTCTAAGACCAGTACTCTCAAACAGAAGCAATATGACCCTGATTCGTTCGCTATCCGCTTCCAAAGGCATTTACTGCTAACGCTCAACCTATTGAACCTTCATGGTTTTCTTTCTGAGGAGGTTTATATGCAGGAGTGACAGGGTTTCAGCATCCTGATTATCTACATCATGTTTGTAAACTTAAGTGCAACTTTTATGGTCTTTGCCAAGCCCGTCGGGCGTGGTTATTTCATTTCACTGTTGTGCTCTGGACATTTGGTTTCACGTCCTCCAAGGCTAACTTTATATATCTAAACTCATGGGTCTGTGTTTGTCTTAATTCATGTTGATGATATTCTTATTACAGGTTCTTCTGTGACTCTTGTTCATGACACTATTCATCATTTATCAGCTCATTTTCCAGTTAAGGACCTTGGGCCATTGTCCTATTTTCTGGGCATGGAGGCACTTTGTACCCCTGATGGTCTCATTTTCAGCCAGCGAAAGCATATTCACGGTTTGTTGCAGCGTGCTAACATGGAAAATGTCAAGCCTTGTATGACACTCATATCTTTGACGCTTCGTCTCAGTCCGGATGGCCATCCGTTTACTATTAATGCTTCTCTCCATTGGAGTATTGTGTGGGGGTTGCAATATGCTTGACAATGATTTTGTCTTTCATAAAGTTAGCAATTTATGCATGCCCCCCAGGATCCTCATTGAGAAGTTGTTAAGCGTATTTTGCGGTGTGTCAAGCATACCATTCTTGATGGCCTATTATTTCGTCCTTCTACTACGTCTCATATATCTACAAGCTTTTACGAATTCTGATTCGGCCTCTGATCCGGATGATCGGCGTTCTATTGGTGTTTTTTGTATTTTATTAGCTCCAACTTGATTAGCTGGCGTTCCAAGCAACAACCGTTTGTTGCCAAAAGTAGCGTTGAAGCTAAATACAAAGCTCTCTCACATGCAGCGGCTGAGCTTCAGTGGATCACTACTTTACTTCGGGAGATGCAGTCTTTTTCTCTCAATCAGCCTCCGACCTTATGGTGTGACAACATTGGTGCAACTTATCTCATTGCTAATCCGGTCTTCCATCCTTGCACGAAACATATTGAGATTTAATTCCATCATGTTTGCAAATAGGTTTCCATGAATAAGTTACGTGTCACGTTCATTTTTTCTAAAGATCAGCTAGCAAGCAGACCTCCTTACCAAGTTGTGGGGCCATGTTCGGTTGTGTGTGGTTATCTTGCAAAGAGTCCGGAAATGTTATTACGCGGCAAACTATTTTTACCTATAAATATAACATGTTTTGTAATTCAAATTTCAAAAACACATATTCTACACACAAATCTCAAAGAAGATGAGGAATTTGGTTTTTCAAGGCTCTCATATCCTTCTTCTCGTGCTAATTGTTTCAGGTAATCTTCTTACTCATGTTTTTGAAAGAAGTTACTACAAGTCTCATAACATCCTCTTTAATTAATTTGATATATCGTTTTTTATTTTTATTTTTATTTTTATTTCTGAATCGCAGCTGAAGTGAGGCCAGAAAAGTGGTCGAGAGCACGGTTGAGCAAACGTATGTTGCCCGTCTATTGTAACGGGCAGAATTTCTGCAACGATGAAGTTTCAACCATTGCTTGTGAAGAAGGTGGCTTTTGTCAATGTGAAAACGTTGGTAGACTTGGAGATCCATGGAAAATTTGCACGGAAAATTTCGGGTCTGAATACTGATGTCTCTGTCATCATCTACCGGATTCTCTTGATCCATGGAAAATTTGCTCGGAAAATGTGTGTTTGTGTTTTCCAAAGTCTGGTATTTACGTTTGATTATGATACGGATAGAATCGTTGTGTCACAAACGATCACTGTACCGTTGATTATTATCAACGGTGCAGAAAGACGTTGTATTACTTGTTATGACACAACGGTTGTGCCACTGCCAGAACCAGTACACTTTTACCTATAAAATAAAAAGTGTCTACTATGTTGACATGTTTTCTTTTTTGAGCAAGAAATCTTTTTATCTTGTTTAATTGTACAAGTCATTTTCTTTATCCAGGGCTGTCCCTGAGGATTTATAGGCCCTAGGCTAAATAATCAAATCAGGGTCCTTCGAAAGAAACAAACAGTGTTTAAAAGATATTTTCTATGTTTGGCCTAATCAACTTATTGGATCAAAAGATAAACCGGGCCCTTTAATTTTGATCATTTTCCAAGAGCCCTAAGCCGTGGTCTTGTTGGCCTATACCCAGAGACGGGTCTGTTTTTATCCAATATCAATTCTATGAGCCAACGAATTAGGATCCCCTATTGTGGTGATCCCTGCGATAATAGGTTGTGATAAGAGGTAATATGCAAAATAATGTCGTTTGGATTTTTCTTCTTTCTAGTTTTGAACTAAAATGACACCGTTTTGCCTGCTGTGCATACGGTATAACTCCACGTACAGCAGAGGTTATACACAGCAGAGGATCCATCCAGGGAATACTGTATAACTCCTCTTGAGTCAAGTATTTGTAGCTATTTTGTCCAGAGAATTCCTTTCTTCATCTTAAAATATTCTAGTATATATCTGTATTATGGAGTTAAGGCTCAAAGTTACTGATGTATTATTTGTTATGTATCACCTATTTCAAGGACATATCCCTAAATGTGTGTATCCCTGTTTTTTTAATTTTTTTTATGTAATATTAATTATTCTTATTATAATATATTGTGTTCCAAATATTATTATATCATGATCATTGATATGCATTTTCTCGGTGTCTAAAATCACCGGTAAAAATATGGAGTCAATTGTAATCTAGGTAGAGCAAGTCAAGGTCAAATCCATGGGATGTGAGGTTAAGTACCGAACAGTCATATGCTTTTGGGCAGGGCCGGTCCTCTCTTTTATTGGGTTTAAGACCAAGTCCCTGAATTTGGTCTTTTAGTTGAAATTGTTTTTTTTAATACATACTTATTGTTAGATATTTTTTTATAAATAAATATTTTGGTTATCGCTTGCATACGAGTTGCCGTACGAATTAATGTTATCGCAACGAAACGGGGTTCGACCTGCATTTTCAAACTGATATGTACTTACCCTTTCGTGTAAGGGTTGCATGCTTTCATCCGGTGAACAGTGACAACTCTACCCTTTCGTGCAAGGAGTACCTCCATTCGTTTATGGGGTACTTGCAATCTATTAAAGGCATAAGTATGCAGACTAAAATTCATAAGTTTGACAACATCATCAGAAAAACTTTGAGTGTCCTCGGGTTTGATTCAAACAAGTCACTGTTTGAATCAAACACACTCATTGTATCCTGAAAGAGATTTTTATTTGATCTCTTAGTAACAAATCGTGTGGGACGAAACATCTCTTAAAAGACAACGTTATTAACATGCTTTGGAGTTTCTAATTCTCTGTCAAATTCTAAGTACTACATTTTTTTCAACACTTATCGCGTTTTTAGCATCCGTAAATGCAAAAAATTAATAAAACTTGTTTGTATGTCTATTTTTTTGGGTAAATTTTTTTATTGGGGCCTTTATCAATTAGAGTAAAAAAAATTGGGCATTTATCAAAAAAAAGTTAACATATTATATTAGGTTGGATCAGATTAAATTTACATGAATTTTTTTTTCTTTTAGCGAAAAACGTATCTTGGTTGGGTAGTATCCAGACCGTTGGCTTAAGACCCGGTCTCGCGTGCCTTAGCATAAGGCGGCCATGCTTTTGGGTCAAGTCAACTAAGTGCGAGAAAGAATAAAATTCTTTAACACAAGTGTTAAGATCAAGCGCTTACCATTTTACTAAAACCAATTGGTGGTAGTAAATGTGCTACTTTATTTCTTTAGGCATTCAAGATTGTGGGAATCTCTCCCAACACCCCCCTCAAGTGTGGGCAATCTGTCCCAACACTTGCACAGTTTTTCATTCAAGAGTGTGGGCAAACTGTCCCAACACTTGCACAATTTTTAAATTTTTTTATTAAATAATGTTTCAACCAGGGTTTGATCTCATGACCTATGGCTCTGATACCATGTTAGGATCAAACGCTTATCATTCTACTACACGTTTTCTAGCTTACAGTATCTCTATCTAATATGATATACATCAGATCCTCTATTTTACATAAAACGGTAGATATAAAGTAAAATTTACAAAATTTAGAGGAATGTGGTAGATATAAAAGAAATTTTACAGAATCTATATTTTATAGAGTATCTACTATATTGTTATTTTTTCTTTTGAATTGTCTAAAATATTATTTTTAAGGGATTTATGGTATCTACTGTAAGTGCTCTAACATAGACTTCCTACTTAAAAGTCTTTCGTGAAAAGTATGTTACCGCATACAAGGGCAACACCACATTATAAGGATTGTAAGGATATGGGACGGCCGACCTGCTAAAGTAAATAGAGATCTTTAAGGCCATCACACTAAATCTACAATTATTGTTAAAGACACTCCTAAGTATGTCTATTTTTAAACTTTATTGTGGGTCACAAATAAATTTAATGTAATACCCTTAAAAAAAAAGACTCTTAATAAATATCATCGTGAAATAAAAATCCAATATATATATTGATCCACTATTTCAAATATTGACATAATAAGATACAAAATACAAGCTTAAGTCTAAAAGGACAATCATTTTTACTTGCATTCTGAATTTTTCTGAATCCGTCCCTGCCTCTGAGGAAAAAGATACCTCTAACGTCCCTGCCTCTGAGAAAAAAGATACCTCTAATGCACTTAACCGTCAAATAAATTGGGTGGTATCAATGTCCCTCGTCCCTGACCGCATGACTATTGGTCACTATTTCAAGCCGTTCCTGAGGTGTTCAATACACCTAATGAGCTCACCATTAATCAATCCCATGATTAATGATCTACAAATATGCAGTGACATAATGTAATAATAATCGTATCATCATCGAATACTTAATATCCATTATTCTTAGATACAAGGTAAACTCTAGCTTTTATAATTGATCCATTCCCAAGCTTAAAACCAGGTGTGACAGGAAAGCCGACTGACTGAGGCGCACCACCGTTGATGATAATCCGTCCACCACCACCACCGCCACTTCCACCACCACCGCCGCTGCCAATAGAAGAAAGCCTCACCACATTATCCATATATTGCGGATGAAACTCGGCTCCTCTACTAGCCTCGAAGAGACTAGGCGGCGGATCCATTGCAAACGCCAGCAAATGTAGCAACCAAACCACCTTAGCTAGACCCGAAAACTCGGCGTAAAACCGAGTTCTCGGATGTGTCCCGGCGAGAACTTGACGCCGCTGCTCCAAATCTCCGAAAAGCGATTCCTCCATCTTAGGATGCACGATAGCTAAGTACTTCTTGAAACAGAATTTCCCGAAACTGCAAGTGGGGAGTATTCCCAATAACTCAACCGGATCCATCGCCTTCATATCGCGATACTGCGTGAAACAATCGCGACGGTATTGGTCCGGATTGATCAAAGACGAAAGGCTTCCGTCCATATAGAACGTCTCGTGATCAAACCCTTGAAACATTTTTCGGTTGACATAAGATTGTAACGCATATTTAGCATGGTTCACTCCAACAATTGAATCCATGAACGAAGAACCACCACCGTTTGTGGCGGCGGTGGCGACGGAAGAGGAGGAGGAGGCTTCAATTGATCTGACGGCGGCTGAGATGTCCCAATGGGCGGAGCGCATTAGTGAGAGGAGCAATGATGTGAATGATTTTGCAGCATCTTTAACTGAACTCATCGTTGCTTCGAACAGCTCCGGCGGCGGCGAAGTCGAAACTACATTGAAAAAAAAAAAAAAAAACAAAAATCAGCATAAATTGTCTGTGTGAGGCTAAAAATTAACATGCTGTATAAAAATTGTGATAAAATAAAAATACGCAAACCAAACAAGGACCGAGACGAGTGTAATGACGATATTACACCGTTATGGTGCTCACACAATTAAAACTTCCTTCAACAATCATAACACAAAGTTTTAGAAAACTGCCATTTGCTACTACTCCCTCTGTTTTTTTATTTGTCGCAGAGGGAAGAATCACACAGATTAAGAAAGTAATTATTATGTCTAAAATCTAGTATTGGAATTTTTTTATTGAAGATGTAAATACTTTGTTGGTAAATGAATTTTTAGTAATTGAACAGTTTTTTTTTTAAGATGTAAATACTTTGTTGGTAGAGGAGAAAAAAATAATAAATGATGCAATGGAATTGGAAAATGACAGATAAATAAAAACAGAACAAATTCTGAAATGTGACAGATAAAAAAAACGAAGGGAGTAGATAATTTGGTATCTCAACGAGTGAGATTAATATCAATCGATTTGTCAATGATTTATAACGAGGGATACATGAAAGCATCCCTCCAACACGGAGAAAAGAAAAATGTTGAGCCAAAACCAACGGGAAGTTAACTGCTTGGTATTCCGGCGTGGAAATAGCAGATGTGGATATTTTACCACAGCGCTTCATTACATTCTAAAATAAAGCGTGGCAGTCAGAAGATATCATCTGTCTACTCTTCCACGTTGAAATCTCAAGTAAATTTCCCAAAACGAAAAGTACTCACACTGTCCCGCCCTTAGAACTTCGTTAATGATCAAAATCGAAAGTTAAGTCCCTGGAGGCAATGTACCTCCGATAACGAGAGGGTACGTAGAGGAGGGGCCATTGAGTCCTAAAGAAGAATTAATAATAATAATTCAGCCAAAAACGTGAATCCTAAAGCATGGGCTTGTTTTTTAAGCAAAGAATTTGTTTTATTCTTCAAATCATTAAACTCTCAAAAGCGACACAAAGCGAACGCACTTTCTTTTGTCTCCTTTTCTTTCTTTTATAAAAATAGAAACAAGCCGCTTTCTTTTGTTCACATGAAAATTCCATAATATAGCTTCCCAAAAAAAAAAATTAATATTGTAAATAAATAAAAAGGTTGATCCCGGACCCAAAAGGGTCCCCACTAGAATTCAAAAATAATATATGTCTCAATGGTTCAGTAAACTCAGCTTGTCTTTAAACATTTTGTTGAAAAGGTTGCTTCATACTGAATTCGAAATATCATATTTTATTTTTAAATTTATTACATTCAACCATTTTTTTTTATTTTAAGTTATTCGGAAACAATCAAATTGATTTACGTATATTTTGAGGCGAAATAGTAAATAAATAAATAAATGAATAAAGTGAAAAGATGAGGATTGTTGACCTTGTGCACTGAAGCCAACTTTTTTCTTTGACTTGCTGCTTCTTTTTCCACCACTCCCACTTCCACCAACAGACGACGCCGTTTGAAGCTTCTCCGTCAAGTTCTCAATCTCCACTTCTTTAGCTTTCACTTCTCTCTTCAATTCCTCCACCACTGCCTCGTACGGCGCCACCACTTCCCTCAGCGTCGCCGCCCCGACTTTCCAGTTCCCTTTACCCACTCCTCCACCACCGACCGCATTCCTCCTATACCTCTCTCTCAACACTCCTAACCTCCTTAGCTCCGAAACCACCGTTACATCAGCGACCCGCATTTTATCCGGATCCCATGGACAGTGCGCCTCCTGTAGGCTAACGTACGCCTTCTTCATTGACGACACCGCTTCAAACACTTCACCGATTAGCATTTCCATCTCCGGATTTTCCTGCCTCCTAATCCCATTGATTTGACTTTTCTTGAGACTGGGGGCAGTACGAGGGGTAGTGTACTGGTCTTCTTCTTCTTGGGTTTTGAAGGTCTCGTCATCTGAGGAGGAGCAATCGGTGGTGGGTTCGAGGTCGGACAATTCGTCGCCGTGCCGGGTGGAGCAAATGGGGCTGAGTAAACATGATACGGTGGCTCGTTGAATCAGATGGGAGAAATTGGAGGCTTTGTTGGCCATGTGCAGCTGCTTGATAATGAATGTAGGTGTACAGTAATGGTGAAGTAGTTTTAAAACAGCTCAGAGGTTGCAAAAATAATATACTAATAAAAAGATAAATCAAGTCAATGGCGCTTCTCCGCCTCAAACTCCGCTAATAGTACTAAACTTTATTTGCACTGTAGCTTAGCTAGACAAAAGTAGTAAACTACAAGTGATACAGTATATCTCGTAAATAAAACAAAAAGATTAAACAAAAGCATAAATAAAGTGTTAGTAATACAATCATGAACTAAGGCGATTTAAGGAAGCTAGATACATAAAATCAAGTAATAAAATAACTAGATCTACATCTATAAGGGGTTGTAGAAACATACTTTTGGATCTCAAAATCAAGTTGGAGAACCATGCAATAGAAAAGAGCTAACGAAGGTGTGAAGAAAGCACGATCTTCCAGACGTGTGATCCAAGAACTCCGGTGGAAGGAAATCCTCTTACCGAATCCTTCCGATATCTTCTGGGAAAAATCTCAAGATTTTTCCCCAACCCTCTTGGCCGAAATTTCTTCCTCCTCTCTAAGAGGTGGAACTCGAAAATATTGTGTGTATTAAGACTTGGAAGAAGCTCTCTTTATATAGGAGAGTAAAACAGCTTCTCCAAAGATTTAATAATTAATACAAAATCAATTATAATAATCCTATTAAATAAAAGATAATCATAATATTAGAAACGAATCAGAATAATATTTATCTTTATTTCTTTCCATAAATATTTATCCAATAAATATTTTATCACATGTCTTATTAATACACAAGAAAACAATTTCTTGTTCCATAAAATAGACAAGGGGCGAAATTCACACATATTGACCTAGTAATATTAATTTTCTTAATAACACAATAATGAAGTAGAGATTATGGAAAATGTCTTTTCCACATATTTAATTATTTAGCCCAACTAATTTAATAGTCACAAAACAATTAATTCACATATCGTTTTAATAAAGTCAACAAGAACTAAATTAATATTATTAGGATTCGACGTCCGAGAGAATATTTATCTTTATATTAGGAGACACGTCGGGGACCAGTGGACTAATAATCGTGTAATTTCCAATAAATCAAATAAATAATTATCTTACGAATAGAATAATTATATTCGATAAATCAATCACGAGGAATATGCCACCATAATCCCGTGATCGCACTCCTCCGATTATGAGATTATATTTATCTCTCACGAGAATGATAATAAGCGTCCATTGATATAATCATTACATATGGATTAATCCTCAGCCAGATTATTCATTCTAAATCGGGAAGTTACCGTTAACCCTTTCTAGAACCTCTTATCCTTATTTACCATTAACCCACTAGTGATCAATTAATTCATACAACTCCTTTGGTAGCTAATCGGTGTAATATGAACTCCATGGATCGATCGGTTTAGGATTAACAAATAAGAGAATCGTTTCATCTACTTCCATAAATGGAAGGAATGGATTTCGTATCTGTGATAACACGACTACTCACTCAATCAAAGTACAATGCCAAGATGGGGTAATTCGGACCACGGACTCGGTGTAATCCTTAACCGTCAAGTCAAATTTCATCATCGATTCAAGCGGATTGACTGTGATCACCTCGAGATTAAGATATATCCATAAATATGATCATCCATTGATTCGATAAGACTTCTCGATTACGGAATTATATCGTGAACTCTAATCAAATCGGTCAAATACTATATGATATATATATCATATATAAATACCCCACTAGGTTCTCTTAACCGAAAGTCCGGATAAGACAATCACACCTATTGTGTTGCAGGCGCATTAATAGCACGTTAAAGGAGAGACCCAATACTCTCGATTAACTTCACTATGGGCTAATTGTATTTTAAGTACATCTTCACTAACTCAATCCTCCCGTGTATATTCCATACCTTTGAGTTAAGTGATTACATAAACGATATACTTTAGGGTTTTATGTAGTGTAAATACTATTGTCACATCGGTGATTATGAGAATAATAAATATGAATAATAATATCATTTCATTTATTAAATAAAACAATTACAAAATTGTCTTTCGGGCATCACACCTAACAATCTCCCACTTGCACGAAAGCATGTGATTTAATTGTTTTAGAGCACACCCTATTATTTAAAATACAACAAACTACATCTCCCACTTGCTCTAAAGCAATGGAGACCCGTCCCGTATTCTAGTACCCATTAAGCATATCATAACCATTGTAGATGACAAAATACACTCCGAGTGTGCCATCGTAGGATAGGTCAGTGACTCGGGGAGTACCTACATCTAAATGTCATGGGTCTTAATGATTGGTCAGGTTGTCGGCTCGAGACGATCCGTAGAATCAAAACGTTACCAGTCCCTCTAATCATGTGGTACTTTCCCAATATGCTTTTGTCCTCAGTGATTTGAAAATCCTTATAAGCTACCCCTTCATCGTTTGCACAATGATGTGGTATCGGCTTCAAATCTAGAATCACTCCCGAGATATGAAAAGGAAATCCTTAAGCTATATCGCCTCTGCAGCTACTACAAAAGCCGCTAATCACCCAACTAGTTAAAGTCGAGTTGGCGTTCTTTGAATTCCTCGAGGCAATAGCTTCAACACAAGAGTAAACACTCGAGCCCGATATCGACTTAACGATCATCCTCAATCGACTCAAAGTCAAAATCGATTGTATCACACATATCCAAGTTCACACATGAATATGTCCGCATATTGTTCCTCGTTCTCTCAAGATACTAAAGGACATACTAAACTTGCTTTGTTAACCGCCAAATCTAAGATTCGATTAAAGTTGACGTTCAATAAACGACCATCTCTTACTAGAAAGAGAATCTATCCCATTTCTCTTGATCCGAAGATTTAGAGAGTCATTCACGAGGCATAGGGTAGAACTTCCTCGTTGAATGTTGCATACACAGATGCATCATCTTAACCAATAAGATGGATGGGAAACCGGTGGATCGATTCTAATGAATTCGACCGAGTCAAACTCTTGAGAATGTTGTCCAAATCTACTGTTGTAGAGAAATTGTGGTATTGTCGGTCGACTTGGATAACACACCCATGTTGATTCCAAGTAGCAAAGTGTTATCCTTCACAAACACTAATATATGTATGTATATATTCACTCATTGTACTAAAATTGATATCCAAGTACAATGCAGACTTATCAATATTCTCAGCCAAATCCACATATTGTAGAAATATATGACTTCCAATGATCGAGAGGTTTGCTTTTTATCCACAAAGGACATAAGCCTTGTGGATCATCCTGTCATTAGTTCATAAGGCAATACCATTACATTTGAATGAATCCGGACACCGTTTGTTTGGCAAGAAAGTCTCGAGGAATCACCCTTTTTTTTTTTTTTTTTTTTTTTTTTTTTTTTTACGATTTTGAGCGAAATCATGCAATACTAAGTGGTAAGAGAGTTCAAGGTCCGATTAACTCTCTACTTCTTAGGAATTACCCCTAGACCACTCAATCTTTGCTCTGAAAGATAAACTTTCCCATTCATTCTACTCTCTTTTCCGTGTAGATCCAATTACTCTCCACTGGGCACGAGGCGCTCGGTGGTTCTACAAGAGCATGAACAGAAGCGGAGTACCGAACTCCATTCACAGGGTTATGGCTATTAAACCAACCTCTATTATCAGAATCTTATACTACTCACAAAAGAGCCATAGGTCATCAATCGATCCTCAGACTACAAAGTCCGCAGAAACCGTAATGGGTAATGGATAAACCATACTCCCGATACTTCTTTGGGTGGATCGAAATTCGATCTAGTTTAGTAGTATTTAGTGTTATCACCAACAACCGATGTTGGGCGTGGTGCGATTTTAATCGGTTAGTAACTACCTTGAGTAAGCGTTTTGAGGTTTAAGGTTTTCTTGTTCATAGACTCTATCGAGAAAGGATGCAACAAGTATAAGCGTCCCTTCCCGATTTCAAGAATCTTATAACAAACCTTTTTCTCAATGCTACAAGATATATAACGATTGGTCACTGACCGAACGTGTTCGCGAAATTCCCAGACCTACCTTCAAGCACCGTGTGCTAAATGCTTATATTTATGGAAGTGGGGTGAACCGAATCCACACCTTATCCGTAAATTCCAAAGCATATTCTATGTAGACTTCTCGGTCTTACATTTCAATGTAAACCGTTATTTCGCTTCCAATATCTTTATTGAGTTAAGCAGTGTATTGTAGCACATCTAAAACTATGTAAGGCAATTTAACGGTTTCTCACTTAGTGAGAACATGTCACAATGAGGCAGGCTGAGCATCAGTCTCGAGGACTATGAATGGCCTATTCCGAGTATAGAATACTCTATCTCTGTTGAAAACAGAGAAACCTCAAAATATTTTGGATAAACTTTCCGGAGTGTTTGAATAGTTATCAGACAAGAAGTCACTACTCGGAAGCTCCTACTAGCTCGTATCTTTCATCAGACCCCGAAGATCGTCATAAACAAGCTATGTTACTTCTTTATAACCATTATCCTTTCCCGATTGAAAGGAAACTTAGTCATTGAACCTTTGAGACAATATAACCAGACTGGGAGAAAGGAATCACCCTGAGCCAGTCTTCAGGTCTTGTCTTTTAGGGACTATGCACTAACTATGGAATATGAAGAAGTGTTTATCTAAATATAGAAACCAATTGCTTTTAATGATTCTTAAGATGTGTTTTATATACATATTTCAGTGATTCTAAGTGGTTTTGACTTTATCAAACAAAAGTCGAGTCTTGGATTCGTGCTACAAATGGTATATTCACTTTCTATCGACAAACAAATTATCGAATATAAGGTAAATCCATTCGTTCCAACGAATCTTAAGCAGAAAATAATTTTTCCGCGATATCCAAGGATTGAATCGAGTTTCATTTCCTTATATCACTCCCACTATTCTAGCTAAAATTAAGCGCCCGTTGTTTACTCCTTTAATCGTTAAATGCCTTGCTACCTGCTCGATGCGCAAAGAACTTAGCTCGAGAAAATCGCCAAGGATTCATAGGTTGGTGATCCAAAATCACCATCCTTATCCTATGATTTTCGATTAATTAATTTTCGGTTCACCTTAAAGTTTTTCGATTTAGATGACTAACACTTTTAGACATATTCTCCCATTCTTGACTTTCCGTGAATGGAAGCTTGATCTTGAACGAGTGGTTCGTTTGAGTAGACACTACTCTTGAACCGTGGGATGTCTATTTCGAGTGTTACTCGTCTGGACTTCTCGGATTTTCTAATATACCAGAAAAAACAACAAAACATATTAAAGCTCCCACTAGTTTATCGGTTCCAAATACCGTCTAACGAGCATGCTTTATTTTTTATGATTTTCCGATTTTTTCGATAAGAAAATCTTTCGTACATAGTTCCAATGTTTCCAGGAAAACAACAAATCATAGAACTCCCACTAGTTCATCGATTCCAAATATCGTCCAACTAGCGACATTTCATGAGTTTCCAGTTTTTCAATTAGAACGTTTACGTGTGTAGTCAGTTACACTTTTCTAATGTTCTAGAAAAACAACAAAAAATAAAGCTCCCACTAGTTCATCGATTCCAAATATCGTCCAACTAGTAACACTTCATGATTTTCCGATTTTCAATTAGAAAATTACTCGTGTACACACTCAAAATTCACTAGAAGAATTTCAAAGTCGAAATCACCTTTGATCAAACTAAGTTTGTCTTCCGTTTTGACACGAATGACATTAGTGACATACACGTATGTCACACTGGTTTTTAAAAGGCTTAAGAGAAATTATCTCTTCCGAAAATTAATTGCATTATCGATTAACTAGTTCAACGTCCTAGTTACTTTCCACTTTTTAACGAAGTCAATACTAGTCAATTATAAATTTTAAGCAATTTAGTAAGGGATATAATGTTGTAAATAAAATGACATATATTAATTCAAGTTAACACTACTATATTTATTTTAGGAATTGTAAACTAAAATTAAGTCTACTCTACCATTCCAAGGTTTTAACCTCGCATCTCGATGCCGCCGTAGTAGGGTAGGTCAAAGAGATGACGGTTAAATCGAGACAATCTCATCAATGAATAACTTGTGAGAATCAAACATCCCATGAGAATCGAACATCCCTTTATTCATTGACTACCTTCCTTTTTAGCCTAGATATTATCAAGAATACCCATGATGAGTGTGACCTACTATATCGGATCTCTTAGTGCGCCCGAGTGTGCCGTCGTAGGATAGGTCGGTGACCCGGCGAGTACCAGAAATCCTATCCTTTCGGAGACCAAGCCATGAATGTTGATAGGGGTGAACACCATCCTGCAGGGGGCGAAATCAAAGCGCCGCGGCGTCACCCTTCTCTCACTTACTTGTATCTCATAGTGGAGGCCGTGGGGTTGGTGTCGCCTCCCGCTCCCTCTCAATATTTTGGAAGTGGTGGTTGGTTAACTAACCACGTCTTTTGATGTTAACATAAAAGCTCATAAAATCAAGGATTCGAATGGTGTCGTAACGTAGGCAAGCCTACCCGTCCTATTCGTTGAAACATATGTGATGATCCGGACGAAGTCGGGTCAAAGAGCCCCGTTGAGATAAGAAGGAATCATCCCTCCGCTCATTTGGTGTAGCTTAGTCTTGCCGGACCCCGTGCATACATCACACTAGGAAGGTTAAGTCGGTCGAGCCTAGCTCAGTTGACCACCCAACCTATAGGCGAACCGATTTTATCCAAGATTTATTGTTCTTTTACCATCATTCAATCTCGTAGACACTACGAATCGAAAACGTGATCTCATTTGAACTTTTACGGCGGTTCACCGAGAACACACACCGAAAATGCTTAACGATTTCATAACCCGTCCTCGGATCTTTAATTAGTTACTAAATTAATTAATTACCACGTATTAATTAAATTTCAACTAATTACACGATTTTGTATGCATGCCTATTTTAATTACCAAAATTAAAATTCTACATGTATGCATGGAGTGGATTTATGATATGATGCATGTCATGGCAATTCCGATTTTATATCTATTTTATGATCAAACACATAAAAAATAAATTGCGGAAAATTTAAACACCGAGATGGATCGTTGGTACCCCCGACTAACCTATTTTCTAAGGAAAAGTAAAAAAAATTAATCTAAGTCTTCAAAACTCGATCTCCGATCTTGATCTTGAAAACTTCCGGATCTTCAAAGCTTCGATCTCGACACGAAACACGAACGACGAGGAGAGGAGGCCGTAATATACCAATATATTAAAAAAAAATATATCTATATTATCAAATTGTTTTTAAAAAACTTCTTATTTTTTATTTTTTTTATTTTTATTCACGGCAGAATTAAAATTAGGTTACCAAAAACTTTCCTTTACAGTATTACCAAAGAAGCTGCCGCCTTATTAATTACTGCATGCAAAATTAGGTCAACTAAAATAAAATAATTGCCGCATGGAAAAAAAAAATTTGCCGTGACTAAATACACAATTTGACAAATATGATTAAAGCAATGCTGCTGCTGCCGCCGCCAATTATAAAAAAAAAAAAAACAATTCGGCCTTCTCCCGTTTTTATCTTCTTGATGATCTTCAATACCATGATCTTCAACACATTATCTTCGTCGTCTCGAACCCGGATCAAAATTTAAAACCAAAAGGTACTACCTTTTTACATAAATTTTCGAATGCAACATAATTAAATTACAAATCCTATCTTTCAATTGATACTAATCAAAAAAAAGCTACAAAATAGATCATGGGTAAACAATACCAACCGTAATCCATCTCTTCAACCAAGACATTCATAACATAAAAATTAAGCATGTGCATCGGCCCCTTTTTTAAAAAAATTGGGACAAAAAATCTACATGTTTTACCACTCCTAGATCTAATATTTTATACGTATAAATATAGATCACCTTGGCGACTGATACCACTATTAGTAATACCATCCGCAACGGAAGCGATTTAAGG
The DNA here is from genome assembly GCA_026214975.1 of Gentiana macrophylla. Classification (NCBI taxonomy): domain Eukaryota; kingdom Viridiplantae; phylum Streptophyta; class Magnoliopsida; order Gentianales; family Gentianaceae; genus Gentiana; species Gentiana macrophylla. Next base: position 11,503,835 of record CM047812.1, on the reverse strand, counting down.
ATCTAGATCTATAAAATACACGTAATAAAATAACTAGATCTACATCTGAGGAGTTGTAGAACATACCTTTTGGATCTCAAAATCCAAGTTGGAGAACCGCAATAGAAAGAACGAACGAAGGTGTGAAGAGCACCACGATCTTCCGTACGTGTGATCCAAGCAACTCCCGGTGGAAGGAAATCCTCGTCTCGAATCCTTCCGATATGCTACCCGGAAAAATCTCCAAGATTTTTCCCCAACCCTCTTGGCCGAAATTTCTTCCTCCTCCCTAAGAGGTGGAACTCGAAAATATTGTGTGTATTAAGGCTTGGAAGAACTCTCTTTATATAGGAGAGTAAAACTTAGCCTCCAAAGATTTAATAATTAATACAAAATCAATTATAATAATCCTATCAAATAAAAGATAATCCCATAATATTCTAGAACAAATCTAGAATAATATTTATCTTTATTTCTTTCCATAAATATTTATCCAATAAATATTTTATCTGCATGTCTTATTAATACACAATGAAAACAATTTCTTGTTCCATAAAATAGACAAGGGGCGAAATTCACACATATTGACCTAGTCAATATTAATTTTGCCATAACACAATAATTGGGCCAAGATTATGGAAAATGTCTTTTCCACATATTTAATTATTTAGCCCAACTAATTTAATAGTCCACAAAACAATTAATTCACATATCGTTTTAATAAAGTCCAACAAGAACTAAATTAATATTATTAGGATTCGACGTCCGAGAATAGCTATGCTATATTAGGAGGCACGTCGGGGACCATGGACTAATAATCAACGGCTCCGATAAATCAAATAAATAATTATCTTACGAACAGAATAATTATATTCGATAAATCAATCACAAGAATATGCCACCATAATCCCGTGACTACACTCCTCCGATTATGAGATTATATTTATCTCCTCACGAGAATGATAATAAGCGTCCATTGATATAATCATTACATGTGGATTAATCCTCCATAGACTGTTCATTCTAAATCGGGAAGTTACCGTTAACCCTTTCTAGAACCTCTTATCCTTATTTGCCATTAACCCAAGTGATCAATTAATTCATACAACTCACGGCGGTAGCTAATCGGTGTAATATGAACTCCATGGATCGATCGGTTTCTAGGATTAACAAATAAAGAGGCGTCTATCTACTTCCATAAATGGAAGGAATGGATTCCGTATCTGCGATAACACGGACTACTCACTCAATCCGATTACAATGCCAAGATGGGGTAATTCGGACCACAGACTCGGTGTAATCCTTAACCGTCAAGTCAAACTTCATATTGATTCAAGCGATTATTTGTGATCACCTCAGGCTTAAGATATATCCATAAATATGATCATCCATTGATTCGATAAGACTTCTCGATTACGGAATTATATCGTGAACTCTAATCAAATCGGTCCGATACTATATGATATATCTATCATATATAAATGCCCCACTAGGTTCTCTTAACCGAAAGTCCGGATAAGACAATCACACCTATTGTGTTCTGGGCGCATTAATAGCACGTTAAAGGAGAGACCCGATACTCTCGATTAACTTCACTATGGGCTAATTGTATTTTAAGTACATCTTTACTAACTCAATCCTCCCGTGTATATTCCATACACTGAGTTAAGTGATTACATAAACGATATACTTTAGGGTTTTCTGTAATGTAAATACTATTGTCATCGGTGATTATGAGAATAATAAATATGAATAATAATATCATTTCATTTATTAAATAAAACAATTACAAAATTGTCTTTCGGGCATCACACCTAACATAAAGATCAATCACACACAAAACAAGAACATACAAATTTAACGTTGTTTTCGATATTGTGTTTTGACTAGTTCAACGGCTAGAAAATGAAAAATTATATTATCATAGAGTTTTACATATTTTCTCACAATTGATGAGTATTCATTGTACTGAGGATCAAACCGTAGCCGACTAAACTGCAGCCTCAGACTTGATTTCTCCAAATAAGAAGAAACTCAGACGAGAACTTTCTAAATTGAGATGAGATAACCTGTTGTCCTCAGATTCAGAAGAGAATACTAAGAACAGACGTAATCAACATATTCAGACTTGATTACCATATCAGATATGAATACCTGATTCAGGCGTAATCACCTTAGATAGTCGCACTTCAGTTGAGTTTTAAGATTCAACTCTCCTCAAACGGATTCAGATTTTCAGATTTATAATGCATGAGATCAAGGCTCTTACACATTTTGTAAACATTGTCTGCACATATTTTCTTTTGTTGATTTAAGTCGTTTTTGTGGATGATGTAAATCGACGGTTATGTCTTAGTTGTATAGTTTGCAAAGGTTGTCAATACACCTTTTTTGTTGAGAGAATTCGATACAGAGTCTGGAACTCCAACATTCTAGCTCAAAAATATGATTGCCACTACAAGACTCATAATCTATTACCACTTAGATTTGCCCATATGTGTGTTTGGATTGCTGGGATGGAATGGAATAAATGTGATTTTATTCCTATGTTTGACATGCTAGGTGTGATACGGTGGGTGATAGGCGTGCGTGATGATGAGTGTCGCGGGTGGTGGGGAATGCAGTAATGGGTGGAGCGGAATATATATGCGAGGTGTGCGATAGCGTGGTTGTGTTGGAGGTAATGGTGGTGATGATAGCTAGATTGATAGAATGATGTATTATGTATTATCGATATAATGATTTTAAATTAGTAGTTATTTGATATAAGGGCGTTTGAGTAAATTACAATAACTTAGGGTTTCACGGAGACGTATATTTAAAATGTGATATTGTGATAATGAAAGACAGAACAATAGTTCATACAATTTGACATGGTATCAGAGTCACTTTACTAATATAAAAAAATAAATAAAAGGAAAACATATAAAGCTGCTGTAAACATTTTTTTTGGACAGCCAAAAATTTCTCATTAATCAGCAAGATGTTAAAAGTATACGAAAATTTTCCATGGTACCAAAATAGAATCTCACAGTTACTAAAATAAAAAAGTGACCCAATGCATAACTGCTGCAGCAGACTCGATACATGCAACAAGTTACCTTCCAAAATGAACAAATTCCATCACCATTTTTAATATCACAAAGCAGCAGAAGCCATCCTTTGAATTTATACTGCCGATATCATGTTAGAGTACTATTCTTTCCACTCCAGCTTCCCGAGTCCCTTGGAATTTGATAACCAAGAAAAAGAAATCCTCTGAATTTCTCTGAATATCATTTCGGATTTAAAACGTGGTATTGAAAAATGACTTTGTGCCTATGTAACCAGATTACCTAAGCCGTGACACTAAAAATAACAGACCATAAAAAAATGCCAAATTCGAAGAGACACTCCTAGGTCTCACAAGATAAAATTCACAATTTTTTTTGCAAATGTTGTCTATGCACCTTTTTTGGCCGTGAGAAGTCGATATAGAGTATGGGACTTCAACATTCCAGCTCAAAAATTACATTGTCACTACAAAACTCATACCCTATTACCGCTTAGATTTTGTGATATCCCACATTAGAACTGGGGGAAGCGCATCACCACCATATAAGTGTAAGACATAAAAGTCTTGTCAACTCAGGTTAGCCCTTTTAGACCAAGAGAGAACGGCGGTCTAAGCAGTTGACCGAACCATTTATGACTCATTTAGCACTGCCAGACCCGGGGTCTGGGGGTGTTACAGAATGATATTCAGAGCCGATTATCAGACGGATCTAAGTGCAACAGGCCACCTGTAGACGAACCTAAGTGTCACAGGCCATCTCTAGAGTCCTCTGGTAGAGACGAAATGGGACAAGTCCACAGGGGCAAGTCTTGGCCGTCCTGGCGAGGACATCAGTCTCTTAAAAGGGAGGAGTATGTGATATCTCACATTGAAAGTGGAGGCAGCGCATCACAAAATTGCAATTTTCGTCCAGTAACTTTATCTCTTTTCGATTTTCGTCCTGTTTTTACTCCAGTGAGACTTTTGGTCCTGTATCTTTTAAAATCGTAGCAAAAATGTTCCTGTCTAGCCGGAAAAGCTGACTGGATTCATTTTCCGGAAAAATTCGCTGATGTGGCTGCCACTAACGTATTATTGACTATCATCTCTCCAACTAAGCAAATTTTCGACTGCCACGTAGGACTAATTTAAAAATGTATATTAATATTTTTTTATATTTATCCCCAAATAAAAATATAATTTCCATAAAATGTTCTTCTTCGATTAACGGCAAAATTAGGATTTTAGTCCTCAACTTGACCTATTTTGGATTTTAGTCACTGCTCTCGCGGTGAGGAAAATGGTCCTCTAAGTTGCTTTTTTTTTGGATTTTAGTCTATCCGCGGAAATAGTGATTGGGCACCGGAATCTTTAAAAGCGCTTACGTGGCGCGCCTAGTTAGAGGACTATTTTTAAAGATTCCGGTGCCCAATCGCCTATTTCCGTGGATAGGACTAAAATCCAAAAAAAAAGCCAACAGAGGACCATTTTCCTTACCGAGACGAGAAGAGCAGGACTAAAATCCAAAATAGGCCAAGTTAGAGGACTAAAATCCTAATTTTGCCCTATAACCCATTTCCCCTTCTTCTCCAAAATTCAAACCAAAAAAAAAATCATCCTCTTAAATCTCCAAATCTTCAACTCGTAAATCTCCATTGAAATATGCAAATCTGCAAAAAAATATATCTTCACAAAAAGCTTTTACTGATTAACTCTTCTTCCCAGAAACTCATTTATCATGAAACCATCAATCGGCTACCCCATTGAAATCCCTAACCTCTTCTCTTCACTAAATCCCTAATACTTGTCTTCTCTTCACTAAATCTGTAACATTCAACTTCTATAGTGACACAACCGGGAGAAAGATTGAGATTGAGATTGAGAGTTGCTGTTTATCAATATAGTCTAGCTTTATTACTCGATTTCTGTGAATCGGGCTTCAACGACCCAGAAAAATGGTTGGAGGAAGACTCACGTGAGTGGTGGCCGGGAGAGCCCATGGGACTGAGAACGGGTGTGGATTTGGATTGAAAAGAGTTGGTGGTTTTCTCTCCATTGTGTGAATCATAATGGTCTTTGAACGTAGTATGGTCGATTTGGTGAAGATGGTGCTAAGCTTGTTGTGCCTTTTCAATCTGTGCATTGACATTGTTGAATTGTAATCGGATATTTAGAACCATCCTAGCTGTCTTTTTATGTCAAAATTGGGCCTATTGGACCTTAGTGTGTGTGAATGGAAAGTGTTATGGAAAGGGAAATTGGGAAGATGATTTTCTCCCACATTGGTTGGATGGAGAGAAAGGAGTTAACATATATATGATGTTAACTCAAGTTCCAATGGCTTATCCCGTCACTATGATAACCACACACCTATTCCTTCGAAGTTATGTCTTCTTATTCTTCGCGATAGACTTGGATGCCAGCTGATCGCTTGGTCAAACAAAGATGATTTACTGGGAAACACTCTTCAATGTCTTGAAGAATGCATACCAGGTGTCTCTATCTCTACTATCTCTTCTTTATTTTGTTTCAGAATTAATGCCATATCACCACAATTTGAAACAAGAGAACAATTCCACACTCGTAGAATGGATCAAATCTAAGAAAGCCGACATTAGGAGGACGCTTGGAGCATCTCTTGGGAAGCACCCTTCAATTTTTTGGAGGGCGCAAACCAGGTGTTATCTTACTATTTTTCAAAGCACTTTGATCATCATACTCATTTCGAGGCTGACCCTTTTTCTTCCACGTATCATGTGAGTTTGGAGACACTCTGGACACTCATCACTTCAATTATCCATAATCTTGATGGGACGACAATCATCCTTTCTTTCAAGACGGAGGATGCTGATCACAAACAAAGTTTATATTACTATATTTCGCATTCCGACTGTAGTTTTAAGGGTCTTTTATTTTTTGGAAGCATATGGTGTTGTACTCTTTCCTATGCGCAGGATTTTCTCACCACAATTTGAAACAAGAGAACAATTCCACACTCGTAGAATGGATCAAATCTAAGAGTGCCGACATTAGGAGGACGCTTGGAGCATCTCTTGGGAAGCACCCTTCAATTTTTTGGAGGGCGCAAACCAGGTGTTATCTTACTATTTTTCAAAGCACTTTGATCATCATACTCATTTCGAGGCTGACCCTTTTTCTTCCACGTATCATGTGAGTTTGGAGACACTCTGGACACTCATCACTTCAATTATCCATAATCTTGATGGGACGACAATCATCCTTTCTTTCAAGACGGAGGATGTTGATCACAAACAAAGTTTATATTACTATATTTCGCATTCCGACTGTAGTTTTAAGGGTCTTTTATTTTTTGGAAGCATATGGTGTTGTACTCTTTCCTATGCGCAGGATTTTCTCACCACAATTTGAAACAAGAGAACAATTCCACACTCGTAGAATGGATCAAATCTAAGAGTGCCGACATTAGGAGGATGCTTGGAGCATCTCTTGGGAAGCACCCTTCAATTTTTTGGAGGGCGCAAACCAGGTGTTATCTTACTATTTTTCAAAGCACTTTGATCATCATACTCATTTCGAGGCTGACCCTTTTTCTTCCACGTATCATGTGAGTTTGGAGACACTCTGGACACTCATCACTTCAATTATCCATAATCTTGATGGGACGACAATCATCCTTTCTTTCAAGACGGAGGATGCTGATCACAAACAAAGTTTATATTACTATATTTCGCATTCCGACTGTAGTTTTAAGGGTCTTTTATTTTTTGGAAGCATATGGTGTTGTACTCTTTCCTATGCGCAGGATTTTCTCACACCGAGTTTGCCACGCATAGGTTTTAAGGAGGCAGGGCTATGCTTCATCTACGTAATTTGATATAGGGAGGTGCAAGATTTGGCTTTGTACGAACCTTTTCTTACTAATAATTAAAAGGCTTCGTTCATTAAAAAAAATAAAAACAACAACAATAATAATAAATTTGTTTGCCCCTTTTTGAATCAAAATAAGCCAGCTTATTTTGAATCACAATGAATTGATTAATTTATATTATACTAAGGAAACTGTCCGCCATATTTGAATCAAAATAAGTTGTCATATTTGGAAGAAAGTCTACTACAGACACTTGCAATTAAATTTACCATTACCTCTGATCATTATATGATATGCGTCTTATATAGATATTATTAAGAAAGGAATGATGATGAGTTTAGGTTTAGAAAACGTATGATCGACACGTATTGTAATATAATTGGTGTAAATGATAGCCCTATAATAGACACTCTAATGTATAAAAGAATTACCTCTTATTCTAAATTAAACTAAAGCCGTCTTACTTTGAATCGCAATGAATCATTTAAATCATATAATAATAATAATAAATTGATCGCCGCTTGTGAATCAAAATAAACCTGCTTATTTTGTATCATTGTGAATTGATTAAATTATATTATAATAGCAAACTAACTGATGGATTTGAATCAAATATGTTGTAATTTTTAAACATAGGGGACCACCAAAAATCCCTTAAATTCTATTGGCTTGAACAACCAAGTAGGATTTGGTCCAGGACCGTACTAAAATTTGTCTTGGAGAAAATGATAGCCCTACAATAGAGAGTATGGTGTATAAAGGAATTCTCTCTTACTTGGAATTAAACTATAGCCGCCATACTTTGAATCACAATGAGTCATTTAACAACAACAACAACAATTGATTGCCGATTTTGAATCTTATTTTGACCCAAAATGAATTGATTAATTTATATTACTAGAAAACTTTTTGCCGAATTTGAATCAAAATGAGTGTTCGTCTTCTTTTGAAGAAATTCTACCACATATACTTGCAATTAAATTTACCATCTCCCCCCTAAAAAAAAATTTAAAAAAAATTCCATCTCCTCTGATCATATTACGATATGTGTCTTACTTTCTAATAAGAAAAGAAAGATGATGTTTTTAGGTTTAGAAAAAATATGACACGTATTATAATATAATCGGAGTAAATGATAGCCCTACAATAGGGAATTTGACGTATAAATGAATTCTCTCTTATTTTGAATTAAACTAAAGCCATCTTACTTTGAATCATTATGAATCATTTAAACCATATAATAATAATAATATTAATATAATAATAAAAATAATGATGATAAAAAATTGATTTCCGGTTTCGAATCAAAATAAGCCAGCTTATTTTGAATCACAATGAATTGATTAATTTATATAACAAACTGACTGCCGGATTTGAATCAAAATAAGTTGCCTTATTTTGAATATCTTCTACCACAGATACTTGCAATTCAATTTATCATATTTTCTTATCATATTACGATACGTGTCTTACCTTTTATTAAGAATGGAAAGATGGGTTTAGGTTTAGAAAAAAGTATGACACATGTGGTAATATAATTGGAGTGAATGATAGCCCTACAATAGATAGTCTGGTGTATATGGGAAATCTCTTATTTTGTATTACGATAAAATGATAACTCATTTCAGATTCCACAAAAGCGAGCGAATTGCCAAAACAGATTAAGAAAATTAGTTAATTGTTTTGTTTTTATTTGATAAAGATTAGAATACCCTTATGAAAAATATAGTAAATGATGCTGGTGCATTTAAGACCGTGAATGGAAAAAATAAAGAGATGTGTAACAAGGGAAAAGTGCTTTTAAATTTTGCATTGAAAGATGTTCTGAATTAGTTATTTAGAACAAAACAAATTTGGATCTGCCTCAGTTATTTTGGAACAGATGAGTAGTTGGCTTGGTTGGGATATCCCATGTTTTGTTTTGTTTTTTCAACTCCCATGCTTGGATGCAAGGGATCTTGCATCGAATTAATTAAACAGTGTCAAACTCGAAGTCAAGAAACTAATCCCTTGGGTTTTGGGAAGCATTGGGGCGCCACTTCTGCCTATTAATAGGAAGGAGTGTCAAACTCTTTTATCCCAATACTAGTCTTATATTTAACTAGAAAATTAAGAGGGTTTTCTTAAGAGAGATTTTCTTGGGTGGAGAAAAGGCGGCCTAGCAATTTGAAGCATTCTCGGTAGCCATCATAAGAGAGGATTCGGCACTTGTTCGTGTGGATCGATGTTAGAGGATAAATATTTGGACGCAATAGCGTAGACAAATGGTGGGCTCGGGTGGCTAAGCCCACCCGGTTGTTATTTTGGTAGATCAAAAATCTATATAATCCAGTCAACCACGGTCGGTGATCTTATCTGACCTACCCGACCTACTACATAGATAGTCCATTAGCTCATCCAAAGATAAATTTCTGGCTCCGTCATTGCTTTTGACTCTTTGCACAAACTACTACCGTGAGACAAAGCAACGATCTATCTTAGACAGTTATGGTATGAATCATGTTTACTTCATTTATGTTATTGTTTAAAACTATTTCATGAAAACATTTTAATATCAAACAAATCCACTAACAAACAAATCCATAAAAACTAAAGCAACAACAAAAAAACGTAAGAAGGGTGTAATCGTCTTGTGGAATGACAATTTGTCCTTTTTGCAAATATATTCAATCCACTGGACTAAATGTCAGTTAATGCATGAATTTTGTCTTTTTAGTATTTTTTATTTGCTTTTAAAAATTTTAGTGCCTCTTTATCCGAGATTTTTTCGTCCCGCTACATTAAGAGGTTCTGTTGTGGCCAATGATTTTGGTATATATATAATTGAACACATATATTTATGTAATATTAGTTGTCGATTCGGTTCGGTTCGAATATGTTTGATCTTTAGTTTCAAAACCAAAACCAAACCATTTTATGTCGGTTTGGTTTTGTTTTTAATCGATTCGGTTTTTTATAGTTTTAAAACCATCTAAGCGATTCGGTTTGCATCGATTTTGGTCGGTTTAATTTGGTTCGGTTTTAAAAGTGTTGAACAACCCTAACAATACGACACCTAATGACTTCAATTCAGTAAGTTAACGGGATAAAAGCGAAATTGTATAAAGATTCTAGATTTTTGTCAGGAAGGACAAAATTATCAAAAAATCGAGGATAGAATGAAGCGTAATTTAATAAGACAAAAGAATGATTATGAAGTAAATAAATATGAAGTAACAAATGTGGAATAGATTAAATATGAAATAACAATTGTAAACACAAAGTAACATTAACGTGTGAAAGTAATGATTTTAAAGTATCAATTGTGATTTTTGTCAATTATAATCATGAAAATGTTACGAATTTATTAATTTTTTTGTCATGTATGGCCTAAGCCACTAAAGATTCTTTTAAGACAACACCAAAGGAGAAACTTAATTTCATAAAGAGAATTTAAACTCCGGTTCAAAGAGCAAAGACATAATTTCATAAAGAGAATTCATACTCCGGATCCAAGAGCAAAGACTCCACAAAGGGAGTAGAAGGTCTGAAAAAAAGAACACAAAACAACACTAATACACATTTAATATCATACAAAACCCACCGATTTTAGTCCAGAAGGCCTTGGAATTAATCGGCCTAGAAAAAACAAGAAAACACAACTATCAACCAACCAATCAATTCAACCACATTAAAACATGGATAATGAGTGAGAAGCTTGCATAACATTTAAATGATTAGGGAGAATAGCGTCTTTTTGAAAGCTTTTTTGTAAATAATGAATTTTTTTTTTTTTTTTCTGGCGCCATTTTTTCCACAAAAAAAAAAAAAAAAAAACACACAAAATTTCTCTCTTATCCATATTTTTAAACATTTCATATCTTCCAATCTACAATTCCAAATTTAAAAATTCTTTCACCAAATTTTTATTTTTTCATGATTTTATTTTGAGACCACATTCAACATATTCGAGGTGGTTTTGAAAATCCATTATCAAAATTCACTATTGTTAAAATTCATTTATCGATATTCATTTGATTTTCTAGATTCACTGGAAAGATTCATTGTGTGAATTTCACGAGTGGATTTTATGAAAAACGATGTAATTATATCACCAAGTCTCAAAGCGAAGTGCATCAAAAAATAAAAATTCATTGCAATTTTCACTCGTTTGGTCTTTCAAAATCAAAAGATATGAGCGTTTGAAAATCGGGATTAAAGAGAAAAAAAGTTCCTAGAAAAAAGGTTTTTATTCAATTTGTAATTTTTTTTTTTATGTTTTGTCCTTCAGGCTATGAAAAATATAAAAGTTGTCATTCTCCCTATAAAAAATGTGTTGTTGTCTTGTTACTCAAAAATATTCTAAAAGTTGTCATTATCTCTAATTCTCCATTAAAACATATACCTCACCTCTTCCAAATCGTGATTTGACTTGAACTAAGAACATTAGTGTTGATGATTTCGTTACTTAACCAGATTCCTCGTGAGATCGATACAACCTTACTCGCCGTTCTATGGGTACAACCGCCTCAGGATCAAAGCAAGTGCTTTTAGGTAAAAACAAGAAAACACAATTATCAACCAACCACCCACATGAAAACATATACCTCATGTCTTCCCAATAATGATTTTGACTTGAACTAAGGACAATGCCATGCCGATGACTTCGGTACTTAAATATATTGTGGGTATCCTGCTGTACTTGAAGGGTTCAGTGATATCGAATTCTAAATCAACCATTGGATGGATTTTTACCTTAGGAGGTGAAACTATATCTTGGTGTTCAAAAAAACAAACTTGTGTTTCATATTCGACTATGTTAGCAGAATTTATTGCATTAGCAGATGCAAGTAAAGATGCGGGATAGCTGAGAAATCTATTGATTGATATTCCTTTGTGGGAAAAACCATCTCCTGCAGTAATGATACATTGTAATAAAAAACCTATTTAGTATTAAGTAGCAAGTAAGACTTACAATGGTAAGCAACGACAGCTTAGTCTGAGACATCAGTCTCTTCATGGATTACTTAAACAAGGAGTAATCTATGTTGACTATGTAGAGTCAAAGAATAACATAGCAGATCCTTTGACGAAGGACTGGCTGTGAACATTATTGCAAAAACAACGAAAAGAATGTGATTAAGGTCTATGAAAGATTAGTTAGTCTTGACGGTAACCCTACTTATGTTTTGAAATATAAGCAAAGTTCAAAGGGTACAAACAAGTTAATGTCTAACAAAAGAGCCTTTAGAGTGTTTAATAAATCTCATATATGAAATCTGAAGTGTGAGTAAATACCGCATGGTGAATATAGTCTTAATAAGTCCTATTATTAGGAGAAAGTGACACGTGAGTGCAGCTCCATTCACAAGCTTTTGGGTCACTGACCTCAAAGATTAAAAAAATTATATGTATTTTTTTAACTATTTAAAATTTTTATACACTAATATGTACTAACTGATCCGCATAATTTTTTTAAAAATTGACCCTTGACCCATAATCCTACTTGGATTTTTAAAATTAATACTTAGAAACTTATAATATGATGTACCGTTCCCGATCCCCGACCCGTGTTCCAGAATTTCTGCGGCCATGGACACACGGTATCACTTTTATAATGGACTTACCTATGTGAGTGTGAAAGTAAGGCTGCTTTCTATGAGGTACAGACCGTCTCTAGATCACTTATGAATTTCGGGATATAACGCATGGCCATTAATGCGTTGGAACAAAGAGACACTCTTTTATCGGAATAGTATGTGTGATAACTCCGGTTACATCATGATGGGGTCTTTGGTTCAAGATGCGTTCACCATAGCACCCTGATGAAACTTTGAATTATTTACACTAAGTGGAAGTTCAAAGCCAAAAGCTACTTTTATTTATGTACGATTTCCTACGATGATGCTTAGTCTTGTCTGCTTGAACTACGATGGCTAGATCCCAAAAAGTGCGTAGTTTATCACACGATAGGTGATGCAGCCGCTTCATTCATTTGGTTTTTACACATAAAATGTTTTCGAGAAAAATAGGGGAAATTGTTAGATATTTTTACGTAAATAAATATTTTAATTGTCGTTTGAAATCTAGAAAAAAACATTTTCCTGTGGTCAATCACTCAAAACGCTTTACATGTGAATGAAGTTCTGAGCATTAGACATATACTTGATGATTCATTATGCAAACAATGTATACAAACCAGCGAGTCAGTCCTCCATGCATTGCGAGATTCCCATTGGGCAAAAGAAATTTGGCACAATTGTGTACCTGACAATGGTAAGCGAGTATTTTTCCAGGCCTCCAACCCATAAGAGTGGGTGAGGTGAACTTGTCATCAGAGCAGGGATCGTCATTTAGAGCGAACAGGTGGCAATACATATGGAATGAAGCGGTCTATGGTATACGGATGTGGCGTAATAAAGTTGCGCATGAGAAAGACAAAGAAAGGCCACCTGCATTTGTGTTTATATCGAACATAATGGAGCGAGCAAGAAAATTATGACTTGCATGGGATATAGAATAGCCTTTTTTATAGACAGTTTTTTTTTTATACCTTTTTGAGACTTTTACACGAATGTACTTTGGCCACCCCTCTATTTATAACTGTTAATAAAATGATCTCTTTCAAAAAAGAAAAAGGAAAAAAAAAACAAAAAAAGCTTATTGCCGAATTAGAATCTTCCTAAGTCAAAGTTGCGACATATCTATATATTAAAACCAACTGATCTGTGGATAAATTAATCCAAATGACCTTTGCTTAAATCAAAACGACTTTTTCGTAGCCGTTTGCCTCCTATTTATTTATTTATTTTGAGAAGGTTTGACTCCTATTTAATCATGGGATCGATTTTTTTATATATAGAAATAGGAATTTAAACAGGGCCAGGGCCCCAATGCATAGGCGGCGGTCGAAGGCCCAACTGTCCCCGAAGGCCCGAAATTACATGTTTCGTAAAATATTAAAAAATTCCGTAAATATTTTATCTCATCCAACCTAATAGAATGCCTTTTTTTTTACTTGAATTGATAAATGGCCAAAAAAATTACATGAAATGATAAAACCCTAAAAAAAAAATTACAAAGGCCAAATCATAGACATACAACACATATGTATACATAATACAAGTTTTTTTTTTTTTTTTTTTAGGCTACCAATGAATTGAATTTTATGTTTATGGCTGTTAAAAACGCGATGTTGAAGTAATATTTTGTATGGATAAAAATTTACACTCCCTCTGAAACTAAAGATAAGTCATTTTAGAGTTTTAATGTGGATTCATAAAGTGGCTAAAGGGCATTAATTATAAAATACGATATTTGAAAATTTTATTCTTATGCTTATATTAATTATTAAATTATTTAAACTAAGATAACAAAGATATCAAAAAGGACCACAGATGCAGATTTTTCTTCAAGTACCAGTGGGAAGCAGCTTAGAAATCATCTCCCATCGCTTTGGAGATTCCCAGGCGTTCTTTTGAGATGAAAGATTGGAGGTGAACCCAGGTCGGTCGATGTTCTTCCGTAAGAGATAGTAGTATTATAATAGGCTCCCTCAATCTGGAATGCGAGAGATCGAAAATCGGATATTCTTGTAGGAGTCTGTAGAAAGTTGTTCTATCCAAGGCTTTAGTATGAAGATCAGCGAGTTGATCATGAGAACCGATTGGCATAGGTTTGAGCAAGCCAGATTGATATCGTTCTCGAACTACGTGACAATCGATTTCGATGTGCTTCGTTCGTTCATGAAATACAGGATTTTCCACAATATATATAGCACACTTATTATCGCAAAATAGAGGAATAGGTGTGGTTAAAGGCAGCTGAAAATCTTGCATCAGATAAGAAAGCCATTGGAGCTCACAAGAAACCATAGCAATGGCTCGATATTCGGCCGGATGAACTACGAGATGCCGTGAATTTATTTCTTTGAGCGCCATGAAATAAGAGAATCACCTAGAAAGATGCTATAACCGGTTACCAAGCGTCGAGTAATGCGGCGGAGTCCCCAATCCGAATCGAGAAAAAGCCTTAAAAGTGGGGTCGATCACGGGATAGAAAAGCCCTTAGCCTGGACTCCGTTTCAAATAGCGGAGGAGATGATCGCTGCACGAAGGTGAACCTCCCTAAAGGTGATTCAAAAGCGGCTAGGTTCTTTACACGGCATATGAAATATCGGGTCTAGTAAGTCCGAGATATAATAATTTTCCAATAAGTCGGTAAGTAGTAATATCCGGAAGAAGCGGGATTTCTTGTCCGACAAATCAAGATTAGTTTCCATGGGAGTATGAACGCCTTACAACCCGGCAAAGGCAAACTCCGTAAGGAGATCCAAGCAATACTTACAATCGATTAAGCACGAGACCGGTTTGAGATTGAGCAACCGAGCTGTCGGTAAGGTGACTTAAACTCTGCATGCAGGTGGAACCAATCGAAGACTCGGTGTGTGATGGGCGGTGAGAAGTGTATCGATTACGTGCATCGATAGGGTGGAGTCTCACGAGGCTTGGCGAGGTGACTATCGGCGGGGTGATAGTCTGTGAGTACTTGAATCTGGCGAGGTCCCACATCTGCTAATTACATTTATGTAATGACTATATCTGATGTCATTAAAAGGAGGACACGTGTAGGGGTATTTATGGTGCATCAGACAAAGATTCCTTGCGGCTAGGGTTTGGGATTTGTGCCTATAAATACAATTGTTGTCTCATTATCTGTGTGTGTTGAAATCTGTAAAATTCGATGCATAATAAAATATCTCTTTTACGCCCGTGGTTTTACCTCTCCCGGCGAGGGGTTTTCCACGTTAAATCGTGTTCTTCTTGTTTCTGTTTTCTCCTTTGATTGTTTATGTTTGATTGCTTACATTTCTGTTTCTTGCATCCGAAGTTATCTCCATCCGTTTATAACAAGTGGTATCGAGCAAGGTTACGAGAAAACAATCATCACGATCAAACCGTCTTCACGAGGCCTTGACAAGGTGCTAGGATGCGTGACAAAGTTGTGACCTTTAGCAAGGAAAGATGTCGGCGATAAGCGTAAAAATCGATAAATTCTGAGGAAGGAGCAGTTTTGGTCTATGGCAAATCAAGATCGTGCCTTTGTTGAAGCAAGCGGGATTTGTGGAATCCTTTATCGACAAACCAAATACAAGTGCGGCCAGATTATGCGATCACGGAAGAAAGCACATTCAACCATCATGTTGTGCTTATCGATGATGTTATCACCGAGGTTCTTTGAGGAAGACACATGACCAAGTTGTGGAAGAAGCTTGAAAGCTTTGTATATGACCAAGTCAGCGACCAACAAGTTGTTGTTGAAGCAGAGGTTGTTCGGTTTGAAGATGCATGAAGGAAGTCACGCGGGGAACATCGAACCGGTGAACACAATATTGCTTGATTTAAGGAATATTGATGTTAAAATTGAAGATGAAGATGCAGCCCTAATCTGTTGGTGTCATTACCGGCATCATATGAAAACTTTGTGCGATCTTTCATAGTTGGAAAGGATCTGATAGCTTTGGAGGATGTGAAGTGCGCCTTACATGCCGGGAGCTTAGACACAAGGCTGCTTTGGAGCAGACAGTCAGAATTTCTTTGGGCTAGTAGCTAGCGACAATAGTGGAAAAGGATATGGGCGAGAAGAAGAAAAGAAGTCGGGGTCCAAGGTCCTAAGTCTGCGATATACGTAATTCTTGTAAGGAGGCGGGGACATTGGAAGTCAAGCTGTCCAGGAAGAAGAAAGCAGCGGGGAAGGCAGTGCAGCGCAGCGGCTTTGCACAGCTCTTGAGCAATCGATGAGGATCTGGTTCTAATTGCGGGGATTCTACACACCACAATGATGTGTGGATACTTGATTCTGGAGCATCCTACCATATTTGTCCAAGCAGTGGTTTTCTACTTATGAAGCGAGATAGATGGTGGTCAAATCTATATGGCCAACGACAAGTGCTGTAAAGTTGTGGGAATTGGCTCGATAAAGTTAAGGGCGAGAGGATGGTAAATTTTGTACACTTGAAGGATGTAAGACATGTTCCACAGATGACCAAGAATTTGGTATCTCTCGATCTCTTTGGGCTGACAAAGGGTTCAATTTCAAGGGTGAAGGTGGGCGGTGAATGTCTTTAAAGATTCGATTGTAGTCCTCAAAGGCATCAAGAGAGGAACCTTGTATATATTACAAGGATCTCATATATCACAGCCTTCTTCTTTGTTGCATCCTCAGTGATTCACCTGATCTCAATGAGACTCAATTGTGGCACATGAGACTTAGTCACATGGGTGAAAAGGGTATCTGAGTTCTTTCTTGGTGAGTTTTCTTGGGGATATAAGGTCAAGAATCTGGACTTTTGTGAACATTGTGTGTTTGGAAAATTGCCTGAAGTAAATTCTCGGCGAGGTTGCACAATACAAAGGCAACACTTGATTATATCCATTCAATTCTTTGGGGTCCATCAAGTGTTGAGTCATTGGGTGGTCACAGATATTTTGTGTCATTCATAGATGACTATTCAAGGATGACTTGGGTGGTGATGATGAAGAACAAAAGTGATGCATTGATAACTTCAAGCGGTGGAAGGCCCTAGTGGAGAATCGAGTTAGGCAAGAAAATCAAGAAGCTCCGTCTGAGATAATGAGTGCGGAATTCTTTGGGGCGGATTTTGATTCATTTTGTGCGGTGAGAGGTATTGCCGGACATCATCTTGTAAGGAATACACCTCGTGAGAATGGTGTGGTGAAAGGATGAATCAAATTCTCTTTGGAGAGGCAAGATGTATGCTTTCTCAAATTTGGTTTATCAAGGAGATTTTGGGCGAGGTTTGTTAAGGCGACTTGCTACTTAATCAGCGAGAGCCCTCACACGAGGATCAATCTCAAGACACCATTTGAGATGTGGTCGAGGCAAGCCTCTTGACTACTCGATTCTAAAGGTTTTGGAAATCTGACTTACTATCATGTTAGTGAAGGAAGTTGGAGCCAAGAGCCAGAAGGGAGTGTTTGTGGGGTATGGTGATGGAGTAAAGGATATAGAATTTGGTCATCGGTGAGTCGAGTAATCCTCAGCGGGGCGTTGTGTTTGATGAAAATTCTATGTTAAACACATCGGTGGAAGTCTCTTGAGTGGAACGATCTTGAATCGATAGTGTTGAAAGCAGGTGGAGCTTCAGGTGGAGTCTCTTGATATGCAACAATCGGTGGATCCAAATCAACCTATATCTTGATCTGGATAATGAACGAGAATCTGATCAAGCCCGATCTCTTTGAGACCTCGGTGAGGCGTCATACTAAACATTGATCGTGAGTCTAGGCGCGCGAGCTCTAGAAGATCTAATGTTGGGATACCTCAAGGAGATATGGATATGATGATTTGGTGGATATGCACTCCAAGTTCTTTGAAGAAGTAGAGGTTCTTGAACTACTACTACTTAGGAAGCGATGACATGTCTGAAGCATCTCGGTGGCATGCGACCATGGGAGATGAAATGGAGTCATTATTGAAGAATCGGACTTGGGAATTGGTCAAAGCGACCCTCTTGGCAAGGAGTTGTGACTTGTAAATGGATCTTCAAGAAAAGGAAGGAATAACAAAGCGCGAAAGGGTCGGGTATAAGGCACGTTTGGTTGCAAGAGGATTGATCAAAAGGAAGGGTTGACTTTGATGAAATATTTTCACGGTGGTCGAGACACACTTCAATCAGTGCTACTAGCAATGGTAGCACTGGCGAGATCTGGAACTTGAGCAATTAGATGTGAAAGCGCTTTCTACATGGTGAGGTGGATAAGGAGATATACATGACCACGGCTGAGGTTTTCAAGTTCTGGCAAAGAAAACTATGTTTGCAAGTTGAAGAAATCATTGTATGGTTTGAAGCAAGCTCAAAGCGAGTGGTATAAAAGGTTTGTGATTTTATGCTTCAGCGAGGGTTATATGAGAAGTCCATATATTTATTGTGTTTACTCTGATCTCTTTGAAAGATGGATCATATATCTATCTTGTCTGTATGTGGATGACATCTTTGATAGGCATTGACAAGGAAGTCGATGTTCAAAATCGAAGAATCTTCTCGATCTTTGAATTTGAAATGAAAGATTTGGGTCTTTGCCAAGAAAATCTTAGGGATGGAGATACGGAGAGATAGAAGTCGGAAGAAGTTGTTCTTGTCTCGGCGGGGTTATGTCTGAGAAGATATTGGCCAAGTTTGGGATATCTCTTTGCAAAACCAATAGATACTCTATGGCATCAAATGTTCATTTGTCTGCATTTATGCTTCACGATCGGTGAAGAGAAGGAGTATATGTCAAAAGTTCCCTATGCTAGTGCGGTTAGCGATCGATGTATGCCATGGTATGCCTTAGGCTGATCAGCTCGAGCGATCGGTGTTGTCGGCGAGGTTTATGGCTCAACCTGGAAAGGAACCTTTGGAAAATTTGTTAAAAGGATATTCAGTGCACGAGAGAGTCGGTGATGTTGGTCTCATTTATAGAGGTGATCTTGAGTGCAGTCACGAGTTCTTGTGATCTTGATTATCACGGTGATGTTGTGATGAAAATCAATGGTTGGTTATGTTTTACATTGGGAAATCGGTGGTCATTTGAAAGCTACTCTTGAGGCTCTGATAGCCTTATCAACTCTTGAAGCGAGAATATGGCTCTTCTTGAAGCGATTAAGGAGGGTGTGCGGTTGAAGGGCTAGTCAATGATTTGGGGTTGCATCAGGATCAGTGAGATATATTGTGACGATCTAAGTGCAATATGTTTAGCCAAGGATCGGAGTTCATCATGAGAGAACCAAGCATATTGATGTCGAGTATCATTTCTTGAGGAATGAGAAGAGGTTGTGGTGAAGAAGATTGGCACAAAGGAGAATCCTGGCGATATGTTCACTAAACCGATTCGTGAGTAAGTTTCGACTTTGCTGGACTTCTTGAATATTCAAAGCTTATGTCTGTTTGGAAACTCTGAGAGGCGGATCGGTGGAGTGGATCTTTGTGGAGATATGCGGTACAAGTACATTGTGAATGCAGTAGTACATACAGTTATGCAATCTGTTTGACTCTAGTGAGAGTTGAAGTCAAGGTGGAGATTTGTCGTAAGGTGACTTAAACTCTGCATCAGGTGGAACCAATCGAAGACTCGGTGTGTGATGGGCCGGTGAGAAGTGTATTCGATTACGTGCATCGGTAGGGTGGAGTGCGAGGCTTGGTGAGGTGACTATCGGCGGGGTGATAGTCTGTCTGTGTGCTTGAATCTGACGAGGTCCCACATCTGCTAATTACTGTTATGTGTGGCGACTATCGGTGTCATTAAAAGGAGGACACGTGTAGGGGTATTTATGGTGCATCAGACAAAGATTCCTTGCGGCTAGGGTTTAGGGATTTGTGCCTATAAATACAGTTGTTGTCTCATTATCCGAGTGTGTTGAAATCTGTAAAATTCAGTGCATAATAAAATATCTCTTTTCTGCCCGTGGTTTTACCTCTCCCATTTGAGGGGTTTTCCACGTTAAATCATGTTCTTCTTGTTTACTGTTTTCTCCTTTGATTGTTTATGTTTGATTGCTTACATTTACATTTCTTGCATCGAAGTTATCTCCATCCGTTTTATATGAGCCCCAAGAAATACTTCAAAGGACCCAAATCCTTGATGCTAAATACCTCATGGAGATGAGATTTAATCACATTGACTAAGATGGAGACTCGGACTAGTTACAACAATGTTGTCAACATAAACCAAAAGGGCCCACAAAGAAGTCTAGATCCTTTTATAAAAATTTGTAATCATTCTTCGATTGTGAAAATCCTTGAGAAATCAATAACTATGTTAACTTTGCATTCCATTGGCAGTGGCATGTTTACATACTTTGGTGGAATCGGATGAATACCCAGCGGCAAAGACATATAGACTTCCTCGTGTAACTCCCGTGTAAAAGGCATTATTGATGTCGAGTTGATGAAGGTGCCCTTCTTTGGGGAAGCGGCTATGGCAAGAAATAAGCGAATCGTTGTCATCTTCCATAGCGGGGAGAAGGTATCAAATAATCAACTCCGGTGTTTGGGTGAATCCTTCGCTTACAAGCCGAGCCTTATATCGTTCTCTGAGACCCATCCGATCGGTGTTTCACCTTGTTGACCTATACACCTGTGGGGCGTTTACCAGCGAGGAGGTCAATAAGTCCCAAGTATGAGTTTGCTCAAGGAATGAAGTTCTTGCCTCATGGCATCCTGCGGTGAGGATGTTTATTAGCCGAGCCAAAGTGGTAGGTTTGGATATAGAAGCGATCTTGCCTATAATATGTCGATAAAGGGACGGACAAATGTGAATAAAAGCAATTTGCACTAATAGGATGCGGTGTTGTCACGAGGACATTGGTAGTCTGCCAAATAACCAGGAGTTTCTACAATTCTCTGCTTGATCTTCGTAGCGGTGGAAGTGCGAATCGGAAAGTTCAACGTAAAAAATCATCATCACGAAATTCTTGGCCGTTGTCGAGCGTAAAGTTTTGATATTCACACCAAACCGAGTCAAACCCAAGAAAAAACATTTTTATGATTCCTCGAACCTCTCCTTTATTCTTCATCATATAAACCCTTGATATCTCTGTAAATCGTTATTGAAGATATTATTAATAAAGATTAAATAATTATATTAAATTGTATTTTAGTATTATTTGTCTTGGTGAACAAGTTAGTTAAAACTATATAAGGACCATTGTACTATCAATATATTTCAATGAAATAGCTAGGACAATTATTTTACAATATGGTAGCGAGCTAGGTTCTCTCCTCTCTCGTAACACTCGCCTCTCTTCTTCCAAAAGCCTAAAAGCGCCATTTTTTTCCAAACCGTATTTATGACTTTTCTTCTTCTCGGCCATATCGAGCACTACTTGATGCAACCACGACCACCTCATTGCTTCTTCTTTCTCTGCACACCTTCACCCCCTTCTTCTTCCATTCACATCACCAAACTAACTCGCCAAAATTACAACCTTTGGCGTGCTCAAATCCTCCCCTACCTTAAAGGTCAAGGTGTATTTGGTTATATAGATGGATCAATTCCCCACCGGAGAAGGCGACTACCAGTACGCGGTGCTTCTTCCACGAACCCAGCCTACGTTGAATGGGTCAAACAGGATAATCTTATTCTCAGCACCATTACGTCATCTCTTTCTGACAACGTTCTTATGCAGGTGTATACGGCGTCGACATCGGCCGAGATATGGTCGGCCTTACAAAATTCGTTTGCTTTTACGTGCAGATCGAAACTTGTTCAACCAGTAGGCGGCCTCTACCGGAAAAGCGATTTGGTGCATCGATTATTATTTTAAACTCAAAGGAATTGCTGATAATCTCGCTCTCGCCGGCCATCCTATCTCCGACGACGATTTTATTGCGTATTTATTAGCCGGGCTCGGACACGACTACGACTCGTTTG
Source organism: Gentiana macrophylla (assembly GCA_026214975.1). Classification (NCBI taxonomy): domain Eukaryota; kingdom Viridiplantae; phylum Streptophyta; class Magnoliopsida; order Gentianales; family Gentianaceae; genus Gentiana; species Gentiana macrophylla. Next base: position 11,481,559 of record CM047812.1, on the reverse strand, counting down.
TCACCATGATCGGATCACGTTCTTCTATCACCATCGATGAATGCTACTCCCAGTTACTCACAGCCGAAGCTCGCCAACTCCACCACCGTCCGATTCTCCCCACCTCCACGCCGCCCTCTTCTACCCTAGGAAGCCAACCTATTGCCAACCTTGCTGCAGCCCCAAATCCGTCCCAATCGACCCAACAGCCCAGCTCCTACCGTGGCCGCAACTCCAACAATTATCGAGGACGGGGGCGAGGCCGTGGTCGCAACTCTTATCGACCCTCTTACAATGGTGAATCAGGCCCTGCTTGCCAAATATGCTCTCGTGTTGGTCATACAGCTCAGTCATGCTACTATCGATACACCACCTCCCCAACAGCCGTACCCTAACCCTCGTCCTCCCCCACCACGTCCACCTCATGCCTATTACACGCAATATAACCATCCCCCGTCACCAATGACTGGATTCCCGACACCGGCGCGACACATCATATGACCAACGACTTTCACAACTTGAATCTTTCCTATGAGCCCTATGACGGTCCGGATAAAGTTCATGTTGGTGATGGCTCAGGTTTACCTATATCTCACCTCGGTTCTTCTTCTATTACTGCTCCTTCCCGTACATATTTGTTGCATAATGTTTTGGTCACCCCCTCCCTCACTAATAATTTACTTTCAGTCCGTCAGTTTGCACATGATAATTCCGTTTATTTTGAATTCCACACTAATTATTTTCTTGTGAAGGATTACTCGGGTCGCGTCCATCATAGGGGATTTGTCAAAGATGGTCTCTACCGCTTCTCATCCACCTTCAATCGCCCTTCTGCTCAAGCCCTCACCGCCACCTCCTGCTCCTCCACCACTTGGCATCAACGTCTGGGTCACTGTTCGTTTAATGTTCATTGTGCAGCTTTAGGTCGTTTATCCGTTAGGTTACTGAATAAAGCACCATCTTCTGTCTGTGCTCCTTGTTAGTTAGCTTAAGAGTCATCGTCAACCTTTATATGTTTCAGATTTTACTTCGTCTGAACCTTTAGACTTATTTATTCCGATGTTTGGGGTCCATGTACTGAATCTTCAATTTATGGTTCTCGATATTATGTGAGTTTTATGGATGATTTTACAAAAATTTTATGGCTTTTTCCCCTTCAACGTAAATCTGAAGTTGAATCCGTTTTCAGTGATTTCTTAAAATTAATTGAAAGGCAGTTCAACACCAAACTCAAAGCCCTACAAACTGATTGGGGTGGCGAATACCGTCATATCACACACTACCTTACCTCACTTGGCATTATTCACCGCCTATCGTGTCCCCACACACATGAACAAGCTGGCGCCATCGAACGGCGTCACCGCCAAATTGTCGAAGTAGGTCTCTCCCTCTTAGCTCAGTCCAACCTACCCCTTTAATACTGGGAAGATGCCTTCCTCACTTCCACCTACATCATCAATAAACACCTACTCGGGTCCTCAATGACAAAACCCCTACGAAAGGGTGTATGGACACTCCCGGATTACTCGGCTTCCTCCGTGTCTTTGGTTGTGCATGTTGGCCTCACCTTCGACCTTACAATAATCACAAAACCGATTTTCGTTTCTAATCTTGTATCTTTCTTGGTTATAGCCCTAACCACCATGGCTACAAGTGCCTCGATCTTTCTCTTTGGTGGTGTCTACATATCCCGCCATGTTGTTTTCGATGAACACACCTTCCCCCACACACCTACGCCTACTCCTATGATCCTCAATATTATTCTTGTTCCTTTACCAACCTCTATCAACCCCGCACCCACCACCCATGGCTCCTACACCTTCCCCATCCCCCTCACAATCCGACCCACCTCATCTCCGGACCGCTTCACCATGCGAGGCGTCCCCACTGTCCACCTCGCGATACTCCATCCCAAAATCAAATCTGCGCTCCTCCACGGCCCATCCATAGTCACGCATACCAAAACAAATTCTCTTAAACCCACTCAAATGCCCGACTTCATCCGCTATCCTCTTCCTCACGCTTTACTTACCTCGGCCGCCCTGGCGATCCCACTTCCTACACGAAGCTTGAAACACTCCATCTGGCGTAATCTTTATGAGAGAGGAGATTAATGCTCTTTACGCACCAACACAGGATCTTGTCCCTTTTCAACCTCATATGAATATTGTTGGTAACAAGTGGGTCTGAGAACTAAGCACCATCTTGATGGCGACTTGAGCGACATAAAGCCCGTCTCATTGCTAAGGGCTTTCATCAAAAGCGAAGTGTTGACTTCACCGACACTTTCAGATCCGGTCGTCAAACCGATCACCGTTAAATGCATTACTTGCTCTTGCGGTCTCTCAAGGCTGGTCTCTTCATCGATTGATATCAATACGAATTTCTTCATGGGAATTTGAATGAAGCGGTTTACATGCAACAACCTCGGGGTTTCGTTCATCGAGACTACCACGACTATATGCATGCTTTGAAAGCGCGATCTACATGGAAGCCGTCAAGCCCGCGTCGTGGTTCTCTCGTCTCACTTGATGTTTTATTTAAGTTCGGTTTCACTTTGCTTCAAAGGTGACACCTCTCTGTTTATTTATTCTCACGGCGGTCATCGTATTTATCTCTTATTTATGTTGATGATGTTATTATTCTGGTACTTCTTACCGTCTATTATTCGCGAGTTATTGCTTATCTGGGTTCCACGGTTCCCGTAAAGGATTTGGAGTGCGTTGTCATATTTTAGGCGTGGAGGCCTCTCTGCGATGATGGCTTATACCTTTACTCGGCGCAAATACATTCTTGACTCCCCGGCGTGCGGGCATGGATAAGTCAAGCCTTGCCCCACTCTATGTCGGCATCTACTCGCGTCTCTGCTTTGGTCCGCTTCTCCTTTTGCCGATTCATCTCTTTCTGAGGACTATTGTCGGCGGCCTATAGTACCTCGGCTTTACTCGCCACGATATTGCATTTCCGAGTTCATAAAGTAAGAAAGTTCATGCACTCTCCCATTTGATGATCAGCGGCTCATTGTCAAGCGTATCGCTTCGGTATCTCAAGCACTAGATCTCTGAAGGTCTCTTCTTCTCCCGCACCTCCCCTCTCACCATTCAGGCATACTCTGATTCTGATTGGGCAGCGGATCCTGATAATCGCCGGTCGGTTGGTGCTTATTGTGTGTTCTTTGGCCATAATCTGATCAACTGGCGGTCCAAGCAGCACCTTACCATTTCGAAGAGTAGCATTGAAGCAGAATACAAGACCCTATCCAACACCGCGGCAGAAGTTCAATGGTTGTGCAGCCTTCTCTCTGAGATGGGTATTTCGCTCTCTTCCCCACCTACCCTGTGGTGTGACAATATCGGGGCTACGTATCTTGCACACAATCCTGTGTTCCACGCCCGTACCAAGCATATTGAGATAGATTTTCACCATGTCCGCGAGCTAGTGGCGTCCAAACGCCTTTCCATCTCCTTCCTTAGCTCCAAGGATCAACTTGCTAACCTTCTTACCAAACCACTTGCTCGTCCGCGATTTGACTTGCTCAAGGCCAATCTCCGTGTCCACTCCCTTCCCACGGGATTGCGGGGGCGTGTTGAAGATATTATTAATAAAGATTAAATAATTATATTAAATTGTATTTTAGTATTATTTGTCTTGGTGAACAAGTTAGTTAAAACTATATAAGGACCATTGTACTATCAATATATTTCAATGAAATAGGACAATTATTTTACAATAATCGTCGACCACTGTCAGGAAAATAAGACTCACCATTTAATGTAGGGACTCTATACAGACCCCACATGTCCATATGACCTAAATCAAAGCAACAAGCTACAGAAGAATTACTAAGAGGAAATGGAAGTCTCTTTTGTTTGGCCATGGCGGGGCAAATGTGACAAATTTGACCTGGTACACTAGTGATATCTTTATTTTTACTACTCAGCAACTGCATTCTGGGATTTGAAATGTGCCCCAATCTGTAGTGCCATAAGAGAGTGGACACATTATTTTAAACAGCAACAGAATTTGTCTCTAAAGGAGTTCCATCAACTTGACTTGTGTTTGCACATAGTGGTAACCTTTCTTTATGTCACGGATTTTATCAATGGAAAACAACAAGTAATAAAATTTATAAATCCGGTATTCCCCAAGTGTAGGGATCGAGTATAGCGATTAATACCGGAGTCGATCTCAGGGAATCGGGGTATCTAGTTCATTAATTTTCCTAAGATTGTCACTACTATTTATTACTAAACCTAAACTAAAAACGATAAAATAAAGCTGGGAATGAGGTTGTCGGTCAAAGCCAGGAAGGATAAAAGCGAAAACGAAATCTAAACTATAAGCGAGAAAAAAACAATAAAAGCGATGATCATGGTGATTAAACAATTGAACAAGTAATTATCCACGATCCGCAACCACTTAATTTCCTCTCTAAAGTTGTCTTGTGATGATTTAATTAAAGATCACGGTTCACTAATGAGTATGAATTCTACTCTCGTAGATAATTAGCCTATCAATCTCTCATCTCTCGATATATAAGGTAGCGCTATCAAAACAAGGTGAAAGATCTCTCAATCTAGCAACCTAGAAATCTAAACCTCTCAACTCTCGTTATGTCAAGGTTAAAAATCCCATCTTTCTATGGTGATCTAAGGTTTACACCGACTCTCGTCATACGGTAAACATCAATAACAATTCATCTTTCGATATTGATTGCATAACACATAAGCATAGAAAAAATACAACTTTAATCAAATTCACAAAACAAATCTAGATTGAAGATAAAGAACCTGCTGAAAAGGATTCACATAGTTTGGACAATTGCTCAGCCTCCAAGCATTCAGCATAACAAAAGCAAAACGGAATAGAAAGCGAAAATAAAACAAGAAAAATCGCAACCTTGGCCTCCACAAGAAAGTGGGGGGCGCTAGGAGTTTTCTCAATGATTGTGTATCAATAGGTCTCAATAATGTGTCTTTAGGGGTTGAAATCTGCTGGCTGGTATTTATAGAAAAGTAAGGTGGGCTGCTTTGCTATGTCGGCAGGGCGCCCGTCCGACTTTTACGGGCGCCCGTCCAACGTGCCTTGGGCTGCTTCCAGGCGCCCGTCCACTCGGCGTCAAACTCTACGAATCAACTTTTTCCTCTGGATGCGGTCCACCTCTTTGGATGCCGATTCGGCTGGGCGCTAGTTCGAGGATTACGGGCGCTAGTTGATCCCTTTTTCTTCAAATTCATCTTGATCTTCATTCCAACTTCATCTCTATCTCTTTCCTTCCATGCAAATCATCACTTGAACATCTTTTAAGCTCCTTTCATCCCTCTCCATGACATGTAAATGTACCTTCAAAACCATAAGAACACGCAAAGTGTAAAACCATAGATAAGCACCAATAAAATCACGAAATTAGCTCAAGTTTACACTTAAAGACTTTCAAAACTCATTTGCTCAATAATTCGATTAAACCCTTAATTTCTATGCAAATAATACGAATATGGAGGAAATCATTATAAAATATATCAATATAAATCGTATAAATTCACCCTTAACAACTCCCTCACACTTAGCTTTTGCTCGTCCCGAGCAAAACAAAACATAAACATAGCTCGAGACAAATAAACATCTTAGCAAATATAAAGCATATTCAATAGTTTAGAGGTTCACCCAAGTGTGTGTGCATAGCCATAGAAAACTTCCACTAAGTCCAAGCTTGAAAATTTCAAAGCAAACTAGCTAATACCCCCTTCAAACTAGAGATAAATGATACTTATAAGATGTACCCACAAAACGTGACATATCCGAAAAAGATGATAGAATACATTTTAGGGCCTTTACGAGATACTCGGAGGATAATCTACAACATATACATCGGTTTATCTTTGGGGATAAGATATATCGATAACTAAGTCTTTCATTCATTTCATACCACTTCCTTTTGCAAGTTGATTTAATTATTTCACTTTTAAATGCAAATCAGAATGAGCTCTTGCCCTGTCATAGCAGAATAGGATATTCGAGATATACCCTACCTTACTCCAATCATAAGGCGACTTCTTACATTTATCGTGAGCTTTGGTCATTATAGTGGTATAGGACATCGTGGTATACCCTATCGCACTCAAATCATCGACCCGACTTTCGACACACCCAATTACTTCATTATAAACTCAACTTTTTCATTTGACAATAAGTTATGTGTTACTTATCACATTCAAACCTCAGATATTCACAGTATATCATACTCCGGATCTAAATACAAACTATCATAAATCTCAAGATATATACGTAGCACTAAGCACATGACTTATAAGATAATCAAAAATCACTCGTCGAAAAGGGGTATAACTTTATAAATTAGCTCATCGCTCACCATGGCTCGTGATATATATATATATATATCGGGTGAAACAACTAGCCTACTAAACATACAGTATACAACATCAACGACTATAAAAAACGAACAAAGATATGCATTGCCGACTCGGGACAAAACAAAAACTTGAAAAAATTTAGCTCATTTTACATAGAATCATAACGAATTAAGCAAACGATATGTAGGTACACAAAACCATTCCCCTCCCCCACACTTAAATTACAACATGTCCTCATGTTGTGCAGAATTGAAAAAAAACGGATAAAAATACTTAGCTGATTTGGTAATGATATGAAGATGGGCTGAAGAAGGACAGATAATCGATCCTCGTTTCCGAGGCACGAGATGTCATATGTATTCCTCTCGAGATTCACTTCAAGGCTAGCTCAACAAAAACAACTAAAAATATATACGCACCACTCAAAGAAATGCAGCGTTATCTCGGGGAACACGGGGGAATACAACATGGAATAATTAATTATAAACAAGATAGAAGCACAAGATATAATTGCTCGGATGGAACAATCACCACCACGGGAAAACACAGGACACCTAGCGTCAATTATAAAGCCACGGAGGCTTTACAATACAAATAAGCCCAACATGTGCATACGAAATAATGATAGAGGACACTTTACAAAGTAGCGAGGGCTAGGTGCACTAAAAGATAAATAAAAATAAAAAAGAAAAGCAGAATAAAATACAATGCAACTAAATGATATGCAATTTATACTAAAAGGCAAAAGCGAAAATAAAGAAAATAAACTAGCCCAACTAATCCATAGATGTCACCCTAATCTAAGCGAGGTCAAATATATAGCGTCTACTCAATAGCATACGAAAGCGCAACAAAATTCGATTATGCAAAGCCCACGAAGCTTGCCATGTGAAGTGTAGGCGTGCTTTAACAACCACAACACCCTAGATGAGCGACAAAGGAACAACATAAGTCAAATTGAAATCACATCTAACTAGGTGAGTTACTCAACATGGATTGCAATAGATGGAAAGAAAACCATAGCGGTAAAAAAACGAGGACATCTACGCATATACAAAGGCCACAGAGGCTCACAATAAAACATCCATGTCAAATAATGAAACATGTATATAAAAATTAATCAATTATTTAACATGGATCAGTAGATGGAAAGATGTAAACATGCAAGTTCAGAACATCTATGCAAAAATAATTAGCCACAGAAGCTCATATGGAAGTATCACGTCAAATAAAGCATTAAAAATCAAGTTAAGAAAAATTTGAACTAAGCATCTCACAATCACGACTTACAACACTCAACTAATAAAACAACTAAGTGTGTGTGAATGAATTTCATGACACCCTCTTATAAGTGCATCCCAAGAATCGAGAGGTAAATGGGTGTGTAAGATAAAGAAGTCATGCCACAATGATAGCGTCGAAACACAAGCAGTCACTCTAACATGGACATGATAGATGGAAAAGGCCACAGAGGCTTAGAGTAAAGCATCCAAGTCGGGGTGAAAGAATGCAAATTCTTATTACTATATTCATCACAAACCCTTAACATTTTAAAAAGCTGGGTGGTTGGGCGGCCGTTCATGTGTATGGGCGGGCGTGCAGTCTGAGATTTATGAAGCGGAGGTCGCACGTCCAGGTTACGTAAAAGCATATCGAGAATAAGTGGGGTTGGATGGGCGGGCGTTCACTTCTCTGGGGCTTGCGTCGGAGGCCCTACGAGTGGACGGGCGTTGGAAAAGTAGGCGCTTTCGTCCGGCACTAGATTGTCGCGCACAAGCGAAACTTCGACCTATATCATAAACCTTAGATACACTTCATACATCATAAACCTAGAAGCTTTAAGAAACCCTAGTTTTATTAGGAAAATAAAACCTAACCTAGAAGAAAAAGAAACCTAATAAAACCTAATTCACGTTTCACAAATCGAGTTTCAAAAAACTTTTTGCACAGTCTTAACCCAACGGTCTTCGAAACACGACAAAAATAAAAAAAAAACTCTCAATTTATTTAACGCTACTTTTATTGAAAACTACCTAAAAGATCACGGAAATAGAAACCTAAACCTAAACTACGAAAATTTAAAGCAGAAAAAGCAGAATACACTAAAAAAAGAAAAAAAAAGCGTGTTGAAATCTTACGAGCCCAAAATGGAAGGAAAACAGCAGATTTTGACCTCAGCAGTGTCGAATCGACGGCCATAGGCCTTGACGCGTCGTCGGCGTCGGGCGAGCTTTCGAATTGGGGTCTGCGTTCCAAGCGGACACTCGAGCGAAAGTTATGGCCAAAATACTAACAAGTGCTAAAGCGATCCCTTTTATCCAAAAATTTGACATGAAAAGCGTGGAGTCGGATGATTCAACCTCGAGAACCCTACCTACGAAAAATAGAAACCTAGTACATTTATTTAATAAGCAAAGAAAGACAAACCAAGATATCTACCTAAAACAAAAATAAATATTTTAGCGAAAAAGCGGTGTGAGGCAGGCCAGACAGGCGTCAAGTTCTTGGGCGGACGTCTGCTGGAAAAAAACGAGACGGGCGTCAAATTCTTTGGGCGCAAATGCACTGAAATAAAACACAAGCGAAGCGATCAGATTTGGGCGGACGGGCGTCCAATAGCTCGAGGCGCCCGTTTACGTTCAAAGCGGAAACACATAAGCCATTTGCTAAACACGAAAGCGACTCCAAACAAAACACGAAAACTAAACAAAACCCTAATTGGAACCTAAACACAAACCTATGAAAAATTAATAATCACTAGATAACACAAGCTACCTACGAAAAACAAAAGCAGAACAACTTTAGAAAAAATTAATAATAAGAAACTAGGCGACCGTACCGATTCCCGACAGCGGCGCCAAAAACTTGTCACGGATTTTATCAATGGAAAACAACAAGTAATAAAGTTTATAAATCCGGTATTCCCCAAGTGTAGGGATCGTAGTATAGCGATTAATACCGAGTCGATCTCGGGGAATCGGGGTATCTAGTTCATTAATTTTCCTAAGATTATCCTTTACTATTTATTACTAAACCTAAACTAAAAGCGATAAAATAAGTGAGCAGAGTTGTCGGTCCAAAGCCAGGAAGGATAAAAGCGGCGAAATCTAAACTATAAGCGAGAAAAAAACAATAAAAGCGATGATCATGGTGATTAAACAATTGAACAAGTAATTATCCACGATCCATAACCACTTAATTTCCTCTACTAAAGTTGTCTTGTGATGATTTAATTAAAGATGTGGTTCACTAACTGGAGTATGAATTCTACTCTCGTAGATAATTCGCCTATCAATCTCTCATCTCTCGATATATAAAGGTAGCGCTATCAAAACAAGGTGTAAGATCTCTCAATCTAGCAACCTAGAAATCTAACCTCTCAACTCTCGTTATGTCAAGGTTAAAAATCCCATCTTTCTATGGTGATCTAAGGTTTACACCGACTCTCGTCATCTGGTAAACATCAATAACAATTCATCTTTCGATATTGATTGCATACCACATAAGCATAGAAAAATACAACTTTAATCAAATTCACAAAACAAATCTAGATTGAAGATAAAGAACCTGCTTTGAAAGGATTCACATAGTTTGGACAATTGCTCGACCTCAAGCATTCGACATAACAAAAGCAAAAGCGGAATGAAAGCGAAAATAAAACAAGAAAAATCGCAACTTGACCTCCACAAAGAAGTGCAGGGGCGCCTAAGGTTTTCTCCCAATGATTGTGTATCAATAGGTCTCAATAATGTGTCTTTAGGGTTGAAATACACCTTTGGTATTTATGGAAAAGTAAAGCGATTTGCTTTGCTATGTAAACAGGGCGTAAATCCGACTTTACGGGCGCCCGTCCAAGGTGCCTTGGGCTGCCAGGCACGCTCCCGTCCACTCGGCGTCAAACTCTACGAATCAACTTTTTCCTCACTGGGCGCTTGATCCACCTCTTTGGGCGCTTGATTCGGCTGGGCGCTAGTTCGAGATTACAGGCGCTAGTTGATCCCCTTTTCTTCAAATTCATCTTGATCTTCATTCCAACTTCATCTCTATCTCTTTCCTTCCATGCAAATCATCACTTGAACATATTTTAAGCTCCTTTCATCCCTCTCCATGACATGTAAATGTACCTTCAAAACCATAAGAACACATAAAGTGTAAAACCATAGATAAGCACCAATAAAATCACGAAATTAGCTCAAGTTTACACTTAAAGACTTTCAAAACTCATTTGCTCAATAATAAGATTAAACCCTTAATTTCTATGCAAATAATACGAATATGGAGAAATCATTATAAAATATATCAATATAAATTGTATAAATTCACCTTAACACTTTAATCTGCAGAATGTACAATCCATGCACCATCTTAGCTAATGCAATCGTCTTCAATGTTTGGATATCCTGAATCAAACACACATCAGCTTGAATAGTAAGACTCACTTTACTTCTTTGAGCCAATTGTCCTGCTGATAATAAATTGTAAGTAAATGCAGGCACATAAAGTACTCTTTTCAACATGAGATCTGATGATATAACTACATCTCCTATATGAGAAACCGAAGCTCGTTGACCATTAGGTAATTTTACAATCATGTGACTGGCAACTATTAGGTTACTCAAACAATGTAAAAAAGCATCACAAACACATCTAAGAACAGGCCTAAGAGCCAGAAATTGATCCCAAAGTGTCTTCGGCTTCGTGAAATAATCATTAACCGTCAAGTCTCCCTGTTTAATCGAATAAATTTCCTCTTCTAAATTTGACAGACGAAATACATCAGTATTACCAAACCTCTTAGACAGATCATCCCATACTTTTCTTGCAGTAGGTAGCCATAAAATACTTTATTCTATGGAAGGAGACACATAGTTTACTAACCAGGATTTAACCATGTCATTGCACTGTTTCCAAGGAGCGAAGAACTTATCTGTGACCTCGGTCGATTACGATCCATCCACGAATCGATTTTATTCTTGATGATAGTGCCATCTCCATCACTTGCTTCCAAATTTGTGGAAATTATGCGGATTGAGAACCGGTTGGACTAAAATCAAGGAAGGACTTTCACGTGTGACAATGGTGGATTTTGTCATGTATAATTTCTGGTCAATTTAATCTAGGGATGATCGAATCAAGGATGATTTTGGGGGTGATTTTAGACTGAGCCTGAGAGTCTTTCTCAGGTTGCCTACGTATCCTGTCATTGTCCAGGAATCAAGTCACACGTAGTTCCTGGAAGTGTATATTTATAGGGAGTTCATTACCCTTACCCTAAACCATGTCGGTTTGGGTAAAATACAGTATTAGCCCTTTGGGCTTTTACCAGCTTATGGGCTTTACCCACTTATGCAAGTAACCACAAGGATAATGGGCCTGCGTGTTTAGAGTGGACTTTGTCCGCACCCCGAGCTTTCCGACTTGCGGTATCGAGATGGGCCCATCATCTCGGTTCTCTGATCATGTCGGTTGTCGATGTCTCAACCCGTAATTCGACCTTTGGGCTATCACTTATTCTTGTTCAGGAGGACCATCTCGTGACGCCACGTGGAGGTGCGAGATTTGGTATCGTCATAAGCCTCCCAGATCTATCTGACCTCTTAAGGTCAGGTCTGATCTGTCAAAGGTGTATCCACGACCACTTTGTCATCAATGCTCGAACTTAAATCGCCTGTGAGACTTACTTCCCGTGGAGTCCGACATACGGACTTTCCATATATGCTTTGCGAGACTTTTCACCTACCAACATTATACATCTTGGACTTATAATGTGTGGCTAAGATTGACATTGACCGATGCCGTAGTTTATCGAAGGAATGATGAATGTCCAACTTGGGGTATCTCGGTTGAAATTGACTTTGCCGTATTTATCGAAGGAATGTATGAGATGTCTGTAGTTGGGGTGTCTCTGTCGAAGTCGACTTCTACGAAGAATATGATTTGCCACGATTTTGGAGTGCGGCATGCGGATCTCGAATGTCGATCTAATGATCTTGAGAATTTTCCTTGTTATGGCTGGTCTTTCGACCTGGCCTTATTTTATATTGATTTTGCTTCAAATTTGCTTCGATCTGGTAGTATTTTATTTTCTTTTCTTTTTGTTGTCTATCTTTCACGTTTCGATATCTTTTGCTCTTCGCTTATCGAGCCTCTGGCTCTGTCTGCTGTTTTGCCTTATCGATGTCGTGTTTCTCCCCAAGTGTATTATGAACCTTTGGTTCTTATTGCACTTGTGAGTTTGGCTGGGATCGAACCGTTTGCCTCGGCAATTTTTGTACTTTGGACTAGTTTTGCTATGGGCGGGTCGACACTCTGGGTGTTTGGCCCGACTTTGCGAACCGTGCCTTTGCCTTGGCATTTTTTGCCCCTTCTGCTCGTTTTGCTTTTGGCTAGTTGATTTTATGGGCGTTTGGTCCGACTATGCGACTCTCCACTATGCCTTAGCATTTTGGACTTTTCTTTGTTGTTGCGTAGTAGAAGAGATGCCCTGGTTTGTCTCGCTTTCGTTTGTCGAAATCGATGCCACTTTTCAATTTGTCGATATATATTTCGGCTATGATGTCTAGTAATTACTTTCTAAAAGGCGTATCGTAACTTTCGCTCCGGATCTCGGTGTCGTGGTGTTTCTTTGTCGTTCATGACTCATGACACATGATTGCCGACAGATTTGGACATGGTCCAAACTCGATGCCTTAGCTTTTTGGTTCCATAGAACTTTTAGCTTCATTGGCTGTCGATCGAAATGATCATGTTGCCACACCTCGATGCCCTAGTAAATCCTCTCCTTTAGGAGTCAGATTATGTCGCTGTCGACTCGGACTTCGATGCCATTGCATTTACGTCCCATTAGGACTTATAAACGTTGGATGTCGACACTGAAGGCGTCCGACTTACGGATCCTCATAGACCGTTGAGTAGATCATTTGTGGAGTGGATCCTCGATATACGCAAGGCACTAGTCAAAAAGTCGCAATAACCATGGGATAGTTCACGAAATAAGAAGGCTCGTCCCGCCATGCTCGGGTAGGAGAGTTCCAAAATAAGATAGGTCGATCCCGGCATGGATAGAGTTCATGAAATAAGAAGGCTCGTCCCGCCACATTCGGCTAGGAGAGATTCAAAATAAGATAGCTCAACCTTCCGTGGGGAGAGTTCCCAAAATAAAAAGGCTCGTCCCGCCACGCTCGGCTAGGAGAGTTCCAAAATAAGATAGGTCGATCCCGTCGTGGGGAGTGTTCCTGAAATAAGAAGGCTCATCCCGCCACGTTCGGCTAGGAAAGTTTCAAAATAAGATAGCTCAACCGCCCGTGTGGGAGAGTTCCTGAAATAAGAAGGCTCGTCCAGCTACGCTCGGCTAGGAGAGTTCCAAGATAAGATGCCGAGTCGAACTCAGAATTATTAAAGATTCGCTCATCGGTGAGCTCCAAATATGATGCTTGGCGAGGCTCGGTCTTGTAGAAGATTTGCCCAAGGAGAGCTCAAATATGATGCGAGCGAGCTTAGCCTTCGGGCAAGAGAGTCCGTAAAGCTCGAATGCGGTGCTCGATATCTCAAGTCTTTGTGGTGCAATGTGATTGTTATAAAAAAACATTGCATAGATAATAAAGGCTTACAAAGTGTATAAAATTTCAATAACGATTGTAAGAACACGGAGAGCTAAGAGCTCGGATCTATCCTTGGGCTCGAGAACTCGCCGTGGATAGCTAGATCGGTAGATAATTCCACGGCTTTCTTGGCGCCAATGCGGTGTCTTTGCGGTGGCAATCGGACCTCAAAGCAGACTCCGTTCGGTCTGAGAATTTGGAGGATCGTTCTTCCCTCACTTTTATTCGATATGAATAGTGAAATATTTCTTTTCGGCGGTTCAATCTCCGAGAATAAGCCGCCCGATCGGCGGTGCATCGAGAATCCTGCTGCGTTTTGGTGCCTGCGATAACTTCTTTGCCACGATCGGAAATCAAGCGAACTCCGATTGGCCTAAAATTTTGAGGCTTGTTCGGTGCTCATAATTCTTGAATCTAAGTTGTGGATTTTTGTTCCAGCAGTTCCATTGGCAGCAAAATTCTTCCGACTTGTCTGCGACAATTAGGGTTTCTTTGCGTATTCGGGGCTAGCAGTCACTTTCTTGGCGACAATCAGGCAATCAAACGAACTCTGATTGACCTGTAGTTTTGAGGGATTGTTCGTAACTCATAATAATTGATTCCAACCGGTGGGACTGTTGTTCCAACGGTTAAATCGGCGGCAAAAGGCTGCCGACCTGTCTACTCCGAATTAGGGTTCTGCTGCGTCTTTTGATACAGTAGCAGCTCCTTGGCGACGATTGGGCATCAAGACGGACACCGATCGGCCTGAAATTTTTAGAGATTGTTCTTCTCTACGTATTATTTAATATGAAAGGAGGAATTTTCATTCCAACGGTTGAATTGCTAGTAACAGGCCGCCGACCTGAAACTGCTGATTAGGGTTCTGCTGCGTTTCTATAATACAACAGCAACTTCTTTGCGACGATCGGGCAATTAAATGAACTCTGATTGGCCTGAAACTTTTAGGTCTTTTTCGTTCCTAATAATCCTTGATTATGACCGGTGGAATTGTTTTTCCAACGGTTCAATTGCGGAAATAAATTTGCCGACACATGCTGCTCCCAATTAGGGTTACTGCTGCGTTTTTGATACAACGACAACTTCTTGGCGGCGATTGGGCATCAAAGCGCACTCGATCGGTCTGAAATTTGGAGGCTTGTTTTCCCCTCTTCATCTTCAATTTGACTGGAGAATTTTCATTCCAACGGTTCAAACTCCATAAATTAGCCACCGATCTCCCTGCGTTTTGGCCTTATTTTGCCATTAACATGATCACCATCACTCCTTGATCCATCACGATAGAAGGCCCTCCTTCAGTGCCAATGGCGATCTTGGATTTTGTCATGTATAATTTACGGTCAATTTAATCTAGGGATGATCGAATCAAGGATGATTTTAGGGGTGATTTTAGGTGAGCTGAGAGTCTCTCTCGGGTTGCCTACGATATCTTGTCCTTTGTCCGGGAATCGGTCTGCGTAGTTCTGGAAGTGTATATTTATAGGGAGTTCATTACCTAGCTTAAACCATGTCGATTTGGGTAAAATCGATTATTAGCCCCTTTGGGCTTTCACGGCTTATATAGGCTTTACCAACATGCAAGTAACCACATGGATAATGGGCTGCGTGTTTAGAGTGGACTTTGTCCGCACCCGAGCTTTCCGACTTGCGGTATCGAGATGGGCCCATCATATCGGTTCTCTGATCATGCGGTTGTCGATGTCTCAACCCGTAATTCGACCCTTGGGCTATCACTTATTCTTGTTCGGGAGGACCATCTCATGGCGCCACGTGGAAGTGCGAGATTTGATATCGTCATAAGCCCCAGGATCTATCCCGAGCTCTTGAGGTCGGTCACGATCATCAAAGGTGAACTTCGTTAAAGTTTGAATTTTGTGTGCGAGAAAAATGAGTTTGAACTCGTTGCCGCAATTCAAACTAGTTACAGAACTTCGTTATTGAACTCGTTACTTGAACTTCGTTATTGAACTCATTACTTGAACTCGTTATTTGAACTCGTTACTTGAACTCATTCCATGTGTGTGAGTGTGCAGAAAAATAAGGGAGGGACTTTGACGAATTGAGATGAAGAATTAGGAAAAGGGGAATTTGGGGAGATGGAATTTGAATGATAAGAGGGGGATTTGTATTTGACATTCAAATTTTGAATTTGTATAAAGGAGGAAAGATTTGGGGCAGAGTAAAGAGGGGCAATTCAGAAATCACATGGTTTTTCATTTTTTCTTTATTTAATATGGGTTTAGTCAAAAACTAATAAGCAATTTCGTTTTTTCTTTATTTAATATGGGTTTAGTCAAAAACTAATAAGCAAGGGAAAGTTGAAAAAGGATAAATAGACAATTCCCCCAATTAGAATCTTTCTAAGTCAAAAATGCATCCATTATATTACAAAACAGATAAAACATAATTATATTAAAACCAATCGATCCAAGTCATTTTGGGTTTTTATTCCCAAGAGGACGAAAGATTTTAGTAAGATGTTAACCATTACAAATCCATACAGGGAAGTTGTTTTTCCACATAATTCCTACATCTGAGGAAAAGAAGAAGCAGCAAGGTTTTGAGTTGTCAGCAGAAAAATCAAAAGAACTAACCCTGAGGAGGAATGCAATTCACAGAACAAATATTGACAAGAACTGAGCAATCAGACTAGTAACACCAAGAGCCCGACATCTTCGAAGACACCACTATAAGTGCACAAGCCTCACCGGCAAGGCGGAGGCTTACTGAGGAAGCAAGCCTCAAAACCGAATGGTTCCTGTCAAAAGCACTGACCAAAATCTTGCAAGACTTGAATTAGACTTTCAGGTTGCATCAACAAAGGCCTTCATAGCATCAGGTAGAAAGTCAGTGTGCTGCAATAAAGGAGAAGTAGATAAAACATCAAGTGGATTCTTCTCCCAAGTGTTAGCCTGAATAAACTCCTGTCTAGCCTTAAAGGAATAAGAAGTAGTAGCATGAAAAGACCAAAAAACATGTTCCAACACCCATTTGCATCTAGCTTTCCAAAGAAACCAAAAAATAATGCAAGGGAAAGAAATCATGTCATGATGGAAGTTCATAAAAATTATTACACCAAGAAGTTAGAGAAGGCATTTCCAAAGAAAAAAAAATAATCTTGTCTGGCACGGTTAAAGCCCATATCGTATTCCAGAACAAAGAAATGTAAGTTGTAACTCGAATTAGAAGAGTAGTGGCTAACAAAAAAAATTTAAAAACAAGAAATATATTAATAAAATCTAGCAAGGTGCAAAAAAAATGTTACAATAATACAAACCAAATTTAAGCACATTATCACACCAGACCAAAATATGTTAGTGGCTAACAGATTTGTAACTAGTAAGGTAGTGATCATACACATCTTTAGAGATGAACGACCCGTTGCTGGAGAAAGTACAGAGTCTCTTGTCAGGGGCGTTTTCCAGACTAAAGGCTTTCATTTCAATTCTGCTCGGCAAGTTGTGCACCCTAACATCTAAAGCGTGCACCTTGTACTGTGAAAGTTTTATTTCAATTGTGCTCGGCAAAGCGTGCGTTACGCCTTTCAAGGCGTGCACCATAGTCACTGATCGAACCATAAATTTCTGAAAAAATGATCCAAAGCGCCCCAAACAATGCAAAAATGATTCCAACTCATTCCCAACTATTTTGTGACAAAATAACATAACAACAATATCAAGCGGACACCAAACATTATAAAACATAAAGGCTCAATAGGAAGACCCTCTTGCTTGTGATTCAAGCCAAATCAACCCAAACTTCAAGCAAGCTGCGAAACTTGAGCCCAAAACCTAATTGATCAGATTAAACCTAAATTCATTGTGATCAAAGGTTTCTAAACAATCTATTCTACGAATTAAACAACTTAGAACAACATAAAGGTTGAACTTATGATTATAAAACTAGGGCTAAAATGAATACCTTCCGAACTTGAAATCCTTGATGCCAAAGCGAAGCTCTTTTCCTGCTTTGGTTCTATTTCTCTAAGCGATTACTGAAGCCGATAAGAAACTTGTGAGAATTTGGAAGAATTCTCTTCTTTTCTTTTAGTTCCCTTTTCTACGATATGTCAAGTTCGAACTTGGGATTTCTAACCGACTAACTTTTCGTGTTACTTGGAAGTTTTATTTTCCCCAAATAAAACCTCCATCTTTTATTTTCTTTTTAATTTTTTTTAAAACTTAATCCATAAATATAATATTCCGATTTGTGCAAAATGACAAGTCTGCCATTTCTAAAATATTCGGAATATTACAATCCTCCACTTAAGAGGATTTTCGTCTTCGAAACTGAAGTATATTCCAATTTTAAGGTTTTCCTCTAGCAACTCTCTTCAACACAAATCAAAACCTAATTTTCACGGACAATAGCTAACAACTCTGATCTTTCTAACCACGGAGCCAAACACCATTGTTTCCAAAGCGATAAAACCTTGCACACTTAATCCAAAGCGATCAACCACATCATGAACTACATAAATAACACTAGCCAATCTTACAATCACACATCGACCCTCTACATTCACTTTACGATGGTATCCAAAGAGTTCTTAAAGGTTGAAGGTAGGTTTAACTTTTTAGCTATCTACTATCACAAAAGTATTTGATCCTCTTGTATCAATAAAGTTTGACATAGCAAAGTTATCCGTTATTAATGTACCTAAAAGCTAGTTCATTTACTTAAATACAATTTGCAACATGAATTTAAGCGTGTCATAAGGTTGATGAGTCAACCTTTCTATGCATTTTCACTCATATTTTACCCTATTTTATAGCGTGTTGGGCAATGATTTCATCATTTAGGCAGCGTAATCATGCTATCTTTATCACTTCGGTATAACATCATACGTATTAGAAGAATCTCCTTTTTGCCGTAAAATGTGGACGCCCATACCTACGGAATTACATGTCGGTTTATTTGTGTATTATTTCATGGAATCGGTCATTAAAATGAGGTATATATAATGATTAAGCTATAACGCCCGCTCCGGACACGAGTCCTTATCCGGAAAGAAGCGCTCGGCACAAATATTATCAAATAAAATTCAATAATATATATAAGCCTTACATCACACATCGAACTAAGGCGACACGGAAGATAAAGCGACTCGGGAAAACAAAAGATCGGACACCACGGTTTTCAATCTTTGTTAAAACTAAATCCAATAAAGAGAACTAAACCACCCAACATTCAAATCGAAAGAACTTAAGCGGAACTAATCCAAAGAAAGACAACATTGTTTGAAACTAAATCAACAACATTATTGAAAGAATCAAAACTATAAGGCTGAGTCTTGAGAGCTCCATCTAACACATCATCGTCAAAGAACTCATCAACATTAGCAACTGTTCCTCTTAACTTTTGAGGAAAGAAAGACAAACAAAAAGTAGCAGGGTAAGTACATAAGTACTTAAGTAGCAGCGTGAAGATCGCATAACGTGGAGTCTCGTAAAGAAATAAAAGCAACACCGTATTTTATTAATTCATTCCATTAATAACCACTAGCTAACTATCATATTATGTTCATAGCATAACATGAGGTTCCAAAGGTATCTAGCTTAGCTCAAGTTTGTTACATCATGAATAACCGAGGGCACTACGCTGGTAATAGGATGTACTAGGACAAGCTGGGTGCAACCTACTTAGAGACATGCTCACAAGTAGCCTCGGGAATATCTGAGTCTCGATAGTGTGATGACCGGTGAGTGTACCAGGCGCTTTATCTAGCCAATCAATTGACGGCGTGGAGTGCGATTATACTTTGTGCAGTCGAGAGAACACATCGCGATATTGTAATATGCCTTACCAAGCATTGTATGATGTTTAAGATTATTAATCTAGCACATCGTTTGATTAGATGTTTAACTAGCCCACTAAGTTGATTCACATAAAAGGCTCACCTATCGATCTACTCCTCTTGCCTAAAGACCACTTAGACTCACAACAACCTATGAGATACACAGACATCGATAAACCACTAGCTTATCGAAGCACAAGGCAAATCAAAGCTTTCGGCGGTCCACACTTCATCTTTTAGGAATCCATATCTTGCCGAAACTAAATGCATCAAAAGCTAATTCAAGGCTTTGTCACGTAAGGTTAAGCGATAAAAACATGTTTATGAAGCACTGAAACCAAGGCGACCACGATAAAGCAGTAAAAGCAGAATAAGCGGTCAAAAGCCCGTTTGCCTCCATGTAGCGCCCGTTTGCCTTGAGCAGCGTCAAAAACCCCAAAAGCGCCCGTTAAGTGAAAATCAGCCACATCTGTATCTAAACCAAACCCTCAAGCGCCCGTCGAAATACCCAAATGCTCGTTTGGTGCCGCTACCATAAGCGCCCGTTTGCCGCGGCCTGGCGCTCATTTGCTGAGGATTTTCCCGGAAATCTGCAACCTTGAACCCGATTTCTAACCCAAATCAACCCAAACTCAATCAAAAGCAGATTCAAAACCATGAAAATAAGCATACAAATTGCTCACATAACTTTATGACACCTTAATCATATGATAAGAACACCACGTTACCTTAAATTGCGTGGTACAACAATCAAAGCTCCAACCCGTCAAAGTATGAGTTTTCATGCTTACTAAAAAAGCTATAACGCATACTGCTCCCGGACACCAAGTCCTTATCCGGAAAAGCGCTCGGCATAAATATTATCAAATAAAATTCAATAATATATGTAAGCCTTACGTCACACATCGGAACTAAGGCAGCGGAAGATAAAACAACTCGGGAAAACAAAAGATCGACACACGGTTTTCAATGCAAAAACTAAATCAATAAAGAGAACTAAACCATCCAACATTCAAATCTGAAGAACTTAAGCGTAACTAATCCAAGAAAGACAACATTGTTTGAAACTAAATCAACAACATTATTGAAAGAATCAAATCTATAAAGCGAGAGTCTTGAGAGCTCCGTCTCACACGTCGTACGTCAAAGAACTCATCAACATTAAGCAACTTTGTTCATCTTCTTTGGGAAGAGAAAGACAAACAAAAAGTAAGGAGGTAAGTACATAAGTACTTAATGCAGCGTAGAAGATCGCATAACGTCGGTCTCGTAAAGAAATAAAAGCAACACCGTCTTTTATTAATTCATTCCATTAATAACCACTAGCTAACTATCATATTATGTTCATAGCATAACATGAGGTTCCAAAGGTATCTAGCTAAGCTCAAGTTTGTTACATCATGAATAACCAGGGCACTACGCTAGTAATAGGATGTACTAGGACAAGCTGGATGCAACCTACTTAGAGACATGCTCTGGTAGCCCGGGAATATCCGAGTCCCGATAGTGTGATGACCGGTGAGTGTACCAGGCGCTTTATCACAGCCAATCGATTGACCGGCGTGGAGTACGATCTACTTTATGCAGTCGGAGAACACATCGCGATATTGTACTATGCCTTGCAAGCATTGCATGATGTTTAAGATTATTAATCTAGCACATCGTTTGATTAGATGTTTAACTAGCCACACAAGTTGATTCACATAAAAGGCTCACTATCAGTCTACTCCCACTTAAGACCCTTTAGACTCTAACAACCCTACAGATACCACGGACATCGATAAACTACAGCTTATCGAAGCACAAGGCAAATCCAAAGCTTTCCGGCGGTCCCACACTTCATCTTTTTAGGGAATACATATGGTGCGAAACTAAGCGCATCAAAAGCTATTTCAAGGCTTTGTCACGTAAGGTTAGCGGTAAAAACATGTTTATGAAGCCTGAAACCAAGGCGACACGATAAAGCAAGAAAAGCGGAATAAGCGAGGTCAAGCGCCCGTTTGCCCTCCGTATAACGCCCGTTTGCCTTGAGCAGCGTCTGAGCCCCAAACGCCCGTTCGTGAAATCGACCACATCGTGTATCTAAGCCAAACCCTCGAGCGCCCGTCGAAATACCCTGGCGCGCTCGTTTGGTGCCGCTACCATAAGCGCCCGTTTGCCGCTGTATAGCAAGCTTCGTTTGCTGTGATTTCCCAATCGCAACCTTCAAAACCCGATTTCTAACCCCAAATCCAACCCAAACTCCAATCAAAAGCGATTCAAAACCGTGAAAATAAGCATACAAATTGCTCTATAACTTTATGACACCTTAATCATACGATAAGAACACGCGTTACCTTAAATTGCGTTGTACAACGATCCAAAGCTCAACCCGTCAAAAGTTTAACCTTTAATTCCAAACCTATAAGCGATCAATCCAAAAGGCGATCACTCACGATGTTTATATTGAAAAGCAGCGACTTAACAACGATGATGAACAAACCCTAGTATCAAGAGCGAGGGGGAAAAACTTACGTTACGGATTTATGGATTGTTGATATCAAAAGCTTCGCCGTCTCATGGTGATTCTTTCTCCTTGAGATCTGCGTTTTTATCAGCGGATTAGCCTAGAGATTGAAAGTCTCTCCTCTTCTTTCTTTCTCCAAACTTGCGCTTTGTCGGTTTATTTTACGTAAAACAACAACTAGGTTAATTTAGGATTAGTTTTCCATTTATAATCCAAATTAAATCTAATTATTCCTTATTAATTAAATCAATTAATCCTTTTCCTTTTCTTTTCCTTGTTCTTTTAATCCTTTAAAACAAAACTAAATATTGATTTTAGTGAAAAATGATGATGAATTTTGAAAAATCGGGATATTACATTAATTTCAATGAAAATTGAGCCGAGCCACTCCAGCGACCCACCAACATGGGCCTTCAAGCCCACTTCTCAATCGAAAGAGCCCAGCCGAAGTAAAGTGAATCCCAGTTGAATTGTTTCATTGGGTAGACTTAGTAAAGTAGTATAGAGTCTAATATTTTAATGTATACTATATTTGTTAGTTAGACTTGATTTGCTGGGAATTTTAGACGGAAAATGCAGGTGTTCCAGTCCCAGTATCTATCTAACTAATAGACTATATTATCAGTATATTAAGGGACGAAAAAACAGAGGGCTCGACCTCTGCTTCTTTTAAGGAAAAATGAGGATTCCAAACTCTGGTAATTAGTGAAATCAGTACATGGGCTTTAATCTACGATGGATATTTGACCATCTCCTTCGTGAATTTTCATGGTATTTAAGCTCTTTTCATGTAATACATTCGATTGAGACCATTTAGTTTTTAAGCAATTCGTTATTTTAATGGCTTTAAATAGAATGAATTGCTTGGCTATTGCACTAATCATAAGTCTAAGTTAATTGTGGCTTGGGTGATGAGAAAATGAGTTAGAAATTGTTTGGATTCTAGTTGTGTAAGTCTTGTATGTTCTCAATTTGTTCTAGTCATGGTGGTTGATTTCATGGGTATGTGTGATTAATTCATGACTAATTGCATAATCTCGAGTGTTGATTCGAGGCGTAATTGAAAGAATTGGCATGGACACTAATCACCATTAGCACTTAGTTTACCTAATCTTAGATTGGGCAATTCATAGCACTTTAATCGTAAACATTCATTCAAATCTAGTCTAGCCGATAGGTTTGATGTTTGCCTATAGTTCGTTGATCTGAGAGATCGATTGGCGTGAACATAAACTTGATTCGATCCAAGTAGTTATAGAGCTTCGTATGCGGTTCATTGGAACATCACCAAACCACCTCGTTTCTTGTCATTTCCCTTTCATCGAGTCATATAGCTTTAGTCAATTGCACTTTTAGTTAGCACACCGTTAGTTAATTTGTAGTTGGTTCATACTTGTTTCATGATTAATGGATACACATAGACTAATTGTTTCTGACAAAAAAAAAATGTGTAACAACGACATAGATCTAGTATTATAGGTGGAGTAGTTTTGCATAAAAATGTAGATAAAATATGTATTTTGTTTTACATTAAAATAAAAAATGTGTAGTGATAATTGATCGTAAATCATGAAAAATTGATTGTGATTATAATAAAAGATAAAGGATCATTAAATGCATCGATTGGCGGTTTTATGTTCTTTTTAGCTAGAAAAGCATTAAATGACATCGTAACCGAATGTGAAATAGATCGGCGTATATCAAGACCTTTTTCCAAAAAATAGTAAAAAGCGATATTGTTGAAATTTACACTATTTTTGTCACGATTAAACATCTGCTTCATTGAATCCAGATTTATTAGTAAATTTGTCCTGCTTAACAAAAAATCAATTGAAAGTATTAGTTTGATAATCAGCACTGATTCAGTTTTCCCCAAATTTCAATATAGTTTCATAATGTTATCACAAATTTGATCCGATCATACAATAAGCTTGATCAATTGCCTTCCCAATCTTGAACATGTGAAAGATTTTTCAATATTTAGAAGCTTAATTATACAGTTCTAAAAAAGAGGATTGATGATACTAGCTTCCTCATAAGAATCTATGCTATGAATTGTGTATTATTCTTAGTAGGAAAGCGTGTGATGCTGTGGAAAGCGTTATATTTAAAAGGCGATCGAGTAAAATCGAACCTTGATGCACCACTTTGTATGGCGGGTATAGCCAAGAGGAGGTGTGTTTTGGAAGGAACATCTATGTCAAACATTTTAATAAAGTATGAATAAGTTGAATTAAATAGAATACAATATCCTCATACAAAGTCAAATAATTAAAGGGAACTTCATGTTTATAAACTACATAGGCACAAATAAGAATGTTTATTACAATCGATGGTTGAAGCTGGTATAAATACATACTAAACAAATTACGTAATATAATCCGATGGAATAGTATTTTTACAATCAACGGTTTTAAATCTAAAACTTAACGATAAACAACATTTTGAGTATAATTAGAAGGTTCGTGATCTTTGTTCACTATTAACATCTTAAGGCCGGAAGGTGAAGTAACTCGGGAAATAGCCACGTATAGTCGTCCATGCAGGAGTGATTTTAAAGAAATAAAAATATAGATATGCGTGAGAAGATAAAAATTTATAAGGAGTATGGAAAAAAAATCTCATAAGTTATTACACGCATTCAACTCAAAATTTCTA